>JACSYO010000489.1:442500-1037500 GCA_016806645.1 Ophiodon elongatus | reverse complement strand
TATAAAACCTCTATAGTCCTGTGTGTTGTTGTCATTTCTATCTCCTCCCCCTCTCTCTCTCTAGCGGACGGGCTGTTGACCAGAGAAGAGCAGATCATTCTGGGTGTTCTGCTCTCCTTTTTCTTGGCTGTGTTGCTCATCACCATCATCTGTGGCTCCGTCAAGTAAGATGGCATTCAATCATTAGCCAACATTCATGTGCAACATTGATTGCAATTTAGTGTTAATGTACAAAATGGTTTTGCATTGCATGATTTGCAATAAATTAGTTTCCTTTTGTATAATTTGTATTCTGCATTTACCTTGTTATTAACTAAATGTGTTTGATTGGCGTGTTAGGATCCATCAGCGCAAGAAGGAGGGCGGGACTTATTCACCCAGAGAGGCAGAGATCATAGAGACCAAGTGTAAACTGGATCAGCTGATCGCCGTAGCAGATCTGGAGCTGAAACAAGAAAAACTCAACCGGTTCGTCTTTGTGTTCAGTTGTAATCTGAAAACGCCACTTCACTGAGTATAACACACACATTTTTGGCAGCTGAGACTGGCTGCACACTACATGAATTCAGGCTTGATTTAGCTGCTGCAGACAAGATTTTAAATCCAAGTCTACAAGACAAAAATCTCTTTGCTGCAGCTAACTTCATGTGCGCTCCTGTCAGCACAAAACCTTCTAGTGTTGTAGAGTTTGTGCAGAAAATAGAAGCAGCAGCACTATAAAATAACACAGCATCATTGTGGCTTTATAGTTTATCTTCAGTTCTCTGTAGAACAGTCATCCTGCCTGCATCTCTCCAACCATCCCCTCATACAAATTCAGCATCAAGCCCTTCTGTTTTTCTGCTTTGGCACTAACAATTGTGCAGACAATAAGTGCTCCAAGCTGGTGAGAAACAAAGTCCAACTCAGTGTTAGTTTTGGTGTATTAAGGTCACTGATGGCTAAGAGGAGGCAAGAAACTACAAGATAGAAAAGCTTTTAACATGAGTAGTACAAATAAAATTGTTTTTATATCATTTTTTTCCAATATAGATAGACTTCAGCATTGGAACAACCAATAAGCATAAACGTTCTGAACACCCTCCATCCCCAACATCTAAAGAATACCTACTTAATGACAAAATACAAAAATAAACCAAAAACAGAGGGGTTCATGAAGGACGGTATAAAAAGTGGCTTGTCGTCAAGAGGAATTGAATAAACAGGAACATTAAAAACATAAAACTCACATGAGAGAAGATGGATAAATAAAAGGGCTTCCCCTTGCCAGATAACTGTTCCATATCTCGTATGTGTAAAGTAATAAAAACAGCCCTACTTGAGCAAATATTTGCCTTCCTTATTAAACTTCCAATATTTGCAGTGATTCTTCGTAGTCCTGAAAACGGAGGATTTCCTGAGGATACTTTGCTTTCCACTCATTTTAAATGTCCAAAAAAAGATTGTAGGTGTTTCCCCGTTGCATGTTGTGATCACCGCTTGGCTGTGCCAGCTGTCTTGTAAGTTGCCGTCATTTGGATCGTGTGTCTCTCTGCTTTATTGGAACCTTGATCTGTACAAACACCACATTTTTAAACTGTGGTGTTTATGATATAATAACACACTTTTTCTTGTTTCTTGTCACGGAATGGCACAAATAACTTTCCTTGCATTCTCAAACTGAGCACTTTTCTCTCACCAGGTATTCTTCCTTCTTCTTTAGGCGGAAAGAGATTTATGTGATCCAGTAAGTTGGGCTTTTTGACATGTGTGTGCCACATTTTGGTGTGTATGCTTTGTTTGCATGTTGCATTCCACCTCTCAGTCATCACTATGTGGGTGTCATGGTCATGTTACCCATTAAGGTTTAAATTATCATCCGTGTTGCTTATTAAACCTTTGGTGGATGTCGCCAGTTGCGTGAACAAGTGACATCAGCGTTTCAGCCTTTTTCCTTTTCCTCCATCAATGGCAGGGATTGCAGAGCTGTGCAGGCACTCCTCTGCTTGAGACCATTTTAATTTGTTTACCCACTCACTATCTCAAAATTGCTTGGAAGGCTTGGCGGCCTTAGAGGGCACAAGTGGAAAGCGAAGGATCTGCGTAGCGACAAGTCTTCAGTAATGCAAAGAAACAACATCCATAGGGAATGACCACATGTTTCATTCTAAAGAGATGTGAACGTCAGTGTATCAACGTCAGTGTTTTTGATCAAAGTGGTTTTGATTAGAAAGGGTTCAACCTCCTTTGCTTTAACACACAATGCCATGTACGCTCTGCAATGAGAATCAGTTCAGTTGTCATGGACAGAAATACCACAGTGTGGGTTGTGACTATTTAGTTAATTTGTTTATTTTTGCTTGATGTTTGCTGTCTATTTTTGTCAAGGCTGCTCAGCTACAGGAAATCACTCAAGTAAGTCATCCTGCATAAATAATGTGAAAATACACACATTAGTTGCAGCATAGATCAGCATGCTCTGTATGGCTCTGTAGAAAGTATAAGTATGTTTTATCCGAGAATAAACTAGCAGAAAATAGCATGTTATTGTAGAGTTTTTGTACATTTCTTTCTGTTCCTCACACATGTATTTCTCCCCTTACCTCTCTGTCAGGCCCGTTAACAAGAAGTCTTTTCTGCAGCACGTAGAGGATCTGTGTGCCAATGACAATGCTAAGTTCCAAGAGGAGTTTGCTGTAAGTGTTTGCCAACAATCTGGACCAGTGTTTATCACACTTGTGTAGAATGTAGAAATATATACAATGGGATGAAATAATAGAAAACCTCCCGGAATTGACAAAATAAATGGAGCCCGAAGAAACGTCTGCTTTTGGAAGACAAGGTACATCACAGGAAGCAGATAATAATACGAATTTTGTGTCGACAGTGAAGACGCATGGAAAGTGATTGCAAACAAAAATCAATACCAGCTTTTTTATTGTTGTTTTTATTGCACCTCTCACAAATAAGCATTTGGAGATACATTTTATGAGGGCTGCAAATAGTCGGGCAAAACTGCTCTATTCTAAATTATACACATTGCTTTATTTATCATTCTTGACAAATGATATAGTCACATGTAAAATTCACATGTCGGAAGGTGTGTGCTTGTTTCTTTCTCTATTGCAGCTATCTAAGACCACAACTGGCACTTGTTTGATTTTAACAGTATTTTTTAAGTCAAAAGAAATGTAATACCAATAACTTGGAAGTAGGTGTAAAAGAGAAATTTAACTTTTATCATTTGCTGAAGTTCAAAATGTTTATTTAAAAAATACGTTGCCTGACATTTCATATGTGTGTCTCTATTTGAATACTGATGTGTTACATATTATCTCCCCAGGAGCTTCCAAAACTCCTGCAGGACCTGGCCACCACAGATGCTGACCTGCCCTGGAACAAATCAAAGAACCGCTTCCCCAACATCAAACCTTGTAAGTGGTCAGGCTGAAAATGAACTCTCCAGAGTTATGATACTTGTAGTATACCCAAGTTATGTGTGTTAGCTCAACCATTAACTGCATATGGATTTCACCTCTGCTTGCACAGCTGCATTTCACATGTTTCTACCTCACTCTTCTCACTAAACTGTGTGCAGACAATAACAACCGAGTAAAGCTGCTGTCTGAACCGGGCACTGCGGGCTCTGACTACATCAATGCCAGCTTTGTCTCAGTGAGTACCAGCTATCAGATGCAAAAAGCTCAGTGGTTAACTCCTCCACATTAGAGGAGTTTGTTCTAGATATTTCCCTGTCCTTTTGTGATTCTGTAGGATAGATAACCTCTTCAAGATTATTCATTTGTGAGTGAATAATGTTTTATAATTTCAATTGGTCTTTAAGTTGCTGGAGTAATTTTTGAGTCTGCAAATATAATCACCTGCCTCTCTTTTTCTGTTTTCTAGGGCTACCTTTGTCCCAATGAGTTCATAGCCACACAGGGTCCTCTGCCTGGCACAGTGGCTGACTTTTGGAGAATGATCTGGGAAACGGGAACCCACACCATTGCCATGCTCACGCAGTGTTACGAGAAAGGCCGAGTGCGTCATAAGAAATTTGCCACTGTTTTGAAATAGTATTCAGAGGACAGGCGGGGCTCCGATTTGGGCTCCTTAACAACTCTTTCACCAAGAGGGTTATATCTGCTGCGAACATCTCATGTGTTTGTGTGTGTGACATTTCAGATTCGGTGTCACAAGTACTGGCCAGAGGACAATAAGCCAATGTCAGTGTTTAGTGACATTCTCATCTCAAAAGTGTCAGAGGAAGTCCTTCCTGACTGGACTGTCAGAACCCTGAAAGTAGAGAAGGTAACTAAGCTAACAACCCCTCACGCACACACACACAAAGTTGGTTCCGGTCTTTATGCAAAGCTGCGCTAATAGTCTCCTGGCTCTTGCTTCATAATAAACTGACAGATATGAGAGTGGTGTTGATCTTCTCATCCATTTCACTGCAAACGTATTCCTTAAAATATCCTATTCCTTTAAGAACCTTTGTGTTATTTGTTCCACTTTTGGCAAACATAAAACCTTTTGCTAAGTACATTTTATCCACATTTCATATTATTTTCACTTGTTTTCTTTTCTTGTATAAATTCCTCTGTGCAGCACGGGCATTATATTCTGGTTCGCCACTTCAACTACACATCGTGGCCTGAGCACGGAGTCCCAGAGTCCTGCAGCACTCTCATTAAGTTTGTGAAAGCTGTCCGAGCCCACAGACACAACAACACCACTATAGTGGTCCACTGCAGGTATCACGGCGTGTCAGTGGTAGTTTACTGACACTGCATAAATTATAGCAAGGTCCTTAAAGTAAAGTGTACTTTATTCTGTTTTTGGTGGCAAAATGGAGTTTCATCAACAAAGTCCATCTCTCATTGTTCCTCAGTGCTGGTGTGGGAAGAACAGGTGTGTTTATCGCTCTCGACCACCTTATTCAGCACGTCAGAGATCACGACTTTGTGGATATTTATGGCCTGGTGGCTGAACTCCGCAGCGAGCGGATGTGCATGGTACAGAATCTGGTGAGTTCAATTCAAATACAATTATGTAATTTATTCCTGTGGTTGAATTTCACAACCGAGAGAGAATAAACAAAAGACAAAAAAAAGGGGTATTATACAGTATGTTGTCTTAAGTTGTTCCAGTACACTGAAAAATCATCAAAGACTCACAAATGGCGGTCTAGTTGTCCTACTTTAAAAAAAACAAACCCTGTCCTGCTGTGATCCCATCCCCCTGAGGAAACACTTAGTAAATTCTTGTATTGAGAAAGGAAAAGATCTGGCAGTGGATTAAATACAAATGCTGAGCAGGATTCCCCCTTTGAAACAGCATGAACCTATCCTAAAATTACCCGATTCAGTCATTACTTGCAGAGCAGCGGTGTGTGTCTCAGTGTCTGCAGGGACCCTTTGCCTAGTGCCTGTGCTTTTCCTCAGTATTATGGTTTTATTATTTCTAGATTTTCTGTGCATTTCTTTGGGCTGTGAAGTATTAGCCTGCAGTGTCTGCAGCTACAAGAGCTGCTTGATTCTTTGAGACAGCAGTGTTCAGTGTGCCAGACAGCTAGCTGTTAGAATGGTAGTCCAGTCACATACGAAAAAGAACTTTGGCTTTAAGAGGCCATCATTCAGATTAATTATTTTATGACAATATTAGAGCCGTTGCAGACAGCTTTAAACAAGCCCACATTTTAACACTTTTATCTGAAACACTTAATGTCGAAGTGAAAACAAAAGCAAATGTTGAAGTTATTGTAAATGTGAATCAGATCTTGCAACGGTACTTCATACTTCCAGGATCTAACTTTGCTTTCCATTGTTGGACTCCCACATGTTTTTTTTACAATAAAATGACAATGAATGGCCATTTTAACTGGCGTCTCCACATCCACCAGATCACAGCAATAAACCAATATGAATAAATCAATATTGAATAATGCTATGAAGACAAGAGGCAGATTGTACAAACACATTTGCTTTAAATTCAGCTTTAGTAAGTACAATGTGACAAAACACAGGTAGACTAGTAAAATAAATTGTTGTTAGGTCGAGGGAAATTAATTTCTTTATGTACATACCAGCTTCTAACAGGCCATGCGTATGATAAATGCTGCAGGCCTTAGCTGAACCACAGTGACTTGGACTAACTTTCTGACAAAGCTCCACTCATTCCTTGCAGTGGTTGGGCCAGCTCCCTCAGGTCTGCTCAGGTCCTTTCCTCGAGTCAACAGCCGTCCACTGATCTCAATTGGTTTTGGTTCATTTAGGTTAACTCAATAGACGCAGATAGAAAGTAAACCAAATTCCTTCAGGGGTGAAGGTCATCATCCATTGTCCATCACGGTCCAAACAAAAGAGTTACTCTGTGCATTCATCTGAAGCGTATCAGTCTCAAGCATCTATCTCTCTCCACTCAGCCAGAGCAGCACTCTAATGAGTATGCTCCATGAGCCAAAAAACAGGAGGAAGCCTAAAAACCTTTTTTCAGCATATGCTCCCAGTGAGACACTTTTATTTCAATAGAAAGCTATCTTGAAATATGATATCCAGTAATCACTTTCAACTATCTCTATAAATCAGCTCTAAATAGGTTTGTTTTCTGAAAGAGAGATGAAAAGTATTGAATCAAGTGACATAATATTGATTTACATTTAAGCAATCCAAAATTTATTTGCTCTTTCCAGTATTTCCGAACAAGAACAGTTTTTATTATTTCATTTTTTTGCCTTTATCTTTCCAAAGACAGTTGGACTCAAATCAGGGTTTTTGTAATTAAATAGTCAGCAGCATAACCCAGTAGGGCACTCGACTCAATTCTATACCAAATAAATTGTATGTACAATTGCTCAGTGTCTGTCAATGTGTACGTGTATGTGTGTTTCAGGCCCAGTACATCTTCCTGCACCAAAGTACACTGGAACTTCTAAACAACAAAGGCAACAGCCAATCCATCTGGTTTGTCAGCTATTCAGCTCTGGAGAAGATGGACTCCCTGGATGCCATGGAAGGTAAACAACATGTAAACGCACTCACATGCATCCATCCACTTGAATAAACAAACAGAAAAGTGCTCACTCCACACATTTGTACTGGTCTTCAGGTGATGTTGAGCTGGAATGGGAAGAGACCACTATGTAAAAGACTGACTGAGGGGACACCTTTGCCTGGGGCAGAATGAGGCCTGTTGGGAGGCAACCTGTGCACAGACTCTGGACCGGCCGCCTCCACCACACAAGTTTAGAGGGGGGGGGAGGAGAAACAGGAAGCGAACAGCAGTGTTTGAACTGAACGATCTGTCAGTCAACTAAGACTTTGTTGCTCCACTTCAACACACTTCTCAGTACAGTCCTCCATTTAATGAACCTCTTGTCCACTTGTTTTCAAAGCGAGTGAAAGAAACAAAAGGGAGACAGTGACGCAGAATTTCAGAAACGATGGGAAGAAAAGAGCAAAGCAGTGAGCTGATTGTGATAGCTCTATCACATTTGTAAGCCGACAGTTACTTTGCACAAATTGATTTCACTGAGTATTGTAAGTATTATGACGATATTACCTATGTTTTTGTAAGCTAATTTATTCAGCCAAAACGGTGTTTTAGTTTCAATCTCGTTTTAATTCTGACTATAATGAAGTGTTGGCAGCATTTCTGTTTTGTTTATCCTTTCTCAAGAGTGATTTGCAAAAATAAAAGTAACTTGTATTTTTTTCCCTGGCAATGATACTTAACGTTAAAACACTTGAGAATTTTCCGGCGAGACTCAAATGTAGCCGTTTTGTTAATGCCATATGAAATTACAAATTACCAACTTGCTCGTCATATTGTAGGACAGACTTAGCATCCATGGAAAATGATGTACTCTAAATCGTGCACACACACACACAACTTGACATTCCACAAGTACAAGTCAGATTCAATATTGCTTTCTCACTCGTTAATGAATGAGTTCAGACCCACTGTGCTAGGAGGACACTGGAACACCTGTGCAGACTGATTTCCCATAAGCACCTTCATTCCACCGTCCTCCTTGCACACCTGGAGCACATTCATTCATTAGAGAGGTCGGGAGTGATACAGATGCAGACATTGTGGAAATGATTCCAGCGTCAACACACACAGACAGACAGTTCAGGACCGAGAGTAAAAACTACTTTATTCTTTCATTCTCTTTGAACAGAAAAAAAAATTAGAAATATTCCATTAGTAAACATGTTGATCTTTAAGAAATCTCCCTTTTAGAAATATTGTGAGGGTGCAAAGATTAATGACAGTGAGGATGCAGAGGGGTGCGTCTCCATGACAACCATGGAGAAGGCAGGGCGAGGGGGGGGTAAGGGGTCGGGCAGAAAGGAAGTAGAGGAGGGGGAGAAAATGACATCAATCAGCCCATCATGCCCTGACAATAATGATACAACATATAATTAAACTGCCCGTATGTACTGTAAATGAGAAAAACAAAAAACAATATCATGCTGTATAGTACAAGTCAGTCAGAGTTTACAGTAAACAAAGTGGGGTTGTTTACTTGAGAAATCAGTCTCTAAGGTGATTATAAGTTGGATTTGCTGTTGCTTTAGCAGCCATGTGCATGTTTGTGTATGTCAGTGTGTGTGTGTAGTTGTGTATGCACATGTGTGCATGACCTGTGATTCACTGCACATATTCATCAATACAGCATAGCCCTTTACACACCTTAACAGGTGACACAGCCATCTCCTAATTATTCTATAATAATATGAGACTATAATTTCATGATGAATGTAGATCTGTATTAATATCAGTGTGTGTTACCATGGTAACTGGAGTGTGTTCTATAAAAGCTGCCTGTTTCCTTTCTCTCGTAGCAGTAGGATTTAGGACGCCCCCTCATATTAAATGTGAATAATAATAATAGCTATAATAACTATAATATCCTTTTTTTTTTAAACTAGATTCTTCTCTGTACAAATACATACGTAGATACACACACTGGGCAAACCAATCACTTTTTCAGAATAAATCTATATTATCTATTTACAATATATCCAATATATTCTGTGGTGCAAAAGGTACAAGACATGTTCGGTGTGTCTCAGTTGGATGATTTGCAATCTGCTGTACAAACTGGCTCAAGCTCTAACCATCGACACTGGACAGACAACCCGATGATAAAATCAATAATTATTCCATGTTATTCCATCTTCAGTTTTCCCCCTAATTAACATTCAGTATAGAAATGCAACTCTACTTATATAACTTTCAGTGTGCAAGGAAAAATATAATTCGTGAGAGGGGAGTGATGTTTTTGTGAGGTGACCTTGGTCTACCCTGTGTAGCGCAAATCATCAACATTTTCAAACTGAAGCTAAGAGTTTTCCGGGCACAAATATTGCCTAAATCCAAAGGTAACAACGGTATTCACACTAGGTAACCCATTAGAAGTAAATGTGCAGCAGGAGAAAGGCTTCCATCTGGCTATTTTAGCCATGTTTTGGATTAATTACCAGCCCTGCTCCCTGCTGCCCACGAGTAAGCAGACTGAACACAGTACACAAGCACGCTGCTCTCAGTACAACTCAGATATTACATGTTACAGTGCAGCAAATAATCTCCTGAGCTCTGTGGGAGCAAAATGCCACATAATCAGTGCAGTCACACACTATTGTGAAGATATCTTCTCACACAAGTTTAGCAAAACACACAACAATGAAGCACAGAAAAATATGATTGTCATCAGGATGTGTTTTAGGATGGTTTAGTGAGTAGCAACATCCTTGCTTCCTGCACTTTACTGCACATGACAGGGTAGAGACGCTAGAGCAATTCACCTCTTTTTTTGGCCTTCTGCGTCACACACTGATTATCTGTTCCCTAGAAGATGAAGGAAACAAATAAGCTGGTACTCTTGTTTCTTCACATTACGCAGCGATGAGGGAAAAAAGATTGCAGTGAGGAGAAGCTAGATTAGCTCTGCTGAAATGATTCTTCACGGAGAGCGGTATCTTGCACTGAAAACCTGGACCAAACTAAATAGGTGTGAACTTAACATCAATATCCTGAAAGAGAACAAAACAAAACAGAGTTTTGTTCTTCATATTTAAAGCGATCCCTTGTCCTTTCAGGGCTGCCAGAGTTTGCTTTTTCTGAAATGCCCCTCGGTTTCAATCAAAGCTCACAGACACATTTGTTGGAAAGGTGATATTTAAAAAGCAAAGTCACAAGATCTTTTAAGAGTGTGAAATCTAGACAGACAACACCATCAGCTACCGGTTGACATGTTGGAGACAAAAGAAAGAAGAAAAGTTGTCTTTGAGAAATGGCATCAAAACTACTCCATGTTCAAAAACACCACCGCTCAAGACTATGAATAGATTCTTATTGGTTTCCTTTTCCTTTGTCCTTACTCGACTCATGCAGTATATTCCTCTGTTTTTTTTAGCAATGCTTTAATCTTACCATTCAAAGTCAGTCGGCTAGTGCTCCAGCATGTGTCTGTTGCTGTATGTGAGTGTGAGGCTTGTGTCTAGCCCCCAAGGTTTGTAGAGTAGTCGTCGACTCAGACGATGCTGCGGGAACCGCTGGAGTTGCGCCTACGGGTGAGAGGCAGGGTGTGGTGGAAGGGCATGGGTGAGTCAGGGGGACAGAACTGGTGGGGGTGGTTGTAAGGTGGAGGTGGAGGCGGCAGTGGAGGCTGAGGGCCATCCCCCTCTCTGACACGCACAGGTGTGGACATGGCCGACTGGATGAGCTGATGGGTAGCCGGGCCTTGGCTGAGGAAGGCCTCCATCCGCCCTCGCCCACTCTGGTCCACAACAATCACCTTGACGATCTGCTGACATTGGATGAGTGTTTCTGGGCGAAGCTCTCCGGGCTGTATGGAGCTGAGCAGGGCGGGTGGCGCAGCCAGGGCCAGAGGCGCCGACTCAATGCTGGGCTGGCTCAGTTGATAGGTCTGCAGCCTGTTGTGAATTGACACCTAGTTTAGGAACAGTCAGAGAACGCATGAGGAGTTACCAGCCTGAACGCAGCCTCTACGCAGCCCTCTGGTGTGTTACGCACATGGGCATGCAGGCATGCAGGTAAGTAGTGTGCAGAGCGAGCACATGCAAAAAACACACACACTTCAACTCTTTTTCTCTCAATCATGTTTTTACATGATTTACCCTTTCTCTCAATCATGTTTTCACACACACTAGCCCAGAAAGAGAAAAAGGTAGCAGGGTAAGAAGAGATTTTGGTACGAGGTCGTGGCGGGAATATTTTGAATAGTGTGTGTGTGTGTGTGTGTGTGTGTGTGTGTGTGTGTGTGTGTGTGTGTGTGTGTGTGTGTGTGTGTGTGTGTGTGTGTGTGTGTGTGTGTACGAACATGGTCAATGAGTGGCAGGATGAGAAGCTCAAAGTCAAAGGGAGTGTCAGGAGAGGAGAGAGGTGACACCGAGGGCATGGTGTCTCCCTAACACACTTACTTACAAATCTAAAGGACTGACTGAGAGGCAGGAGAGAGGAAATAATGGGCAAAGGAATAAAACAAGAAAAAAGAAACAAAAAGAAAACAGCCTCTATCACTACGCTTAGTTAAAGGAAAGGGACACTCAACCACCCACACACACTCCACAGACTGATAACAGTATCAAGCTTATCTGGCTTTGTAGATGGTATTCTAGGAGCCAGCCAGGCTTATGGTGGCTCGCAAAGGCTTATACAGTAAGACTGGCAAGCAGCAGCTGATGAAAGACGGGATGCTATATAGCAAGCAGAGTGGCTGCTGATCCACTCACGAGGCATAGAAAGAGACTGTTTGTAGCGCCACTACAGCAGACTCCTCTCAGCGGCCTTTGTATCCTTGGCTGCATAGTGGGGATGTGCCTCAGGCGGAGCTCTTTTTAAAAGCGAAGCATAAAGCAAACTTTCTTTTCTGGGTGAGGCGAAGTCCCTATCTAACCGCACACACACGCACACGCACACACACACACACACACTCAAATATAAAACCATACCCACAGAGCAGGGGAAGCAGGCACTTACCTGAGGGAGACAGGAGTGTTTTTTGCACTTACCTCTACTGTGTTGTTGTTGCCGGTTTTATCGTACACATCCTGTTGGCCTGTAGGTGTAACAGGTCTATTTGTAAGTCAACAG
The DNA here is from genome assembly GCA_016806645.1 of Ophiodon elongatus. Lineage (NCBI taxonomy): Eukaryota > Metazoa > Chordata > Actinopteri > Perciformes > Hexagrammidae > Ophiodon > Ophiodon elongatus. The sequence goes on along the minus strand of JACSYO010000489.1, from coordinate 1,025,395 downwards.
GCAGATTTAAGCTTCATATACAGAATGATATAAACAGAGACATAGTTCCTCACGCAGGGGACTCATTTGTTTAAAGGAACAGTTTCAGCATTTTGGGAATACGCTTAATTTATTTATTATTGAGAGTGACATGATAAGATTGACACCGCTCTCATGGAGCTAGCGCCTAGTTATTTCCAAAGTGGAATAAAACATCTCTAAAGCTAAAGGTTTTTTTAAAGGAAGAGTTTGGGAAATACACTTATTTTCTTTCTTGGGGAGAGTGAAACGAGAAGCTCAATACCTCTCTCATGTCTGTCTGGTAAATATAGAGCTGGAGCCAGCATCTTAGCTTAGCATAAAGAAAAAAGTGGAAACAGCTAGCCTGGCTTTGTCCAAAAGCTACAAAATCCATCTACCAGCACCTCTAAAGCTCACTAATTAACATATAGCTTTTCAGTTTAATCCATACAAAAAAAATCTGTGCATAAAGAGAAATGCAAAATCTACAATTGAAGGTTTTGCTGGAACTAACTAACCTTTTATTAATATGAATGTGACAATTACATAAACTGTATGACCTCTGATCATCATCCACTCCTTTTTTAAATTTATTTTTCAGTGTGGTGGGCTTTTTCATGCACCCGTTTTCCATGAAGTTGTCCTATTTTCTACATTGCCTTGAGTAATGTATGCATTGTTATGAGTTATGTATGCAGTGTTTTGCATTTTATGCTGCACGAGCAAAACTAGCACCTGAGGGAGAGCCGTGTCCTGTGTGTGTGTCCACTTGCCCGCCATTGGTGTGTATGCCATGTGGCTGGATGCCTTGTTGCCTCTCCAATTCCCCTACAACACAAGAAAAGAGATTGAAAGCAGCTATATACCGTAGTGTGTGTTTGTTTGCATTTGCATATGTTGAGGTGACCGCTTCACTTACACTGTATGTGTATCTGCTCCATCTCGTTGACTTCTGTTATAGCCTCTCTGAGCTCCTCTGCAAACTTCCTGAGTTCTTCTCCACTCGGGGAGCAGAAACTCACCAGCTGCTTCTTCTCTGAGGTAAACGGGCTCAGCATTGTGATGCCATGGGCGTAGTCTGATGAGAAACCCCATCAATGTGTCAAAGAGGAAAATAAATTGCTTTCACCAAAACTTGGATCGTAAAAAAGGATGCAGGATTTTCAAAACACTTCAGTGTTGTAGCTTTTACTTCAGTGAGGTAAATGACCAGATGTGTTTCTGTTGGCAGCAATGGCTTTTTGAAGATTGCAACTAAGGGTTTACAGAAATATTAGGAAGCTCATTTGTACTGAAGATCTTTGTATGCAAATAAATTTAGCCCTACCTTCATGAAGCGCCGTCATCAGGTACATTTGTTATGTGTCCAATAATTGATTTAAGACCAAATTCCTGCAAAACTACTGCCATTCACATCAGCCTCAGCTGTACTTATTACCAAATGTTAGTATGATAACATGGTTAATACCCACTAATCATCAACATGTTACTCCATCATTGTTATTATGCGCATGCTACTGTAGCACGTTGATGTTAACATTTAGATAAAAAAAATAACACTGTGCCTGAATACAGAGCCACCTCTATTCAGGGTCCTACATCATAAACATGGACAAGGAAGTGAAAAGACCATTCATTTGTATTTAGCTTACCAGTGTGTATATAAAGATATACAAGGTTCTCCACATTTGTGGTGCCCATTACAGGTTCAGTTACATTAAAATATTCTTTAACCATAACCGCTGATCACGCTGTCCCGACCCCCGGCATCATCGCAGAAGCGTAGCGCCAACCCTCCGGTTCCTCCACAGATTAACACAGTTAGCTCTGTCAGCACTGTTGCCGTTGTCTGCACTATTAGCACCATTAGCTGCTAGCCACCGGCTCAGTTGTAGCCATGTTGAGAACTGTGTGGGGTCAATCCCTCAATTAATATGTATAGTAAATATATGCAAAGATGAACAATTCCATTCAACCTTTTCTACTGAACAGGCTCTGGTTTTTAACAGTGCTGAGTAGCTGAGTTGTGATGGGATACATTTATGGTTATTGCTATGAACATATTCTGCATTCACATGCAGATTGTTATTGTTTTAAAATTAGCTTTTAAACTGGCAACTTCGATTCTCAACTCCAACTCCAGTCTCGCATCTCAAGTTGGTAATCAGAGTGTAAACAATGAGCTGCGCACAGAAAAAGGAAGTCTTGGCTCAGAGATCCGCTGGCTACACCTGACAGTTAACTCAGCATTTTTCCAGCACGAGGATGGAACTGTACTGAGAACAAACTGCAGCAGAGCAAAATAGCATCTCACATTCATTGCTGAAGAGGTGAAACTGCATTCCCAGAAGACCCATAGCTTTACAGAAGGTGTATGAGGCCGAGCTTTTCTTCTTGGGACACAGCTTCAGGATCTACAGTAGGGACACAACATGCCGGAATTAACATTATGTCTGATTATGTATGAACTAGCAATAAAATGTGGTTTCAGTTGCATAGAGTATTGTAGCAAGTCACTGAATAGAGGTTCCTCACCAGCAGCAGGTCATTGAAGAGGAAGACCTCTCTCTGGAGCTGGGACAGTTTCTGTTTATGAGGCTTGTTGGCGTCAGGTACCTCAAACAGACGACAGCAGCACACCAGACGTCTGTGGGGCACAGCGAGGATCTACAGAGGCCAAGTTAAAGAGATGGAGATGATAGATAGAGAGGACGGACTGCTGTGTAATAATACATGACAGAAGAAAATAGGCGACAGTAAAAACAAGTTCAAACAGCTCGCCGAAATGAGAAATACTAAAGGAAAGACTTGCACACAAAGAGAAACATCACTCACAGTTTTGAGGCCCAGGATGGACTGCTCCACACGGCTCACATAGGTGACGTGGTCTTCGTTGGAGCGGAGCTCTCTTTGTTGGATCCTCTCATAAATGCCTGCGACCATCTCTCTGGGGATGTCAGCTCCATCATCCACACCTGAGGGAACAATAGTCCAGAAAAAGTAGCAGTGGTCACTATTAAGGTTAGAAGTACTCTGTAAGCCTCCCACTGCCCTTAGTTACTGTTGCTACGCCTGTCACACCTTCCATTTGCGCACGGCAAATGCAGCTTACAGTGATAACGGTAACGGACATATAAAAACAACGGCTCCTTGACCTCAGACAGCCACGTTGATTTTATAAGCTGGAGCTACCTAGCTAATCATGCTAACTTAACGTTAGCTCCATCATGAGTTGCTTGAAAACGCCATCTTTGGCTGACTTTTAAATGCACTTTTAAATTCAAATGTTTGACAACAATCGTGGAGAGGTTAGTTTTAATTTGGATATGGACATTCAAAGTCTTCTTCACCCACGGATGTATTCCAGTGTTGGCAATAGGACGGTTAGCTCACCTGCCGACCTTCGTGGTTAATGGCTTGGGATTGATTTCGGGTCCATCAATAAATTAGTGTTTTCATGCTGACTTGCCTTCGTGCTGCTTTGTCCATATAAATGATGATTTAAAATATGCTGGTTTTGGTATCATGTAGTATACTTATTTGTTATTAATTTATTTTGCACAACTATTTTAATTTAAAACAATGGCACTTTTTTTCAATAGCACCCATATATACTATGATCAATTGACTCCGAAACAATGCCAAAACTATTAAAATATATATTCAATTAACATTTATCTTATGAATGTTTTAATTATTCACAGATGTTAATTAAGAATATTCACTGTGCGGATGGGAAGATTAGTAGCAGCCACAGTCGAAGTTGATAGGGATCCAAACTAAACACTTAATAATCATTCAATTTTAAACTGGCTGTGTGGGCTCATATCAGTCTTTTAAAAGATGTAATTAGTTGTTTTTCATTGAGGGTTTTGCGGCTGACAAAAATTTGCATTTATCCCAGTATGTGTGGCGTCATTTTGTCCTGGTTGTTGATATTATCTCTGTAGAGCAGCACACAGACATCCTCACTACAGTTTGTCACTTAAGGAGAATCCTTTTCAGCTCACCAATTAAAACTGAGTTGTACGATATCATATGAAAAACTACATTTAAAATTATTTTATAGTGGGTTTTTTTCCATTAACTGAAAGTACAAATAAAAGTTAAACTTATCTTCTTTAAGTTCTAGTTGATGTAAACGTAACTGTTTAACCACTGGACGGAGACCTTGTTTAGAGCCTCCGGTGATGAGATGCCTCTGGAAACTCAAGCTCATATCGTGAAAATCTAATGCTAAGTGAGCCTCAATTAAATGGGTCAATGCCACAGTCTGTGGAGCAGAGCTGTGAGTTAACGATATCAGGAATCTCCTCCTGCACAGCTGATGGTTTTCTTGATGGTATAGCTTGCGGAGGCAAGCACCCACCTCCTCTTTGAGTAATTTACTTCACTTCAAGAGGCTGTCACTCAAAAGACTGATGGTAGGTTGATAAGAGAGTGCTTGTTGGAAAACTTTGACTTTCTCTGCCCTCTGTGCTCTTTTTTGTCCTCCTTTTCATTCTGTATGTTTCTTACATGGATCTCCTCATGATTTGCAGTAAAATATTTAAAATGTGCATGTGTTTATACATGTGGTTACTATACATAACCCATGTTAAACTCTCTTCTCATAAAACCACTTGCCATAAATGTTGAAACATATGTGTCAGTCATTTTACCACCTCACACTCCCTGAGATGACACATGCACACAACCTCTGTATATAAACACACACTTTATCTCTGTCAAACATGCTCATACATGTATTTGGACACACTAACCTCTTAGGTTGCGTATGAAGTCATCAAGGCCCATTTTGCGCTGGGGTTTGATGTTCGGTGAGTACATGTCAGTGTTGAGGAGGACCACAGCAAAGGCCAGGATGAAGATGGTGTCTGGGTTGTGAAACTGCTGCACCACATCAGGATTACACATACAGTACCTCTGGCTGTGGAGGGGAAATAGGACAACAGAGTTATATAGCTTAAGTGTGACACTTCTCTATCACGTCTTGGTCTGAATTCTAGGCCACTATACCACTATTATAGACCCCAAAAAGGAGATTTTGTAGGTGAGACACAGCAGGTACCACTCCCAGTTATTCAATTATCATTCATATCCTGGGAAGTTTATTGCTTTTACATGGATAACAGCATTTACTGGCTGAAATGTTTTCTCGGGTGCAACACAAAGAAATCAGATATGACACAAACTAAATCAGATTGCAAAGTATTTGCTAGATTACTACAAGTTTGGTGTATAATACAAACAAAACACATAGCTAATACTATTGCTAATGCTAAGCTAATATTTAATGGTAGATTTAATGCATCCTGGACAAATTATATTGTTTGACTTTGTCTACAAAGCACACTGAATATAATAACTTCCATTGTACTGTCATCAAATAATCACATAAACCAATCCAGCCAGATTCTGTTATTAATAAAGATCCTATTCAGTACGTACATACAGACATGTATGGGCCAACTTTACAGCAAAACAAAAACATATCAACTGAGTGAATATGTTAATACACTGAGGATCCTGTTTTAGGAAAGTGTAGGATTTTACTGCTGGGCTGAAGTGAAATCACACACTTAGTTGGCACTTTATCAAGTACACCTTGCTAAAACTAATGCACTCTAATACAGTCCTACAATAAATCACACCTTTGTGAAGCTTTTAATATTCCTGTTAAATTGTATTGCTTAATACCAAGAAGTGTTTCTAATATTGTGTCAACCCCATTTGAGGGTGTACTGAATATTAGCATCATCTCTTAACACCTCTGTATCTTCAAGCTCACAGAGCCAATGTTTCAAAACTCAATGACGTTCTCCTTGATTTTGTTATTGGGCCCAACTGCATCCCCAAATCCTAAAATGTCATTGCACAGGGAGTGCATCGTTAAGAGAGATCAGTGCAAATTGATAAGATTATAAAAATCAGTTGCTATGAAAAGTGGCTTATTCCTGCTGTGAGATGGACGCATTCAGACTGATTTTAAGGCTGATGTCTCACCATACAAGGTGCAGCCTTTTTATTCTGACTGACTGACTCAGACAGACTGACTGACTGTAATTTCTATTCAGATGTGAGGAGCACTCTACCATGAAACCATGAGACTGACAGGAGACAGGAGTCATTTGACAAAATGCCACCGCCCTAGGTCAGGTAACGCATGCCCAGTCTGCATTGGAGCCAGAGATGCCATATTTGGACTTCCTTTGCTCCATCACTGCCCACAGGCTTCACAAACTCTCACTTGAAACCCCTCCTTCCCCCACAGCTCCCTCCCTATCTTTCATACTGTCACTTACACTTACACAGTGGGCCATTTCAGTGGTGGGAGGCTTTTATCTCTGCAGCCAGGCAGGATGCAGACATGGAGAGGGCTGCTCTGGTCCAGAGAACTATGTACTTGTCAGAGCATATGCAAGCGAGAGGCCACATCTGAGACCTGCAACCAGAAAGCCTTTTCCCAGACCCCAAACAAGATCTAAGACCAGAGTACTCGTAGGGTATCAATTGACTGCAGCCCAGTTCAGTGGCTGTTTGAGGGAGAATAGATCCTGCTTGGCACAAACACTGCTACAGATGTAATATGCACACACATAGTCACACAGAGGCACAAACGAGCCTCCTGATTTGACATCTTGATGTAATTCTGCAGCAAATTCATCAAAGACTGACAGCAAGGCAAGATCTACTGTGTGAGCGTGTATGTGAGCTAATGGACATGTGCATGGATTTGTAGTGCATATGTGAGCAAACAGTTCGAGTGAATAAATAAAGCTGTGGTTAGGCCTATGCATGTGTGTTTATTTGTGCTTCATTCACACATTTTCAAGCACGGATCTCCGTCTTATGTAACCAGTGTTTTTAAACACTAGCTCCAGATCTCTTATCTTCATATCTGCATGAATGTTGCATGCCAGCTGGCACAAATACCGCTTCGTAAAAAAGAACTACTCACGACAAGAGTACAACACGCTTCAAACAGATGACATAACAACTGTTACGTAACAGAAATGGCATCGGATGTCTGGCTGACCCGATAAAAGCCCGCTCTTTTCTGACCTATACTCACAGTTCCCTGCTACAGAGTGTGGTCTCAGATCGCTGATGAATTTGTAATCTTCACCCAGGGGCTTGGCACATATGATTGAGTGAGTTGTGATTAACTGATGACCTCGGTGGGTGTTCTGATTGGCCCCCAAAATCAGAAGCAGAGAGGGGATGTGTCATGACTGCTCCTTTTGCTCTCTTCCCTCACCACTTTTTGCCCGTTGTAAGAACCCACTTTCCTTAATAGATAGGGCTGATGATCTATGTTTTACCATCAAGCAAAACCAACAAATTCTTCCAACAAATATTGCTTATGAATCTACAGCCTGCTATAGCTATTAAAACACATCAGTGTCACACATCAAAACTCACACATTTGCACTGAGTGACGTGTTTCTTTATTTTGATGAACATTATGATGGACCTGGAGTTTATTTTGAGTCAATCCTACATAATCCGTTTTGCTGTCATAAATACTCACTAGAGCACGAAACGAGTATTAATCCCCGGCTGAAAATAGTCCTCAACATATGTCTAATTTATTTCTGTCAGAGTAATGTTTGATAAAAACTACAGTGCCCGGCTGTTTTATGACATTTAAGAAAAATAAAACTATGAATTTGTGCCCGCTAGCCGGTGTCCCGCGCGACGGCAATGTTGATCTCAGGTCTACAACTTTGGTCCAGGTTGAAATGTCTTTACTACTGGACTGTTCAGACATTCATGTCCCCCTCAGGATGAATTGAATGACTTTGGTGATCCTCTGACTTTTCATCTAGTGAATTTGTCCAAAAACTGTCCTGACTGTAGAGTCTTAATCTTAAAGGTTTAAGTATTCAGTAGGAACCAATGGGCTTGGGGCCAAGTGCCACAGACAATTGGAAATTACTGAGAAAAGGGCTCATATATTTGCATTGTTGGTGTTGCATTTTTTCATGGGATTTACTCATCTAAATGATAATAATAAAATAATGCCAACATAACATTTTAGCAGACCACAAAAAGACAAACTCAAAGTTAGCAGCTCAGACAAACAAAGTCCACACATCGTGGATGCAGAAATGTGTTGAAAGACAATTAACATGCAGAGCATTTTCTATGGTAACATTGAAGTATACAAGCAACTTAGTCCAATTTAGAAGGACATCTTGGTTAGTGAGTTGAAAGGGGCAGTGGCTCAACTCATGGTGGTGACGTTGTTGATAATCATCAGGGCAAGAGCAGCACATCAGCAGAGGGAAATTAAATGTATACGACATTGCAACCAATTACTCTGAAACAGAAAACAATGATGGACATTTTTATTGCATTTTTAGTCCTGGGAGCAATCTTTGAATATTACCAGGACATTTCAAGGACAGTATCAGCCAAAGGATAAGGAGACAATTGCAGCTCTTATTTGTCTGGTCACTTCTGTCTGTTTTTGCCTCAAAGACCTTTCAGTCAGAAGGTAAAATTGCATCATTAAAAACCTGTTTCTGTCCAGGAGTTTGTTCGAGGCAAAACTGGACAGTCCACTAAAAGGCACAAAGGGAGTGTGCAAGCTGCAGTAGGTCTTTCAAGGTCCTCTTGGTATTAAAATAAGTCTTTTTCAGATGGCTCATACATTTTAGTGACTGGAGGGCAAGACACAATGACCAGAAAATCAGCTTAGGCTAAAACCCCATGAGTACCAAACATGCACTTTTACATACTCAAGTGTGATTTTGGAATATGGGCACGCAACTGTCATGCAGCCATGAGAGCCTGAAGATTTGGCTAGAAAGTGTGAAATAGAGCATGTATTTTTGTTCCACTGATTGCCTGCAGCTCAGATCACAGCTATGATTGGCTGACTATCAAACACTGCTGGGTTAAGTCAAAGGTTACAGGCTATCAGTATAATTTGTTAATGATACATGGCTTTGGTTACATCACAGCCTGCCACAGTGAGCTGGCAGAACCAGTTAAACACTACACAGTCGCCTTATTAGTATGCCATTCTGGATACGTGTGTGTTTCCCCCAAGGCTGCGAGATGAGATCAGAAAATATTTTTCTATTTTATTGCAAAATATGTGAGCTTGGTTACATGTGTTGCATAAGTGGCCAAAGGCAAAAGTTCTATTCATTTCAAAAGGTTCAGAGTGCCCTTACCAGCCCCGCGAAGTCATGTGATGGACTGTTGTTGTGTTGAACTCTGTTAAAAAATGAAGCCAGAGCCCGTTAGTCAGCGAAGCCTGGTTGTAAGCGAGTTGACAGTCTCACCTAAAGGCTTCGATGAGTCTCTCCACTTTCTGTGCTTCTCCCTGAACACGAACGTGAGCCTGGAACTTTCTGAGGGCTTCGTCGAGCTCCATGCCTGAGAAATCCATCTCATCCACAACGCAACTATTAAAGGACAGACAGAGAGAAAGGAGAGAGACATGGGGTTTCGTTACACTGTGTCACTGTAATGAGAAGGTGAGTGAGTGAGTGTGTGCAAGCGTGTGCATCAAACTATGCGTAACCAAGTGCTAATGGCAAATCTTCCTCCTACAGTCATACCTCCATTACAGAACCACTGACCTGGAAGACGCACATAAAGACAACATGTTTGCACACGCACACACTTTGTGCAAACATCAATAGGGAAGACAGGGTCTGATGACAGTGGGAGATAAGAGGGAAGGAAAGAAAGGGATGAGAGGGCGAAATAATGAAATGCAAAGAGTAAGGGGGCAAGAGAGAGGTACATGAAAGGCTGAGGGCAGGCTGAAGCAATGGAAGAAGTGCGTGTGCATTTATGTGCACACACATGCATGTGTCCATGCATGTGTGTCTATGTGTCTGAGTGAAAGAAAGCGAGGGTGTGTGCTTGTGTGTGAGTGTGTTCAGTGCAGTGACCTATTTCTACAGTCTCTGCAACAACCTCAGCAAAAAGCCTCTCTATCGTGGATCTCTGTCTACACTGGTTGGATTCAAAAAGGGTGAGTGTGAAGGCATTAAGTAAATGCATGTTTTCATGGATGTGTTGCATTTATGCATGCAAGTGCTGCATGACAAGTGAGTATGTCTGTGTGTATATGTGTGTGTGTGTGTGTGTGCGTGTGTGTGTATTTGTTATCATGTGTTTATGTCTGGTTAGGTTCCAACAGCTAGTTCTATTTTAGGTATTTTAAAATACCTGAATCCATTAAAGTCAGAGTCAACATCTCTTATTTAATATTTTATGTCCTCTCTTTTTTAGTATTAAAGAGCAACATACAAAACATCCATTCAAAGGGAATTTATGACCATGGTACAGACTTAGCTACAATTGAAAGCTCCATAACTGCTATTAAATGGACCTTGGGGTGGGATTTTTAACATAACTGCTGTTTCCAAGGTCCTGAAGGAAATTTGATCATTAACTTTAAAGTCAGCATGGATGAGAAGTCCTAGAGGTGCTCAGAATAATTTAAAGTTTGAACATCTCTACAATAGTGGCAATGAAGGAAATTCTACTTGCTAATGAGGACAACTATAAATGGACCTTGAATTGAGATTGTTATGTCAAGTACGTGGCGTCAATTAGTTGAGAAGCAAATTAAGTTTCCCACTTTGAAATAAGTAATCAATTATACAAGAACTATACATGTTAAAAAAGAATAGATAAAAGTAAAAAAATCAATCAAATCTGTTAAATACATTGATTTTGGTCCAGATGCTCAGCAGTTTGAAAGAAGTGGACGTTTACTATTCAGGGAGTCAAACAAAGAGAGACTTTTGAGTTCCAACATTTTATGGAGCTTGACAAGAGTCAAAATATCTCTGTCTCTGCTGCTTTGACTTTGACCGTTTGACCATAAAGTCTCCCAACTTTATCCAAGTACAATTCTAAATCAAGAGTTTAGTACCCCATTAATGGCTTAAAACTGATCAATAAAGTATAGTTAGTATAAGTGAGTAATTTATCAACATTAATAAAGCCAGCAGTTACAATTAAGTCATCTCCATGAAAACTGAGGAAACTCCACTAATGAAGTCCATGATATGCAGTTGAAAGCTAAAAAACAACTAATGGATCTTGAGTTACGATTATTTTGTAAAACCTAAATAGATTCAATAGGCAATTGCAAAGAAATTTGAATTTGATGACAGGACTCATTCTAGGAAACCCAACCAAGTATGTGTCTGTGTGTGATGCGTACGTGTACAAATAATCAGGACTCACTCAAGGACATCTCTGTTGAATTGCAGTTTGCTGTTCCCCAAGAACTCTCCAATCATCTGTCTGCTCAGGCCCTTCCTCTGAAGCAGGAAGTGAGCCACTCCAATGGCTGTGTCCGGGACGAAACCACGCGTGATCAGGAAGTGGATGCCTCTCTCTGGGTTCCTAACCGCAGATAGCCAGCAACAGAAAAAGCATATAGTGTTAAGAGTTTAACAGCGTGTGTGCAATGTATTTGTGCGTTCAAGCAGATAGGTGTGTGGGCCTGAGTGAGAAAGAAAATGTGTAACACTGCATATAAGAGAAAGGGTGCTTAATATGTGTGTATGTGTATGAAGGGAAAGTGTGTGTGTGTGTGTGTGTGTGTGTGTGTGTGTGTGTGTGTGTGTGTGTGTGTGTGTGAGAGAGAGAGGAAGCAGAAAGAGAAAGCGGGAAAAGAAGAGTGCATTCAAGCGCAAGAGCTGTTAGCTCTGGACTTCTAGATCAGACCCACTGTCACTGATGCATATGAGTTAATTTACTTTAATTTGTATTAACTAATAATACGTGCAGGCCGACCGTGGGCTCTATTTATAGAAACTGAGAGGCTCTCACATTGTTCATGACCTCCTTGACTGCCTCTCCTCTTCAACCGCATTTGCCCTATCTCTCTCTTTCTCTCTTTCTCTCTTCATCCCTCGCCCTCCTCTCTCACTCTTTTTTTCGTTGATGTCACAAGATGGCACTGAACACGCAGCTCCTCCCAACAATCACAAACACTAATGAGCAGCTGCTTATAGCAGTTTTGCAGGGCTGTTGGAGATTTGTTAGACACAAACAGTAATAAGTGTACTTTGAACCCTGAGCCAGAGGGTGCAGAAATATTTCACTGTGTGTGTCTGTGTCTGTGTGTGTGTGTGTGTGTGTGTGTGTGTAGGTGTGTGTAGGTGTGTGTAGGTGTGTGTGTGTGTGTGTGTGTGTGTGTGTGTGTGTGTGTGTGTGTGTTGCCGGCCTACTCACACATTGAAGAGGTTGAGTCCTATACGGTAGAGGCGTTTGCGGTGTGTGTCTGTGGATAGAGTTGGCGAGCGGCAGGAGGCCGGATCCTGGCAGCGGTCCCTGGGCAGAGAGACGACCAGGGCCTGCAGGGCCTCTGAGCTCGACCCCCCAGGGATCTGCTGAGGATGAGTGTAGTGGTACTGCTGGTACTGGGTGTAAATCTGAGCAGGTTGCTGGTTAGACTGGGCTGAGGTGGAGATAGAGGTGGAGGTAGAAGTGGATGTGGACCCCAGTCTGTCTGAGCCACTCTCCCCCTCCATTCCTCCTCCTCCTAGACCTGGCACTGCTGAGCCCCTCCTGGATCCTGGATCAGCCATTTCGAGCTCCTCACTGGGTGGAGGTGCAGGAAACTCTGGCTCCTCTGCTAACTGGCCATCTCCACCTCCAGCCATCCCGCTCAGAGAAGTCTTCCTGCTTGCCGACTCTCCCCCGCCTGCATTGCCCAAGGAGGTGGTGGTTGTGGTGGTGGCGGTGGAGATAGTGTAGGAGCTATTGCTGTCGATATGAACAGTGACATCCCTGAAGGCCATGAGCAGCGAGCTGGCACTGCGGGGCAGACAAGCACTCTCAGCTGCTGCCCGAAGGGCCCCAGGATCCATCAGTAGCCCCTTCCCGTCTCCACCTTCCGACAAGCTCCAACCACGAAGGGCGTCATCAATTGACTGGGCCAAGGAATGAAGCTGCAAATATGATCATATAAGAAATACACTTCAAAACCAATTTAATAAGGTCAAGAGACATGAGTCATGTGTGTAGGTTTGTGACACCAGAGGGGTTGCTAATTTGTGACTATTTGTAAGACTAGTGAAAGTAGATAAACAGTGATAGTTGGCTACTGAGCAGACCATGACATTCTCATGAAACTACCTATCAAGCCACTGGGTTCAAGCCAATATAGTGCAGTCTAAGCAGATACTTGTAGATATAAGGCTGGGTCTAACTGTTGAGTCTTTGCTTGGGTGGCGGTAGGATTGGACAAATTATAATTTTGACCTGACATTGGCACTTAACGAAAAGTCAGGGGATCACCAAAGATCGACCTTCTGGGCAACATGAATGTCTGAAAACAATTTCATGGCAATCTATCACATAGTTGAAGTGTTCTCTGTGCATCTTCCCGCAGTATGCAGCTGAATCAGATGCTTCTCAGCTCAAGGACAGCAAACTTTTCCCTTTGAAGTTGTTGAGATAGTTCCGCCTGGACCACAATTGTGGGCTAAATGACTGACATTGACATTCCTAAAGCCATCCTGCGAGCCTGCTTGGCTGAAAAACTATAATGAAACCTTATTTCTTGATTTATTTTTTAGGACCATTCTGCATCCCTACCTAATTCAATTTATGGAAGCTGTAACATGAAATAAAAACACTAACCTGGTCAGAGAAGCAGTCCTCCAGCTGTGTGAGTGTTTGTCCAGGGGTTTGAGGTGGGGCTGGGGAAGGAGGGGGACCCGCTGCTGGGGCAGATGCAGGAGAAGGAGGCAGAGAGGTGGAGCGACATGGGGGAGGAGGAGGAGTTTTGGAGCGTAAGGGAATCTGTCCTCCTCCAGGATGCAGACTGTAACTGTGTCTCTGGGCTGTGTTCCTGTTTCGGCCTGAAGGGCTCGGATGGCGCAAGGAGATCCGGCGGGGCAACTTGCTCTCCGACAGAGAGTTACGGATCTTCTGGAAGTTTTTGCTGAGCTGGTACTGACGGAAGGCCGTCTGGATACGACGGGCTGCCCGCCTCGCTATGAGATGGCCTCCATATTTCTGCTCCAACTCATCTATCTGGGGATAGAAAGAGAGAGTTATAGGGGGAGTGAGTTTAAATATCAAACATGTTTACAAGGCTCTAAAACTCACTGAAGACACTGCAAGAGTCATTGCAAAGCACACAGCAGCCACTGAAAAGTATTTATTCATCCACCAGCAGGCAAATATCATGATGTCATTTTCTGCCCATGTCTACAAAAGATCAAATGAATTTGAGCTTTGCCTGAGTCATGAGTCTGCACACTCACACCTCTCTTCTTAGAAGTATCCTTCTTACTTATCTGTCCACTCTTTTAAAACCGCTAAGGGTTTATGGCATTAGACCCAAAGTAAACATCATCTATCATCATTCAACGGCTAATAATGGCTGAAGGGCCATGGGAAGGAGGATGGATGGGCTGTGACAAAGGTGATTTTGAGAAAATGAATAGAAAAGTAAACACCCGCACAAGCCTATTTCTGTTCCGTTTGTTGGCAGAGCAGCTCAGCCCAAAATCTCAGCTTCTTCCAGAATTTTGCCCTCCTATATTTCCAGCAAAAATAAGACGAAGGAGGGGGAGTCGGAGGCGAGGGAAGAAGAGACAGAGAGGGAGAAAAAGGAGGACAGCCACACATGTGCTAGTGTTTGTGTGTGTGTGTGTGTGTGTGTGTGTGTGTGTGTGTGTGTGTGTGTGTGTGTGTGTGTGTGTGTGTGTGTCTGCTCACACAAGCATGTCCACACATGAGACACACATACACACTCACACAGCAGCAGCAATAGCAGTAGCAACTGCATACCCTTCAGCAATTTGGTATGAGAAATAAAGACATCTCCAGCCGCCAGAAGCAGTTATTAGCTGTTACCATGACAACCTAGCATCTTTTGCGTTGCTGTCGCTGTGACAGTGGAATTGCTGGTGTTCTTTTTCATGTCGACACAACAGACAGAAATAGATCTGAATGGGAATCTTTTTTTTCTCACAATGTCAAATGATCATCCTTCACACACATCCTCATGTTAAAACAGGTAGAGGAGTCAGCATTCACCTGTGCTTACGCGCCACACACACACACACACACACACACACACACACACATGCTTGAAAAAAAGAAAAACATACCTGTTTGTTCTTATTCTCAAGGCTGATCTCGTACTCGCTCGGTCCCTCTCTCTTGGTCCCCTCCACTTCCTGTCCACCAACAGAGGATGTTCCATCCTCCAGGCTCAGCATCTGTCCACTGCCATGGAAATAAGAACAGAAAGCTATTAGTCCTCCCTCCTGACCTTCAAAACTCTGCCATCATTGCAGTGGCAGGTCATCAGCTAAGCAGTGTTTAAGGAGTTTCATGCGGGAAGCAGCAGGCGCAGAGTGAATTGTGGATGTGGTGGCTCGGGGCGAAGGTGACTGAGTTTATGTGTCTAGTGTGGTTTGATCAGATTTGTGGCTCCAATGTAAGTTGCAGGAATGAAATTCTGTATATAAGACCAGGAATAAAATACCTTTTTTATAAGTTGACTTGTGCTGTGACCAAAATCATTCCCTCCTTCACTCCTTTACTATTTCCCACATACTAAAACTAACCGGTTTAGTTTATAGTCGGACTGCAAGCATTAATGTCTTCATTGCCAATTACTCTGTCAAATACCACAATTTCTCAGAGCCCAAGTTGACATGGTCAAACAACTAGTTTTGGCCAACCAACAGCCCATAACTCAAAGATACAACACAGAAAAATAGCAGCAAATTCACAAATTTTGAGAAGCAGAAAAGAGTGAGCAAGTATAAGTAAATTACTTTAACAATTAAAAAATTAACATGGTTATGTGTGGCAGAATTTAGTTTTCTACTTGTTTGATGAACATATAGGTCCATCTTGAGACTGGACCACTTGAGGGAGAGAATTTTTCAGGACACTTTACAGTGCATTACACTCTCCCAACAAGCTTAATTTTACAGAGCAATGCTTTGATGTCACAGGAATCTTTGTTATGCAATGTCAGCTTCACAACGTCAAAATGGTGCGCACTAACAAAGTTTTCCACGGAAATCAGAGCGGATTTTGTGTAAGAGACTCCAGAAGCTGACGTGTTTCCATGGCAATGACATACTTTGGATGAACATTTCAGTGGAAGTTGTGATGAAAAGTATAACTTTCTGAGTCTCCTACATAGAAACGAGATTAACATTTTTGATTTATATAACATTTTTCTATGTTCTGCTGAAAGGGTTACTGTATGAAAGCATGATCAAGTCAAGTGACAGCATATAAGTGTTCAAAAACACTGGAAGTCAAACATGACTGGCAGAAAAAGAAGGAGAATAAATCAAACAAATTTAACTCATAAACAATCACTTATATAATATAGCAGCTGGAAGCAAAAGCAGAACAAATATACATTTGAATTCGGCCTGAATCTGCTCAGAACTTAACAGAGTCGACATAGAGGCTGTCTCTCAGTGCGTCCCACCCCCTTCTTAAATCCCAGGTACTGTGCACAGATGGAAAAATGTTTTTTTTCATGACAGTATTATCAAAATTCAGTGAAAGCCATGTAAGGCTTACCGAAGCAAATTACTGCCGTGACAAAGCAGAGAATGTCCTTTTTACACAAGGGCTGTTGTGGACCTGTTATGGTTCATTTTGGTAAACCTAAACTAAAAGAAGGTGTCTTGTGGTCAACATCTCTGGCATCAAAACACCTCTAAAAGATACAGAACACTGCCATTCAGCATCTTTTATATAGCCAAACTGGCCTGATGCATTGAGTATGATCACACCCTAAGAGGTTTTATAATAGTGTGCAATTATGAGTGTGTGTCCATTATGTTGTGTGCTTGTGCAGTCTTTCTTCCACCTAAATAATGCTTACCGTTATAATTTTTACGCGAAAGGGACTAGTGCTAAACACGACTGGGGAGACTAAAAAGCCTGCTCATGGTTAAATAATGAGCTCATCACTAAAGCTCCTCTTTGTTTTCTTTGATTGCTGTTAAAGCAAATACTCTGAGTTCCCCAGCCAAAAGTCAGAGATAGAGCCAGAGAAGCTTGGTCATATCTTTAAATGAGATAAAGTTAGAGAAAAAAGAGAGAGAGGAAAAAGGGGAAGAGAGTGGAACCAGTGGCTGAGATAGAAACAGGGAGAGAGGAAGCTATAGACAGAGAGACTGTGTTGGTGTGTGCATGCTGGAGGCTGTCTCTATCAAAAACTCTATTAAAACACTGCCATGCCCCTGTGAAGCATCAGAATACATTAGAGTACATTAGAATACATTAGAGGATTTAAAAGCAAGAGTTGAGCTATTAATGCATCTGGACAGCAAAAGCCTCCATAATGATATGGCAGCTATACTCTCTCTCTCGCTCTCTCTCTCTCTCTCTCTCTCTCTCTCTCTCTCTCGCACACACACACACACACACACACACATGCTCACATGTGTGTGTGTGTGTGTGTGCAGCGTAGCAGCAACAAACAATCCAAGCACACACTCCTGCTCCGCCTGCAAGTGTGACGTCATGGTTGAAGAGAAATGAACATCTGTCAAATCACATCTCTTAAGGTTTTTCAGAGATTTATAGTCCTGTACAGCCAGGCAGGAAACACACACACACACACACACACACACACACACACACACACACACACACACACACACAGGAGAGAAAAGGCACAGCAGGTTAGACTAGAGGCGGATCTCGTGACATATCTCTTGGGAGGTTTGCGTGCTCTGATGGATTCAGTGGATGACAGTTAGGGTGTAGAGGTGGTACGAGTTTGCAGCCACCAGGCACACACAACTTCATGTGATGATAATAATGAGCTACCGTGTTGCACGGCTCGTCTACATCTCATCATCTCAGGTGGGTGTCCACTGCTGCTGTGCCATTTGCTCATCCAATCAGGAATATGTGGGTGTAGATGATGATAGTTAAGTCATCAAATCAGAGAAAAGAGAGGGATTCCAGACAGACAGATGGTGATATTAATAAAAACAGAATGAGAGAGAGAGAGACTTGATGAGGAGGGATGAGACAGAAATAAAGACAGATAAATAATGAGTTGTGATGCATACAGAAACAACACAAGGTGGAAGATATAACAGCAGATGAAGAGACAGAATAAGTAGACATTACTGAATGAAAGACTGGATTTAGAAGTACATAGGATTCAACAATGGGAGAAATTCCAGAGGAGGGAGGGCAAAACATTCAATTCAGTCAATCATTGAGAAACATGACAAAATCAGCTTTTGAGCGTTTTACAACTAAGCTTTGCTCATCCAACCATCACCAAGTGAAACGGCATGCCTTCACACACACCACGCAAAAAAAAATATGAACAAACTCATACAACAAACAGACAAGCTGCCCACACAGAAACAGAAGTCAAAAGTGGCTACAGTAGATCCTCAAAGTTCTATTCTCTAGTTACTATGGTAGTGGTAACTGTTGCGTCATTACTGGGTTGCCATGGGCACTTTTATAGTGCCAATATCAGTTCACCCCCCCCCCCCTCTCTCTCTGTCTCTCTCTCCCTATATGTGAATCACCGTTGAGGCTGTATGATCTATAGGCTTGTTACAGAGCATTTAACTCTCTCACTGTAACTCCAGGCGTCGCACATCCATAAATACCCCCAATTCACACTTGCATACAGTTCTGTGCACGGACTCACGAGCGTGATTAAAAGCCTGGGCGTGGACATTACTCAGTTAGATGACACACATGTACATGCAGTGTGTATGTATACAGAGACAGGACGTTTTCAATGGTTGTAAGAGCATACTGCTGGAGCAAAAACTGCAGAGACAAATAGTGGCATAAAAGTGTGTGTGATTGGTGTGTGACTCGGTCTTACCTGGATGAGCCTGTGGTGTCAGCCTCTGGATGTTCAGGGGCGGGGCAGCAAAACTGATGCAGCACGGTCTCGCTCCTGAAGGGCAGACGAGAGAGGAGGATAGTTAAGCAAAGGGGGGGAGGAAAGAGGAAAAGCAGACAGAATTGGAAGGACAGCATGTCATTCAGTTATCATTGGCTGTTGCTGGATGTTTGCCTTGTTTCCATATTCCTCCGTATGTTCATTCTTAGTCCAACATCCCAAAAGACACTGAAAAGGCTCCCATTATACTCTTCTGGATTATTTCCATGGATTCTGTTTACAATTTGGCACTGATCCCGTGGTAAATACCCTATGTAGGTCAATTCAAGGCTGAGGACGCTTAGATTGAGTGTGAGTATATGTGTGTGTATCCGGAAGTGCTTGTCTATGCTTCCTCCTATCCAATTAATCAGATCTGTGGTGATTTAGCAGAATTCCCGATCTGGACAGATGGTTACTCCAGCAGTGTTTCCTGCACTGTTTCTTCTTAAGTTTGCCTCTCTTATTTCGCCCTCATACATTTTACATTTACATTCATATTTTAAGCATATTGCTGGTGCTCTTATCTGTAGCAATTTAGAGTGAAAAGAAAAAGAAAAGAAAAAAGATAGAAAGAAAGAAAACAAGACACATAATGTTTAAATTGTTGCATCAATTGAGCCTTTGACCTTCTGTGCAGGACAACTTCCACCACCAGTGACATGAAAATAAGAATAATCATGACTTTAAAAAAAAAAGAAAAGGGTTTTGTCATATATTTTGTATAGGACGTGTGGGTGTGAGTGTAGGTCACATTGGGTCATTTCACAATGAGCTGAAAGCATTCAGTTGACAGTGAATTTTATCTTCTTCTGTCTTCTGACCTGAGCTCAGCTCAGCATATTGCTCGTGACACAGACCCACAGTGACAGGCAGTCAGAGTCTGTGCGAGGCTCGGGGTGACAGTCCAAGCTATAAAAAGCTACTTTTTCACGGCAATTTCCACAGACTTAAAGGGACGCTGATGTTTAAAAAAAAATACCTCTGATAAACACTCCTCACGGTTAGTTTCTATGAATAATACTGCTTCATCTCTACAAAACCTCTCACACCTCGAATACAGACATACTGTACATCCATCAATCATTTGTTCTCCATTTAGCAGCACTGCTGTTGTGGTTCTTGAACCTGCATGGTCTCAGAACTTTGAGAGCCTCCTTTTTCCCAGGTGAGGTCTTGAGTGCAGTACCTGCCTTTTTGGACTTAATGTATTATTATAAATGGATTAATTATCCTTGCGAAATTTACAGTACTTCTCTCAAGCTGTTGCCTTCTTTTACCAGCACACAGGTAATTTTGTAATTTCAACTATTTTTTCGAGTTATTGGATCTCTTTAACAATATCCTCTTTATAATATAGGTACAAACTAATTAAATATATAAATCATTACAGTATAAATGTGCAGGAGTTCACCTTCTCTGTGTTGTACGTTTTGGGGGTCAAAAGGGGGTCAAAGTGTTATCGGATGCACACCTGGTTGACAGACAAGGGAGATCAAACAATAAACTTCAGAACGTAAAAGCACTGAACTTGCAGAGCCAATTTTTGGTTCACCCTCACAAAGAGAGCTGAATTATTTTTGCCAGCCTGATATGAAACAGTTCAGCCCTGAGGAAGAGGCCAGGCTGCTTGGGTCCCTGAGCGCGTGCACACACTCACACACTCACACAGTCGTACACACTAACACACACGCTTAACGGGTCCATCCATCTGTCTGAACGAGACACACACACATAACGACCATACAACTGCAACAACGCTTACAAAGAGAACAGGTGAATATTTCAACAGTACATGTCTCCTGCTGTCAGGCCATGTTCTCTCTCTCTCTCTCTCTCTATCTCTCTCTGTGCCCCATCCTCCCTCACACCATCCCTCTCCTCTGTCCTGTTTTGTAAGAGTACTTTAAACGCAATGCTTTTTCATCAGCCAGTATCCAGTAGAGAGTGTAAGGAAGAGGAAGGTTGACATAAAACAAGATCAGCTCTATTGGGACTCAAAACGTTGCCAGTACATTGTATGCACCTTCCACTGTGCCACAGGATGCCACAGCGTGTCCCTCTGTTGTCCAACCTATCTATTTGTCCGCCAGCAAGATAGATAAACTGAGGAGACAGCTACCCCAAATGCACCCTTTATATCATCTCTGGTTTGGTCTCTTCTTGTACCTGTCTCGCTCTCTGTGTACTGAAACCCCTCCCTGTCCTATTCTCTCATCGCCACTTTATCTGCACCCCCCAAGCCCCCATCTCTTTCTACCTCCTTCCCTTTCACTGGTCTACTCCGATATCAGCCTCAAGCTCCTTCCTCTAGACACCTCAAGGGCTCCATCAAAGACAACGACGGAACATGCATCCCTCTCTCTTTCTAGCTCTGTGCCTTTCTCTCTCCTGAGAATGGCTGATTACCGTTCGCTCCATGGGCTAAGTGGGGCAGATAGGAGGCTCAGCTGGAGAGAGACCGAAAATGAGTGGAGGAGAGGATCCTGTCTCTCAACCCATAGGACTCAAACACAATGCACACAAACACACTCACAGCCAACCATACGCAGCCCAGAAGTAATTTATCTGCAGGGCAAAGAAAACTGGGCGCTCTATAGAGTTGGACAACAAGATAAATATATATCCAGATAAATGAAAGATGTGTAAAAGAAAGCAAGTGTGCACCCACACATGCATCTACATAGACATACTCCCACCCCCATACACACACACACACACACACACACACACACACACACACACACACACACACACACACACACACACACACACACACACACACACACACATGGTTTATAACATATAAACATGCTGAGACACACAAGTCACTGGCAACAGGAAAAGAAGAGGACAGATCTGATCTCCAGTCAGCTGCAGAGAGGATGCAGCAGGCAATGACAGGAAGGTGAAAATGCAAGTGAAAGCCTGAGCTCCCCCTCACTTGCAAGCAAACCTACAAATGAGGTGTTAAGCTACTAGTCTTATCCAGAGTGACTTAAAATCAATGGGCAGGTGAAGATGCAAGGTTGCATTCAAGGACACACAATCAGCAACTGCAGGAACAAGAAAGGTTATTTTATAAACCACTGGCCCACTCTGCTGCATGATCAACTGGTGGATGGTTTTGCTGTGTTCTCCCTCCAGCTTTTATAATGACAATTAATTTATTTTAATTTATTCCTCACCAGTTAAACTAATTTAAATTAAGAACCAGTGGTGTTACACTGATTACTGTCAAATAACAACAAATTTGCCGCAGGGTAAGCTCTCTAGAGGGTACAACTCAGGTTCCAGGCAAAGAGAGAGCAACAGGCGCACACAAACACACATGCAAACACACACCGAAAGAGCAGGAAATGTAATGTGTGGCAGGTGAATCATTCACTGTAGGATCAATATTAACAACTCTTTTTTTCCATATGCATGTATCCCCTTCTGCACTCTTCTCTTCTCAACTCCTCCTCTGTTCTGAGTTGCTCCCATCAGTGGGGGTGGAGTCCCAGAGAGACCAATCAGGACTCCTGCTGGGAAACAACTTATGAACTGAACATACACGCGCGCGCACACAAAGAACGAGAAAAAGAGATAAAGATGGGTTTTCTCTCATTAGGTGATGTGCTATGAGGCGCTGGTGCCAAGCAGGGGGTGCTGGTGTGTGTGCGACTCTGTGCACGTGTGCCTCATCTAACACAGCAACATCAGAGGCCCAGAGGTCCCGTGAGAGTTCACAGATCCCGTGCAGTAATTAATGGAGAAACCAGCAGCACTGTGGACAGCGGCTCGCGATGTCTTATCATCGCAAGTGAGGCTGCTCTTGTCTCAAGCTGACAGTGACCGCTGTCCAGAGTCTATGTTTCCAGCGCACACACACACGCACACACACGCACACACACACACACACACGCTCACACGCTCTCTCTCACACACACACACACGCTCACACGCTCTCTCTCTCTCTCTCTCTCTCTCTCTCTCTCTCTCTCTCTCACACACACACACACACACACACACACATGTATAGGCCTACTACAGCTGTTTGTTATGTAATGATTCAGTATTCGTGATACAGCTTCTCATTTAAATAATCCACCTCTTCCTCTTCTGGCAGAGTCCTTGTATGTGTCCTCCGACACGTTCTGAAATTTGAAAATGTGCAAGCTCCTTCTTCATTAGCCTAATTAAACGCCTCTCAATCTGCAGGACACGCACATGCGCGCGTGCACGCTTGACATTATACAGTTTTAGAAGGATGCTACTTAAAAACTATGCGGGATACAAGAGAGGCTAAGGAAATTGATTTATGCTATAGGTCGATACTGGAGGAGATGCAATACCACAGGAGGTTTTAAAAATATTACCATCGAAACCTTCTGAATAGCCTGCCATATAGCTTATATTCTCAATTGGACTATTTTAGGACAGCCACACACAAAGGCATACAGACATATTCTCGACTCACTCTGATTTCCTTGTCAGGGCCAGGGATTGACAAAGGGTTGTGGGGGTCATCGGAACCATAGAGCGGCAGCTTTGGAAACCGCCGTTTTCTGGGTCACTGTCAACTGGGGAAACCGTGGCCAGGTCGGCCGGGACCAGCTGCATGTCCCCCGGGTCCATAGGTTGGGGAGGCGATGGCTGGACCCCCGGAGTCTCCTCGTCTTCTACTGGTACCGCCGCATGGTCTGGCATAGACCCCGCACTGGTCTTAAGCTGAGGGTCCTGAGGGTGGTGGTGTTGATGAAAGCAGCTGGGGTCGGGGTGATGGTGATAGTGGTGATGGTAAGGATGCTGCTGTTGTACCCTGACGTCCCGGAGGTGCCTGTTCTCGCCGATGAGCTCGTCCACCCGTCGGTCCAGCGCCTCTATCCGGGAGCGCTGGGTCTGGATGAGACTCTGCTGGTTCTGGACGATGGTGGTGAGCTCCCGTAGGTACAGAATCGCCTGCACCGGATTTTCAAGCAGGCTGGAGCTCATCATCATACCCAAGACAGGAGGAGAGAAGAGAAGCAGAAGAAAACAGAAGCTGGACTGACGGATGGATGGAGGACAGAGGAGATGTAAAATATCCGTGAGTGCGGATGAGAAGGTGAGATGTCCTTCCGTTCTCCTCTCCTTGGTTCTGTCGGCTGTGGATGAAGGTGCACCGACCGAGCTAGCCTCCGCTTCTCCGGTCGTTTCCCTCCCTCCCTCTCTCTCTCTCTCTCTCTCTCTCTCTCTCTCTCTCTCTCTCTCCCACTGCGCTGAGTGGTGCTGATGAGAGGAGCCAGATCCAGATGTGACAGGAGGGAGGAGGGGAGGAGAGGCGCTGGCAGGCGGATGCGTCATTACGCACATGCACTAGAAAGCTACAGAGCAAGCACGCACCCTACAGGCTGTAAAAGGAGGCTCAAAATCTGAGCCACTCTCCTGTTTTTTGGTGAAGGCACATAAAATCGAATGAACATCTCTGAATTCATTTAGTAACATTAACTTGGAGCATAGGTGAATGATTATGGTTGTTTAATGGCAGTTTGGACCTTTTTATTCGAAAGTGCAGTATTTAGAAAGAGAAGAGGGAGGAGAAAGGACTCAAGGCATATGATAATTGTGCACATAAGTGTGTGTACCCCATTACTCGCCCATCCCCAAATCACTACATTCCTACAATTATATTTTATTAATGGATATCACCAGATCAACAGCTCTTTTGATGGCCTCTAGCGTTTCTCTTTTAGCTTTGTTTACAATTGACAGTTCTAAGACTAATACATTATGGAAGAAAGATATGCATTGATTAGAGTATGGTATCCATCTTGTGGTAAGGATTTTTTTGGGGCTGCAGTTAGGCAACAAAAAAGAAACTGATGATTTAATAAATTAAGAGAAGAATCAAGAGAAGCAATACAATGTTTGGGAGGTATGTTATATTGGGTACCATGTCAATAACTTGACTCCTGTTTAACACAAGTAAACTCAAGTGTACATATGTGCGTACCAATAATCTTTTGATTCCACAGAAAGCATATTGGGCTTGGGGTCATCCTCAAATGACAATAGTTCCTAGTTGCCAGATAATGTTTGTGTATTATGCATATCCACATTCTCTTCCAATCAATAGCATTTCCATAATTTTTCAAATCATCAATTTCTGTTGTACCTTTTTATGCATGAAGTATAAGGCCACTTCCACCATTTAACCTGTAATCTTACCCAGTTATTATTAGATTTTTTTATTGACAAGTGTAGTAATACAGATAATATTACTACTTCTACTACTACTACTACTACTACTAATAATAATAATAATAATAATAACAATACTTTTTAATGTTCTTGAGGCATACTATTTTATTGTTATCGTTGTATCTTAATCTAACAAATAAAAGTGTGTTTACCAAGTTTTACAGGCCTACCTTTAACGTGAGCCAATAACTCAGATTATTCAAATCATTCAAGTATTTCACCTCAGAATTCCGACCTTTCTGAGTGGACCTGAAGGCAACACTCTCGCCTCGTAATGGTCACGTGTCACGTGTATGCGGAAGTACAGAACCGTTGCTCTGCTGTCTGTTTGCTAAGCGGCAGGCTCGGATGTTAGCACCGATTGCTTATTTCCTGTAACCGTTAACAAGTAAACAACACCCATGGTCATGTAAGACAAACATTTTCTAGTCTATCGTGTTCCTAATTAAATGTGAATTGTTCGGTTAAAGGCTCGTGGCGGTTCTTTCTTTTGCATGGACAGGCTTCCAGTTGACTGTCAGTCTATTAGTTACATTATAACGTATAACACTAGTGTTTATTTACAATATATGTATCGTAAACAGTAATAGTGCGGGTTTATTTGACCGTGAACAGCTACATGGACCAACTTTAGGTAATTCACACGTTAAACCCGAAAAAGAAAAATCTACATACGTTTGTATATTCCAGCATTGTCACGTGAGAGTCAGATGAGGTCGAGGAGTGAGGCTAAGCTCGAGATACTGGATCTAAATAACGTAATGCCAGTAGTGTGGTGTTGGCTTTAACAACAAGCATCACTGTGAAAGAGTTGGCTGACCCTTTGGCCATCAGTATTAACACACTTTCTCTCCCAGTTTCTCTGTCGTCACTGACAGGTCGAGGTTTGGATTATTGGAAGGGTCCACTCAGAGTTTGACTGTGCCACACTCGGCCCTGTTCTTGATTGTAAACTTTGTTCCGTGTTGTTGCATTATTAGGATGACCCAGAAGCACTGCCTGGAGGGCCAGGTGTACTCCGTGCCTCTCATCCAGTCAGACCTGAGGAGAGAAGAGGCTGTCCATCAGATAGCAGATGCATTACTCTACTTGGAGACCATCTCTACGGATATTTTCAGAAGGCAAGGACACACACACACACACACATACACATACACACAGACACACGCACACACACAGAGTCAGGTTGTCATGACTTTTGGGGACATTACCTGAAGATTTACCATAACCCCAAAGATATGAATATGTATAAAATAATCCTAACCTTAAACCAAGTCTTCCAGCTGCAGTGTAATGATTTACATTATGGGGACGTGCATTTTGTCCCCATAAGGAAAGCCAGTCGTGTGTAAACAGAGTTATGTCCCCACGAAACGGCGCACACACACAAGAGCTAGAGGTTGGGATGGACATGGGGAAACCAATGCCTGACTACTACTTGTATGAATATCTAATATCATGTCAACATGCTTTGTATCTTGTTTAAGTAGTGCAAAAACAATTTGCTGATTAATTAATCTCATAAGAAAATTAAACAAATAATCAATTGTAGTGATACCAGTTGAACATCTTTTGTTTATAGTTAGAACATAATTTTACTGTTCAGATCTTCACAAATATTAAGTAGTTTTGCTTGCAATGCTCTGTGTTTATGTCACTTTTAATCAACTAAATATTTGCCATTATCTTTGACATTTTACTAAAATGAAATAAATAAATAACAACAAATAAATAATAATTGAGAGATGATCAAATTATGAAATGAATAGTGGAGTTGCAACTATTGTAACAATCATATTTCTATTCATTTTTTTAGATTAATTCTTTAATTTCTTTACTTAAGTAAAGTAAACAATGCCTGAAGGTACTGCGGTGTGAGCATTGACACGATCAGGGGGCAACAAACAAAGACAGTTAACAAAGAAAGTTTAACCACAAAACTACAATCAAAAATGTTGTTGATATCAAAGCGTCTGTTCCAAGTTTTAATTGACATAAAATATTGTTGTATTTAATGGATTGCACAGTTAAATTCATATTTCAAGCCATATTTTATGCTCCAGCACCTGTTTCAGAACAGATGGTGCTGTCTGGCACCCTGAAAATAGAGGAAGCGTCTCCTGTAACTATATGAAATGAGTGACGTTTCATTTATTAACAGAATTGTTTTGCCAATATAAGCTTGTGATAGATGATGTGTTAGTAATTAGATGATTGATATGAAATCATTAATAGAGTTCAGAAACAGCTGTGTAATACTTTCCCATCATCTTTATTAATTCATTCATGGGATTAAGCGACCTGCAACGTGCATATAAAGAATGAAATGTGGAATAGGGTGTCTCAAAGTTACGCAATCCCCTATATTCAATTGTGTTATATCGTCTCAGAAATATCTTCCTCTGTGTGTGGATGTGTGTATGTCCATATTCATGTTGGTGTGTATGTGTGTGTTTCTTCCAGGGTGTCTGACAGTGTAGAGAAGAACCGCCGCCAGCTGCAGAGTGTTACTGACCGGATCAGACTAGCTCAGGCCCGCGTCGACAAGATCAAAGGCAGTAAGAAGGCCACCAAGGTAACACAATACCTCCAATTTTGTCAGGCAGCTTTTTTACTTTGCACCCATGATACACAATAAGGACACAATAAGGTGACAAGGTCATTGAAAGCAACAATTAGCCCTGTGTCTGTCAGTTATATCAGCATTTTTCTGCGTGTATAGGTTTTCTCCAGTGCTAAGTACCCGGCTCCAGATCGACTTCAGGATTACTCATCTATTTTTATTGAGGCTACAGACCCCTCCTCACAAAATCGCCCCCGACAAAGGATACAGAATAAACTTCGACCCTTTGATGAGAAGGCCTTGCAGGTGAGATAAATTCATTAAAATGTTGATGACACAAGGAATTAAGGCAACAATACAAAATTGGACCTGTTAAGAGAGTTGTGGTTTCACAAAGTCTTGAAGCCCATGAGCCATAGTGCTGTAACGAATGTAAAAGAGAAGAAAGCGTGTGCTAGCTTGATAGTGTTGGGGCATCTTTATACAGCTGACACTGCAAAAACTGTGGGTTCAAAAAAGGGCTAAATAGAGGCATGATTAATTTCCATTTACATGGCTTTTATCTTATTGCTGAGAATTTCGACGCAGCTCTCACTCTGGTCATACGAGGACAGGAGTGCTTAGAGTTGAATTCTCAACTCCTCCATATTTATGTAGACTGTAGGGGAAACCTCCTCTAGTATTTATGCAGGAGTTAAGAGCTTCACCTCTGTCCCGTGACCAGGACAGAGTCCTTCTTAATCCTCCAGAATCCATGGTCTTCTTTTCTGCACCCTGGCATATATTTCATATATTTTCCTGGGGGGCATGAGCAGTGTGATTCCTCAATAATTGGAATATACTCTCCAGTGCACTTTTCTTTCTTTCTTTTTTTTAAATGGCTGTCATCCCCCCTTTCTGCCAGTCCATAGACTCTGTTTCCAGTGTCCACTGTCACTGTGGATGCCACTGTGTCACTGGAAACAGAGTCTATGGACTGTAGGTGTGAAGCATTAGCTGAGCCTGAGGGCAAAATACTGAGTTTTGGTGCCTGGCCCTTATGAATGTGAATGTGAATAATGATCGGCCTACCTCAAAACAGAACAGGTAAAGGCTCCCCATCAGATCTTCAGGTTGACAGAAAACTAAAACTGAGAAACATTTCAAATTATTTAATGTTAATTTTCATTTCTTGTGGAAAGAATATGACACAATCTCTTTTAACGTATGCTTCACCCTTTTGTCTTACTATCTGCATGCATGGCTATTTTGTTATTAAACAAGCCAAGATTTTCTAGCATGAACAGCTGTTTTCTCATGTTTAGCATCATCATTATTAAAGAATAATTTATCACTCAACCAGCTTTCATCCATGTCAGTGTCAATTTTTCACTCCTCCGATTTAAATAACCAACTGACATCCATTAAATGAAATGTTACACAGGAGGAGAGCATATCAGACCAATATTATTAGCTCCTCATTCTTTGCTCCACAGTTGATGCTTGATAAGAAGGTAAAAAACGAGGTGAAAACAACATAGACATGTAGAAAAGTAAACTGTGTGATAGTGTTTTCCTGAGTGGTTTTGTGTCTGTCTGTGTGTGTGTGTGTGTGTGTGTGTGTGTGTGTGTGTGTGTGTGTGTGTGTGTGTGTGTGTGTGTGTGTGTGTGTGTGTGTGTGTGTGTGTGTGTGTGTGTGTGTGTGCACAGCTCAGCAGAGGCTCCTGCATTATTTATTGTGAACACCGCAGTTCTTCCATTACCATTTTAGGAAACTTTACAAAAAACAGCATATTTTCTGCTGCATCTGCTTGGTCTTGCAAATGTGTTTTTTTGTTTTTTGTTTTTTTTTGTGTGGGGGCATCTGTGTGTATTTGTCAGAGAGGGATAACAGGGAGAAATGAAAACACTGCTACTACTTTATTTCTCTGGTGCAGAAATGTATTATTCAATATCCCCCAGAAGCAACGTCCCGTGCATGGGTCTGCATGCAGGAGCACTTTGGTGGCATTTGTGATTTGTGTTATTCAAGATTTAGTTGACATTTTACAGATCTGCCTTTCGCTCTATATCTGTATGTCTTCCTTTCAGGAGAAATTGATGTATTTCCCGGTGTGCGTAAGCAAGAAGAAGAAGTCTGAGGATGAGACAGAGGAGGGCCTTGGCAGTCTGCCACGCAACATCTCATCTGTCAGCTCACTGTTGCTCTTTAATACTACAGAGAACCTGTGAGTCCACACACACACACACACACACACACACACACACAAATAGACAGAGATGCTAACTGTAAACACAAATTATCTAACTCTCTCCTTCATATCTGTGGATTTGTGTGCTTTTGAAGATATAAGAAGTATGTGTTCCTTGATCCTCTGGCGGGAGCAGTGACAAAAACACACAGAACACTAGAGACAGAAAAAGAAGAGAAGCCGTTTGATGCACCGTTGTCCATCACGAAGAGGGAACAACTGGAGAGACAGGTACCTCTAACACCCCTCTCCAATCAGAACACAGTGTTAACTTGACTATTTTATATGAAGGATTGGTAATGATGCAATAATGATGCTTGATTGTCTCTGGTCTAACCTTTTTCTCTCTAACAGACGGCAGAGTCTTATTTCTATGTGCCAGACCTGGGTCAGGTGCCCGAGATAGATGTGCCATCCTACCTGCCTAACCTTCCAGGCATTGCAGATGACCTCTCCTACAGCGCAGACCTCGGACCCGGCTTTGCCCCATCGGGACCCACACAGAACATCCCTGATCTGCCCTCTTTCGCTGAGGAGAGCGATGCAAATGGTACACACACACACACACACACACACACGCACACACACACAATTTAGGTTAATACTGTGTTTGAAAAGCTGATGTAGACTTTTCATCTCTTTCTCTTCCAGGATTTCAGCTCCAACCTAGTGTTCCACCTCCTCCACCACCTCCCCCTCCTCCTCCTGAGCCTGCCCTCGCTCCTGCCATTCCTGCAGGAGCTCCCCCTCCTCCCCCTCCTCCCCCCCCTCCTCCTGTTGACAGCCCCAGAGAAGTCTCTCGAGTGCCAAGCTCAGGTTTGTCGCATGCATGCAACTCAAATTTTGTTATGGCTCCACACTACAGACTTGGAGGAATATGATCGAGGTTGTCAGTGTATTAAAGTGGTGAAACTCTGCCACTTCCTCATACACACACACACACACACACACACAAACACACACACACACTGAGAAACCCTATTCACTCTCTCACATTACATTGTTTTTATTGACAGCAATGGGCTTAAAAAAAATCCCCTGCCAGCCTCACTGTGTCCCCTGTTTGCAGGCCCTGCGTCTGGTGCTCGCACCGCGGTGGTGGAGCCGCCAGACGGCCGTGCCAATCTCCTGGAGTCCATCCGCAACGCCGGAGGCATCGGCAAGGCCAAGTTACGCGACGTTAAAGAGCGCAAGATGGAGAAGAAGAAACAGAAGGAGCAAGAGCAAGGTGTCAGATTGTTTAAATGTGGATGTGTTTCTGCTCATGTTTTAGTAACTGTAACACAATGCAGCTTTAACAATGATGAGAAAGACATGCAATCAAAGCGCAGCGGGACAAATTCCTCGTTCGCCCATGGGTTTATGCAATGTGTTACATTGCATGTCAGTATGTGAGCATTTGTGTATACATCTCATATGGTTATCATCACACTCCCATGTCTTTGTGACCTTCACTTAATACATGGCAACTTCACTAGAAGGTTGACATGGTTATAGTTGTATCTTAAATTGTCTTGAGCTTCTACATATCAGACAGCATATCTTTGCCTTCATTTCCGGTTGGCTGGCCATGTCAGAACCTAACATTTCATATTTAGAGAGAGCTGCTAGTACCGACTAACTAGAAAACAAGTCTCGTTGTAATTACGTGCTCCACTCTGAAGCGCAGCACTGGGGAATGATTGAAACCAAATTAGAAAAAATACTGATTGTATGATTCTGTAGTAACTGCCCGTCTTTGTCTCACAGCTGTGGGAGCAGCATCTAGTGGTGGAGACTTTATGTCTGATCTCTTCAACAAACTCTCCATGCGAAGGAAAGGTGAGGATGCCTTTTATGTCAAATGAGATGGAAAATACTGATGCAAGTGGTTGTAACTGCATACAGTAAATAACGTGTCCTGTTCCCTCTGTAGGCATCTCTGGTAAGGGTCCAGCCGGTGGGGAGTCGAGTGAAACCCACACTGGAACCAGCGGCGCTTTTGCCAGGATGTCGGATGTCATCCCACCACTTCCTGCTCCACATGCGACGACAACAGACGACGATGATTGGGAAGCATAACACGATGGACGATGAACACTTAAAGGGCCAGTGTGTAGGATTTGGCGGCTCTTAGCGGAGAGGTTGCAGAGCTATCTGACAAATCCTCCGGTGTGCCAAATGTATATGAGAACTACGTTGGGCGACACAAAAATGTGAATGTCCTCATCTAGAGCCAGCGTTTGGTTTGTCCATTCTGGGCTACTGTAGAAAGTACATGACGGTGCAAAAGAGTGAAGAGGATGTAGATATTAACGGCTCCTTCTAAAGGTAACGAAAACAATGTTCTTATTTTCAGGTGATTTCACAACAATGAAAACAACATAATGTTACACACTGGTCCTTTAAAGCACTGATAATGAAAGCATTCAATAGTTTTGCATAGTATTGTGTACACAGGACATTTTCCTCCAATCGATTAACAATATTATAAAAAGTGAGAAGTTCTCTTTCTAACAAAAACTGTCAGTGTAAAATGACCAATAATTGGCACCATAATGATAAGTGCATTGGTTTGTCTAATCAATTTAACAAAACATCATTAAAACTCCAATAATAAAACAGTTTATTGATAATCATATTCATTGTTAAACATAATTTTATGAAATTAAACAAGCAAGTGTTATTAGAACATTCACGGAAATCATGGAACCATTTTACTAACGTCTTTTATAGTCATTTCTGCGTTACATAACACTTAACATTAAATGCTTTAAATATTTAACACATTCTTCAAGGGTAAATCAGTCACATGGATTCCTAAGTCGACGCTGTGTCTGATATCTGCTTAGTAGCTACTTCAGTAATTCATCTCAACATACTGAATTTAAAAATAACCTTATAATGTTCCAGACTACATTTGAAGACATTGCAGGACTGATATCCATGAGTCAATCCGATAAATGCCCCTTTGGCCTTTGTCTGCAGTGTGACATCATCTACTTCACTTCCCTCAACCAGAGATGTTAGCAAGCCAAAGCAGAACCCAAGAAGTAGAAAAGATATGAAAGCTGAAACATAAAATACACCAACTATGGTGTACTGAAAACAGACAAACTGCCTCACTGGTTGACCCTTGAACTTCAGCCAGGAGCACTCAGAGGTCTGACAGCTTCAAAATGTTCAAGAATGTAAACACAAATAAAAAAGGGGCTGAGGCAATCTTGTGATAATTATTACAGAGGCCCTCTAATTATCTTATAGTGTTTTAAAATAGAACACATACATTTTTTTTGAGGTACTAAATTTGCATTTAACTGCTGTTGCATTGAGTTTCCTCGAAGTTCTTCCCAACCTCGGTCTTTGGAAATGTCCGTTGAGCACAGTGGAAGTGACACTACACTTGCTTCTGCTTCTTCTCCAGGAAGAACTAGGAAAGAAGAATGCACAGACAATATTTGAATACATGTTTGACGCTGGAGTTTGTTTGAGTGTGGATTCATGAGCGTATTTGCTTCTCACCTTTCGTAAGGCAGCAAAAGCAGGGCCAAAAGTTGTGTGTGTGCTGGTGCGACTTTTGATCCACGTTGGAAGCTTAGAGAGGGTAGCAGGTCGAGAGTAGCGTCGGTCACACAGCACAATGGAGGAATAGTCGCCACGGTGACGGATAGCTCTTCCTTTGGGCAGATTAAGACAAGTACAAATGAATACCGATCATACTATCTTCCCAACTATGGAATCAGTAATTATTGTTAATTGTATGGCGTGAATATTGCATCGTTACCTATGGATTGATTGACAGCCTTCATGCAGAGGTTTTCTATGAGGGCTTGGCCAGGGCTCCTCCCTCCACTGTGAGGCTAAAAAACAAACAACACACTGCTGTGACCTCGTACTGGTTTTGACAGGTTTGTGGATACGGTGAAGACAATTGGGACAGTTAAAAGTCTCACCAGGTGTTTGTCCAGATAGGACATCTTTTCCTGCAGCTCTGGAGATTTGATGTTGGGGTATGGCATTCCCACCATCACCACACACCTGTCGTCACATGCACACAGAAAAGAGCATTTAGTATCATGTGCTTCATACAGCATGCAACCGCCAGCTGTCGATGTGCTCACGAATGACACCCACCTGCCCAGGTCATCGGAGAAATTGATGCCCTCGCTCATCTTTCCTCCCACGACAGAGAACAGCAGCGCTCCTGTGAGCCCGCCAGCGTCCACAGCACACCTCTAACAAAAGGAGAGGAGACATGAAAATAGTAACACTCGTAGAGACAAACGCTCTCGACGAACCGATTACCAATGCTGGTGATGAGGTTTGATGTTTGAGGCGGTGACCGTTTACCTGGATACAGCGGGAGAACTCGCTCAGCACCTGCTCAACCTGGTTGGCTTTCTTCGGCTCCTGGAAGATCTGAGAAAGTGATTGTGATTGCTGAGAGACGGTGCGTAAAATTCCCGTCAAGAATGATTCCCTTAAAATAGTATGCCCCCCCATTGAGCTAAGGAGTGATAAAGGAGGTTTTTCCAGGGCGAAGTACCTTCTTCTTGTTAGCCAGACGGGTCAGAGCACCGCTGGCCTCCCAGTGAGAAACGATGCGCCTCGAGTACTCATAAGAAGGGAAGAAGCACACGACCCCGCCCGGGACCACGTTACAGATGTTGGAGAGAATGCGCCCCGTCTCGTCCATCTGTCAACAGACACACATTTGCAGTATGCTTGTGTAAACAACGCAGCTATATCCAATGATATTACAGCAGCAACTTCATAAAATCGTGTGTGTGTGTGTGTGTGTGTGTGTGTGTGTGTGTGTGTGTGTGTGTGTGTGTGTGTGTGTGTGTGTGTGTGTGTGTGTGTGTGTGTGTGTGTGTGTGTGTGTGTGTGTGTGTGTGTGTGTGTGTGTGTCTGCTAACCATGCGTGGAGAGTCTCTGTTTTGGAAAGTGAAATCCAGCTCCTGACCAGAGGGACCGCTGCACAGGACGAGGGGAAGAATGTTCTCGGGAGGAATTACATGACCTACGAACAAAGTTAATTTAATATTCAATTCAATTCAATTCAATTTATTTTTGTATAGCCCAAAATCACAAATTTGCCTCAGAGGGCTTTACAATCTGTACACACTGACATCCTCTGTCCCAGAACCTCTCATCGACTCAGGAAAAACTATATAACAACACTAACATATTCAATTATTTTACATGCTCAAATATAAACAATATTCCGTATACAATACAATTCTTGACAGCCCATAACAGTTGTATGAAACATAACTCCGACGTAAGACATTTTGCTTTTGAGCGTATGAATAGTTAAGATCATTTGAGTTGTGTTCAAACTTCATACAGAACTTGTGAATTTGAGGACAAAGTCAGAATAAACCTTTTAAATTTTGTGTGCCAGTGTCACAGTAGGACAAGTGTTGTTCATGTGGCTTATGATACAACAATCTTCCGAGTTCAAAAAGCATAAATGCAACCTGTGCAATAAACGCGCAGCAAATGTCATCTTCAACTGATACTAACAGTGTTTGTATACAGCGGATAGACAATTCATGGTTTAGTTCACAAAATGGCATCATTTTTATCATCTCTTTTTGGGTCAGTTATGTTATTAATCTGCCACCTCCATCACTCGAACCAAGTGTGAGCTCATGACGTGACTCTGAGTCAATTTGCATGCATAACCAATAGGAAAATTAGCACTCATATTAAAAAACAATTGTCATTTGAGTTTTTGTCAAGCATTGTATTATTCATCAAAAATCCCCCAGGGCAGAAATATTGATAAACGCATCACTGAGAGAGAGTGCATTACAATAGAGAAACTCCACAAAGTGTTTTAAAAATGGGCCACTCACCACAGGAAAACTCAGTGATGCGCTCCTCTCCCACTCCGGCAGAAAACAGTAGCTCTTGTTTGAAGTCTGAAACCTACAGATCACATATTTCAGAATGATAAAAACTGACACAGCAAAGGCTTAGTTTATTTTTTAGTGGATTCAAAATGACTTGCAGGCTGCATGGTTCCTCCTGCGATGATAACGGCTCTGCACTGCTTCAGCACTTGGGCAAAGTGGACCGCCGGATTCAACAGCAGGAACTTGACAGTGCTCTCTGACAAAGTACCTGGACGTGAAACAGGGATTTATTTTATAACACTTTGATTTCATTACTGTCCTTTATTTGGAGTATTTAAAACATTTTGAAACAGTACCTTGTCTGTGCACCAGTACTCTGCCATCAGTGTTGCTGTTGGTGAGAGCCATGAAGAAAACCTCCACTTGCATCATGGGAGATGCAGACAGTACTTTCTCTGCCTCTGACCCCTGCTGGTCTGCTGAAGAAACTGCACACATGGGAGCAGGTGGAGGAGATAAATCATGAGCCATGGTGAACAACCAGAGGAATGCTACATTGCTCAGTGTCTGTTGATTGCAAAATGCCCGAGTGTGGATATGAGGGGTGAAACAACAATATCTGCACATACAGCTTGACATGCACTTACATCTTCTTTTAAGCAACATGCTAGTTTTGCAGTTTGATAACAACATACGTGATATCTATTCTCTTGCCTGTGCATTTTACAGACAAGGAAATATGAGAAATTTGTATGGTAGTAGTTTCATTGTGGGTACTGTCTGCAAAAGTGTAGACAGTCAGTGTAAAGTTGTAAAATGTCTATACAGAGGAGAGTGAATTTCAGTACATTATTTCCCATTATAGTTGTGTGACAGTCAAGGTTTCCAGAAATTAAGCATTTTAAGTTTTTTTCTCACAACTGATTAGGATCCCATTTATTTCATTAAATTACTTCACATTGCAACCGTAATGCCACATGTCTGCAATGATGATGTTCATCATGGGTGACCTCTGACCTGGTGCATTGATCTGGTTGCTCTGCAGTGTTTGAAGGTAGCGGTTCAGGCCCTCTGTGCGCCGGTTCTCCTTGTTAGAGCTGCTCGGCGTGTGCAGACTCACACCTGATCCTGCGTACTTCTCCACAAAGCCTCCCAGCTGCAAAGAGAAGACACTTGTGAGATTCATAGGATTTTACAGTGGATCTCTCAATGTATATGAGGCCAAAATCATTGCATATATATTAAACACTTACTTTTCTGCTTATCATGCTCTTCTCAAAGTATCTCTGTAACTAAAGTGAGAGACATTGAAGGAATCAGAGCTTACAGTTTGGATATGGTATTTAAGAGCCATGATTTAGATTGTTAACACTTCCAACTACCTTAAACAAGTTGATGTTGTCGATCTGAGCCTTGAAGAGGAAGTTGTTGATGGTGTGCAGTTCAGTTCCTAAAAGATAAAGAAACGTGACTGGTTGGCAATTTCTTGCTCGATGTGTATTGTGTGTTTATGAGTGTGTTATTTGCGAACCTGTTTGTGTAGTCTGGCTCTGTGGATTCTGCCCCACCTTCCCTGCAAGGATCACATTTACGGCATCATTTGAAAAGCCTCGCAATTTCCCCACCTTCCCTTGTTGCAGACTGGCAGTTATCAATAATTAAAAAGTAATTTCAGCTCAAACACACTCACCTCCCAGCCCCCGGACAAGCCCCTCAATCACAAACAGAATCTGTTTGATGTACATCAGGTTCTTTGCCTTCAGTCTGCTCCTGGTGTTGTAGAAACATAAACATCAAGAATCAGGAGGCCGATCTCAGTAAAATGGAAGGAGTCTGTACGTACTTCGGTCCTTCGATTTCCTCGACAACCGTTCATCCGAACTGCACGATTACAATATTGAATTGGTGTGTGAGTGCATTTTTGAGCCTGTGTGTAAACTCACTTGTAGCGGTCTGCGTACTGGGTGAGCTGCGAGTGGGCACGGCAAAGCTATAGAAGAGTCACAAATTAGCATATTGCTGCGAAAGTGCGTAGTTTAAACTTACATTTTGCACATGAGGTGTATGATTGTGTTAACCTGCGCTCCGCTGAGCTCTGCGCTGTGTATACAGGAGAGTGTGTCACTCAGATTGTGAGCTTCATCTATGATCACCACCTGTAAAAAAAAAAATAAAATTCTAATAATAATTATCATGAACACAAACACCTCACAATCCTCCTGTGTTTACATTTTTGTCATGCTGTGCTCCAGATGTTACTGAGGGTAAACTACTTGTGAAAAAATGTGTTCCATGATAATTCTCACAATTGATGGGACAGCAAAATCTATGATATGAATAACATCTAATCCTACCTGTCCCTTCAGCTGGATCCCTGCTGCCCTCCTTGTGGCCTCATGAAGCAACATCTGATAGGGCAACACCACCAACTATGCAGGCGTGATAAACATACACCATAACGATTAAAACAAAAACATCAATCTGCTTCCCAAAAGTTCACGAATAAATAAAAAATGCTCTAAAAAGAACTTTGGGAACAAGCTAGAGCGACGTTAGCAGCACAGCAATCAGGTGATCTCCAATGTCATGAGACACGAGAACGGATAACCTGAGTAGGGGGACAGTGTTACCTGTGCAGGGGGAACAGCGAGGCGTGTGGCGTAGTAGGGACACGAATGTGTTTCTCTGCCCAGCTTCAGCATCTGCTCAATGTCGTGGACTGACCCCAGGACGTTGTCCCTCATCTGCTGCAGTGCTGAAGCTTTAGTATAGGGACACACAGCCTTTGCTGGGCCTCGCTTACGTTTTGCACCTTCTTCATGATGCGGCTTCTCTACAAAATGGCAGAACGGGCAGCATTGTCAGCAAAACAAGTCTTATTTATTTTCCATGTTTTAAGACAGCTCTTGTGTTTTGGATGCATAATTATATAATGGCATTTCTGTTTAATTCTGATTTGTGGCATGTTTTGTGTTGTCTGGCTCATGTCGTTTGACTGTAACTCATTGTTATTGCCGTCTCTTGGACCAGGACACTCTTGAAAAAGTACTTTTTAATCTTAACAAAGCTTTTCTGGTTCAGATAAAGATATATGACATTTTAAAGTTACAATCCTCGAGTTATTTGGAAATGTTCATCTGTAAGATCAGTAGTTCTGGTGCTCGTGTGTGAGGGCTCACCACGTTTGTTTTTCTGCATCTCCATGCAGCGGTCGTTAATGCGCTGGATGCTGCCCAGGCCACGCACCTCTTCGTTGATGCACAGATTCTGGAAAGTACACAGTTTTATGTTTACTGGGCAAATCCTGTCAGACGTCGAGGTTAACAATCATGTTTTAATGATTGAATTCAAGTAACGATTCCCGTTTGATGCCAGGCTTTACGTGGCATGGATAGACCTGTAGATGTAAGGTTTTTAAGCCATGAAATCGCATTAAAATTCAATTAATAAAAGGTATAAATAACTTGAGAAATTGGTTTTATTGGAAACTTCTACATGGAAACAGACTGACTGCTATAGATCATTCTAGGAGTCTGTAGCAGAGAAGTAAAGCGTCTCACTT
The DNA here is from genome assembly GCA_016806645.1 of Ophiodon elongatus. Classification (NCBI taxonomy): domain Eukaryota; kingdom Metazoa; phylum Chordata; class Actinopteri; order Perciformes; family Hexagrammidae; genus Ophiodon; species Ophiodon elongatus. The sequence goes on along the minus strand of JACSYO010000489.1, from coordinate 986,058 downwards.
AAAATTATACACTTAACTATATCAGTGTTCACAAGGGATATGGTTTAACCAAATATACCTAAATCTAACCCTTTCACTGCTAGTCTTTGTGTGTGTATATATATATATATATACATACACACACGCGCGCGTGTATATATATACATATATATACACACACGCGCGTGCGTGTGCGCGTGCGTGTGCGCGTGCGTGTGCGCGTGCGTGTGCGCGTGCGTGTGCGCGTGCGTGTGCGCACATACCTGCCGTGAGCCCAGTGTGACCAGACTGATGTCCTTGCTGAAGGGGCTCTTTTGAACCTCATGGACAAATTGGGCCAGCTGGGAGTGTGTGCGACTGCAGTAGTAAATCTGAGAACATGCACACGTATACAGCCTCACTTCAGGATGACGTGTGACACTCATTATGTTTTATATCAGTGGGACACTCACCCTCACAGTTCTTAAAATTACAATGTGACATGTCTCTCTCTCACACACCTTATTGACATGTTCTTCAACCAGCTCGTCGTCTGTGTCATCCTCAGCACCACAAAATCTGAGCATGAGAGAAAAACACACCCTGCTGTCTTTTTCTGTCCCAACATTTGATGGGACTGGTAAACAATCAATAATCAATGGCTGCGCTCACCTGCTCTTGGTCTTCGACTCATCATCACTCTCATATTCTGCAATGATAAGCTCCTCGTCCTCTTGATCGCCTTGTGCCTCGGTCTCTTCCTCTTTACTGAGCTGGAGCAGTTTGAATGCTTCTTCATCTTCACTGCTCTGTAGACGCATACATTTATAAATATAAAGTTGTAGAGACTTGACTTACAGCGACTGTAAATGCCACTGTGCAGGATCACTTACTTTTCTTTTCATTGCATACTTGAGTTGAACATTGTTTCTGATCATTTCTAATCGTTCTTCCCTCTTCTTTCTTTTCAATTCTTCTTCCTGACACAGAAAAAAAAACCATCCCACAATATTAAAAAAAGCTGAGCAGGTGAGATGTCGAAGTTCACGCCAAAGACACATCTGAAATACATCGATAAGTCTTACCTTCAACTTTGACACCAAGTCACGTTCTGCCTTCTTTTGAACAAAATCCGTGATCCAGTCCGGCTCTGCCGAGGAGCTGGTAGCAGTAGAGGTGGAAAGAGCTGCTTCTCCTTCGTGCAGCAGGGCAGCCGTCTTCTGTCTGCTCTTCTCCTCGTGGTCTGTGAGCCAGCTCAGCGCTCCACATATTAGACTCAGAGACTTGCCCTGAGTTGAAGGACACATATATATGTTAAAAACACTAAATGACCAAGAGAAACCCAATGGCTCTTGCTGTAAATCTCTCTTGTATGCACATGCAAACATACACACCGTTCCAGTGGGACTCTCAAAGATCCCCACTTTTCCCTGGTCAAGTACCCCGTACAGGGCCTGCATGAACTGCTCCTGGATGTCATAGGGCTGGTAGGGAAAGGAGAATTGGGCCCTGCCATTCTCCATGTTCTCTGGAAGATGACACAAGGGTTAACAAAGGAGCCCCTTGATCGACTGAACAGCACCCACAGTGTGTTTAGACTGGCTCGTGTTGGCTACAAGCTTCAACTCCTGATAGTGATGTTGTGTCTAACACGACAAACCCAGACAGGCAATGGATTCTGCTTTTGTGCAGGTCAATCTGACGTTATATTATCAAAGTCCTGACGAATTTCTGTTTCCGTTTACCTCGTTTTACGACAGGGAAGTAGCTAAACTTAAATAAAGAGCTTCCGTATAACTAGCTACGCGTCATGTCAAGGTGCTCATATGCAATGTTAAAGGTTGTCACTGCGAGCTTTTAAAGTTGCCTTGAAAGGAAATCTTCATTGCTAGCTGTCTCTAATTCATGGCTCGCTAACTCATAGGCGACCCCCTGCGACCCCCTTCGACCCCCCCTGTCATATAACAACTACTTACCCGCAGACATTCCTCAGAAAAGAGATTGTACTTTGTGTGATTATGTTAAACTCCCGGCTATTCAACAACCGCGCCAACAGACAGCAGCGAGGGCGGATTCTGACCAATAGAGAGCGAGATAAACCAAAGAGCGCGTGTTTTACTACACCGTTGTGCTTGCGTGCTCGGAGCTATGTACAATATGTCCTATATGTGTCCTTTAACGCGGTACTATTGAGTTGTTACAGACTATTCTAACTAAAAACACCAGTAGATATGTACGTGACGGCATACTATATGTCCAAATGTCGCATCGGCTCAGCTCCTCGTAAGTGCACCGCCTTTGCGGGAGACGCGTCTGATATTCATGAAACGCCCCCAACGCGGGTTTAACCCATAGTTCCTCCTAGAATGTCTGGAAAATTCCCTGCCCTTCTTTAAGCGCTTGTCAGACGCCTCATTGCGAAGACAACGTGGACGTGAAGTAACCCGCCCGAAACACCAACCTCCGCTCGGGTAAAAGTGTGACTGGTGCACGACGACAGCACAGCCCTGGTGCAGCTAGCTGGAAGCTGCAACGTGTGTGTTTTTGACTTCGGTAAGTGAGTGAGTGAATAAAGCGAGCCGAGAGCTCTTTCACCGACGTCAGTTAGCTAGCTAGCGCTGACGTGAGACAGGTTTCAGAAGTATAACGTGATAGTTAGCTTCAGCCACTACTACTGACGGTGGTGTGCGTTTGGTTTGCGGTGCAGGAGTAACGTGGGGAAGAGGGTGAAGCCTGCTTCTGGACAATGACTGCAGAGGAGCAGTCAAGTGAAGGACAACACGCCATCCCGATGGAGGGAGAGGACATCACCCCGAAGAGGGACGGGGGGGTTTTAAAGGTGCGTGGTGGGGGTTTAACTCCAGCTATCCGTGGATGGCTGCTTGTTGTTGGATGAACATAATGCACTTGTCAATAAAAACGGCTTATGGAAGCACAACGTTGACGAGACAGTGCGCCTTGTTCCCCACCGTGTGTGCCGTAGCGAAACGTCAACTTCTGGTCAGGGTGTCAACAACGTGGATGATGAGCCACTTACGTTTCTAGAAGTCTCTGGAGAGATCCTAAATGCAAAAAACTACTCCTGCTAAGGGAGCATTAGATATTCACACACAGGGTTTTAGATGTTCATTCACAAAGGATTTGGCAGATTTACCTAATGCAAAGTACCAGATACTGTGGCTACACAGGACACATGTGTGGAGCTGGCGTCGTTCAGCTGTTGCTGTGAGAACTGTTTGAACATCACTTCTTTATTTATTTATTTATTTTTTTGACAAATCCTCTTATTGCTCTTCCAGCTGGTGAAAAGAGAAGGCACAGGCACAGAGCTGCCTATGACCGGCGACAAAGTGTTTGTACATTACGTTGGCACACTTCTGGATGGTTCTCATTTCGACTCGAGCAGAGACAGAGGAGAGAAGTTTTCCTTTGAGTTGGGCAAAGGTTGGTGTCTCTTTATCGGAGAAGTTCACCTGTAGTTCACCTATCATAGTTGCACAGCAAGTGTTGGTAATCGGTCTTCTTTGTCTTCAGGTCAAGTAATAAAGGCATGGGACATCGGCGTAGCCACAATGAAAGTGGGGGAGCTGTGCCAGCTCCTCTGTAAGCCAGAGTATGCTTACGGATCTGCAGGCAGTCCACCCAAGATACCCCCCAATGCCACACTTGTTTTTGAGGTAAGCGTCAGTGATATCAGGTAACATTGATTATCCATTTTATACTTTAAACCGTATCTCCTGTTTTTTGTTGTTGTTGCATACCATGAGCCTTTATGGATGTTAAATATAAATTTACACATCTGCACACTTGTAGGTCGAACTGTTTGAATTTCGAGGTGAGGACATAACTGAAGAGGAGGATGGAGGAATCATCCGTCGCATTATCACTAAAGGGCAGGGATATTCCAAGCCTAATGAAGGATCCTCTGTTGACGGTAACGCATCCAGACACCGCTATTTCTTGGCTAAAGTTGAAGACAAGTACCTGCTTATAAGGGGGATGCAATTGAATGTAATAATGATCACCACATTTGATTTTAACTTTGATTTATCCATATCCTTGGAAAGCAGAGTCAAGTGTTTATTTTTAGGTTGGAGCAGTTCTAGCTGGAGTCCTTATGTAATAATGTAAATATCTTATAACCTGTCCCCTTCTTAGCTGAAGTCTTATGGTTGCTATTTAACAGCTACTTAACCACAGATATCCTTAAATAATAATAATATAATTTAGGTAATAAAGCTTTCACTTTTAAAATTGTACATGTTATTTGATGACCCCAAAATGTATCTTCCAAGTATCAAACACTTTAGGCTTGAAAGGTGGCTGTATGCTTTTTAGTTCCAATCTTCCTGGAGAGCAGAGGCTGAAGTCAGCATGATTTTTTTTATTGATTTTAAAATAGCTTTAAAAAAAAAATGCAGGTACAACACCTTGTAGCATGCACAATGTAGCATTGTGTCACTTCTACTGTTCACTTCACAAGCACTGAGACTGAAGAGCACATTATGCCTGCAGACATTAACTTTCAAGAGTTACTCAAAATTAGCACAAATTGCTGTAGTGCCTTCAAACTGGACTTCCTGGTTTGTATTTAATCTTCTCCATCTCAGCGGTACTTGCAGCAACACGCAAAACAATGCAACTCCCAAACCTGGTAGGGTTTTATGTGAGGATTACGATAGAGATATTACATAAGTAATTTATGGCAGAAATTAGTGTTTACAACACATGAGCGTATAGCACTAATCCTCAGGTGCCACAAACCCCACAGCTGTCAATCCACTGCATGCCAACAAGTTTGTCTCATTTGTAGCACAAAAGCCCTAACCCTCGCATTTTTCAACCCCTTTCAGTAACCGTGGTGGGAACCTGTGAGGGACGTGTATTCGACGAGAGAGAATTGAAGTTTGAGATTGGAGATGGAGAGGGTCTTGGCTTCCCAGTTGGAGTGGAGAAAGCTATAATGGCTATGGAGCAGGAAGAGGAGGCCCTCTTCAATATCAAGCCTAAGTATGATCAAATATACTGTTTTTGTATGTATGTTTCTTTATGATTTTCTTTTATCAGATCATTCATGTGTTTATCTACATCTCTCAAGCTGAATTGTTGAGTTCTATTGGGCTTGTGTTTTGACTAATGTATAACGAGACTGAAATTTGGCAATTTCACGCAAAACATTTTTTAAGAACTTAAGCAACACAATCATTCAATCTACTCTAGAAAGTAGTATGTTTCTTTTGCAAGGCTTTTTTTTTTTATTTAAACTGCAACGGATAACACTGGTATACTTGAGATAATTAATTGGAAGTGTTTTGTGATTTGTAGGTATGGCTTTGGTAACGCAGGCAATGCCAAGTATAACATTCCTGGCGGAGCAACACTGCATTACAAAATCAAGCTGACAGCTTTTGAGAAGGTAAACGGATCTTATGAACACAACATGGCGTTCGCTGGCCAGTTACATGTCAGTTGTGTACAGCAACCTTTTCCCCTCTAGGAAGTGACTAATGTGTTTTGTTTTCTTTAGGCTAAGGACTCGTGGGAGATGAACACGTTAGAGAAGCTGGAACAGAGCAGCATTGTCAAAGACAAAGGAACCCAGTACTTTAAGGTGAACAGTCGGGTATTTACAGAGCACACAGCTATAAAGATAATTTTTACGTAGGACACTTTCATGTTTTCTAATTAACTTATTCCATATGCTTCAGGAGGGAAAATATAAGCAGGCATCAGTGCAGTACAAAAGGATCGTGTCATGGCTGGAACACGAATCTGGTTTGTCAGAGGAGGACGAGAAGAATGCGAAAGCTTTGCGGCTCGCGGCACATCTGAATTTGGCAATGTGCTTCCTTAAACTACAGGAGCCAAATGTAGTCCTCGAAAATTGTGACAAGGTATTTAATATCTATTGTTAGCTCCTTTTAAAAATTTGTGGACACATCATTCAGTATTTAGCAGGTTGAAGACTTGTTAGAGTTAATTCTTTTTATGTTGAGTATAGTATGTAAAAAAAAATAAAAAAAAAAATAAAAAAGTGTCTTGTGTATGGTGGACTGCTTTATGTTGTTAAATACTGTAACATTTCTCTGTACTCTGTTCATAATTGCAGGCTCTGGAGTTGCAAGCTTCTAATGAGAAGGCTTTGTTCCGAAGGGGAGAGGCATTGTTTGGTATGAAGGAGTTTGACAGGGCAAGAGATGACTTCCAGCAGGTTGTTCAACTGTATCCTGCCAACAAGGCTGCCAAAAGCCAGGTATAATAATATATATGTGTGTCTTTAAAGGATGAATCCTTTCAAACTGGGCCTTTTTTTCCTAGATTTTCCAATCATGACAAGTTTGTTACAAATAATAAAAAAAGAAGAACATTCAGGGAGTTAAAATGTATTTAACAGGCAAGACTAATTTTGCTGTGAGATCTGGCACGAGCATGAGTAAGCTGTTGCTGCTGCAATAATTTGCCGGCTGTGAAACTACCGGTCTTAATTACTTCCTTGTCGCAGAACCTCTTGCTTTTTATTGCGACGCCTATGTTAACAGGTTAGAGCAGCCACACAGCCTGCGTGGGCAGCGTGGCTCGGCTGCAGCACCTCCTAGAATATCCAGCTTATTGTTTTCGACGTGACGTGCGCGATGAAAATGAGTGAAAATGATCTTATTGACATCATACCAGAAATATAACGCGTTTCACTACAGGGTCTTTGTCTATATCTGTAGAATAGTTTCTTAACCCTTTTCTGTCTAAAATAAATATAAATAACACTTTCAATGAAATTAAACATTATTACAGGCCATTATTGATAGCCATCATCAAAGGCAAACTCAATGTATAAAGATGGGGCTGGCAGGAGCAACACTGTGTGGACAACGCACGCATGCGAGCTGCAACAGTTTGGCAAGGTAGCAGTCACACAGGTAGAGCTCGTGATGTGGCCTAGCTGTGTGGCGTAACAGCCCAAGTTTAAACCATTCATATGTATCCTTTAACTCATGTCGAATTGGTCTTAGAATCTGGCCAAAGTGCAGTAAAAAGACCTTCATTATATATTTTTCATTCACTGTGCCATCTCTGAAAATATGGTTGTCTGACCTCTCCTTCATTTTATTCTGCCAGATGAGCCTTTGTCAGAAACGTATCAAGGAGCAGCACGAGAAGGACAAACGCATCTACGCCAACATGTTCCAGAAATTTGCAGATCGGGATTCAAAGGTGAAGGATTGTGTTCTCTAAAACAGCCACAAGGGGGTGAACTAAGCATGTTTTTAGATTTTATAAAGAGACTGACAGATCAGATTTGTGTTTTCTCTCTTCATAAGCAGAAAGAAGCAGAGACCGTGAAGAGTGAGGACAAGGCGAGTGACAATGATGGGATGGAAATTGAGAACGGAGAAAAGGAAGTTGCCAGCGAAACAAAGGTGTAGATAAAGATGGGACTGTTACGGTTCATCTGTGCTTTAGACTTTTGTAACTTCAGCCATTTGTGTGTGTGTGTGTGTGTGTGTGTGTGTGTGTGTGTGTGTGTGTGTGTGTGTGTGTGTGTGTGTGTGTGTGTGTGTGTGTGTGTGTGTGTGTGTGTGTGTGTGTGTGTGTGTGTGTGTGTGTGTGTGTGTGAGAGAGCTCGAGCATGTCAACGAGAGCACTGACTTTAGGAGCGTCTTCGCTGGCTTTCTTTGTCCCCGGGTTTTTTGCTGTGGTGAGCACCCAAGCGGGTGGGGCTTCTCCAGCTGATGGCACCATGGAACGTGGTTTAAATAAATGAATTGTGTGCCACAACAACCCCACCCCTGAACCTTCTCAACCCACAGCTTTGAACTGTGCATGTGTTTTCACAGCGTTCTGGGTAGGATAAAAGTGCATCCAAGTGTTAAGTGCAGAATTTCACCCGTCAAGGGCTAGACCATTTACCTTGCACTACCCTTCATATTTTATGCTATCCATCTAACACTCCTAATGGGCCTACTGATCAATTCCTGGAGCTGGGATGGTTGTGTGCATAGATATGTGTCTGAATGTTGGAGTGATTGAGTGATTGAGTCCCAAAGTACGTATGTAGCAGCACTGTGGATAGCTGGAGTAATAAGACTTTAGCCTGGAATAGCTGTCGAACTTCGAGCTTCTGTCTCAATCTAAAGATGGCGCTTCTCTATAGTCCCCAGGTTACATGACTGTTTACCTTTACTTTGGAAGTATTGACTTTGTACTTTTCTCTTCTTTTTTTTTTCCCGGTGTTGTGCTTGTGACTTCTTTGTTGTTCTCAAAATGATGAATACAACCAATTGCGTAACTGGAATAAGTGCATTTTAAAGCAGCTAGAAATTACATGAATTGGCCTCTCCTGGGCACACTCAAGTAATAAAACATTTAGTCTTAATTTACTGTAAAAAAAAAAAAAAAAAAAAAAGTACATGAATGAACGTGTGCTTGTTCAGCCCATCGGAATCAGGCTGTTGAAGACGGTACGCCAGAATATGAATATGCGAGCCCTGTTCATTGTCGGTCAACAGCACCTGTAGAGTGGGGCAGAAGCTGAATTAGGGGGCTAATTTAAAACTGGTCTGTGGGTTGTGTGTTGAGTTTATCTTTGTCTTTTGGAAGGGTCACGGCTTGTTCTACCCTGACCGAAGGATATAATAAACAATAACTACAATTTAATAGTGTGTGATATTCTTGACTTTTTTTTTTCCCATGTCCTGTCTTGAAAAAAAAAGTGGGAACTCGTCAAATATAATTAAGAATCTGCTGACAGTTGGTATTTCTCAGGTGCAATTAATTCAGCCACATTTCTACACCATAATGTGGAACTTATAATACATATTGATTTATATCACTTTTTTTTATTGATTTAAATATTGAGAATTCACGTTTTATTTAAATTTACATTTGAAATCCAGTTTTAGCTTTAGATTTTAATTTATTGCATAAACTTCAACTGACATTTTTATATTACTCATATACTTAGTTTAAAAATTATTTTTACCAGTCATTTTAGACATTTTTGATAGACAATTGAGAAAATAATGGGAAAAATATTTTCTAGAGGCAGCACTAAAAAACGTTTTCTTTCCATCTGCATAGGCGGTATAATAAAAATGATTTCCAATCACCACAAAATTTGATTAAATGGCATCAGCCTGTAAGCATTTCTATTTTTTAGGCTTTTGTGTATCTTGAAAAAGCCCCTAGTGTAAAATATGTTTTTGCACAGTTTTCATTATTTGACCCAATGTGTACCTGCAGCAGTCAGGAGGTCGCAGTCTTCTTTTCCAAGGACAGACCGGATCTGATCTGATCCTCCAGCTTTCTCACAGGAACACCAGTGTCAGTTTACGGATGCGCTCTCTCTACAGCGTGATCACTGCCCAGCACCATTTGTTTCCGCGACAGATGAGTGTGTTTTGTATTTATTGTAGGCTGGATGTTTGCTTTATGAGAATATTTTCTTCTGGTGCACCTGTTTTGTGACATCACTTTGTTCTTGGTTTGCTAAGAGGGTGGTATAAATTACATCAAAGTAATTACTGTTCATATAAATTCAGAATTAATTTGTGTGCCATTTGCTCTGTAATTATTTAATTGCCTCATTGTTTAACGTGGGAGCTACGGCCATTTCAAAATGCATGTGCTTATGGTCTAGGACAAAAATTCTACTAAACATGAACATCTCTCTCCAAAGTCCAAAAACCTGACTGCTAAAACTAACATTTGTGACGTCAAGTATAAAGTCTGTATCCATAGACAATGAATGGGAGGGATCGTATGGATGACAGTGAGAGCACACGGGAATGTTCCTTAGCATATGGATACATTTTATGCTTCAAATCTGAAAACACTACAATAGAATAAAGCATGAAACAAACATTCTGTGGGTCCCCAAAATCCATCTCCCATTCATTGTCTATAGAGCAGCTCCAGACTTGATGACATCAAGTGTTTGAGACTCTAGTTTCTGGCTTTGAATGAGAATTGCTCATATTGATCGAACTTTTCAAGTCCATGGAAATAACGTGTGAATTCTTAATTTGGGTGGCGTTCCCCTTTATTTGTTAGATTGTTAAATCTTAGAGCGAGTGGTGTCAAACTAGCCACAAACAAAAACGGTTCATAAATGACCACAGAGCTGGGAGGTCAGATCGCGGGTTTAACCTCAGAAGGAAGTCTTACCTCACAGTGGGTCATCTAACTTCCTTCTCTTTACCGTATTTACGCCTCAGCTTACCATCTGTTGCATTGCACACACACACCCAAGTAATAACATCAGGGTGTCACCACCCCGGCATGGATGGAGATGAAAGCAGCCTGTGCCTACGAGAGAGAAGTCACCACACATGAAAGACACACTTTAAACAAAGCCTGAGGTTTAAACACATTCCTAAGAACTACATTTAGGACAGGTCTATATTCGTGGGCTGTAGCCCTCTCATGGCTTCTACCCTGTTACTCAAGTGTTAATAATAGCTTGATTGACACACCATGAATAAAAATGACAGAGAAGAATGCCAGACACAGAAATGAGGCCATTTCAGCAACAGCAGTTATTTATCTCATCAGACTGTAACCAATGGCAACCTTTGAGACAGATAAAATGTGGATTTTGAATAAAAGGGCTTCAATTCCAGACAAGGAAGATGAACCCAAAATTGCGCTCATGTTTACAGCAATTTCCATGGCAAGGGCTTAAATAACTCTTGCACATTTGCACAGATATTTCCTTGTTACATGACATTTTAGGTTTATTTTAAGGACAGGTCCATTGCACGGACTAATGTCACATACCAGTCTTTACTGCCTAAGCGTGTTTGTTACCATCCATATCTGTATTCTGTCAAAACTTGGTGAGCTTTTTGAAAATGCTATTATGAAATTTAAAATTGCTGGACTTTTAGATTAAAATGTAGCGCTCAAATCCATCCTGATTATCATTCTTGGTGGATTTTTTTGTTGATAAATAGCAGCAGTTTTAAGATATTTTTCACCCCAAAACATATCAACTAAAAACAGCTGCCTGGGTTAGATGGGATTCGGTTAGCAGATCTTTCTTAAGCATTCCCAAAGTATATAGAAGTGTTTACACACAGGCTCTGATTAAATATGTTATTCATTAAGCTCCATCTATTAACAAAAAAATGTAATCAGAAAATCAAAGCTCCGATTATTGACTGTTAAGCCACATCGTTCTACGGTAGCTTGCGCACTCAGCAGTATCCTACAAGGCAAGGCAAGGCAAATGTATTTGTACAGAAAAAGCATCAAAACATAATGCAAAAGAAAAGATTTAAAAACAATTATTTAAACAGTTTATGTTTAAGTCCCGTGGATTCTTTCTAACTCCCTCTAATACAATCCACCTGTGTGAACATTTATATAAAAATAAGACACAAAATTAAAAAAGAGCATCAAAGAGAAGGAAAGTAAGTACATCCGTCCATGACAGAGAAGAATGTCAGGCACAGAAATGAGGCCATTTCAGCAAAAGTAGTTATTTATCTCATCAGACTGTAACCAATGGCAACCTTTGAGACTGATAAAATGTGGATTTGTAATAAAAACTCTATACGAGGAAAACCAAAAATTTGCATTCAGATTTTCAGTAATTTGCATCGCTCAACAAGAGCTTGAATAACTCTTGCACAGAGATGTCCTTGTTATATGACACTTCAGGTTTTGACCAGCTCCATACTTTAATTCTGGGACATCCTCTGTCAGAAACAAGCCGTTGGAGCTCATCGGACAAAGCTCATAGTTATTGTGATGTACTCTCATTGGGAAAAGACAATGAAAAGAATAACATTAGTCTTCAGAAATAATATTGTGTTTGCTATGAACAAATTGCTGGTCCACATTAAAAAAAACATGGTAATAGGTAAACACGTTTTTCCAAGGTTCCCCCACAGCCCTATCAGATACAAACTCTTTCAAACGTTTGTCCATCACTTTTTTAGTAAAAAGCCTTTATAAATGGAGCAGGGCTGTGTTGAACGCGTCCCCTGAGAAGTGCCCTGAAAAAACTATAAATAAATAAGATGGCTTATTCTGGACCGATAATGTTGCTGCCACCTGCAACAGGTAGACCGCCAGGTAACCGGTGATGGGTGCTGCCCACGTTCACTCCTCCCTAAAGTATAGTGTCAAAGCTACAAACAATAACGTCTTTCCGGTATCATATTTCAAAATAAAGTATCCAGTGACAAACATGTTTGCGTATTCACGTAGACACAACAATATATAACAAAACTATAAAGGAAATAAAACGTGTTTATCGGTAATACACAGTGATTTTAAGACATTCAGTCACAGCTATGCGCGCGTGCACGCATCAATGCTTTATTTCCCCCCATCATCACGCTATTAATCTGAAGGCAAAAGGAGTTCAGTTCCGATCTTTTTCAAGCATCTTCTGCCTGCTCCCTGACCTTATAAGAGTGATCTCGAGTGAAGCCGGTGTGAGATTTCACAGTTCACTCCGTTGTGTTTGCGGCTCCGCGTGCACTGAACAGTTGGATTAGCCGGAGCAGAGGTCGGGCCGCCTTAGATGCTCTTGAATGCTCAGTTTAGATCCCCGGCTACCCCGGGTCATGGTGGGATTTGTCACGGGATGAGAGCCACCGGTGGCCGCGCACCCTGGGGACATTGAGGGCGCAGGTAGTGCGCAGCGGTGGGTGGCTAAGCAGGGGTCGATCCCCTCCTGATGACGTAGTGGGTGACCCCACCGATTCATAACTCTGGAGAGGTTGTCGCCTGAGGGCCAAGATGATCGCGGCATTTTTCCCCACGAAGAATTTCATGCGCAATCGCAAACATCTTCTGCTCTCTGTTCTCCTGATGCTCGGAGCTCTGGCCGTCTACCACGAGATGCTGGCTGTAAACGTAGGGAGCAGTGAAACCAGTAAGTTTGTGGTTGCCAGCCGGACGCTGTTATACGACAGGCTTGCTCAACAAGTGTTTTCCTTTTAAAGTTCTGTTTATGCAATGCATCATTTAGATTTAATAATCAACCTGTTACGGATACAACAGCCAAATAATGTAAAGTGTGCACGTACAAAACGAAGAATCAGGAAATAACCTTTCAGAAAGATTAGGCTGCATTCAAATGTAAGGCATCACGCAGCTATAGATAAACAAGTGTGCAACATCCAAACAAAAGATTTAACATTACTTGAGGTGTTCACTTTTTGTTGAGTCGACTTTGTTTTCACTCATTCTGTTGGCTTATCTTTGAGGCTTTTATTTCATTGTGGTGTTGAAGGGGAGTGTGTTATAGCTGTTTTGATATGTTTTCCACTTTATTTCTCAATCTGGAGTCGTACCAATCTTAAAAAAACATTTACAAAATACCGCAGTTAATTGCCACACAACAAAGTGCAGCTTCATAAATGACATCTCTTCTGACAGTGCCAACAGCATTTTTTAATGCTGTGTGACGTAGACAATGACACATTTACACGATGTCCAGATATTGTGTAGAAATCGTTAAGTGTCCAGTAATAGGAATATATTTTAAATGTACTTTTATTTTTTTCATGAATGACGAAAACAGTGAGAATAGTCAGGTTGGGGGTGTGATAGAGATGTAACAACACATGAAAGACACACCTTTCACCAATGAGCAGCATTGATGCATTCGCACACGAAACACGAGCCTATACCGTTACAGCCACACTAATACGTTTTCAGAGTTTTATAACTTTGCATAAATTATTTCCATACTAACATGCCTCAAAACGAATACCACGACTATTCCCATACAGTGGGCATGTAAACAGGAAGTAGATTGGTTACTTAGTTACAGAAAATACAACAGAGTATTATTGTACTCAGTTGGTTATACTTTATACTTCATTTCATGGACAAAAAAAACGTTACAAGGCTGCAGGTATTGCGCTCTCTCTCTCTCTCTCTCTCTCTCTCTCTCTCTCTCTCTCTCGCTCTCTCTCTCTCTCTCTCTCTCGCCCTCTCTCTCTCTCTCTCTCTCTCTCTCTCTCTCTCTCTCTCTCTCTCTCGCTCTCTCTCTCTCTCTCTCGCTCTCTCTCTCGCTCTCTCTCTCTCTCTCGCTCGCTCTCTCTCTCTCTCTCTCTCTCTCTCGCTCGCTCTCTCTCTCTCTCTCTCGCTCTCTCTCTCGCTCTCTCTCTCTCTCTTTCTCTCTCTCTCTCTCGCTCTCTCTCTCTCTCTCTCTCTCGCTCTCTCTCTCTCTCTCGCTCTCTCTCTCTCTCTCTCGCTCTCTCTCTCGCTCTCTCTCTCTCTCTCTCTCGCTCGCTCTCTCTCTCTCTCCTCTCTCTCTCGCTCGCTCTCTCTCTCTCTCTCTCGCTCTCTCTCTCTCTCTCTCTCTCTCTCTCTCTCTCTCTCTCTCTCTCTCTCTCTCTCTCTCTCTCTCTCTCTCTCTCTCTCTCTCTCTCTCTCTCTCGCTCTCTCTCTCTCTCTCTCTCTCTCTCGCTCTCTCTCTCGCTCTCTCTCTCTCTCTCTCTAGTTCTCTCTCTCTCTGTGTCTCTGTCTCTCGCTCGTTCTCTCTCTCTCTCGCCCTCTCACACGTCAAATTTACTTTAAAATGAACAGTTTTACTAGATTATGGGTCAAGAAATGTGGTCAACACATCTCTCTCACTCGTTTCCTCTCGGTTTGGTTGGTTTGGTTGTTGTCTGTTCTCGCACTCGTAGCTCTCCCGGGTTTTCTATGTTCACACAAGCACAGCAGGCATGATCAACCTAAAGCTGTTTTTTTGTAAACTTCTCTGCTGGCTGAGACAAAGTAGGAGGACAAAGGACTAGAGGAATGACTGATTGTGTTCTTCATTCTTTATAAACATCACCCATAAATCTTATTTATTTTATAAACATGTAAGATTTGTTTCCAGTGAGATATTAATTACTCTGTATTGAGACTTTGTTGCTGTAAACACAACTGTTGCTGATCTACAAACAATATTTAGAATATCAATTCTAATCCTGTTCTGAAAATGTTTACAATTCTATATATGTTTTAAAAAACAATTATTTTGTCATATAGAAAAGCAGAGTATTGATAAGAGTAGCTCCTATAGTTGTACTAAAATCCTGAAGGCCAATGTAGTTCTCCAACACGCTTAGAAAGGGACGGGTGAGGATATAGGGGTATTTAGTTGGTTGCAATCTGCCACCTCCACACTAGATGCCACTAAATCTTACACACTTGGCCTTTAAATGTCTTCCTCGGCATTTCGGCAGTAGCAGGCATATGTTCATATTTGCAGAGAAGAAACTGAAAAATAAACCCAGGTTACCACAGGAGTGCTCTTAGGCTTGGCTCTGCAGATATGGGTCTTAAAGTGACTGCTCGTTGTTCCCACGTGTAGGTCACACGGGCGCTCAAGAACATAGATAATGTATTATTATCCACAGTTAATAAATGTCCAGATGGAGAAATGGCTGCCTGTGTCTTCAGGTGATTTTCTTTCTAATGGGCACCGCTCCCACATTTTTTAATAATCATTTAGTAGAGAAGAATAAGCTTTATTTCAGTTAATAATAATCAGCAACTAAATATGCTTCTCCCTCATAACTGGGTGATAGCATATGACACATTTGACTATGTAAACTACATTTTGAATGTCAAACAAAGCCTCTCACCTTAAATATACTTGTGCAACAGATTTTTTCTCATCTTTCTAACTCTAACAAAATGTCCAGTGGAAACATCCAATGTGCTGCATCAGGATAGTAGCTTTGCCAAATGACATATTTGACTATGTAAACTACATTTTGAATGTCAAACAAAGCCTCTCACCTTAAATATACTTGTGCAACAGTGTTTTTCTAAATCTTTCTAACTCTAAAAAAATCTCCAGTGGAAACATCCAATGTGCTGCATCAGGATAGTAGCTTCGCCAAACCCAGAGTATAGTCTCCAAAATAGACAGAAAAAAACAAAATGTCACATTGATACAATAGCCACATGAAAGCTGTGCAGTCCTTTTGTTGATTAGATGTAATAGTTGTCCTGTTTGGAGGCGGACAGCCTGTAAAGCCCTGCAGTCATTTGAATGTCACCTAATAAAGCAGTCCTTTTGTCACCTGAACACCACGCTTGAATTTGATGACAGAATGAATACAAAAAATAACAAAACAAATGCATTATCAGTGCTGTGGGGAATATTGTGACAAAAAGGAAAGAGAAGAGGGTAAGTAGGAAGACTGGATGAGTGCAGATGGAGATAAAAATATTCCCCTCTTGCTTTTCTTAACCGCCACTCTAGAATTACGTGTGTTGCCAAAAGTGGCCCACATGTCTGAAGAGTGTGTGTTTGGAGATCTCCACCCTGGTTGTAATGACAGACTCTGAGTCCAATGGCACTGTAATCCCAATTCACTCACTGACACCACAAACTCACAACAAAAAAAAAACCACTGAGGCCCTCCTTTTAAATGCACCCTATAATTTGAAAGATAACTGAAGAGGTTAGAAGGAATAATATTTCTGCATCTGCTCAGCTAGAGTGCCTGAGATTTTTGCCAACACATGAGCTCATTGAAGGCTGTGAGTAAGAGGAGTTGCATTCAGTTGTCATAAGTGTTGAATTGGAACAGGGAGTGGGTGGGACTCTGTTGGGACACTGGGCTTGATTGTTCGCTTAACACAAGTCCACAAGAAATAAATTAAAAAGCATGTATAATAAAAAATAAGAGAAATCTGGTAACACCTGAAGTGACGTTACCTGCTACCAAGCGTCAAGTGAGTTAGATTTATAGCATTGGATGTGATGGTAGTCTATGGAGTTTCAAGTCATTTGAAGGAGTGGTTGTTTTTCTGTCACTGTAGCAGAATGTTGTCTGTGCCATGTTTTCAGCAGCACTGTTTGAGATTTGGCTTACAAGAGTTTGTCATTCATACATGTACATGTGTGCTTCCTCTCACAAACCGTCGCTCTGTAAATACTGTAAGTCGATTTTCAAATGCCACCAGCCATAAGAAGCAGATCGAGCCATTAGAACACATTTTGTTTGAATGCAAAGTCAGTAAGATGCCAACACAGGAAAAACAACCTGTTTCACCTCCAAGGGAAATCACACATTTCTTTCAAATCATCAGAAGAGACATCGTGACGGTGTTGTCCATCTGTGCACAGTCTATGCATATTTGCCTGTCAGCTGATGTTTTAACCCACTTCCCCAGGTGCTGATGGCAGAAGCTGGAAGAGCACCGTGTTTACCAAAACGGTAAGGACAGCGCATGTAAAAAGAAGTGGTGATAGAAAACATGGTGATGCAAGGGCATGTGTTTGTGTAGGAAAGGGTGGAGGAAACCAAGCTAACACTTGAATATGTATATTTTTCAGGTCAGAAGTGACCATCAACCAGACTCTGTGGAGGATTTAGCTGTTTTGAGGTCCAGATACACTCCACAAACCTGGAAACCAGAGGTGTGTGTGTGTGTGTGTGTGTGTGTGTGTGTGTGTGTGTGTGTGTGTGTGTGTGTGTGTGTCCACAGTGCCTGCATGCTAACACTCTGTCTCCCCTCTTTTGAACATAACTTGCCCAGGCCTGCCCTATTTCCTCCCACCCCAGTGCATTTGTCTCAGTATACAGGCAAATGCATGTGTTTCCTGCAGCAGAGTCAGCTTCAGTAGCCTCCATTGCTCTGTCATCATGTTTCCACTATATTAAGCAGCGCTGTGCTTTGGCCAGTTGCTTGCACCTCATGTTTCATTTTTGGGGGAAGCTGTTACTGTGTCTGGCTCTTCAGCCCAGTCTAAGCAATCTTGCATTATAGCATTATAATAGTTCCACAAAGTGTACATCCAAAAAGAGTTGGGCGGTATGACAATATGTACAATTTGTCAACCATCAGTGATTTCTAGTTGCTACAGTGACGCTGGTATTGTTCTCACCTTGTGAGTCTATGTGTGTGTGTCATTGTGTCCTGGAGACACCTACTGTAGCAAGAACTTCCACAGAAACCGTATTTTACCCCTTGTTTATATTTCTGTTTATCTCTGGAAAGAATTTTAAAATTAAGGCAGAGTTCAAAGATGGGTGTTGTCCGATCAAGGTCGCTGGAAGGGGGGTGGGAAGTGGGGAAGGGGTCATTGCCCTCCCCCCACATTACACCCCTGGTCCGATTTCTTTGCAAGATGATCTCTAGTTTTTTAGACTGTTTATAGGGTAGTTATCCCTGTAATATCTCTCATTGGAATATGGAATTGACATAATTTTTGCAACAATGTGATAAAGTACTTTAATTTTTAGGGTATATTATTCATTGAATCAGCCAAAAAGGTGCAAATCATTTGTTTATTTCATCTATAAATGTTTGTTTTCCTCAACTTTATTTCCAGAAAATTTGTTCTGTCATTATTATTGATTCATTGAGCCCAAAGGTATTCCATTTACAATCACAGAAGTCAAAGAAAAACTGAATTTCCTCAAAACTATGAAGCTGTAACCGCAAAGGATATAACAATAACACTTTAGAAGTCCATTAAATGCCATGACTTTAACAGAATAAGCACTCAATGGAAAGAGAAAACGGAGCAGCAGAGCCATGGTTGAATTATAATATGATTGACCTTGACAGCAAATGAGCTCCTCAGACTCCCAGTCAAGTGGCCTTTGATCACAGGCATGACAACAAAGGGAGAGAGGCTAGTTAAATGATTACAAGCAGCACTGAGCCTGTGAAGTGCTTTGAGTCATTATTTAACAGCTAATTCTCAGAAACCCGGGTCACGCTAACATTTAACTGACTGTGCTGATGACAGCAGAGCGTTTAGCTTGAACACTAATGAAATTTGATGAACTACTGGACTGGTAATACTGAGGCTTTGTCTCTTACCTGCATCATTCTGCCTCTGTGCAGCAGTCAGCAGTAATGCTCATTGGTTATCATTTGCATAGATCGTTAGGTATTTGAGGGGTTTGCCTCGTTTACATTTACATTTAAAAAAATCTGTGGATTATTTCAGATTAATTGGTTTCTGTGAAGATAAATTGTATTTTTTTTAATGTAATTTCATAATGTTTTGAGCACCACATAAGGATGGAGCCATTTTACACACTTGAGCAAATAAATAAAACTCAAACTATGTGCATGGCTAGATACCACTAGAAGTAATGTTTTATAATTTGGCCAAACCAACTCTTTTATTAAGAGTGGGCTTGACAGTAAGAATCGGGTGTCAGTTGAAACCAGTTGCTCTGTCCTTGTAAATTAAATGGTATCTAAGTAAGTCTGTATTTGTTGGTTTTAGTTTGCAAAGTACTGAGGCCAGATGCTTAATTGTCACACTGCAGACTTACTGCAGCACAAACAGCAGTGTGTTCCCACCATCATCCTCACACTGTTTACTTCCTGCAGTATAAGGGACGGGCTAATCTGCATGTCTTTGAAGACTGGTGTGGCAGTTCTACAGCTGACCTCCGCAAAAACCTGCACTACCCTCTGTACCCTCATGTGAGTCAAACCGTTACCTTCCGAATTCACTCAGTTGCCATTAATTATATTTAATTAATAATGTTCACTTTTAGCAAGGCTAGCACCATGGCTCTAGGGATGGAAATGTTGGTCGGTCTCCCACTTTGTTCCAGACAGAAGTATCTCAGCAACTATAGGAAGGATTGCCATTGAAATTTAGTACAGGCATTCATCGTGCAAAGACATCCCTGCACACACTATGACACAAGCATAGTCAAACACACATGGTTGTTTTCACTCAGAGTTGCATTCTACATCCACATGCTAGATCCTCATGTCCCTGGACTCAAGATGTAGTCTCACTTTGAGTAAACATCATGGCTGATTCTCGAAGTTTGCCTTTCCTCACTCTTTCAGTCCAGGATTACAGTGCAGAAGCTGGCCATCTCTCCTCGGTGGACCAACTACGGACTCAGGATATTTGGTTATCTACATCCATATACTGATGGTACAACATGTACTTTTTTTTATCTAGTTCCTGTTTGACACTACACTGAGTACATGCTTGCTATATATCTCCCTCTATATCTTCCTCAATCTGTCTCTTTTTATTTCAATTTTTCTCCTTGTTTCTCAGGAGAGTTTGTATTTGCTTTGAGCTCTGATGACAACTCTGAGTTGTGGCTCAGCACAGATGACTATCCCCTTAACTTGCAGTTGTTGGCGTGGGTTGGGAAGGTACGTATGACAGTTATCTTCTCAATTGGCAGAGAGTATTTTCTTCATAACTCATACTGTTTTTTATGGGGTTCCTTTTTCTAGACAGGCTCAGAATGGACAGCCCCGGGCGAGTTTGAGAAGTATGCCAGTCAGACCTCCAAACCACTAAGGTACATTTACACCAAACTAGATTGTACTGACACATCAACCGTTAATGTCAACAGTGTGAGTAGATGAACACATTGTATTGTGTGTAAGTAATCCACATCAGAGCCATCAAAGAGAATAGAGATACTATTGTAATTTGGTCAAAGCTGTGTTTGTAGAGTATTTTACAACAAGTGTAAACACGGCTCAGCCAATCATAATTAAGGACCTGAATTAACTGACAGTGGTATCTGCCTCAGGCAAAATAACTTTTGTCCTTGTCACCCTTCCACTTCAAACACCTGAGAAGGGCACATATAAATCAAAACAGACCTTAATCTCTCAGTAAAAACAATCCAAAGTTCCCTTCTTTTTTATGTAAGTGCAAAACTAAATTGCAGGAGTACCCCTTGAATCACAACAAACCAATGCCTAAATGTAAACACCTCTAATCGAAACCCAAAGTATTTCTATTTAAAAATGAAAATAAATGCCCTTTTAGGAATCCAAACTAGAGCTGTTGATACAGTAAAAACTGAAAATGACTCTTACACACGGATGCTGCAAAATATTATATATTTCTAGCCATTACATAGAAATACTGCTAACGTGCTGGAAAGTTTTGTTGCACTGTGTGGGCGTGGTTTACCGTAACTGTGCAGAAAATGCTGTCGGCTGCATAATGTAGAATGTAGAGTCTGGTGACGTGTCACCAACAAGAGAAAATGTAAATATCAGCAATTATGATCAACACATTGTTTATGTATAGCCTAGTGGCCTTGTTTGTGAAGATTATTTAGATTTTTTACAGTTTGTTTGAATAGCAAGACATATTACATTAATCACACAAGGGTGTAAATGTTTATTCAGAGTGTCTGTTTGAAGATTCTCAAGTAGAACAAACCTGTAAGAGGGAGATCAATTGATCTGAAAGTTTATAGTTGATTAATCCTTTCTCTGTGATGTTGCTATTCACTGAATCTAGTAAGGCCACACACACACACACACACACACACACACACACACACACACACACACACACACACACACACACACACACACATACACACACACAAACAAACAAACAAACAAACAAACAAACAAACATACCTAAATACACACAGGGATCCTGATAAATACATCTGTGAAAGCAATACAAACTTAGTGCATTAAAAAGTAAATAAATTAACCTGAAGTAATTCAAATTAGGCAATACCGTTTAGAGGTTATGTACATATTTTGTCAATAGTTTCAGTTTCATTGAGACAAGTCAAAATTTGCAGAAATATATTCAGATAAAACAAAGAGTAAAGTATTAAAAATGATCCTAATTAAAAGAAATATGTAATATCTACTTCATCAGCCTCAAGAGGCCCCAGAGAAAAGATACTCAGATGTTTATCTGACCATGATAGGGGCTGTAGCCTTGTATCTAGTCAAGTTAAGTCAAGTTTATTTACATAACCCAATAGCACAAATTGGCCTCAACTTACAATCTGTACAGCATACGACAACCTCTTTCCTTAGACCCTTGATTTGGAAAAACTCCCCAAAAAACTTTCAACGGGGGAAAAACTGAAAGAGCAGCGAAGCTAACCAGGACCTCCACAGATCCTGCTCTTAGAGCAACATGGTTGTATTTCTTTGTCGAAACAGTTTAGGTTGCGTCAGATGTGACTATACTGTTGTACTGAATATTAACTTTCACTGTCCGGCAGGCTGTCTGCTCAGAAGAAGTACTTTTTTGAAGTTATCCACAAGCAAAACGACAAAGGGACTGACCATGTGGAGGTGGCAGTAAGTAGTTTGATTCTGCAGTCATAGAAAATGTATTCTCCTTTTTTATTTGTTTCATTTCATTGGGGCCAACTCTCACGTCTCATTTTCATGTGCAATGTGAGGAATAAAGTGGAAGAGATATGCAGTTCTTTGTGTTGGTTTTCACACAGTGGCAGCTCCTGGACCAAGGCGTTAGGTTCAAGGTTATTGCATCCAGTCAAATCTCTCTCTATGTTGGTAAGTACAAAAACCCACTTCCTTCCTGCTACGTAAAAATACATCACTCAGTGAATTCCATGAACTCAGGGTTGAATCTCCATCACACAGTGTATCATAATCCAAAATGGTTTGCCTTTATTATTCTGCAATGATGCTCAAACCTGTATATCAAGTCAGTGGTTTTGTTTTACAATAAATACAGCACTTGTCTTATTCTGATACCCTGTGCCTTTGTCCCACAGATGAGTCTGCCTTGTTGGTGAGTGACGTAGCCCACATACCACAGACGGCTGCAAGTCACCAGCACACTTCCACAAAACAGCAAATTGGTTCAGCAGATATGCTGAGGGAAGACCTGCGAGACACTCTGTACCGAGGTGAGAGACGTCTCTCTTTGGTCTATTTCTCCCCCCCCCCCAGCAGATACAGTGCATCACCTCATCCTCCATTTCCTACCATGCAAGTGTTTTGCAATGTACTTCCTCATGCTGAACACACAAAGTGATCATATCTCAAATATGTGTGTTGTGTTTATCTGCAGTGCCTTTGATAAACAGCAAGTTTCTACAAGATGTCCTTCCTGACTGCTCTTACAAACCCAGCTACACGATCAAAAACTTTCCCCTCTACCGTTACCAAGGACTGCATTTTGTATGTATTTATATAGTTTGTTTATTTAACTTACATTTCTACTGGTGGAGCTCCAGCCCACACTATTCTCATCATCTCATATCATTCTAGATCTCATACAGTGTTGGGATTGCACTGAGGAATCAATTTATCTTGTTAATGTTGCTCCAGAGTGTTATAGGAAGCTTTTTGCATATTTTATGCCCCTTTCCTGCTTTTTGTTTTTTAAATTGTTTCCTGTTTTGCTGAGCAGTGTTGCCTATTTGAGGAATCAAAATTATGCCATCATACATAATGTCCTCAGAGGACAGGCTGCACCCATCACTTTGTGCTGAGTTGCTGAAGTCTCTACTTTTTGCTTAGCAACCTCCTAGTGATAAGACTCCAGGATGTCACTGCCCAACTAAGCAATAACATTAATAATAATATAAATATAAATTATTATTTATATAGCACTTATAAAAACAAAGTTACATTCCATTATCCAAACCGCTTATCCTATTTAGGGTCGCTGGAGCTGATATCGGGCGAAGGCAGGGTACAACCTGGACAGGTCGTCAGTTCATCGCAGGGCACACATATAGAGACAGACAACCATTCACACCCACATTCACACCTACGAGCAATTTAGAGTCATCAGTTAACCTAAGCTGCATGTCTTTGCACTGTGGGAGGGAACCCGGAGGAAACACGCTGCCACGGGGAGAAGATGCAAACTTCACACAGAAGGACAACCCAAGATCGGGGATCGAACCCGATCCCCTCTTGCTGTGAGGTGACAATGCTAGCCACTACACCACCGTGCAGCCCAAGTTAGAAAGTGCTTCACATAAAAAAGACTAAAACTAAGGGCAACACGCAAATTACAAATGTAAAACGGATTAAATCAGGGAAGGCAGTGTGATAAAAGTATGTTTTGAGCTTGGATTTAAAAGAAGCCACTCAGACTGCCTTATTGTTTCAGTGGGACTCTCAAAAGCTCTTAGTCTTCAGCTAATAGACTGGAATAGAAAGAGGGCCCCTTCGCGAGCATCTCAAAGTACAATGTGTTCAAACCTTTTAAAAACTTGGCAGTCGAGTTCTCTATTATCTGTAGCGAGTCTACAGTTGTTTTCTATTTGGGCATGTAATAAGGCCGTAACAATATTCCAGGTGTTTTTTGTACAGATTAAACAAGCAAAAAAAATATAACATGTTAATTTGTGACCTTTAGAAGTTAATTGTAATATTTTTTAACCTTTGGGCGCAGTCTTGTGAGATGTTTCTCTCTGTTTCCAATCTTTATGTTAAGCTACGCTAGTCAGCCGTAGCTTCATATGTATGAGACAGATATGAGAGTGGTGTTGGTCTTCTCAACTCTACAAGAAAACAAAATAAGCTTAAATCCCCCAAAATACTGAACTACTTTAGTTCTTTAGTTTGAAAAACATTTGAATAGCCACCTCACTGCGCATCAATTCTGAAATCTGGTGCGCATCCAAAAGAAGAGGCGATGCAGTATGTTCTGTTCTCATCTCAACTCTGCAAACACCAGTTTGATCCCTGTGGATGGGGGTTGGACAACCCTTATATTATACAAGATCTCATGATTCATCAGCATGTCATTTCATTTCATCTCCCCAGGTCCACCTGTCCTTCATCTACCCCAATGACTACACCCGACTTACACACATTGAGACAGAGAACAGCTGCTTCTACCCCAAAAGCCTGCAGTACATGAAGAAGTAAGACACCACTGAAAGAATTATAGATCCATATGTAGTAACATTTCTCTTGACATGCTATATTAAATTAAAATGCATACATTAGGACAGTGTAATTAGAAATAGGTTAACAGTGTCACCAACAGAGGGTGCTGTACCCTTCAATGTACTGAGCTGTAGTGCCTGGGCAGAGAATAACGTCTCTGTTAAGAAAATTAACATTGTATTATAAAAATACAATTACGAGACAGTACATATTCATTATACAACAACTACATCAGCAACAACACAACGACAATTGTTAAGGCAGCACAACACCAACCAACTCTAACTTCTAAATCTTGGCATATTTGTGTGTTTTGTCTTCTTGTCTTCAGGTTCCGTTTTGCTAGATACATGAAACTAGACCTTCCTGATATGCAGGACATCGGAAACACAGGACACAAAGTAAAGAATAAAGTAAATAAAGTGGACAGAGAGCAGCTTAAAGCAAAGAAACCACCAGCAGGCCCGTCAGAGCAGCTCAATAAACAATATAATATGCAGATGTCCCCTAAAAGGAACCATACCCAAATCCAGAGACGCAACGACTCAGAGCTTCAACCCTTAGAGAGGGATTCTTCTCTGCCTGAAAAACCCACAGTGGCCAAGCAAGAGAGGATTGTATCTCTCAAGAGAGACATTGACCGCCCTGTAACAAGGCTAGATCAGAGGGACAGATATAGCAGTAAACGTCTCGGGGATAAGGAGATAGGGATGAAAATGCTTCCATCACTTGTAGAAAATAGCATCCACAGAACTGGCACTGATATGAACTGGAGCCAGACCTTCCAGATCAACCACCTGAACCTTCAGGCACATCGATCAGATCAGATCGACCTGGGCTGCAACATCGCAGGCAACCTGCTTCTCCACTCCAGTGGTGCTCTGCCCATGGTCAAAGCTTTCATGGTCCAACTAAACAAAAAGCACCACGGGTAAGTACTGTATTTGTATATGCACTGTGCTTCAGGAATCAGCCTCATTATAATGGGGTATTCATATATTTTTCCATAATGAGAGATCTAAAATGGGTAAAAAGTATTAGCAAGATATATGTCTGCGAGTTGTGAACTGGCTTTTTCAAATTGTTTAATTTGAATAATTCTACTGAAATAAAGAGAGAAGTAACAAGTATTTCAGTAAAAACGACACAAAGACTATAGCAAAAAGCCTTAAAACATAAACAGTTTTGTGTAGCAGCAATACGACATGTTTTTCCATAATTCCTTTCCTGTTTCCTGATCATCTTGCAACCGCTCAGATTCATTATTGGACTGCTTGGTGGGGCCCGACCCATAGGTTGGGAACCACCAATCTCTAACTGACCAATGAATGTTGGCATGTCATCATAAATGTTGAAAAGCCATTAAAAAATACAACGCTAGGTTAAAAGATCCTCTGTTTTTTTTGTTTTTTTATCGTCTTGCTGTATGTCACATCTTGGAATTAATTACACTTCCAATATATTGAAATAGCGAGTACAATCAAGTGCATGGATTGCACAATTGTTTTCACACATTTCACCATGTTTTTTTTTTAAATTCTCTCTATCTTTGCAGGCAATTCACACTGGTGCGCATTGTTAACGTGGTGAAGAACGTGGACGGGGCCCAGGGCAGCCGCTACCTTCTGGAGCTGGAGCTGAAAGATGTGAACGGCCAGCTGCTGCGCTTGTCACACTACATCTATGCTCCGTTTCTCCACAGCAGGCAACGCAGCCTGGACTTAAATTTCCAACGACCGGAACCTCAGCTGAAGCTTTGTAACCCGGTGGGCTTCCAATGGAACCCTAAAGCCACCGTCCACTTCATAGTACCTGGTACATCCACCTTTAACCGCGCTCACCACAGCCATTACATTCACCAACTCCTTTTTGTTCCTTTGTCCTGTGCCGTGCTCCTTGTTGTGTGTTGGCTTCTGTTTTACTTTGCTATTCACAAAAACATTCATCATTAAGGTACTCGGCTGTTCACGTTCTTCTACTTCTACTCGATCTCCAGTAGAAGAAAAGGCCTCCAATATATGTCTTTTGTTTGTTGGTGTAAGATTCAATGCTGTCTATAGACTCAGATCTTATTGGACCTTTTGAAAAACACTTTTTGGGAGGAATCCGTAGCAGACATTCTTTGAACTGTGTCGGAAACAAGGACAGTCCTCCTTGGACGAGATCATAGAAGTTAAATTTCAAAGAAGAAGGCCTTCTGGTTTGCACCCTGGAGAATGCATCATCTAATGGCACGACTGATGAATTCAATAAAATACAATGATAATGTGAATCTGACACTGATGCTTCCATAATGGTACACAAAGGTCTTTGTTTACATCTGTAATGTAAATATTGATCTCTTCGTGGCACTTTGTCCTTTTCACTGAATTTTAAGAGCTGAGCTTTAAGATACTGATGATGGAAGGATACATGTATGCTGTTTGTAATCCTTTTCTGTTCCTGCAAAAAATATTGAGTACAGCAATGAGTTTCTACATTTTAGGATAAGATAAGGTAAAATGAGATAATCCTTTATTAGTCCCACAGCGGGGACATTTGCAGGATTACAGCAGCAAAATGGATAGTGTAACAAGAGACATCAGTAGAAAACCGAGCAAATAACAAAACAAGTTCAATAAATAATCAAACAGTAAAGGTATAATAAATAAGTCATCCGTAAAAAACAACAAAAGCTAAAAATACAATATAATCGCCTTCATTAGATAAGAAAAGATATGATGAGATGTAATGTTTGATAATAACTGATGAAAACACAATGTCTAAATGTCATAGTTTTGCTCAGTAAATTCATTTTTTTGGGGGGTGGGAGGATCAATTCAGGGTGACTCTGCTTTTTTCTCGATATTTCTTTCCCTTTTTGTCTATTTAAGCATGACCTGAACAACTTGATTTGTCTGTATGATTCTCAGTGAAAAACCAGGCTCGCTGGGTGCAGCAGCTGATTGCAGACATGGAGCAATTGTTCAAAGAAACCGGAGACTCCAACTTCAATCTCATCATCACTGATTACAGCAGCACGGACATGGACGTGAGGAAGGCTCTACAGAAGTCCTCTCTCCCCAGGTGTGTATATGTGTGTATGTATGTTTGTTTCGCTTGAATTCGCCAACTCCAAACTTTATAAAGCTCATCATATACATATATGTATGTGCTATGATTATGCCTGTGGAATTTATCAGGTACCAGTATGTGAAGCTGAGTGGAAACTTTGAGCGCGCAGCTGGTCTGCAAGCAGGTGTCGACCTCATAAATGTGAGTATTGCGACATCACTCGGCACTAAAGCTTGAGGATGAAGGGATGGATCTGTGAATAGACTGCCACAATATATACCTTTTATATATTTCCCTCTTCATTATCCCTCAGGATGACCACAGCATTGTGTTTCTTTGTGACCTCCACGTCAACTTCCCTCCCTTCATCATCGACACCATCAGGAAACACTGTGTGAAGGGATACATGGCCTTCGCGCCAATAGTCCTGAGACTGGACTGCGGGGTTACGCGTTTAGAAGCCAGAGGTAGATGCAAATACACCATATATATTGTGATTATATTTTCATGTGACCATGGTTCCTTTTGAAGGTTAGACATTTTATTAAGTACTTTCTTTCGCCAAATATATGACTCACATTTGTGTTGTTGCTCTAAAGCTTTACCACTTCAATCATATTTATCAGAAGTCTTTTAACGGAGTGTTCATATAGCAGTACTTTCAAAACTTAGAACAAAGTCATCATTTTAAATTTTGGGGTTTTTTTTGTTGGTTTGGTTTGTGTGCATTTCAAGCCTTTTGTGTTCTTTTTGCCTCTACATGCCTTTTTAAGTATATATATACCGTATATGCGGCTTACTGTACATTTTCTCTCTTTCCGGCATCATGGCTCACCTCCTTTTTTCTTTGCGTTACCACTGACCTGTCTTAGGAAGCCTACTCTTCCACTGCTTCTTCGTCAATGTGAAGATTCAGCAGTCTTAAGACAAGCAAGATGTGTGACTCCAGAGATGGAGGGGAACCTGTTGTGTTGATGCAAGCAACAATAAAGTTTAATGAAAATGTGTTGCAGGTTTCTGGGAGGTCAATGGCTTTGGCCTGCTGGGGATCTATAAGTCAGATTTGGACGCAGTGGGAGGAATGAACACCAAGGAATTCGGAGACCGCTGGGGAGGAGAAGACTGGGAGCTCCTCGACAGGTCGGTCCTCACTTTCTAAATTTCACTTTATATTTGTCACTGATAGGATTTTTTTTGTCTATTTCCTCTATTTGCTATTTTCGTTTTTAAACAACAGTTTAAATAGTTGTTGCTACTCACTATATTACTGTTCACTGATAATTAACTCAATAATGGATAATGGACTTGCATTCACTGAGCTGATTGAAACAAGTTCATGCATGTTCCTGATAAAGATGTTTAAAATAAATCTGCTATGACAATGACTGACTGTAGCAGATGGAGACATTACAAAATAACTGCTGGAAGGCATTGAACATGACAGACAGATTATGCATAACAGTGTGAGAGTATACTTTGATTGAGTTTTATTTCCCTAGAGCAGTGTATTGCAAAGTGGGCACCTTAGGGTCCGAAGTGTGATGCCGCAAGATTTATTAGCATACCTTTTCTTTTACAGTAAATTTAGGGGACTGACAATACTTTAGAACATTACACGACATGAAAAAACAAGGCGACATTTACATCACCTGCATTTTTATATTGCACTTGCACTTATGTTCCTACTTGGTTAAATGTGTTTATTTTATTCTCTTCAAAATCAAACAACAAGCATACTTACCTTTGTAATTGATTAGTTTAGGTTCAATATTAATCTGTGAATCTGCACATCAATATAAGACAAACCTGTTTTGGTTGAGTCTAGGCCTGCTGTTTCACTTTATATTGATATTGTGGCTTACAAAGCTAGTGACCACAACAATGTGAATTGTATCTAAACAAACTCTCCTCTGCTTCAGAATTCTTATGGGAGGGCTTGAAGTGGAGAGGATCTACTTGAGGAACTTCTTCCACCACTTTCACTCCAAACGTGGCATGTGGAGGTAAATGTCACCCAGCCACAGATGACCTTGTCACCTGCTTGCTGCACCATGACCACGGTCACCAAGGTCACAACCACAGCAACCAGAGAACTTTAAGGTCGGAGCCTGATTCCTGCTACGTAACCGTAATTCCTGCTGACTGACAGCATAGGAACGGATACTGTATTCATTCATGTCAGCTCTGTGAAAAAAGCAACTTACAGGTGGCAGTGGTGATGATGGTTGGTAAGGAGATACTACTGACATGTACAGAGTTTATTTCACTGGATGTACTGTTGACTACTGCCAGGGTGCTGGTCAATGAACGCCATTGACATTGTGATATTACAAATGAAGATACAGCTGTGCACCATGTCGCTGACGGACACCATGGTGATCAGGGAACTGACCTGATCCAAAGACAGATCGTAAATTAAATGACAATAAGGCTTTATTGTGTCCTATATCATAAAGATCACAAGTTTTGCACATGAGTCTTATCTGGAGAAACATTTTTTCTTTTGTTTGTGACAAAATCAAAAACACTGCAGATTTTGTAGATGGTAAACACAGCCTTATTTGTCATGTGGTAAATTATGGGAAACTTGATATTTATTGTATTGTTTGTAGGATTATGTTTTCATTTGAGTTTAATATTATTTCTAAAAACGCATGAATATCAGAAAAGTGTATGTCAGTTTACTTGTTGAGTGCCCCCCCGCTAGTTGTTTTATTAAATATGAAACGTACCTTCTCTTGTGATGGTTATACAGGTACTGGGGTTACAAAGTGCTGTTTTTACAGAGGCAGGAAAACACTTAAACTGGAAAAATATAATTTGATATTTAAGTCATTTTAATTATTGTATAATTTAGTTTGGTCTCACAACGACAGTCAATCATATCTAAACAGTTATATTTGTGTTGCCCGGTGCGTCACAGACGGTTTTGGCATATAAATCAGTAATCAAATGTCAGAAAATTTAAACAATGCATTATTGTGAGAATGTCTGGACGTTCTCCCAACACACACTTACCAAAGATAATTGTTGAAAGTGGAGTATAATGACTTCTAATTTAATGCTGTGCACAAAAGTTCAAAAGCTATTAAAAATGTCTGTGTAAATACAGCATGAAGGGCCATTTTTCAATCGTCAATAGCTAGTTTTACTGTCATGTATGTCTGTGCAGCCAGCTCATGTTACTTTTATTGACCTACCTGCTGAATTTAATAGCTGTTTTTCAAAATAAAAATAGTTTTGACAAGCTTCCCATTCTAACAGTGGGAAATATTGTTTTTAATGTCAACACCGTAAATACAGATATTGTAGGATATATAGTGAGTGCAAGATGATTTGTGTATTTGTCTTGCTGTTTTATTTCTATGTAAAACAAGACTAATGGCAGCATTTTTCTGATTGTTCACATTCCAGTTTAACAAACCTTTCTTAGTCGGGTTTACTTGGTATTTAGGGCAATAAAAACACAATTCTGGACTGATGGCAGACTTTGCTGGTTGTTTTGGTTTGTAATACTGCCAGGAATTGTGGGATGTGTTTTATTCTCTCCCTTTTTTGTGTACCAAAGCATTGAAGTTTTTGAAATGTGGTTTCTGGTTCGGCCAGAATGTTTGATTCTTTCGTATTTTACTACTCCTTGATGTTGTTTTTAAGATATACCTCACCCCTCTGTCTGTGCTGACAGTTAACCTCTGCCTTATTGTACGGTTCTGTCTCTTCTCTCAGGGACAGAATTGTTGTTCCATTTTACACTGCCTTGACAAATCTAAGGAATAAATCGCTTGACGTTATTTACATCACGTGTACTTTTTATCAGTAAATAGTTTTTCACTTTGGGTATTAGCTGAAGGTTTTTGCAGACTTTGTCGATGTTAAAGAAAGGTGTGGTGTTGTTATTTGACATATGGGAGACATTCTGCTCCTCTAAAGGTGTTTTAGAAATTAATAACCTAACACACCTTTAGCAAACACATGTACCACCCTTCATTGAGCAGTGTCAGAACAGCACACACACAGCCAATGGCAGAAAATAGAGACTTACATTACCTCATTTCTAAACAAGACAATTTAAGCAAAACACAGGTCTGCACAGCTGTGGCGCATGAAGACCATTTTTAGCTTTTACAATGGAGAGGAAGATGCTCTACACAGTGGGAATAACAGTTGGACTGTACGCTGGCCTCCACACAGGCACATATTTTATTTTCACAGATGCTCATGAGCACTCTTAAATTCCTCGGAGGTTGCCGACTCCATCCAGTCACCCCTCAGTTTTTTGACCTTCATCTTACTGACAGCTACTAGCATATGTGACAGTGTTTATTGTCGGAGAGGAATTCATTCCAGTCAAGGGGAAAGGCTAAGTATATCTCGGCTCCGACAGAAAATATCTCTGGTGCTTTGTCACTGTAAGTCAATGGCATAGCTTTGCGAAGACACTGTACATGAAAAACGTCCACAATACCCTTTTCATAACTGCGTCAGAAGACAATGTCGAGTCTTTTGCACGTACAAATTAAATCCAATATTGCACCTGAATGAATTATTTCTAAGCTGCAGCTTTAGAGCAGAGGTTTTAGTTATTTACATATTTGCTTCAATATTGTTAATATATGTAGGTGAAACAAAAGGAGAGGCAATATCTACGAATGTATTGTATTCCTTTACGTAACAGCATTGTCAGGCATTAATAAACTGTGTATTCACAATGCTATTTTACTAATGGTCTACCTGAGAACTGAATAAAAACTACAGTGACTTGAAAGTATTGTGTATGATTTGGCAGCGTTTGTTACATTATGTATTTGTTTATTTATTAATTTATTGTAACAATTTACAATCAGTTCTTAATCGCTAACATCATGCATTAAACATCTTCTTCCTGCCCTCCATACCAGACATGGCCTCCACGTTCTTACGCCAGTCACCCACCTCCATGGTCAGCTCCTGGTATCAAAACAAACGTACAGACCATTAGGTTTGTTGCAGTTTTCTCTCTAAGATTTTGGCTATCTCTGTGTCTGTTTGAGTAGCTGTACCTTCTCTTGTTTGATGTCCTCTTTCTTTACAGACTTGAGGTTTGACCTTAGGTCCATTGAGCCCTTGGTTTTGGATCCAAACAGAGCTTTCAGCATCTCATCTGCTGACACTCTCACCTTCCTCAGAGCTGGCTTCTTGAACTTCCCTCCGAGGTCCTGAATCTTTAGATTCAATTCTCTGATCTAGAGATGGTGAAAAGCTTAGCTGGTGACTATTTGATACTAAATAACTCTTTCTCTTGATGTACTTCTATTTCAGTGTTTTTTTTTATGTAAGTCTATTGTGGCATGATGGATGACATACATCTCTGTAGTTCTTGAAGGATTTGGCCTCACAGTCGTACCGCTCCTCATCCACCTTATCAATCTTTTCATGAATCTCCTCACAGATTTTCTAAAATCAACAGCAAACAAATATCCACACTGCATTTAAGTACACAAATGAGACACATGATTATTGCTTATACATAATCAATCTTGTACAGTTAATCTCAGGGCCATAACCCCTCTCACCTGCAGTTCATTCATGTTTATACCAATGAGCTGCAGCGGTGGAAGCTTCTCGCCCAGGTAGCGGACCTTCTCTTCCTCTCTTGCAGCCTTCTCTGCCTCCAGCTCTTCAGTTGCACGAGCTAGCAAGAGGAGCTGGAAGAGTCAAAGTCAACATGGAGAAATTTATGGGAAATTTTGGTGTGTAACCAGTGCTTATAATTTTCCTTTTGGTTGTTACACGACAAAAAAGTTAACAAAGAAGTTAACACATGCGCAGTTTACCTTCAGTGATAGCCTGCGGGAGGCTGAAATCTTGCTTTTAGGCTGAAAATAATAATGAAGAAATATGAAATGTTACACTAGATCCTTTAGCTATGAAGCAATGTAAATATACCTTTTGTTGGATACATTGTAAATTTCTTACCTGCAATAGTTATAATAGGTTCCTAGTTTGGAACAATTACTGGTACCTCTTTTTGATATAGCTGCTCAATCCCTTATGTGATTAACAATGTGACTTTGACTTATGTACCTTTGCATCTTATTAGACAGCAGCTGCTTATGATGCCCAGTATTTAGTGTTGAAAATTGTCTAAATGTATGCTGCCTCTCTATTTAATCATATCTCCAAACCCGGTGAATTCAAAATGAAAGCGACACATCAATAGTTAAAATTGAATGTGCAAGAGAGTTGTTCTCTCAATGCGCCATACACCTTTTTCATACATGAGAAGGTTAAAGCTTAATTGTTAGTATAAGTGTTCCTTTGTAATACTGATCTTTGTAACAAGGGGAATTGCTTGAGTCTGTGTCAGTATGATACAGTACATATCACTATAGTTAACATGATAATATACAATTCAAAGTGTTTTAAAACTATGCATCCAATCTTATTGTCCAGGGAAGCTGTTAAGCTGAGTGAAAAGATTCAGTCATTCAAACAAGTTAGCACAGTGGAACTATTCATGAAAATATTCAAATAAGTTCAAATAAGTATTTCTACCTTTGCAACTGCCTTTGGGGCATTGCAGGGTGGCGCGTACTGAGGAAAAAGGAATAAAGACAAGGAATTTAAACCACATTAAATATCAGATTACTATTTTCCCCCATTATTGAGGTTAGAAAGAATAGTAAGACATGCAGTGTATAACTTACATCACTGCGATGGCCATGTGAAATTTGTTGGACCAGAGAAATCAGAGATACACAAACAAACAAGAGACAATGTTATTAGTCTGAGAC
Source organism: Ophiodon elongatus (assembly GCA_016806645.1). Lineage (NCBI taxonomy): Eukaryota > Metazoa > Chordata > Actinopteri > Perciformes > Hexagrammidae > Ophiodon > Ophiodon elongatus. The sequence goes on along the minus strand of JACSYO010000489.1, from coordinate 951,652 downwards.
AAAGGTGCCTTATCATAGGCCAATAAACACGCTTGAAAATTAAAGGTTTTAAACTGTGTGATGACAGAACTTACTCATCCATCATTGTCAAAAAAAAAAAGGACGATGGTAGATTTGAAAAAGACCAAAAAAAACTACAACAGTCCAATGAAAAAGAGAAAACGATACCCTCAGTGTCAGAACGTGTATCAAAGTGAAGTCTAAGAAATCAGAATGCTTTTTGACAGCAGGATTCTGGCACCAAAGATCCCATCTAAGAAGATGCATCACTCCACGAAATCTTCTGGTTTAAAAATAACGAGAACCTCTCCTTCTTCGTGTAGCAGGTTTCTGTTGTAAATGACGGGCACCCAGCTACTTCCTGTCTCTTTGTATCATCGTGTGTGAACACAACATTGATTTTCAGATTTCTTTCCCACTTTTTCCCCAGATTAGGTTTATGAAGTCAACATTTCCTTATTAGCCATTTCACGACCACAGTGAGAGTAACAGCACAATTCTGCTTAGATACGAATCTGTTCATCACACATTTTAAACTTTATTACACACAATTGTATCCAGACACATCTTACATTTCATACTTGTGTCGGTCACCAGCTATTATCCCGTCAGGAAAACATCTGTGGTACCTTGAAGTAAGGACGTAGTGAGACATCATCTCTTTTTCTAACTTCTAGAATATCTGGATTTGTGACACCACCCACGTCTCTGTCACAAATTATTGGTCGGTCATTAGGATTAACGAGACATCTCCGCTTGTTAACTCAACAACTCTACTGACTGACATGATTATCACCTCTATTGGAAAGGACGATGAGTCTTAAACTAAAGTATTTGCCTCCTGGTCATTCAAATCCTGGACTGTGTCATCTGAGAAGGAATAACAGAAAATAGACTTATTTGGCAAATATCATTAATATCGCACAACACATGTCACATATTTGCTAAAGCATATTTTATGTTTGCAGGGAAAGACCAGAACAACAGACATGATTTTTCATTTCGGTTTGTTTGTGTTGCGCCACAGAAGAGATCACATTGTCACATGCAATAACCTTTCTGGTGCTATGTCTGTCATCCTCACAATGCACCCACTCAGTCACTATTAGACACATGGGGGCATCAGATTAACCTGTTAGGGGCCCCGGGTGCAAAAATAATTCCCATCACAGAGCACACAGTAAAAACAAGACACCTTACATTAGTAATATGCACCATGCGAGCACAATAAGCTAAAATGCAGTAAGGCTATGACTCAATAAACACACTTTTTCTTAAAACTATCCATAGCACTTCAGCACTGCAGTGTTTTGAGCTAAATGCTGACTTCGGCCAGCTAACATTCTTAAATTAAGCAGTGTGAGACATCTCACTATCTCTATTTCAATAGATGTTGAAATATTTTATAAGATAAGTGAAAAGGTTTACCTGGTGGTGTCCTATCTGCCAAATATGTTTTTAGAATACCTTTATGCTTATTGATTGGTGCTAATAGACATTTCCTGTGTGTCCTGTGAAATGTGTGTGTATCTGACATCCAGTACCTGTAAATTCCAGCCAAGAAAAAGAGACACCAAGTGACTGCTGTGAAGAGCACTGTTTCAGTTTTGTCTAAGTGAATTATTACCAGGACAAGTGCACCAGCTCTGTGCAATATGACCACTGCAATGACTTGAATGACAACATCAAAGGTTCAACCAGTAGCATTCACTAATTCTTCACACTTGTCTGTTGCTTTTCAGGGTCCCAGACAGGTTGGGGTCCCAGCATGCACTGAGGGAAGGCAGGCATGGACTGTGGGAACAAACACAAACAACACAGCTGAGATTCAAACCAAGGACATTTCTTTGTTGTGAGGTGACAGTGCTAAAAACAAAAACAATATTTCTCTTATTTATAACAGGATGTTTACAGGTTTATGTAAGATTACCAGGAAAGCATGTTAGGAATGCCTGCCCTGTCATTCCTTTCAAAGAAGGACACTTACTTCTTTTTTACCCTTTTATTTTCTCTCTCTTGGGTTTGCATTGATACAGAATAAATTCACATTGGTCTAAATCACTCAGGGTCATAGCATGTGTGTGCTTCGTGCCTTGATTAAAAAGTGTTTATAATGCAGAAAGAACACATTGGTTGCATGTTCATTGTATCTTTTTTATTTTATGGCACATACCATCCTTTAAAGGTTGGAAAGTGTTAACCTTGATGGTGTCACCCTCCTCTGCATGCTTCATTTCTGTGGGAGTGATGATATGCTTTGTGGGCCTACATGAGCAAAAGCATGTTGTGTTTTAAATAGAAGCAGGTTCAGTTTAGTCCTCTACTGCACGAGACAGCATGCAACACATACATAATATATTTATTTGGGGATAAACAACTCCTTCGTCATCCTCCTGTCCTATAATAATTTGCCGTATGAGACATTACTAGCCCCCTTGTTATTCAACAGGGGGCTAGTAATGTCAAACAGCTATTTAAGGAAAATAGTAACCTTTAAATGGGTCCAGATATATAGAGGTCATAGAGAGGGTCATACATGTAAAACCTAATATTGAGTGATGACTCCCTCTTCATAGTTCCAGGGATGGCACAGACATTTGTCTTCATAGATACAAACCAAAAATACCAACCTATGGTCTGACTTCCCCCACTGGACAGAGGTGACAGGCTGTCGGCTTTGTGTTTTGATTCAGACAAATCCACCAGACACACGGCTCAGCGTTGGAGTATTTCATGGGGAATAAGCCTCAGACGGCACCTCTTCAGAAAGCACCGAAACAGTATAGCAAGTGCATTGTTTAATTTCTTGACTATAAGACACATTTTGAAAATCCACAGCTTAACAAAGAAATTATTATCCGTATTGGAGACTTGGACCACCCTCTCCACCACCTAGTGCAGGGACAACAGACTCCTCCAGCTCCACTGTCACAAGGACAGATACACAGGAGATCATTCCTGCCCACTGCAATAAAACTTTATAATAAACCACCTCTGGCCATATCAATCACCAAACCATAACACCGTTACACTGTTGTTTGTTGTTTGGTTGGTTACATCTTGCACTATTGTTTTGTATAGTTAATTTAATATTATTCTATTCTATTTTTGTATACATTGTGCATTTTTATATTTAATACTGCTTTACTTGTATGTATAAATGCTGTTGTAGCGAAACAATTTAATAAAGTAACTATCTATCTATCTTTCAAACGGAGTTACAAATTTACGAGGGGCCCTGAAGGTGGCGTGCGCGGACCCGTGAACACTCATTCATCACGAGCTGTATCCTCATCGAGCTAGCCGTTAGCTTCACGCGCTAACCAGCGATACGCGTTGGTTGTGAACCGATAAGTAACGTCGCTCGTATAATTATTTCTATTGAGTCGTGGTACTAGTGTATGAACGTGTCTAGAGAGTCTCCTTCCCGGTGTCCTGGGAACTATCGTCCCCGTCTTGTGTGATGGGAGAGACACGGAGGTCAGACGAGCGGTGCGCTGTCAACACTGATGTCCGAGGAACGAGCTCCGACGGCCGTGTGTTGATATTACAGCGCTGGTGAGCTTCAGCCCGTTGGTACTGGGGAGTCACGTTAACGGCATGATACCGTTGTCACGTAGCGGTTGGCTTGTGCGGTGCGATTGTGAAAACATGGCCGATCGGGGAGAGCTAAGGGGATTGACTGCAATGCAGTTAAACCTGAAGGGCTTTCCTTGCTAGCCTCGCTAAGCTAGCATAAGCTAGCTAACGTCAACTGACAGTTGCTGTCGTGTTCATGGACGATAGTTCAGGAGAGGCCCGTGAACCACGTTTTAAACTATTTATAGGAGAGATAGACGCGTTAAATCATAGTTTAGTGGACGGAAGCTGGTTTATTAGCTGAGTAAAATCAGGGAATGGGCTCTCCACACTGTCAACAACATGTGTCACGTTAGATGAGTGGCTCACTCTGCAGTCATCGCTGTTGTTGGTCTCAGTTGAAAAGCCAATTATACGATTATTATTATTATTATTATTATTATTATTATTATTATTTTCATGTGTTTTTTTCACAGATCAACTTAAGAGTAAATCATGCCTGGGAAACTGAAGGCCAAAATCGTGTCTGGGCGCCACTTGCCTGTGATGGACAGAGCCAGTGACCTCACTGATGCTTTTGTAGAGGTGAGTGAATCTTTTAAAGAAACCAAACCCATTCACGTCTGTAACAACATGTATTTGACGTTTAGTTTCAGTATGGTTGATGCATAAGTATGACACAAAATAATAAATGTGGCATTTAAAAGATGTGTCTCGTGCCTCTTTTATTTCCCAGGTTAAGTTTGGAAACACAACTTTCAAAACCGACGTCTGTCACAAATCCCTCAATCCACAGTGGAATTCAGAATGGTTCAAGTTTGAGGTAAAAGACCAGTGAACCTCTCTTTAAACCTGGCAGGCAGTGGTGTTATTATTCAAATGCATCACACAATGTGGATGAGTTCAATTTCAGCATGCCTAACCTCTCTTACTGTCTCTTCTTTGCTCCCTTTTCTCGTCTCCCCCCACCCCTCCTCTTGCTGTGCAGGTTGATGATGAGGACTTGCAGGATGAGCCATTGCAGGTCACAGTTTTGGACCACGATACTTACAGTGCTAACGATGCCATAGGGAAAGTTTACATTGACATTGACCCACTGCTGTGCAATGAGGCTGCCTCCGTCATCTCTGGCTGGTTTCCCATCTATGATACAATCCATGGTACTAGAATAAATTAATCTGACCATGATAAAGGCATTTGTTCCCATATGTCCATGACCCTTTATTATAATGTATTTATCTCTATTATTTGTTATTAGGTATCCGAGGGGAGATCAATGTCCTTGTCAAAGTGGAGCTTTTCAACGATTTGAACCGCTTCAGACAATCCTCCTGCGGGGTCAAGTTCTTCTGCAGTATGTCTGACTTGACTTTTGGCTTTGTTTACAGTTTACAGATCAGTATATGACACAATTTGTGTGCATAAAATACAGATTCACACTATATAGCGCAGTCACCTACGAAGCAATGCACAAAAAGATGTTTAATTTGAGGACATTATAGTTTTGATGTTTTAGCCACAAAGTTTCAACAAGATCAACAAAATTACAAGCTGCAAGTGGAAAAGTGCCAATAGTGTATCTCTAAACAAGGAATTGTCACTTAGTAATATGTGCTGAAAGTGGAAGCTTTAGAAGAAACTTTTTAATTTAATCTAAAATCCTTTCACTCTGTGGTGTTTGTCTAATTGTACCTGGTAGCTACATCCATTCCACGGTGCTACAGGGCAGTGATGGTGCACGGGTTTGTGGAGGAACTTGTGGTGAATGAAGATCCAGAGTACCAGTGGATCGACCGTATAAGAACTCCTCGGGCCTCCAATGAGGCCCGGCAGAGGCTCATCTCTCTTATGTCTGGTAAGAACATGTATGGTGATCCTCTTGTAATGTTGGTGTGGAGGCAGAATAATTTGGTCCTCTCTGTTCTACCCCTCTCTTGTTAATGTGGCTGTGTGTTACCCCCTATTTAGGAGAGCTGCAGAGGAAAATAGGGCTCAAGGTATTGGAGATGGGCGGGAATGCAGTGGTGGGCTACTTACAGTGTTTTGACCTGGAGGGAGAGTCGGGTCTGGTGGTCCGGGCCATAGGTACTGCCTGCACACTGGACAAACTCAGCTCTGGGAGCGCCCCCAACACCAACACACACATGCACCCGAACACAGCCCCTACTTCCAATGCCTGCAATTCCCCTTCCAAGGATGGAAAGGAGTGAGTATGAACCAACAACACGAGCATGGACCCTGCCTCTTTTTAATGTGCAAGTTTTACTACAATTCTAGTTTGTGAGAATGGGGAAATATGACCAGTGTGTGCATAAGAGGAAGAGTGTGTGTGCGATGTACTGAATGTTAGTCTGTGTATAATCGAGCAGTAACTCCTGTGTGTGTCTCAGAATCTTTGATTCCTTTTTGTAGTTTGTGTCTATTGGGTCACGTGTATTGCATCATGAAACTAACAGCACACAACATATCCTGAGACACACACATGTACAGTACACACACACAGCCATCCTCAACCCCCCTCCTCCCTTTGTCTGCTCTTTTAGACTGCTCTTGCATGGCTTTCTGCTCTGCCTCTGCATGTTCTAGTGCTGCGTCTTTTAGTGAGTATCTAGCACACGTGTTCTGCTCAGCCTTTTAACTGTGTGCTCCTTTACTTTGTTCTTTTGTCCTCACCCTGTATATTGATTAGTTGGCGTGTGATTTCATCCAATTACTGTAAACATATCTACAGTTGAATGCATGTGTGCCTCTTTTTTGCATTTATAGTGTATCTTTGCGCCAATGCGTGAGATTGTGTGTATCAGGGATGTACATATGTTGGTTATACAATGGATCCACCTACTCCACATCTTTCAGTTGGTTATTGTTTCATTTTAGTGTGGACTTAAAAAAAAAAAAAAAAAAAAGTCTCTACAGGTTAGATTATCCGCATTCTGTGGTGTTTGCATCCTTTTTGTGCATGTTTGTGTGATACTGAGATTTTTAGTTCTCAGCTAAAAATCTTAGTTTCCTGCTGCTTTCACGTGGCTTTAAATGCAATTACAGGGGCTTAGAGAGGGAGTAAAAACAAACCTTTTTTCCCTTTTTGTCTCGTTTTACACTCTATTGCAATGTTGTGGTGTTGGTTCTTGTGTCAGTCTCTTTCTCCCTCTTTGGCTCTCTGGCTTCATTTGGATTGGGACGTTTCTCACTGCTTGTGTCCAAATCGGTCCTCTGTCTTCCTCCCTCTGCGCGCTGATTGGCCCAGGTCTCCCCTTGCCCACGGATGCCGCTCCACCCACAACAGCCCAGTGCATTCGGCCTGCAGCTCCCAGAGACTGTCCCAGAACTTCTCTGTCTCTGTTCCCACACTCATCTTCACTGGTATGCAGAGGCAGGCAAGGAAGTAGATACAAGAGAAAGAGAAGAAGTTTGAAATACAAACAGAAGTAGATAGTGATGTTTATATGAAGGAGACTTAGGCATCAAGACAAAGACTCAAAGCAGACCCATATACCTTTTGTCAGAAAAAGACCAGACATTGATAGTACACTCATAATCCCTCCACCTGTCCTGTTTTTTCCAATGGCTGGGCAGTCAGATTCCCAGTTGCATCCTTCTGCAAGGGCCTGTATCTCCACAGTCACCTAACCTTTGCTTCACTCTACTGGGACACATGCTTCAGCTCTTCATCCTCTGTTGAATCCGACCTTCTTGTGTTTTGCCATTTTGATTTCTTTAGTTTAATGTGTGTGTGTGTGTTTGTGTGTTCGTGTATGCTTTTAATTTGTGTTAATCTCTTTTTTTGCTTTCCATGCTTGCTTTTTTGTTTTCTAGCCATCCGTAGCACCTCAAACACACCTCACCCAAAGCAAACAAATCACACATTAAAACAGATTCCTTTCCATTTAATGGCAACGCTGACACACACACACACACACACACACACACACACACACACACACACACACACACACACACACACACACACACACACACACACACACTCAGTGGGTGCGGCGGTGATTGATTTAGGTGTGTGTGTTTGTGTGTGTGTGTCATGTTCTCCTGGCAGGCCGGTATTTGGTGAGGACCTGACCTCGTCCTCCGGCCCGCCAACCCCTTTCAGAGCCCTTCCCACCACCACCTCCTCCTCTCCTCCCCCCTTCTCTCCCTCCAAGCCATGCAGCCGCCAGTCCTCATCATCAGACACAGACCTCAGTTTGACGCCCAAGACGGGTAAGAACACTTGGTCCCGCCCCACTCACCCATTCTCATCCCTCCCCTCTCCCTCACCTCATTGTGGTGCTACTCTGGTGGTGGTTTTTTATTTTTTGTTTATTTTATTTATTTATTTAAACATTGCTTTTCATGGTTGAGTTGAACATTACTTTATTTTAAACAGTGCTGTAAATATTTATTTAGCTGTGTCCCATCCTAACCATTGCCCTCAGTGGCCTACTGTGTCTTCTCTTTTCACACATCCAAAAAGATTTTCAAGACGGCCTTCAGTTTGTATGAAACGTGATTAATTGTGTGAAGACACACCAGGTCTCTGTATTAGTCCTCTCCCCCTGCTGTTGTGGTCTTTAATAGAAGCACTGTGTCTCATGATGGGCTGTTGTTAATCTAAGGTCACTTATTCATCACCAGCCATTATGTTTAATCATTGAGGAAAAGGTAACTTTATTCAAACTCTGCCCCAAGGACAACTTGAGCACATTTTACCGCAGCTATAAACACTGTATAGCTTAAAGAACCGTCTTACCAGAGCCGCTCACATGACTCCTCGGGACGGGACCAGCAGTCCCCCAAGCCGACCTCACTCGTCCTTGTTCCCACTCCTCTTCCTTTTTCTCATATTTCCTCCTCCTCGCATCAAATTATCATGTTCTGTCCCTCTCCTCCCTCTCTTTGCTCCCAACATTCTCCTTTTTCTTCTCTCACTTATTTATGTTAACTTGCCTTTCCTTATCCTTTGCATACCACTTAATTTCTGTAGCTTGGTTCCAGACCTCTGAATTGCCTCCCACATCTCCATTTGTTCTGCATTAAAATGGGTCTGGTGTTGTGCCCACTGATGATATTTTCCCACCAGTCGGAGAAACCATAAACCAATCAGAACTTTGTAGGAGTTATTTTCTTGCATAGATTGGTAGCCAGATCCATGAACAATGGTGATACACCTTAAAGAAGCAATGACACTTGACTCTAAAACATCCTCCTTTGTCCTGAAAAACATTGAGTTTACTCCTCTTAGCAGCCTCAACCACAGCTTCCATGCTGACAAAAAATCTTATCGGTGGGATGGATACGTCACTCGCTACAGAGTGACTAGAGATGATGAGATGAGTGAGTGGTTAGGGCAAAATAAACCACCAACATCAACAAGCAAACGGCTAACATGAACACAGTTGTGCTCAATAAATGAAGTGAAACAAAATGGCAATTTGATCTATTTATCAGGTTATCCTCTCTCTACGCTACTGTCCACTTTCTCCCTGTCCCACCCTTCTCCCCCTCCTCATTTGTTGTGCTTCGGACCACTCTCCTCATTGCTCTGCCTGTCCATTCTCAATATATCTTTGTTTCTCTGTGAACCCTTCATCTTTTTTTTCTGCTGGATAGTGGAGCCAGTGAGACGCAGGCCGGGGATCTTTCTCTGCCCCAGCTCCCCCACCCTCTCCACAGACACTCTGTCCCTTCCTGGTTCTGGCTCAGTGGGCTGTGGTCACAGCTCGGCTCCCAGAGCCACCACCCCGCCCCCTCCCTCCACCGTCCACTCAGACTCTGTCTTGCTGAGAAAGAGCGTGTCCTTCACTGAGGACCTGCTGCTGGCAGCCTCCGGTATAGTAGGACTGCTGTGTGTCATCAAGTAACAGAACCTTACAACAGTGTAGTGTTGGCACCTCTCCTGCACATTGGGTCAACAGCAGGACTGTTCAGATTGACTTGACTGGTGTTAACTGAAACAAATAACTCAGTATGCATGGTGCAACTGCCCAGAGCTCATTGTGAAACTACACCACTGACTGATAGTCCTGAGTCCTATTCAGGATTCTCCTACCCCAGCAGTGGTTAGATGTGTTAATCAGGCGTACCCAAACTACTAGGGCCGGTATTTATGCCTGAATGAGAGAAACTGTTATGAGCAGGGTAGTCTTAGTATGAGGAAGAAGCAGGATTATTGACTGTTCTCAATCTCAGGTTTTGTGTGCCATTCCAGCTGTTGCTTCCACTTGGTTTGTCATCATAACATCAATACTGCAATGTAATGATCAACTTTTTGAAGACAGATTGACTGGCTCTCTAGTCCATTGACCTGTGTGTTGAAAGTGACGAAACTGAAGCCAGACTCTCCTCTGTGATCAGGAATGGGCAGTGGGGGCAGCGTCGGGAAGGAGGCCGGGCCTCTGAAGACCCTGCTCAGACAGCAGACGCAGACGGCTCTAGAGCAGAGGGTACAACGACTCAACGCTCACATATGCATTGCTCATACGTGTTTATACCGACTCATTCTATATGCAGACATTTGAGACTGACATGCACCGCAAAACACAAGTTAAAGTGCTCAGTTTCAATGAATTTCACAGCCACGGACATTATGTTTATTTTCAGGCTGTTTCTTGATTAACTAAAGCATAGAGGAAGAAAAAAATAATAATTCTCAAGCGGCAACACAAGTCAAATCAGCTCGCTAGGCGTGGCATTTTTTGCAGTTAATGCATTGACAAGCAGTTTGCGTTGCGTATCAGCCTCAGGTGTCTGCACGTAGGACAAACAATTACTTACACACTGTGTGTCGCTCACTGTCGCTTCACGCATTTTTCTTGAAATATCACTAATTTGCACTTAAATGTTTAATGGGGAATGGGTCTCTGTAAGAGCAAGTAATGTTCCCTTTCTCTGTCCTCTTGACCATTTGTGCTACTCAGGGAGCGACCTCCTCTGGGTTATTGTTAAACGCCAGGGTATGTCCCATCAGTGTGACACTCTCTATCTCCACCTTTCCCCTAACACCCTGACCAGCTGATGGCCACCACCAAGTCTGAATCATCTCCTAACCCGTCCCTCCTCTGTTGTATGTAGATCTAAGAGGAGCAGGCTGGGCTGAGCAAAATGGCCGTGGGTCCTTGTGTGACCCCTGCTTGTGTGTTTGCTTGGCACCTACTGCACTCTAAAAGATTCACAGACATGTTTGGCGGAGGGCTGGAGGCTAGGAGTTGTGTTCCCTTCAAGTTTGAAGGGGTTTGTGACTGTGTGTGTGTGTGCCTTCTGGATACTCCTGTCAAGCACCTCCCTCCTTTCTGACTTCCTCTCCTGAGTCTGATTTGGTTTCCCTATGTCCACAATGGGAATGAGCACGCTCACCTCATCACCTCATTCTTGCCTCTTTGCTCAGAGTGGGAAGAGCTGTCAGTCAAATTAGTAGCTATCTTCCTTGCTGGAGTACTGGACAAGAAAGAAACCTATTGGCAGTCCCACCTGTTTATGTCTCATGAAAGCCATTCATCACATACACCTGCATGGTTGGAAATCATAACGTCCCTCAGATTTTATGTCCAAGTAGTCATCACTTCAGTCTAGGATGAGTACTAACAGGCAGTCCAAATATTTCCAACTCCTCTTGTGAGTGACTGCATGGATTTGCATTCCCATTATTTGAGGAGAAGCGATCACGTCGGAGGACAGAAAAGCATGTATAACAGAGTCCTGATCCTGAGCCAGGACCTTGTGTGTGTGTGTGTGTGTGTGTGTGTGTGTTTGTGTTCTTCACTTTCAACTCCAAACCTAATTAATGCATTTATATAGATTTGTAAGTAATGAATTAACCACTAAATCAGTGATACAAAATCTGTAGGCTTTATTGAAAATACAGTTTCTCAATCACTTCCAGATCTATTTGAAATGCTCTAAAGTTTGTGTCTACAAGTGTAGGCTTGAATGGAGTGAGTGGGGACTCCTCTGGGGTAAACATTGCATGGGGTGACACCATCACACCTAATCTTTGCTGCATGTTGGCACTTTTTCGAGTATAACAGTAACAATATTATCAGTCAAGTCTACACTCATCGTTAAAGATACCGCACATTGAAAACCGGTGTCTTTAATCAATCATTTTTTCAATACACCCAGAGAGACAACTAACTGACCCGGATGTTATAGACCTTAAGTTATGAGAAATATTAAATCTAATAAAATGTTAAAATCATGGAGCACTCATTTAATATGATCAAACACACAAAAATAAATTGGAAACAGTCCAGCGTGTGTTTTCCTTACCGTAAGTGACCCAGCTCTTTCTATCTGCAGGAGTTCCCCTTCTTCACCTTGGCGTCTTTCCCACCTGGATTTCTGGTTCATGTTGGTGGAGTGGTCAGCGCTCGCTCTGTCAAACTACTGGACCGTATACACAACCCTGGTGAGTGCAGCACACGCAAACACACAATGTCCTTATGTAGCTCGTCCACTGTCCTGTGAAACAATATGATCGAGCTCCTCCAGTGACCTACAGTATCGTGTGAGTGTCCAGTCTTGTTGCAACTGGCCGTTAGTTAATGCTGCCCATTATCCTCTTGTGTTGAACAGTTATCCCATGAATGGTCCAAATCCCAATCTGTTTGATTGTTTGGAGAAAATATCTTTAAATCGTCAGTTAAGCACTTAAGTCTTAATGCAGGTGAAAGCTGTTCCTCCTCACATTTATAGGCTGCAGCTTTGTAGCATTTTTAAAGTTAGCATAGGCTATCACCAGATGTGTCAAAAAGTTTCATGGATAGGGGCAACTTTCACCTTGTGGTTTGACTGACTGGCTTTGTGTAACATATAGCCTGTGCAGGTCATGTGATGGCTGTGTGTGTGTGTGTGTGTGTATGCTTTGGTCGCTGTGGTGCTGCCCCCTGGAGGTTAGGTAATAGCAATAGTTGTGCATGGCTCCAATCTGCTGCCTGCTGCTTCTGTTGTCTGGTGTTGTTGGCTATAGGTGGCGCTGTGGTGTTTTATATATATTCTTGATTTTGCAAATAGGCTTCTTATCTCCGTGTCAAAATCCTTATGTCTTCTTGTTGAAGGTGTTGAACTTGACTGCTCTGACTCGAGGATGTCTGAGAATTAATTTCGAGGGGAGAGCTGATGAATGTTGGCTGGGTTAGGATAAACAGGATTCTTTTCAGAGTTACCCAAAAAGGATGTTATTAATGATCTGCATAGAGGTCTAAGCCATGTGATGATTAAACCTACAGTACTCCTGTCTAAACTTGTGTTAACAGAATCATTTTCACATAATTTCCCCTGAACTAAATTGCAGTTATAACTTGTAAATCATTGTGAAAAGAGCCCTGTTCACTGTTGCAATGCCTTGACTGTACAGAGCAACACTAAAGGTGCCTTGTGGAGTTTCTGACCATGAGTAGCTCTATGGAGATATGTGTTACGAGCGGGTCACTGTTTTGTTTGTATTGGATGTATATGCACGAGCATGTATATAATGCAATATATCGATGTGTGCAATAATTTAAAATGTTAAAACATCAGCTTTTATGAGGAAGGTTTGTTAGACCTCAAAGAAACACAAAATGCTTTGGGTGAGAAACTCTGGATGTAAACAACACGTTTGTTTACAAGAAAACTCCACAGGTCACCTTCTTATATTAGAAAGTATACTGGAGTTAGACTGCTACTGTAGGTTCCTTTTTTAATATATATAGTCTATCTTCTCTTTAAATCTTTTAAGATTTTTGGCTAGACCTGTAGCTTTTACTCCTCTCTATTCTCCTCTTTTCCCTGTCAATCTTCTTCTTGCGAGATGTTGTTTGTAGGCCTGAGTATAGTTTGTCTTTGCATAGTGACTGTGACGTGCTGTCTGTCTTTGCATAGTGACAGTGGAGTGCTGCTGTTGTGCTGTGCTTGTTTGTTAGACTGTCTTCTTTTCTTTTTCTCTCTTTTCTGTACTAACGGTGTGTTCTGGCCCAGCCTTGGGTAACACACGCTCATACAAACTGCTAGACTGGAATAGTGTCACTGCAGGTATTTCGCCCCTTTTACTGCTCTCACCCACAGGAGTTATGGCAGCTCAGTGAAATTAAACTTGTGCCCACTTAGCATGCACCCACCCAACACTGACATTTAACCAACGTAGACCAGCTAGCCTAATATCCACAAACAAATTCAACATTACCTGGATCCAAAAAAATAGCTGAAAATTGAATTCAGTGAGCTGCCATTCTCCTCCCTCTAATCTGTGTGAGTGTGTGCTGAGCTGAGTTGAGCATGCGCCGTCCCCACCCCACCCCATCCAGCCTGGCCTGGCTTGGCTTCCCCCCTACCCAGCTCATTCCACTGACAGAAGAGCTTCCCTAACGTTGTCCCAGCGCTATTCTAATGCTTCCTGAATCAGCATCGTGGTCAAACCTGTCTAGACCAGAGAAGGTTTAGGAGGTTTACTCTGTGTCAAAGAGCCACTGACCGGGCATGTGCATCCCTAACTCACTGGGCCGTATTCATACTGAGAGAGAGAGAGAGAAAAGGATGGATGGAGGGATGGATGGATGGATGGATGGATGGATGGATGGATGGATGGATGGATGGATGCATGGAAGGCAGGATTATTTGATGGGTGGCAGTTGAGGAAAATTCAAAAATGGATTTGGGATGGAAGGAAAGATATGAGCTTGGGGCATGGAGGAAATATGGTATCACTCAGAATTCTCTAACTTAAAAATGAATCTAGATTTGATGGACTCTGGTGAATGAATATGGCCCTTCTCTGCCCATGAGCGTGCACATGGTCATGAGCGTGCACGTTGGTGAGCCTGTGCCTGTGTAACATGCTGGCTCTGGTTTAAAGGAACGCACCTTGTGGGCCTGTTGCCTGGCCATCAATCATTATTCTTCATCTCTTCAGTTGATCTCCCATGTTTTCCCCTCATTCATTCATCTCCCCTGTCTCACCCAGAAGCTGAGTTTCTCTCTCTTTTTTGGAGGGCTCTGTCAGCATGTGACCCTGTCGGAGTCATTGGGTGTGGCTCAATACTCTAATATAGCTTCCTTCATGTGTTGTTTGTTCAGAGATCCAAAAATGAGTGAGAGTAAACTCACAACTGGCAATGATTAGGCTCTCATGAATAATGTTAATAAAACAGAGGTGGTATTGGAGCAAAGCCTCATTAGACTATTGAAACACACCCATGGTTTAGCCTAAGTATGATGAAGGCTCAATACCTTTGAACTTAAACCTTTGTAACCAGGGTAGGAAACACTTGAAACATATCAGGCACAGGGTGTTTTATGTTATTACTCTTTTACCAGCCAGCAATATTTTTATTCTATAGTCTGACCACCACAGCCAAAATATACCGAACGGCTGGTGACTGTATCTGTCACCTGTGTCCTTTCTGTGAGTGCAGCTGACTGAAAGGAGACATTGACAAGAGAGAGACCATATGTTTTTAGATGCTAGTGAGAACACACACAAGTAAACCTAACCACTGACTTTGCCTTCATCATCATTCTCAAACTCTCATTTCATTATACTCATTGTCACTTTGTTTCACAAACTGATAGTTGGTTTTGGCTTGCTTTGATACACTATTTAAATCATGTATCATCAGAAAATAAAAAGTGAACTGTTTGATGTCTGTTTATTTTCTGGTAAAGCAATCAGTTTAGATACAGATGTTGTTTGTAATTGTCTTGTTTCTTTATGTAACTACGTTGACGACAGTTAGTTAGCTTTAGCGTTAACTCATCATTAGCTAGACTTCAGTGTTCAGTGAGGTTTTGATAGATAATTGAGCCAATCTTTTTTTTTTCTTCTGCTGTCTGATTCAGAATTTTGTGTTTTGCAGATGAGCCAGAGACTCGCGATGCCTGGTGGGAGGAGATTCGCCAGGAGATCAAATCGCATGCCAAAGCCCTTGGTTGCCATGCTGTTGTGGGGTACAGCGAGAGCACCAGCATCTGGTATGTAGTAGTAGCACACATTGAAAATGATTTCCTTTTTTATCTTTTTAATGCCTAATGTAGATGTTAATGTCATAAACCAGTTTTTTATTTGTCTTAGACACATATAGTTTCATGTCCTGTTCTCATCCTCTTCCCTTTCGTCCTCTCTTGTTGTCCATCTCCCTTCAACACAGTGAGGAGGTGTGCATCCTGTCAGCATCAGGCACAGCAGCCATCCTGAATCCTCGGTATATGCGTGAAGGCTGCTTAGACATTGGAATTGCCGACCACAGGTTGTTATGATTTAAAGACTGAGCTAACTGATTGTAAATCCCTGTATGTTAACAGTGTATCTCAGCACAGCTTGAATTGACCTGTGGAGCCTGATAGCAGATGGTGTGTGTTGTTCTCCAGGTTTGAGGAGCCGTCTCCCCCGAGCTGTGGCTTCTGCCACATTCCGTATGATGAGCTCAACATGCCCTTTCCTGCCCAGCTCACCTACTGTTACCTCTGCAGGCGACAAAAGGTCTCAAATATATTTTATTGTTTGACTAAATCACAGACTCCTACATGTTACACATATGAGGAGTGTATGTAGTTTGGTGAAAAAAAAAAAAAAAGTATGAATTCATTATAATCATTTTATGTTTTTGTTTTTTGAAAGGTTCCTGATGTGCTGTTCACAACAATCGACCTGCCACCAGAAGCGTCTGTTACGGGAAAGGGCTGCCTTATTCAGGCCAGGTAGAACACCTCACAGTTAAATGCCTCCTCATGGAGGAGCCTACATCAAATACATTGAACAAAGTGAGTTAATACCAGTGTTTGTTGTCTTCTAGACTGTGCCGTCTAAAAAAGAAGGCTCAGGGTGAAGTGAACGCGACGGTCATCTCCAACCTGCTGCCTTTCATGGAGTACGAGCTGCACACTCAGCTGATGAACAAGCTGAAGCTGCGGAGCATGAACTCTTTGTTTGGCTTACACATACAGATCAGTGTCGGAGAGAACATGCTTCTGGGTCTGGCTGTAGGTTGACCTTTTTAGGTTCACAGCCTAATCAGCAGTACAAGTGTTTGCTGCAACTCCTTAAAATGTGTCTGTGTTCAGTCTGCTACAGGAGTGTACCTGACAGCCCTGCCGGCACCAGGGGGCATCCAGATCGCGGGGAAGACTCCTGGTGACCTAAGCAATGAGCACCACATCCTCACCATCCAGAAAAGGATCAATGACACCATAGCCAAGAACAAAGAGCTCTATCAAATAAACCCTCCGGTGAGACACACAACACATCCATGGACAGTAATTAATCCAAGGAAGACCAGCTTTGTGATTTAAGTCTGCAAATTCTCCCTTAGTATGCCAGGTTCTCACTGCTAATTATGTTCTGCACTCTTTCATTCAGCACTACAGTAGCCAGGTGTCATGTATGCATTAGCCTACATCCCATTCTGTAAATAGAAAACTTTGGAAACCTTTTTCAACCCCTACATTTAATATAGTGTTGTTAAGATGTTTTGGAAACTTTGCATATGCCCTGATAAATCTTGGAATATTATTAATTTACCTGTATCGTAGGTCAATTTTATGTGGTCATGTGTTTTTAGGGCCAATATCTGCAGTTTATGACCATTAAATATTTAAGAATGGTGACTGTCACATACGGTGTTATATCAAGTTAATAAGGTTTTATTTTGCACAATAAGCGTAGTCATTCTTTGACACAAACCGATACATTTCATGCTGAACTGTTTTCTTTATTTTAGGTTTAATTCTCTCTTTTCTAGTGTTAAAATCATGTCCGTAATCATACATTATAAGTAGTCTGTTCTTTGTGAATCATGAAAAACTTACCCCTCTTGTCTCTCTCTGGTCATTAAAGAAATTATTTGCCCTGGACCCTGAGGTATTCTGCGGCATAAACATGGTACTGAGCACGGCAACTTTTAGCTGTGAGAAACAGCAAAGCATGACAAATATTTCACTATATTAATCTCAATACTACACCACTTTTACTATAACTGTATGACCGTTCTAAACTGGGGACTTTGGGAGCCGATAGATGTGTAACCCACTCCAGTGTCGCCTCTCAAGGGCAACCCACTGTAGACTCATTTTATCTGTGTTGATGTACTTTTATTATGACCATCTACCCTGCCCATTCACACTCTTACCTGTCTATGTTTTTTATGGTGTGGGTTTCCGCCACTCCTTACTCTTTCAGATCCATATTCAAATTAACATCAGCCGTGTGTGGTGTGTGTGTGTGTGGTGTGTGTGTGTGTGTGTAATGGTGAATCCTATTTGGGTACTTGAGTGAGTGCGAGCATGTGGTGTGTTATTAACATAGACTTTCTACTACCTGTACAGTCTGGGCTCTAGTGAGATGCAGATGTGCTGCTGCTATGGTGTTCTGGTGTTCACTTTGACATCCCGTCCGCTCGGGATTTGTGTCCCTTTGCTTGCAGGAGCTGACGGAGGAAGTGGTGGGCTCTCCGATTCCTGAGCCGAGGCAACGATCCAGACTTTTCCGCTCCCACTCAGAAAGCTCAGATGAACCGTCAGAACTGGACCTCTCCCATGGCAAGAAGGATGCCTTTGTCCTGGAGGTGTGTTTCTATAAAACTAAATAAATTTATATGCAGCTATTTCCATGGACAAGTGTAACCGTTTTGCTGTAATTTCTGTAGATTGATGATACTGATGCTGTGGAGGACATCCACTCCCTCCTCACTGATGCCCCTACCCCCACAGGTATGCGCCGTCTACACGCTCCACAGCAATTACAGTGCATCATTATGCACTGCACATGCTAAGTTAGTTATCACCCAATTGGGTTGAGGCTCTAACAAATGTCATTATGCTTCATCATCTTTGTTGCCATTTCCACTTTTATATCTTCAGGTTTCTACAGCTGCAACACTGAGATCATGCCTGGGATTAACAACTGGACTTCAGGAGTTCAGGTTACTCTCCATAATATAGTGTCACTTTCTTTACAGATTACAGCAAATATTAATCAAACACAATTTTTCATGCATGTAGATTGTGCCATTGTGCACATTTGGTATGTTTTAATCAGTAGAGGCATCTACTTTTCCAGCAAACTACAATTTGCACATAATTATAGCAAGCTGCCAGTAATGCAGAGTACACATTTACTGTAATTTAGGAAAAGAAGCCCCTTGCTCTTGTAATGCTATGTGTTTCTGTTACTGTCTTGCAGATGTTTACATCTGTGAGGGTCTTTAGGTTGAGTAATGCCAATCTTACTAACCAAGGCTTGAACAAGATCTTCACTGACCTATGTGAGAATCTGCTAAAGGTAAGAAGCCATTATTGATCAGTTGGTAATTACCCCATATGTGGTGTCATGTTTATCCTTTTGTAATGGGCAAGTTATACACAGTTTATAATGATACTTGCAGTGGTTGTGGTTCTAATAGTTATGTCAATTAATTGTGTTTTCTTTTTGGTTTTTTTAAGAGTTTTTACTTCAAGTTGCGCTCTATGATCCCATGCTGTCTGTGTCAGCTCAACTTCACTGTCGCAGTACCAGAGGAAGAACTCATACAGGTGGGAAGTTTCAGGACATCTCTGATTTGTGAAATTGCAAACAAAACAGAATTGATAAGTCAAATTTAAACATTTTTTATATCTATTCTACCTCTGTTTGCCTCCCACCCAGGTCGCAGTGACAGCGGTTGCCATGACGTTTGACAAAGAGCAGACTCAAGAGAAGACCGCAGACAAGCCACCCACCAAAGGTCTGTCTAGTTAAAAGAGATTTTCTTTTTGGGGAAGTTTTTTCTGCTTACCCAAAGTCAGACAGTCTTTAATAACTTCACCATAGCTTCGCTCAATGTTTTGTGGCTTCAGTTACAGCTCTGCTCAAATGTAAGGAATCACATTTTTGACAGCACTGAAGTTTTAATACTTATCACTTTTTAGTCTAGTTTTAGCAGCTTACGTTCACCCCAAAATCAAAAATACACATTTTTCCTCTCATTTTAGACAAAATGAAACCGCTCACAGCAAGGTCTGTAGATTATCTTGAGTAATTTGGTCATGATTTCTTGGAAGAGATATTGCTGTTGAGTTTTTCAAATGTACTTTTTTTTTTTTTTTTTTTTGGCGCTTTGAGCACCACAAGCCGAGTGACATATAGTCCCATTATATTGGAGAGAAGGCAGACAGGTCTATGGCCAATATCTCCAAAACTAGGCAACTCCCACCAAAACAATTTAGATTGATAAATAGCATTTCAGGTAAGAGGAAAAATGTGTATTTGGGATTTTGGGGTGAACTGTTCCTTTTTTAAGACACATTTCCATTGAACATGAAGTAAATTAGAAGTTGGATGTACTGTGTTTTTACTGCTGGACAAGCCGTCTACTTTTATCTTTGGACAATTTTATAGCTGTATGCGGACATGCTAATTGATTCCATCGTCATGCTGTTTCAGAGCCAAAATAAGCGAATAACAAAATTCACCGAACCTTGAAAGTGGTTGCATAAACATAAAACGGCTTTTAAGAGTTTGTATCTGTAGCAGTGAAGAAGGAAAACAGAACTATCCTTTTAAGAGCATGGTACTCTAGACTGTGTAACACATTTAAGAAACGGGTCGTGTTTGAAATCAGGCTAAAGCCCCTGAGTGATTATATGTGCCTCGTTTCAGGGGGCGGTGAGACTGAAGAGCAGCTGCAGTTTCCCTTGGAGTTATGTGCAGACTCGTCATCCGCCAACTGTCAGCCAACATCCAAAATCTCAGGTAGTCTTAAACAATTGTTTTTGAATTGCCCCCTGACCTCCTCCTCTGCCCTGCTCCACTAACAGGCATTGCCCATCTCCTCCACTAACAACTTTAGGTACAGTCTCTTTACTCACCCCAGCTGCAAAACTCTGCCAAAATCAGCTGGTGATGGTTCGTTCACCAGGTAAACAACCGGTGATGTGTCATAGCCCAGTGTGTTCTCTTTTGGTGTGAACTTAGATGACCCTGTGTTGTTGAGCTCCTAAAACAGCATGGCTTACTTTTCGTTCACATGAATTGAACACAGTAACGAGAGCGAGGAGCTCGCTCCATCTATAGCAAGTACTGCTTACAGGTGGAGAATTATGATTGGAGGTGAAAGCTAAGTAACACATGTTGTAAGCCTAAGGGATTGATCCTGAACCCTTTTCACTCTGTCAAGTGCAAAGGTAGACTTTGATGTTTGTGTGTGTGACAGGTGTCCCAGAGAGTACCAACATCTCATCCAGAGGTGAGCTCCCTTCCCCTCACCCATCTCTCCCTGCTACCAAAACTACTACACTGCCCTGTTTTGACTTTTCATCCTTTTGTCTCGGACAGAGTTATCCTGCACCACTCCCAAACCTCATCCACTTTTGTTCTTTTCTTTCCGTTTTTTGTGTCCTGTTTTTATTTTTTATTTTTCTCTCTTGTTGTCGTTGCGTTTGTGTATGTTTGGTTGTGGGCTTGTGTGCGTGTGCGTGTGTGTGTGTGTGTGTGTGTGTGACTTTGTGTGTGTGTGTGTGTGTGAGATTGTGTTTGTGTGTGTTCTCTCCAGCTGCCTCCGTTGATTACGGTTCCTTTGCAGACAGATGCAGCACCTGGCTAGAGCTGCTTAGGCTGAAAGCTCACACCATAAGACGTGGATCAGTTAAGACAAGTAGGAGGACACAGTCTCTAGCACACTCTGGTGATCATACCCACAAATACAGAACACAGTTTCACAAGCAATCCCACACAAACACACTCACACACACATACAAGTGCTCGCATACACTCACACACCCCTCCATGCATGCCGCTGGGGGGCGGAGCGTCGTAAATCAAGCACCAGCTTTTTAGCAAGAGTGTGAACGTTGAAGCCCCGCCCCTCAGAGGGATCCACAATCAGAAGCTTGGCTTTTAAATGCCTGCAGCCGTGGCAACCATGATGACAACTTAATAGGAAATCTTTTTTTTTTTTTTGGCAGCGTGCTTCTACTTGTTTAGATGTGTAAGGGTTGAATGGGTTGCATAAATTTGACAATTAGTATAATAATTCCTTTGATTTGTCTCTGCATTTGCATTTGTGAATGTACTTAAGCTGAAAAGATGTCCCATGATTTGTGGATATACTGTTCACATACACATTTTAACACAGAAAATGTGGTAGAGATCAAGGGGGGCGGAGAGTGGGGGGGGGGCAATGCTTTTTTTTTTTTGCAAGATCATCTGGTATGATTTTCAGTCCAGTACACAGTAAGTGAACTATAATCTAATGTGTGGCACTGAAGGTTCCTGGTTTGATGGATGTAAGCCAACTCAGGTAAATTAGCAGTAAGACAATGGAGCATCTTTCACACTCTGGCTCGTGTACGTGTGCCCAGCTCAGCTCACAGCTGTCTCTGTCCGTCTCCCATTTCTCAAGCCTCTTTCACAAATTGAAACAGATATAAATATTCTCTCATGTACTTCACTGTACTGCAAACACTGTATTCACACTTGTAAACATACACAGCTGTGCCCAGGTCTGTGTGTCTGTCTGCAGACACTGTTTAACTGTCTTGTCCGTTTGCTTCAACTGCATGTTATGCATGGCAGCGCACGCTTTCCAAGTGATTGTTTTGCCACCACACAGCCACACAGACAACTGACATAACTTGCAGATGAGTGCACACGTGTCACTCCTGCTGTGAAAATGCTAACAGGATTGCCTTTTTGCACGTACATTCCACATTCACATTTTTTTCTGCTTTAGAGTTCATATATGCTTTTATTTTTCCCCCATTGTTGAGTGTTTTTTGGTGTCTCCATTCTCTTTCGTCTTTTTCCCCCTCTCTCTCCTCTTGTTTTCTTTTCACGTCTCTTTTGGACCTCTGCGTGCTCTCTCTGAACCTGCAGTCTCGTCTTTGGAGCGCCACAGTCCGCTGCCTGAGGGACGTTCACGCTCGCTGCGGTCCAACCGCTCTTTCAGGGGAAGTTCAGTCACAGTGGTGAAGATGACACCGCTCTCCTTCCTCCCCGGGACACGCATCATTAAATACCTCGGGATCATCAACATGTTTTTTATCAGAGAGACGACATCGTTACGGGAGGTACGACTGCAAAAACAGGCTACACATGCACAGGCCCCATGATCTTGTGCAAAGTGTAGACATATCTGTACACGTGAATTGTGTGTTTTTTCCTCTGCAGGAAGGAGGTGTCAGTGGATTCCTCCATACATTCATAGCAGAGGTGTTTTCGATGGTTCGAGCCCATGTAGCAGCACTGGGTGGCAATGCAGTGGTGTCTTACAGCATGAAAGAGTGCATGTTAATGGAAAATCCAAACAAGAACCAGGTAATCACACACACACACTTTAAGTATTTACCCGATAGTCCGTTTATACACGAAAGCACAATGAACTATTGTCTGCATCCTCAGACTTCAGTTATTAATGTTGTTATGGTTTATTCTTCCTGTCTTTTTTCCTCCTCAAGGCTCAGTGTCTCATTAATGTGAGTGGTGATGCCGTCATCTATGTCAGGGAAACGGACCAGGAGCCCACTCCCACAACGACAAATATCGGACAGACATGCGCGAGTGCCACAGACGAGGCTTCATGACAGTGAAACACAGAGCCTCACTTTGTCTGCGGGACACACAATCTGAGTGAACACGCTAGTCTAGCCGTCCAAATATGAGTCATTTATGCCTGCCTTAGAACTATGTAATAAATCCACAGGTTTGGACCCAGGTAATAAAGAACAAGTACTCGCACACACTCGGAAATATGCGGTCTGGATTAATATGGTAACAAATGATGTTTCTTTGTGTTTTTAAAGAGAACATTTGTGCAGAAGATACTGATGTAGCTCCTTGGGAATTAGGTAATCTGGGTGTTTCAAAACAACAGCCAAAGGACCCCTCTACATCTAACTTTTGTATTTGTATTACATCCGTCCATAATGGGGTCACCAAAAGCTCCAGTATGTTGGCCATTCCTCTGTGTGTGGGCACAAGTGCGGCAGCTAGGACTAATTTGTGTACCTACAGCTCACAGGAGGAGTCATTACATGGCCATGCCAAAAGGGACATCGTTGAATGCCATCAGATCATTTTAAAGTGGCCACATAATAACTATGCCGAGCAAGGCAAGTATTTAAATTTCGACATAACTAGTGCTCTTCCTCAAAATAGAAAATCCTCACTAGAGTGGAAATTTTTAATCAAAACAACCCAGAGAACCCTGTGATGCCATTTTGTTATAATTATCTATTTGTTAATTGGTGTCCAGTTTTAATGTCAAAATTAGATTTCATGTTGATTTTGGCGATGGATAATCTTAATTACTGTCACAGTATTGCTCACAGGCAGTATCCTACAGGTGATGAAATTATTTCAGAAAGTGTCAAATAATGATCTCATCTATACTAATAATAATGAAAAAGAAATTAGCAAAGGTTACTGGCACATGCATGTATTTTTGTAGGGCAACATTTTTCCTTTCCAACAGCCACAACTGTTTATTCCAGTGATTATTTTATTGATTAAAACTATTAGAATTTTGTATTGCTTTATCTTAAAAATGCTCAGATTAAAAGGCGCGTATGCCTTTTATTCACTTGTAAAGGGGAGAGAGAGGGCAAATGGTTATGGGTATATTGGGTAAAATGTGTCCCTTTGGGGTCTAGCACCGGGGGTGGGGGGGTCATAGGATAAAGTATTGGAGACGGTTTTGACTGGATTGAACTTTAAGCAGTTTGTACTGAGGCAACTCTTGCTTCACTTGCAGATCCATTCCTCTTCTTGATGCTTCTTGCTGTCAGTGTCAGATTTTAAATTAAACTTCATCCCTGTTGCAGTTGCACTCATGTTCTGTATAATAACCCTGCTACTGATCTCTACATCTTTGACATTCATGTCCAATGCTGAAAAAAAAAAAAAAAAAGAAGCATCTTCTGGTGTAAGTGCCACCTGAAAATAAACTGTGTAAATGTTCTCTAAAGTCAGATTTTAGTATTTTTGTAGCATAACATGTATGAAACCTACAGCTCATTTTAACTGTGCAATGACTTCCTGATGACCTGTGTCAGAGAATAAGTGGTACTCTAATCTGTTTGTCTGATCAGCAGTGTGTGATCAGTTTCATATATATACATATATGTCTAAAACTTGAATGTACATACTTAGATGCTTTTGCTTTCTGACTAGCAGCATGCAGACACGCTTTTTATTGCCATGAATCTGTATGATCACCTGGTAAGTCTTGCACAATAAACTCAGTCAAACCAAGATGCATCAGTTTGATCATCGTCTTTTATAACACTTTGAGCATGACCTTTTTGTTCTTTTATGAATAAAGTAGAAATATATATGACACTGTGGGCCCACTTTTATTCAAAGCCGAGTTTAGATTTATTTTCCAGCTGTTTGTAAACCACTGGAATCTAAAGAATGCACTCTCAAGTAACCCGATATATATGACTGACCCAACTAAACGGACAACCAGCGCAAGCCTGAACTAGTTTCAACCGATGCGCCCTGAACGCCGCATAACGGTCAACGAGCTGCAGCGCCATCTGGAGGCCGTTCGTGTGAACTGCTCACCAAACCGCTCGACCCTACGTGTCTCCGGGCTATATCTTAATCTCGGCTTCACGTCCGGCCGCTACAGGAGCCGACAGAAGGAATCTCGGCGGAGAAAGTAGCGGTTGTCCCACCCAGCAGCTCGGCCCAGACATGGGCGAAACCATCCTGCCACGGCGCATGTTCCTCTGGAGCATGGCGGTCATCTACCTCGCTGCCTTTGTGTCTCTCTACGTACAGATACCAGGTGATATTGTACAACTCCGCTCACTGTGTGCACGCTAGCTCACTTCTTCTATTACTGACTGCTATGTGTTAGCTTGTTAGCCGGGAACTTGGAGCTTGGAGGCTGGAGCTGTGTTCCTCCCCCACGGGGGGGGAAGAGGTTTCTCTGGGCTGCAATCAGTGAAGGGGACCTGCTCCCGGGTAACTTTACCAGCTCACGTTAACTGAGAGAGACGCAACCTGTTGGGAACATACACGCGTGGTAGTAATATAAATATAGTGAGGTCCCCCAGCAGAAGTCCAAAAGACCTCGCCCACGCCCATGTGTTTTTAAGGAATTGTATTTGGTGCGCATGCATTTAGGCACAGTGCCAACATACTTTTACAGCGCATTGTTTTCTAAAATACTCTCTGGACTCATTTTAAGCCATTCCAGAAAACTATTTTCAACATTTAAAAACGTAATGAATGACATAGTCAGACTTTATATTCCTAGGTGTTGTACACACACTTGTATACAACATACATGTTGAAATACATTATATTTACAATATATGTCAAACTTTTTTTTATAGAGGCTTTTCTTTTCTTCTGGCATTTCCAGCTGATCTGTGCCAGGCACTGATCAGTGCCTGCAGGCAGTTGAAGAATTAAGAAAAAATAACTGAATAAATGAATGGAGAAATATAACAAACGCCAAGGAATCATGAATGAACACATGAATGGCTTCATGTGCCTATCAACGATGTGAATCAATCCAATACTCTTCATGTTAATTTACATTGTTCGTCCCATGTTCACGTCTATTTCTAGGTCTCTATGGTAATGACGGGCTGTTGCCTGCTCGTTTGCAGCTGCGGCACAGTGGTAAGTCTCTCGGGGAGCTGCTGCTGTCCTCTCCCACCCTGCTGTGGCTGGGCCCTCAGCTCGGCCTGGACACGCACACCGCTATGGAGCTGCTGTGTCTCGTAGGTGCTGCACTGAGCCTCGCCGCCATGCTGGTGGAGGCGCTCCGAGACAGCGTGGTGTTTTTCTGCCTCTGGGCCTTGTACCTGTCCATGTACCAGGTGCGTTCACAGTTTCCACTGTAGCCCGTTTCCTGTCCCAGGTTGCTGTCATGGTGTCCCTTCTCTCAGTGGCCATTTTTGTTTTCTCATTTCAGGTGGGCCAGGTTTTTCTCTACTTCCAATGGTGAGCGATGACTTCATGGATCTTTTATATTAATGTATGTATTGTAATTAACACAATAGTGAGATGAATAGCAGCTGGTCATTGGCTCCGAAGATAGTTTTGGCGGTTTGCCGAACGGTTTACGTCCTCCTCAGTCCACTGTTGAGTAACATCTTAGTAATGTTTGTCTCTGCTGCTGTGCAACAGCCCTGGTTCCCTTGTCCTTTCTGTCTGTCCCTTACTTGCCACTTTCTCCATTGACTCATTGTTTTCTGTTGCTCCTTCTACTCATCACTCTCCAGGGACAACTTGCTTCTGGAGGTGGGGTTCCTCTGTATCCTTGTTGCCCCACTGACCTTGATCAGAGGGTCTCGAGGGGTCAGAGAGCATGATCGTTTGACCTTCTGGCTGCTCCGCTGGTTGCTCTTCAGGCTGATGTTTGCCTCTGGTGTGGTGAAACTCACGTCTCGTTGTCCCACATGGTGGGGCCTCACAGGTATGTATGAGTCTGTAGTGGTGGAGAGTGCTTTTCTCTCCTATGTGTTAAAGGAGGAAATCCCTGAAGTCAGGACATTCCTAGGATTTGAAAACTGCAATTTGACTTTTGTGACCTCTCAAACCACTGTAACATCAGTGTGTTTTAAATGTTAATGGTTTCATATTTCCTTTTGTAAGTGAGCTTTCAGGCTCTTGTCTGGTTTATAACATTTCTTTTCCACTGTGTGTTGAACAGCTCTGACGTATCACTATGAGACTCAGTGTATCCCCACCCAGCTGGCCTGGTTTGCTCACCAGTTGCCGGTGTGGTGGCAGAAGCTGAGTGTGGTGGGGACCTTCGTTATCGAGATCGCTGTACCCCTGCTTTTCTTCAGCCCACTGCGCAGAGTCCGACTTGGGGCTTTTTATCTGCAGGTGGGTAGAAACTCAAGTGCTCTCCGCAAACTGGCTCTGAAATCTGCAATTAGCAAATCTAATAGCGAGGGTCCCGTGTAAATAAAGTCTTTCCCCCTTCTCAAACAGCTGCCTGGTTGTGTGCAGAAGAAGGAATTATTGGTTAATTTGTTTGTTTGTTTTTCTTGTTTAGGTGTTGCTTCAAGTGCTCATCATTTTGACTGGCAACTACAATTTCTTCAACCTGCTGACTTTGGCCCTCTGTCTGTCGCTTCTGGACGACCAGCATGTAAACTTCTGGCTACGCAAGGAGGCAGACAAGATCAGCAACAATGGTGTGATAAACATTTTCCGTATACATTTGCAGGCCATAGTTTTGTAAAGTCTAAAAAAATGACTAAAATCAGTGTCTGTGTCTTTCAAAGTTTCTGATTTGCTTAAATAATAGTATGCATGTAATCGTCAAGACTACACACAACTATAGATTCAGTCAGCATATTTAACACCCACCTTCACAATGGGTAAACTCACTGTGATTGGAGAAAGTTTTCCATTTTGAACTATAGAAAACATCTGAAGAACACGCATTAAAAGCTTAAATTTGGACCTGAGTTGTACGTCCATTCTGCCAAAGTTTACCAGAGCATCATCACGTTCTCTCTTTGATCTGCTCAGACTCCAAGCTGTGGTCGTGGCTGTTATACCTGCTGGAGCTCGCAGTCTGGTCTCTCATGATCTTCGGATCAATTGTATGCTTTGACCTGAAGCTGGATACAACGAAGAACAGCATCACCTCCAGGACAGGTGTGTGTGTGTGTGTGTGTGTGTGTGTCTGTGTGTGTGTGTGTGTGTGTGTGTGTGTGTGTGTATTTCCATAGGAACAATTGAATTTTGCAGTTCATTGTTTACATTTTTGTCCCTTCAGCATTCACATTCCACCAGTTTAACCAGTTTCTGAAGACTGTCACTATCCCCGCTATCTGGATTGGTGTCCTCTCTCTTACCTGGGAGATAGTCACTGCCATGTTCAGGTAGGACTCTGCCTGTGTGGGTGCTTGATCATGTTGTATTCTCTGTATTGCAAATGTTGTTGTACCAACGGAGGATACGTAATGTGTTTTTTCTAGGTGTGCATGTGTCTCCGGTTTCCTGAAGAGGTTTTGGGGAACTGTCCAGTGGACCGTGTTTGCTTCTGCCGCCGTTGCTATGTTCACTATTAGTCTGGTGGGTGCTCATTTCATAAAGTTAACAAGTCATGCAGTTGAACCTTTTTAATTGATCGGAAATGTTTCTTCAACCCTGGTTGCTATCACTCTTTATGCTGACTTAGTTCTTCTGTTCCCAGGTGCCGTTCACCTACATAGAGTATGACTCTAATGCCAGGTTGTGGCCGGGAGTGCGTCGGGCCTATGAGCTGGTGGATCGCTACCAGCTGGTCAACTCATACGGCCTGTTCAGAAGGATGACCGGGGTCAGTGGACGGCCAGAGGTCGTCATCGAGGGAAGCAACGACGCTGTCTCGTGGACGGTGAGAGAGAGAGAGTTATCATGAACGATATAAATATGCCCGTTAATGATGACAGGACTGCGATGCTAATTTTATTTAAACATGCTGCATAATGTTCTCCCACAATTTTGGAACTGTACAATAATACGATGCAGGCAGTACTGAAGAATTTCATTATTTACAGTTCAGTGCAGACTGTCCTGCTACACTGTATCCTAAAAAAAAAAGAAAAAGTTAAGTTGTTCCTATCAGTATGTTTCTTTTTTCTTTTTTTTTAGGAGATTGAGTTTATGTATAAGCCAGGCAACCTAAGTGCACCTCCCTCTACGGTGACGCCTCACCAGCCCAGGTTGGACTGGCAAATGTGGTTTGCCGCCCTGAGGGATAATACACAGGCTCCATGGTTCACCAGCCTCATGTACAAACTGCTGCAGGGCAAAAGAGATGGTACGCAGCCTCAGAGTGCTCCAAGTTATTTTCACTTTTTTATCTCCCTAAATGACAAATCACGCGAGAGTCAACAATTTCCAATGACTTAAAGTAGCGATATAACAGAAGGTGTTTTACCTTCTTTATCTTATTGAAAAGGCCCTCTGTGACATCACTAACTGAGTTGTGATCAGAAGTGAATCTAGCCTCAGATTACTGCATTGGTTAAGTAACAGGTTAAATAGGTGTTTCTCACTGGTTGCACTAAAAGCCAACATGTGCAGAAACCTCTCTTTGGGGACCTCTAGTGGTACTATCGGGAAATATTTCAGACACCAATGCCCACCCACACTGCTGCACCAACTTCACTTTGATGAAAACAAAATAAAAGTTAATATGACTTATTGTTGATACATTTTTCTATCTCTGATGGGATGTTAGTGTGGGACACAGCACACCAACCGTGATACAATCTTGGACCAGGGCTTCAGATACTTAAATGTTTTAACCCACAGAGCACAGTGCAGAAAATGTTTTCTACCCAAAATGATAGTGTTAAATTACCATTGAAAAGAAGGCAGTGTTTGTTTTTAAGTACAACCAGATCTCTGAAAGCTTTTCTTTATGTTCTGCAGTGATAGAGTTGATCCAGACCGATGTATCACAGTATCCGTTCCACCAGCAGCCTCCTGCCTACCTCCGAGCCCACCGCTACAGATACTGGTTTACTCAACCAAAGGCTGACGGGTCAGTTCACTCTCACTCTCTCGTTCTCTCTGTCTGTTTGTTTCCAATCTGACTGTACGTGGCTGTGTGTGCTGAAAGATGTCACTCAGCACATGTTCAGACATTACCACCATTTTCAAACTCGATAAACGGCGACTAACATGATTTTATTTCAGCAGTTTTATCAATATTTCAAAAATAATTCTTAGCTAAGCAAGTTTAGAAAGGCGTTTCACTTCATTTTTCTTATTCTTCTTCCTTAAAATATCAGGATATTTACTGTTTTGCTGGTCTTTGTTGGCAGGTCCTCCCCACAGCGTTGGTGGAGGAGGGTTTATGATGAGGAATTCTATCCCACAGTGCACCTGGGCAACACCTTCCTGGAGAGCATGCTCAGTCAGTATGGATTCAAGGTAAATTCATCTTAAAAACTTATAATTAAGAATGATCAAAAACAAGGGAAGGAGGATGTGTCCCTTTTGTTCTTTAATCTATGGAATATTTATTAATTTTCGTCTTTATTTGTCTGTAGGACAAATCGCCTCCACGTCGTATGTCCAACACCACTGTTGCCCAGGCGTTGAGGTGGGTGCGCTCTCAGGCCAAAGGTGTTCCTACTCACAGACTTATCTGGACACTTATTGCCTGCAGCGCCACCCTCTGTCTGCTCCAGGGATTTCAGAACGGGAACAAACACCCGGAAAGGAACCCACTCACTCCTGAGGCCACTGAGAACAAATACACTGAAAATGTACCTAAAGGCTCTGCAGACCATTTTGGGAAGTCGGATGAACAGCAGACCACGGAGGAGGAAGAAGAGGAGGAGGATGGAGATGGAGATGGAGATGGAGATGGAGATGGAGACGGAGACGGAGACGGAGACGGCAGTGAAGATGAGATGGAGGGCAAAGGAGAGGAGAAAGACACTGTTGCTGACAACGAAGAGGACTAGGCACAGGAGGAGGTGAAAGATGCGGAGGAAGACGGGTGGGAGGGAGATGAAAGAGGAAGTTTATTAAAAAAAAAAAAAAAAAAAAAAAAAAGACGCAGGTAAGCCGTAGTAGATTGTTGACACCAGCTGCCTTAATGAAATATAACCAAAATGACCAAAGAATTTGTTCTGTGTATATTTGTAATTCCTGATCAGCCAATTATGGAAAAACAAGTTTATTTACCTTCTCCCACCTTAATTCAGTTGTTCTTTGCCAGATGTTTGAGAATTTTAAAACCTTGTTTGTTTGTTTGTTTGTTTGTTTGTTTGTTCTGACTTATGTTAAACATTCAATCTAGGCAGCAGGTCAAATCACGTTGCAAGAAGAGAAATATAGAATTTACAATAAAAGCCAGCCTCTTTTTTTTCTCTATTCAGAGAATAAATGTGCGTTGTTCATGTTATTCTTTGTCTCCTGTTTGTGTTGCGCACCGTTGTACTTGTGTACGTTTCTTTATGTTTTTTTCATTACTGTGGTCCCTTGCCTCTTGCTGTATGTAATGAACTAAAACAACTGCACTTTCGTTCTTTTTTTTTTTTTTTTCACAAATGTGTCTTTTGTTTGTTAATGTTAGAAATGAAACATATCACACAAATTGATGTATTTAAAAAATGTTTTATCATATATTAAAGTCCAATAAAAATAGAAATGCTTTTCTGTCATTTTTTGATCTGAAATATGTAACAATCACAAGCTATATCTGTCATTTTAATAACTTGACTTGTTTGTATATGATTAGTAATATGTGCATACAGGAGACACTAAATCCATTTGAGTTATTACTGTTATAAAGCAACGACAAATCATTCAGCTACTCGGCATACGTGCTCCCCCTCTGTTTCTATGTAGTGTTGCCGTTGAAGTCAGTGTTGTCTGCTTCACCACTTCAGTATTCCAGGACAGTACTTGTCGATCAGAGACTGGTAATACGGCCTCAGCTTGTCGATGTCGGGCAGCTCGGTGGTCTTTGTGTACAAGTCAAATTTGCTGTTGAACGGGTGTAAAATGCAGCTTCAGGGCAAAGCAGAGGGCATTGATGATGTGCACATGAGAGAGGAAGATGCTTACTTGAACTGCTGGACCCAGGGCAGCATGCGCAGGTCTTTCTCATTGCACAGGTGCATGTATTCCCCGTGGGAGTGCCAGGGGTAGAATGAATGGAAGCGAATCATGTACAACCCCTGAAGAGAGACAGAAAATGAACCAAAACTGAGCCTGTACGGTAAGCGGTGCAGAAGCATTGCCCGAAATAGCGTTTTCAACGTAATCATTTACTAACCTGCTCTGGGATGGAGCAGTTGTTGAACTTCAGAACTCTGTAGAGATACTCTGAAAACAACAATGCAAGAGTTCAGATGTAGTAGTGTAGATAAACAGGCACTTCAATGCCATTACACGTTTTCTTCTTTTAAATGTTGTAGTGGATGTTTGTGTGTCTGAATGTGAGGACGTCTCTTACCGTCATGGCCCCAGGACATGAGGACTTTGTCAAGCCCGCAGTTTGATTCATAGATCCCGTATTCAGTGCTAAAGAGCGGAGGAGCGGGGGGGGGGAATTATGTAACAGGACAAATACCCAGTACCTTAAACAAATAGCTTATATACTTTGTTGACAACTGTAGTACTGAAATAAACCGTGATAGTAGAGCAGAGTACTGTTAATGGTTAGTGCCATTCAGAGTTCCATTTACATTGTAGGATGCCAAACCTGACAGAAAAAGTGTTAAAACCTTGAAATATTCATCCACAGACTTTGTTAATGTAACATAAAAAATATTAACTTGTAGCTGGGATTCTTCTCATCTGGGTTATCCATGAAGGTGTTGCCTCTGAACACGATGGAGTTTTGAAACTTGCAGCCCAGTGGGAAGGTGTCGCCTACTACAGCCCACTGCAAAGCACACGTACTGTAAGTTTGCTATGAAAATTCATTATATCTTTTCATATGTATTGTATAAGATTTAAAAAAAAAAAGTCAGGTGTTATTTTAAGAATGATTATCAAAACAGAATTTAAGCATACCTTGGATAAAGAGACAAAAAGGATCGAAGAGGAGTCTTTAAAATACCAATGAGAGTATTGGGAAGACAAAAGAATACTTAGAAGACATCAAAACAAAAACCTCAGCTTGAGGTGAAGCAAATCTTTAAAAACGTATGACATTAAGGTAGGAAATTATATTCCTGAGTGATGTTCAAAGTTCAGGCACCTTGATGGAACTGTAATACCACTAGTGTCCTACCTGGGGTTCGCCCCAAAAAGCCATCGTCTTCCCCACATCATGGATCAGACCCACCAACTGGAACCAGTCTGGGGAGGGGTAGTGAGTACAGATATTTGTTAATGTATGTACTTGTACACTGTGTGTGTGTGTGTTTCTGCCTCTCTCCCTGTGTGGTACCGTTGTCCGGGTGTTCCCGGCGGATGCCCTCAGCAGTCTGGAAGGCATGGAAGGAGTTTGGGAAGTCCACATCAGGATCGGACTCGTCCACCAGCTTGTCTAGAGACATGACGGTGTCCATCATCCTCATCTCAGTGTGGTTGCAGCCGGACCATACAGAGTGCTTTAGGGAGGTAAGAGTCACGGCATTACTGTGGAACGTTTCCTTTCTCAAGCCTGCAAGAAAAGCTCCTTTTCAGAGCTAATGGGATCAGATTTGTCTGTTAATAATTTGCAGTTCATGTGTTATGTAAAACTGTATCTGGGTCACATATAAAAAAACAGAACAGTGTCCCCATGGAACCTTTTCAGAGAAGTGAAAATGTGGTTAATTCAACAACATTGAGTCCAAAAAGAACATATATTGGCCCCTTACCTCTGGCCTTCACTTCAAAGGAGTGGGTGGCTTTTGTTTGCTCAGTCTGACTCAATCACTTGGTCATCCAGAGCGAAACAGAAATTCACAAAATACCAAGAACCCCCCCCCACCCCCCAAATCTTATTAAACAGTTGTTCAGTGACACATTGCTGAATTTCTGTGAACTTGCTGTTTTTGCTCCTGATTTACTAACCTTTTGTTTCACAAAGTCCAACGTCTGATTGGTGTGCATAAGCTTGTACGTGTTGAACACACCGGCGATCAGACTTCCACTCTGAAACGCACACAGACGTGCACACACATCAAAAGATTTACAGCATCTCAGGTTTAAAACTAAAATCACTAAATGCTATATTGAGTGACTCCACGGGAAATCTTTTATGGCTGAAATGTATTTTGTTATTGACCTATGGTTCAAAGTATAACATTCATGACAATAACACCCTCCATCACTGTTCCTTGTGGCACACACAACAATCTGTAGCCGCAAATCCTCACTTTTTATGCATCACAAAGCACGAAACAAGGTGAAAATGTCAGCTGCTACGTGGCAACAAGTGTAGATTTTTTATTCTGGTCACATTTACACTGACTCACCAATAATTTAGCCCATCTTTAAAATGTTTAAATTTTTGTTTTCAAAAGCAATATATCCCTCAAAGCTTCAATGTATAATGTTTTAAATATATTTTATTACAATAAAATATTACAAGAATGAAGGAAAATAGGAAGTAAAAAAGATATGCACCACTGTGATTCACATGATCCGTGAAAATAAAATGTCCTGTGCCAGATAAGAGGACTGGCTTAGCAAGTCTTCCTTAATAGAGACTCTGCAGTTTTGATAAATAAACATAGATCACCTCATGAAATGCACTGTTTTTGAAAAACATATTTATATACTGCAGTCAGATTCCTGCCTCCCTTCTCTATATACATATTCTATAAATATACAGTTAAATTTCCCTCTGAGTCCATCAGTCACAGTAAATAAGTGTCTTTTTCTGAAGAGGAGCTTTGAATGCTTACCTCGTAGTTTCTGTAGCCTTGCTTCTCTTTAGTTTTATTCATCTCCAAATTTGGCCGATATGCCAGAGACGGGTCTGGACCCTGCATTTGAAATAACAGACATTTTCAGGTTTTACAAAGATAAACAGCATACATGCTTTTGAAATAAAATAAAAAAGTATAAGTAGTTTTAAAAGGTGTTCAAATAGATAATTTATTTAAAGTTAAAAAGTAAAAGTGAAAGCATTATTATGTATCAAAGCCACACATACGAGATCGATGACACTCATGGCTGACAGATGAAGTCTGTGTTGTGGTTTTTTCGTTCCTCCTGTCTGTTCATATCCTGCCGGTTTAAACTGTAATGCTTTCGACCAGTAAAAACAAGTGTACGCCAATGTCCGGTCAATCTTTAACCACACCTCACATGTGCATATATGTGCATGTATGTATGTGTGGTAATCCTCTGAGTCAGCAAGTTTGGACTGACGTAGGATGTAGGACGTAGTTCTTAGTTTGTTCCACAGTTCAGTTGTTTCTTTTCAAACATGTTTGTGAGGATTTGTGAAAAACTGTATGGAGAAATCTCATGAAAATAGACATGGATATAGTAAGGATCATCATGAACAACAATCCAGTGAAAGTTTAATATAACCTTTTAAGGAATTCCTGCAGTCAAAGGCCAAATATAAGGACATTATGAATATGAATGCCATTTGAGCTGGCTTTGCCTTTAATTTTCTTAAAAACTGTACAGTAAAATCACATAAAATCTGCCATGGACATATATATGAGGTCATTGTGAACAAGAATCCAGTGGAAATTTTAGCTAACCAATGAGGGATATGTTTTTATTACAGATCAAAGATCATTATTAGGTAATATTATAATTTTCGAACCCTTTTTCAATTAAAAACAGTACAGTAGTCTAACTTCAGATTTTATTATAATTTAATTTCATATAATGTACAAAATAATGTTGTTTTTGACAGGTTATATCAAATTGGAAACATTATTGCTTAAATATAGGTCTATCTCCGTGCTTTTTGGGCTGTCCAAGTCCCCGTACCGTAACACCACGAATAAAGGGGCATTACATTTCAAGCGGCGGCCGGCTGGATGGAGGTTCCGCGGATGCCGTCAAACAGGTTGCAGCATGGTGACATGTTGTCACAGGCCAACCGGGAAGTTGTCATGGCGCTGGGATTTCTCCATTGAATTTTGGATTATTGCGTGAAAATAACTAAAGTTTGTTATTTCCTATAAGTAATTTAAATGTGTTTGAATGTGCATGATGGATAATAAAGTAGATCATTTTCTAAGGTGACTGAATTGCACAACACTGAGTTTGTACCGGTAATTAATCTGTGATATAAATACAGGAACTTCAGAAAAGAAGTTAGCCCGCACCACAGCGCTTTTTCTGTTTACACTGATCATATTGCAAAAATATTTGTGCCTTGCATAGACAGCCTAGTTTTATGAACAGATCATCTTTCCTGCGGTAAAATGCTTACTTAATTTAATTTACTTACCAAGTTCTTTCCTCCAAAAGGGCCTAATCAATGCCCGGGTAAACCACGATGCAACAAAGAGTTTGTAAAATAGTGATGTGTCCTTGGATGTGCAACAGAACGCAAGCTACAGGCAGACAATCAACCATTGCCAATATTACAACGATGCAATCTACCAAATCACACTTCCCTTCATTCAGTTAAATTTGGATTGACAAAAATCATTGAGTTATTAAATTATTAAAAATGGTGTATGTAAAACACGTTCTACACTCCGACTGATCGCGGGACTAACAATAATGTACTTTCACTTTCACTTTTGTCTTTAAAACAAAAAAATAAACATCCTCCCACCTAAAGTTGGAAAGATACCAGGAAATCCGAATCTGTGAATATCTTTCCAACTTTACCTAACTCCATGCGTTATAACGTATGCTGATATAATGAGACATTTAGACTTGATGTTTTTGTATAAAGAATAAAAAACATGTTCTGACCATATTTAAGTCAAGTTAAAATCATGGACTTGCTTCTGCAGGACAAACGGCAGGGTGTTGGACAATTCATGTCATGGTACAGCAACATTACAGACATGTACAGGTTTTTTTAATCTGAGGAGAGTACCATGTTTTGACTGAAAAAAGTAACATGGATCATAATCAGGAGTGAAATAAAGCCGTTACGGTCCAGTACTCCGTACCAGTAAAGGGAAGCGATGACAGCAGCTGCCTGCGTATAACAACAGATCACCAACGCCCCGGATCTTCTGCGCGCAACCTGAACCAGCTCTCTGAGTGGCGAGTGTCATTCTAGTTTTCTTGTAAATTTCTTCTCACTTGTTCCAGTATGGGTGTGTCTGCAGGTTTTTAGTCTGTGCTTGCTGCCTTTCCACTGTATAGTTGGCCTACTTGTGGCAAACGTCAACGTCTGCTGCAGCTGTCTGATATCGAGTTCTGTGGGTTTGGGCAGGCAGTCGTTTCTCGCAAAAATCCCCCAAGTAAAATGACAAAATGAGTTGTGATGTTTCATGATGTTTAGTTTTATTGCAACTACAGGGATGTCAGGTCAAACAGGTGACTTCTGTAACTCTGCTGGCATAACAGTGTGCCTGCACATTGATACGTTCTTAACACACACGGTGCTTTTAAACTGTATTTACATGTATCATCCATCCATCCATCCATTTTCCTCCGCTTATCCGGGGTCGGGTCGCGGTGGCAGCAGGCCTAGCAGGCCGACCCAGGCTTCCCTCTCACCCGCAACACGTTCCAGCTCGTTCTGGGGGATCCCGAGGCGTTCCCAGGCCAGTTGGGAGATATAATCCCTCCAGCGTGTCCTGGGTCTTCCCCGGGCCTCCTACCAGTTGGGCGTGCCTGGAAAACCTCTAACGGGAGGCGTCCAGGAGGCATCCTGATCAGATGCCCGAACCACCTCAGCTGACTCCTTTCGATACGGAGGAGTAGCGCCTCAACTCCAAGTTCCCTCCGGATGTCTGAGCTCCTTACCCTATCTCTGACCATAGGTGAGGGTCGGAACGTAGACCGCCCAGTAAATTGAGAGCTTTTTACTGCAGGCACTGCGTCCCCACCCGGAGGGAACAATCCACCGGTTTCCGGCAGAGCACCATGGCCTCGGATTTGGATGTGCTTACCCTCATCCCCGCCGCGTCACACTCGGCTGCAAATCGCCCCAGTGAATGCTGGAGGTCATGGTCCGAAGAGGCTAACAGGACCACATCATCTGCGAACAGCAGAGAGGCGAGCCCGACCCCCGAACCCGACGTTCTCCTCCCCCCGGCTACGCCTAGATATCCTGTCCATGAAAGTCACGAACAGGACTGGTGATAAAGGGCAGCCCTGGTGGAGGCCAACACCCACCGGGAACGCGTCTTACTTATTGCCGAGAATCCGAACACAGCTCCTACTGCAGTCGCACAGAGACTGGATGGCCCGTTGTTATGGGTCCGGCACCACATACCCCCGAGGGACCCGGTCGAAGGCCTTCTCCAAGTCCACAAAACACATGTAGACTGGTTGGGCAAACTCCCAGAGCCCCTCCAGTAGTCTTGCGAGGGTAAAGAGCTGGTCCACTGTTCCACGACCGGGACGGAATCCACACTGCTCCTCTTGAATCCGAGGTTCGACAATCGGTCGGAGCCTCCTTTCCAGCACCCTGGCATACACTTTCCCCGGGAGGCTGAGTAGTGTGATACTCCGATAATTCGAGCACACTCTCCGGTCCCCCTTTTTGAAAATGGGAACCACCACCCCGGTCTGCCAGTCCATGGGCACTGTTCCCGACCCCCATGCGACATTGAAAAGGCGTGTCAGCCAAGACAGCCCAACAACGTCCAGCGCCTTCAGCATCTCAGGGCGAATCTCATCCACCCCCGGCGCCTTGCCACCAAGGAGCTTATTGAGTACCTTAGTGGCCTCTGCCAAGGATATGGATGCGACCCTCCCAAGTCTTCAGGCGCTGCCTCCTCTCTAGAGGACTTGTTGGCCGGGTTTAGGAGTTCCTCAAAGTGCTCTTTCCACCGCCGACGATGTCCCCCGTCCGGGTCAGCAGTTCCCCCCCCGTGCTGAGCACAGCCTGGGGTAAGCCCTGCTTTCCCTTCCTGAGCCGTCGGATGGTTTGCCAGAACTTCCTTGAGGCCAACCGAAAGTCCTTCACCATGGCCTCCCCGAACTCCTCCCATGCCCGAGTTTTAGCGTCCGCGACCACCGCAGCTGCAGCCCTTCTGGCCTGCCGGTACCTCTCAGCTGTTTCAGGAGACCCTCGAGCCAACCAGGCCCGAAAGGCCTCCTTCTTCAGTTTGACGGCTTCCCTCACCCCCGGTGTCCACCACCGGGTTCTCGGGTTACCGCCACGACAGGCACCGGTGACCTCCCGACCACAGCTCCTAGCGGCCGCGTCCACAATAGAGGCTTTGAACATGGTCCACTCGGATTCCATGTCCCCAGCCTCCCTTGGGATGTGTGAGAAGTTCTTCCGGAGGTGGGAGTTGAAGACCTCCCGGACAGGATCCTCCGCCAGATGTTCCCAGTTCACCCTCACTACACGTTTGGGCTTGCCGGGTCTCTCCAGCCGATTCCCCCACCATCTAATCCAACTCACCACCAGGTGGTGATCAGTTGACAGCTCTGCTCCTCTCTTCACCCGAGTGTCCAAGACATACGGCCGCAGATCAGATGAAACGATTACAAAGTCGATCGTTGATCTACGGCCTAAGGTGTTCTGGTACCAGGTACACTTATGAGCCACCCTATGTTCGAACATGGTGTTCGTTATGGACAAACCGTGGCTAGCACGGAAGTCCAACAGCGAGACACCACTCGGGTTCAGATCAGGCAAGCCGTTCCTCCCAATCACCCCCCGCCAGGTTTCTCTGTCGTTGCCCACGTGAGCGTTGAAGTCTCCCAGGAGAACTATGGAGTCAGCAGGAGGCGCCCTTTCCAGGACCCCTCCCACCGACTCCAAGAAGGCCGGATACTCTGAACTGCTGTTCGGTGCATAAGCACAAACAACAGTCAGAGCCTTACTCCCCGCAACCCGCAGGCGCAGGGAGGCGACCCTCTCGCTCCCCTGGTAGAACTCCAACACGGCGGCGCTCAGCCGGGGGCTCGTGAGTATCCCCACTCCCGCCCGGCGCCTCTCACCCTGGGCAACTCCAGAAAAGGACAAAGTCCAACCTTTCTCCAGGAGCTTGGTTCCAGAGCCAGTGCTGTGCGTGGAGGTGAGGCCAACTATATCTAGCTGGTACCGCTCCACCTCCCGCACCAGCTCCGGCTCTTTCCCCGCTAGCGAGGTGACGTTCCACGTCCCTAGAGCTAGTCTATGCCGCCGGCGATCAGCTCGCCCAGGCCCCCTGCCCGGCCTGCCGCCCGGTCCACATAGCACCCGACCCCGATGCTTATCCCTGCGGGTGGTGGGTCCACGGGGTGGCTGCTCCATGATGTTTCCCAGGTCTGGCTCTGGGAGGGTGCCCCGGTTTCCCTGGTCCGGGCGAGGTGGCTGTACTCCGTGGGCTGCTGTTCATCAGGGTTTTTGAACCGCTCTTAGTCTGGACTCTCCCCTGCGACCTGTTTGTCTTGGGAGACCCTACCAGGGGCTGATGCCCCGGACAACATAGCTCCCAGGATCACTGAGCCACTCAAACTCCTCCACCACGTTAAGGTAGCGATTCACGGAGAAGATACATGTATCATGTGAAACTGAATTTAGTTGTGATTTTTTTCGGATTTAAAACAAAGCAAATTGTAATGATTTCAAAGGTTTTGTCAACATACACAAATTATTCTGTGGAATTTCCACCATTTAACCCTCATCCTACATATTTAGCATACAAGGACTTCCCACTGATTAAACAGAATAAACAGTTTATAAAAGTATAAACTATTGTAAGAAACAACCATCAAAGCGAGTTTTCAATGTATTTCTTCTCAAAACATTATTAGTTATGTAATTAATGTCATCTGAATAAAAAAAAAAAAAGATTATTATCATTTTAGGAAAATGGCTTAATCTGCTCAATGTGTAAAACAGACATTAGAAAATCTGTGTCTGCTGCATCTGTCTGATGACTGACCCAACCTAATTATTATCACTATCATGGTGCGAGGCACATTTTACAATCATAAACTATGTGGTCATAAACATTCAAAAAGGTCACACTCGCACCTCACAGTACTGTAAAACAGACAAAATACATGTGAAGGTTTGACTTGAGTTTTATTACACAATGCTGCTATTGTAAAAACAAAGTATAAGATGAAAGCAACACAGTTATTATATGAAAGGACACTTGTACCTTGAAGGGGTGCTCACATAAAGATTTAGTAAAGTGGGTTATTTACAGCAAAATGTTCTTAAGTTAAATAACAATTTTTTTTAAATTCATACTGAACATAACATTTAACTACTTACACTGTTATGCTGAACTGACACACACATAAATACAGAAAACTATAAAGCTTTAAATAACACTTTGATAGTCAATATTCACAGTGATGATTCATTTGAATAGGTGAAAGGCAAAA
The DNA here is from genome assembly GCA_016806645.1 of Ophiodon elongatus. Classification (NCBI taxonomy): domain Eukaryota; kingdom Metazoa; phylum Chordata; class Actinopteri; order Perciformes; family Hexagrammidae; genus Ophiodon; species Ophiodon elongatus. Next base: position 910,269 of record JACSYO010000489.1, on the reverse strand, counting down.
CATAACAAGGCCGTAGAAATGATTAAAGCAATTAAGGCTGAAAAACCGACCTAATAGTGGCAAAAATTAAAATGATGCGTCATAGATTTACAGTTTACACTACAGTAAACGGTATAGTTGTCCTTGTTAAGAGATGTTAAGAAGCATCCCGACAGATCATGGATTAGGGTTAGTGGTTATTTTGGCTAATTGTGTGCTCTGTGGGGTTTTGGGTGAAGGGTTAACGTGGTTTCATTGGAGGTTATTCTGGGTTTCTGTTCACACGAAAGTAAAGCTACTTGTTTGCAGATGAAGGTCCTTTTAAGAGACATGGTGGATTAACTCTGAGCTCAAGTAGGTTCAGATCAGCAGGATCACCATTGATGACGATAGTAGACATTAGTTAGGTAGGCCAGGAACGAAGAGGCTTCTCTCATTTCTAGTCTTATTTGCTTACGTGCATGGTGTCTAAATGGTTCTTATTGTATGAATGCCAAAGCACATAGGGCTCTAGTTTCACTGCAGTAAATTGGCAGTGATGGCCAATAACACTATGGAAATCGCCCATTTGCATTATCTGACACCTCCATGGAACTAGAAACAAATTTCAGTTTAGTAAACTACATTTTTGTAGTGTTGACTATTGTATCTACTATTGTGATCACCAGAATAATTGCTTAGATCTGGCAACATGGCATCATTACTACATCAGAGTCTGATGGGGCAAGAAACTCAATGTTTCTTCTCAGTTAAATGATCAAACGAGCCACAAATTTAGCCAGATTATCTAAATCACTTTATTTGCAGGTAACCCCAAAAGAGAGCACACTGGATTGAACCAAAAAGTTGGTGTATAAACTGTGGGGAGAATCTTGAGGCACCAATACAACATGCAAAGCAAAGGTCATGTTCTCTTTGTCCTGTGACCCCTGCCTTGCAAGTTTCCTGCAGACTGTGATGGATATTTACAACGGGCTGATGTTTCTATTTTTCCCCTTTGTTTCCCCAGTTTAGCTAATCTGGGGGTTTGTTTAAAATTGTCTGTCTGCTTGTGTTTTTTGCTCCGTCTGACTTCTTTTTTGGCAATGTTGCCAAATTCCCAGATCTCAGCAGTTAAGTTATTAACAATGAGAGTGACGATCAAAACTACAGAAATTAGACCAAAGTCGTAAGTAACCATAATTATATTTTTTTTACTAGGCAGCTGAGATCAGATGCTACATCAAGGACCAATTGCCTGTATACAGTATATTACTAATTTGGAACAGCAAATGTGTTTTGGAAGAAAATAAATGCTACATGGTTTACTTTTATATTAATATAATAAGAAAATGTTGTTTGTTAACTTATGTAGCAAGTTGAAAAAATGGAATGATATGTTCAGTATCCTTCCATTGATACCGAGAACATTTTATCTGACGACACATTTTATTTTTTTTCGACCAAAATATCCTAAATTGCAAGCAGATATCGTATACCTGCTTCAATTATTCAAAGAAACTCACGGAACGTTATCTCTAGGAGACATAGTTGCAAGGGATGACATCGGAGGCTTATTTTGGGCCCTAACTGTGTCATTGATGCAGCAAATGACCTGGCTAACTGGCCAGTGTTTGACGGTAAAGGCATCAGTAGATTCATGGTGCGGTGTTAGCCGTAGCTGTGAGGACTGCGAGGGTTAATGGGGGAGGAGTCTTCCCTCCCACTCTGTCCAATTAGCTGGTAGAGACGGTGGCTGAGGTTCTGAACCTGACAGGTGCCTAGGACACACCCCACCCTCATCAGATGGCTGTGACCCCTCCCGCCACCATTGTTGGCGTGACGACGACCTCGTGACCCATGCTGCCAGACCGGCGCTTCCCAAAGCACACTGTCTCTTTGGTCAAGCAACACGTCGGACAACCTTGGCGGGGGCTCTTTGTGCAGCAGGGCCCTCCAGATGATATGTCTGTCTCCCTCGGTGATGTGGTTGTCAGCGGCAGCAGAGAGATCAGATGCAGTAGGCATGATGGTGGTGTTTATAGACTTTGGGTATTTAGAGGTTCTGGGTAAACTAGACCTGAGATACAGAGAAACAGAGAACGAGAGCAGAAATGTTTAGATGCAATGCAAAAGCAGTACAACACACACAGCCTGTTCACATATGATGCTGGGCAGTCATGCGTTGGTCGGCTGCAGTGAAACTGAATCGCTAAAACAAGATGAAATGCCTCACAGGAAGTCAGGCTTGTACTGCAGGAATGTCCAGTGTACTCAACCTGTGGTCTCTCTTTTTTTTTTGAGGAACAATGCAGAGAAAGAGTGGATTGAAAGAGAACGTGAGAAGGAAAGATAGAAGGAGAGATAAAGAAAGGGTGGTGAACAGGTGGTTTGCTTCTATAGTTCGCTTATCCAGCCGCACTATCTCTATATCTGATTTCACAGAAAGACAATTTAGTATACTTAAAACACTTTACCCACAACACATTTTCGTGAATATTTCATAAAATTATGTCAGGTAGTCATTTTCTTCTCTCTTTGCAGCTACTATTTAAAAAAGAAGTTGATATGGCAAACATCCACATGAGACCAGCTCAGTAGTCTTATTTTGAAGGGTCCAAAAAAGAAATGTGAATAAGGCGCATTTCCATCATTTGGTTTGGAGGAAATAAACTAGGTTGCAGCGTAGTTTCGTCAGCAGTTGACGCTAAAGGCTATGTATGACAGTAATCAGTCAGTAAACAGAGTAGAAGAAGTAGAGGTTGCGACCTGGAAACAAAACAAGTCGCCATGACCATCTGACCATATTTATATACTCGGCAAAAGAGTTTTCAGAAGCCATTTAGTGCATCGTCTTTTTTGATATCGGCAAAAACCACCTCAAGCGAGCATAAAAACGTCTTCGCAATTGAGAAGGTTTTCATTTTTTATTTTGCCGTTTCAATGCGGCTTTTCTAATGCAATGCTTCGAAATACACACAAAATATGTGAATGGGAACACAGTTATTGTCGCACTGAGAGTCTCTCAAATGCATCCAGCTCTACAAGTCTGTATTGAACTCAGTGAGATAACATTGGTACAATAACAAACAAACACATGTCCTATGACGTCAAAGTGTTCCATTGAACACGTGAGACACCTGAGTACTGCTTACTCATCTTCACCTGCAAATAGAGTTAAAGAGTGACAAGCTGTTTCTTTTACATGTCTCTTAGTCATTAATCATTGACATTTTAAACCAACAGTGTAAAATGCCTGATAAAAATATGTTTCCAGTTAATCAACAACAATATCCAGCTGACAAATCTTTGAAAACCGCAGAGCACAATGTAGAAGGTGGTAAGAGGCTCCTACACCACCAATCCTCTCGAGTGTGCGTGAAGTACTGTTTTTCTCCCCTCTCTGCTCTCTAAACTTACTTTTTTTTCTCACATCGTCACAATACCTTTTTTTGTTTTTCATTCATCCCTCACTCTTTCTCAGACGTTCAAGAGTTCAGTCACTAGAGAGAGCCGGTCTGTTTGGCTTTGAGCTTATGCAACACTTAGTATAGATCATGTAAAGTAGCAGGGGACAAAGAGCACATGGTACTTTACAGCTTTTACTAGGACTGTTAAACAAACTCAGAACAATAACATGGTAGGTTAATCTGTTCACTTATGCCCTTTTTACTGCTGACAGAAATAAGTGTCTGAATCCAGACTCTGGAATTTGGGGCATACCTCAGGACATAAGTCACGATCTCTTATGTAAACAACAACTTACTATAATTGCTTTTACTTGATATTTAGTTTTTGGTCATGTTAAAGAATTTGTTCGAAGTTTAAGTGGCATTTGAATGGAAACATATTGTGTGTATATATGTGTGCACGCGCGCACACACACACACACACACACACACACACACACACACACACACACACACACACACACACACACACACACACACACACACACTTCCCCATTCACAAGTGTTGGCTATTCATGAGGTGAGGAAACAAAGAATACAGGGAGAGGGACGGATGCAGCAAGATAATGTTTGTTTTTGTTTCCTGTGAAAGTGGGTCATAATAACATATAATCTTTATCCTGTAACTAATCCTAACTGGTATTCTGATAACTATTCTGGCTGGACACCTTGAGCTGTCACTGCCAACACACACATGCACACAGGCATAATGTTGGTGGTTGGTGGGGCATTAGTGGGCACAAACATGTAAGTGACGTGTGACTGCCAAGATTAACCAATAAAAAAACATGCTCACATATATACAAACAACAAGCCTGCAATATATGCTCTACATGTGCATGCGCAGGTGCACTTTTCCACCATCATTCTCTCTCCTACACACAAAAACATACACATTCATGGTTTAAATGCCTCCTGTGGTGAGGTTTAAAACAGTTGTCTCTGGAGGGAAAGGCATTTAGGGCCAAATTGCCTCCCAGCACACGGAAATGTAAGCCACTGAACCGCTTGCCACTGTAACACAACACAGTTAAAGATATATGCACCGACATACAGCAATGAACTAACAAAGGTGTATGTCTGTGTCAAAGGCCTTTATGTAACAGGAGAAAGTCTCCAGCCTCGTGACTCTGTAAGGTTGTACTTTAACACAGCGGTGCTCTGAGCTGAATGTTAACATGCTCACAATGACCAGGCTAGCATGCTGATGTTTAGCAGGTGTAACACTTCCTATGTTCACCTTCTTAGTTTGCATGCTAACATTTGCTAATAACCACAAAGTACTGATGAGAATATTATTAGCCCTTGAATATCTGTAGCAGATGTCCCAACAATCATGCAATCGTTGGGATATTTCACTCAAAAGCTAAAATGTCAACTTCATCGTGGCGCTAGAAGGCTCAGGAGATCACCAAATTATGATTCTTGTCTGTGTCTTTGTGCCCATTCATTCAATCAAGATATTTCAGTATGAACCATAGTGATGGGCCGACCAACAGACAGGCCAAGATTAATAGAGACATAGAGCAAAGTCTGTTTTTAGGTTCGAATTTGGGCATTTGTCCCAACACTGCAAGATAACGCGACCCTACGAGTTGAGGTGAACACACAGATTTGTTTCTGTACTTTTCTATCTGCACTCTCTATTGGGACCTCGTTCTCACACTTTCTCTCTTGTGTGTGTGTTGTATGGTTGTCCAGGTTGTGAACCAGTGGAGAGTCTGAGGGCAAAATGAGCTTCTCCAACATTCCTCCTAAGTTAGTGCACAGCATGGGGTTCTTCACAGAGGAACTGAACACACACACACACACACACACACTTTCCTGTTGTAACTCCTCAAAAATACTTTGCGCAAAGAAAACTTTTTGTCCCTATCAGATCCTCACTGTTTCGCTCACAGTTATTGTTAATGGGTTGACTCATTATTTTCTCTTCCTCTTTTCTCTCTCTTTTCTAAATTAAAACAGGATGCTTTCATTTTTCTTTCTCTGTCCTTTTTTTTTTGTTTCTTTCAAGGCATTTTGTGAAGTGCCAGCGGCAGTATTATGTTCCATCCATCAGTGTTGAATCACACTGAGATCCTCTCTCCTCTTTCTCTTTAGCCAGGGACTTTGTGTTGACACCTACTGAGCTCCAACCTATAAAACCTTCTTCGAGCTTTTTTCTTACATAAAAATAAATGCAAATTAAAACTTACCATCTGATAGTCAACTTGAGAAACAAGGCAAAAAAAAAGTTGAGAAAGATAATATATGGCATGTACTGTGTAACATGTCAGAGATTAATGATACAATAATTGCTATTGTTCCAAAATGTTATCAATATATTAAAGACGCTCTTGATTTCCACTCTTTCCACTTTGCAAATACCCAACATCACCTGATATTAACGGGCATGCTAATGATGTGGGAGTCAAATGTTATAAAAACTATAAGGCCACTGGAAAATAAAAGGATGATGCACGAGTCTTCATGTGACAGCTATTTTTAGCAGCGCTAGGTCACAAAAAGACATCCACTTCTATCACAACCTGCAACCGCTGTGTGTGGAGTGTGTTGTTGTAGTCTACCTTACTCCGAGTGTGGCTTGGTTGCTGCTTGGCCCCTCGGTATGTACGCGTATCCTTGTCCCAAATCCCACTAACTCACCTTCACCTCTGTCTCACCTCCTGCTGCTGAGAGGAATTGCCTCATTCTGCTGTTGGACCTTTTTCTCACATTAATGACTGCCAGAAGGCAAGACACAGGTGTTTAATGTTCTCCAATTGCTGCCCTTCACCAGAACTAATGATTATTTTCATAATTGATGAACCTAGCCATTTTGTTCTTGATTAATCAATTGATAATTCAATCAAAAAATAGTGTCAAATGCTTATTGCATGTTCCCAAGGTGTCCCGAAGCTATTCGATGTACAATAACATAAAACAGAGAAAAACAATAAAGTTTTGAAGAGGTTTTGTGTTGTTTTCTTGATACATTGCTTTTGTTTGCATTGTTTGTGATTAATTAACTAATTGTTTCAGCACTAAGCACTAAATCCACACAGAAATATGTTGTGAAATGAGGGCTTTATGATTGGGTGGAGGTTTTCCTACTCAGAAGGAGAATGTGGTTCAGATTGCAAAAGCCGACAAATATGTGATTTTGTGCTATATGATAGGCCTCTACAGGCAAAATTAAATTAATTTGGCTTGATTTTCTATTTAGTTTAATTACTAAAAGACAAAATATTTTCCTCCTATCATGGAATAATGCTGACTAATCTGTTAGAAACTGACCTCGCACTTCATGTAGAAATGACTCCTTGAATCACACTTTGCCAAAGCGAGCAACAAAACCTCTTTCACAAACGTTTTTGTTTTCCACCTTCAACTAGAACACCAATCACGCTTCAGAGAGGCAGTGGTACCTCTGTCTGTGAGTGAGGCTCTGCAGTGTCAAAGCCCGGCACTGGACCTCCAGAGGCAGGAAACCGAGCAGCAGGCACATCCACGCTGGCAGCAACGCACACATGGCGGCGCAGTGGAGACGCGCAGTCCGGGGGGTGGCGGATCGCAAAAGTCCAATATACATATATATATATATATGTATATATGTATTGATTTATTTTAAAGGGAAGCAATCCTGTGGAAACTTTTCTGGAGTTGTCAAATTGTAAGTTATTTTAAGAAGTAGTTTGTCCCGTATGGACGAGTGACGGCATCATCAATCTTGTCCGCGGCATCCTCTCTGCACGCCGGCCCTCTCGCTTTAAATAAGAAAATCCACTGAAAAAAAGACGCAGTGAAAACGCAGGAGCTCGTTGGGGCTCACATCGGGAGCAACTGGAGTCTTGCTCTCTCACTTATAAAGCCTGATTGAGGGAGGAGGAGAAGGAGGGAGGAAGGCTTATTGTCTGTCTTCAACAAGGACTCAACAACCTTACCTTTAATGAACCACAATAACTCCAGTCTTCTCATGTATCTTGGTTCTGGAGTTTATGTAATTTTTTTTCTATTGGCCTATTTGTTTTGTTTTGTTTTTTAAATGTGAGGTCACGGTGACCGTAACTGTTATTGGATGTTGTTTCTTTTTACGCAGGGGACTTCTATTTGTGGGCAGAGTGAGCTTGGCCCACATAGAAATTAACTATACTGAACCCATCATTAACCAACAGAAGTCATATTAAAAGTATTTTTGAAAGACATTTTTAAAGTATAACTTATTATTAGTTTTATTTATTACCTTTACCTGCTGAATTTCTGTGTATAAATATTTTTCACAACCCAAATGACAAATTTTTAGTTATTATGACCAAGAGATTTGTTCATCTTTTTAGACGCCAGTTTTCTTATATTTTGGGTTTCGAGAATGCAGCAAATTTGTTAATTTCACAATTTCAGAAGTCAGACTTGAAGCTCAGTTTGTGCTGAAAAATGATAGGTTGCATGTTGTGAAAGGACAGTTTAAAAAGTAAGTGCTTAACAAACCTAAATCAACCTGGACTTTAATAACAAAGCCATATAAGAGCAATGGTGCTTTTGGGCTAAAGAGGTTGAAAGGAAAGCCTGCAGGTATTAGCAAGACCTTGAAGTGTGAGTTGTGGACAATTGATTGGAAACTGATAAATACAATTATCCATCAATAATTGGCTCGCACTAAAGCTTTGATAATAAGGGATGAAATAAGATTGTTTTTGTAAGTTTCCTGGTTCTGGCACTGAAGTCTCTTGTCCAACAGAGAAATCACATGTTATATCTGAACTGTACAGTAAGAGCTTTGTCAATCTAGATTTATGCCCACATGCCCTTTTTAAAATATATGAGCAGAATCTTCCTGTGACATTTGCAAAGTTAACGGCAAAATCTGACATTTATCTTTACAAGCCAAGACAAGAATTCAATATCAATAAAAAACGAAAAAATAAGGGATCACTTCCGGGCACATAGGTAGTATATGAATGAATATGGTTGTCCAGTAGTGCGTATCTGCCCTCCTCACAGCTGTTTTTAGAGATGTGGATTTTAGTGATATCAGTGACATACATTTTGATCTTGTATCAGATATTAAACATCCTGTGTGCAGAGAAATTGATCTAGTCGTGTAACCAGGTTCATAGTTTTCATGATGTCCCTTGAAATATAAACATCCAAAGAAGTAAAGGAAATGATTCAGAAAGGTAATATGGCTCTGCTTGCAGTGATCCTATTCTCCTCATTTTCCTTGTGTAACAACTATTCTTTTTTTTGTGAGAAGGACACAGATGATAAGCTCAGAGTCTGAACCTGATTAAAAGAATGCTCTGTGTGTGGAGGTGGCTTCAGGCCTTAATTAAAGGGCTGAGTGTGTGTGTGCGCTTGTCTGTGACTCAGCAGTTTGCAGTAATACCTTGTAAGCTCAGTTTCCAACACTGAGCCTCAACTCAGTCCAACATGTGCATTAACACATCTCCTATCTATCCTAAGAACAGAGTGTGTGTGTGTGTGTGTGTGTGTGTGTGTGTGTGTGTGTGTGACCACACTATCCAGACTCATCCCTTCTCCGTCTGATCTCTTAGTAGACAAAGATGCTTTTGCACAAATCCTCAAAAGGGCTTTAGTTTTTCAGATGATGACGGTCGTAACAAAAATATTTCATACAGCAAAAAAGTTATGAAATCATTCAATGCATTGACTTAGCCATAGGTGCAAAAGTGGAGAATAAAACCACTCTGGAGATGGTTTTGATGTTTTCTCCTATTTCTTCTACTAATAGTGTGTGATATCTGCCTAACAAAGCAATATGAATATCAAAATGTGCATTTATATACATTCTTTTCACACTTTTTATGTCATACTATTCTATGACCTTTTATGACATCCTCATGGGATACTATTACATTACTTTTTTATGATCATTCATTTTTATTTTTACTGTACTATGGGGTTTGCATAAGTCAAAGTATAACATTCCATAAAATTGTCATAAAAAGTACCTTTTTTAATATTCATAGTTTAATATAAGTCATGAGCATGTTATAGTAAATTGTGCCAGAAAAATGTAATTGTATAGGGTGCCATCAACAAATGACAATAATATGGAATATCATCTTTAAAAAATAAATCATGTTTCATAAAATCTGTCACAGTATAGTATGCCATAAAAATGTCATGTTAAAGTATCCCATAAACCTGCTTTAGTATATTCCACAAAAACATCTCGTAAACGTGTCATAGCATATTATGGCAAAAATGAAAAGTAATAAAATAACATGAAATAGTAATAGCCATAAAAAGGTCAAAGAAACTGTCGTAAAAATGTCATTCAAAGAGGCATAGCCATAAAACTCTCGTATGTAGGGCAAAAAGTAAATGTAGTAATAAAAAATAATGATTAAAAAAAGGTCTTAAAAAGTAATAGTATAGTAGCCATACAAATGTCACAGTATAGTCCATTCCATTATCCAAACCGCTTATCCTATTTAGGGTCGCGGAGCCCTGGAGCCGATCTCAGCTGACATTGGGCGAAGGCCAAGTTCACCCTGGACAGGTCGCCAGCTTATCGCAGGGCACAGATATAGAGACAGACAACCATTCACTCTACGGACAATTTTAGAGTCTCCAATTTATCTAAGCTGCATTACTTTGGACTGGGGGAGGAACCCGGAGAACCCAGAGGGAACCCACGCTGACACGGGGAGAACGTGCAAACTCCACACAGAAGGACCGCTCGGGGATCGAACCCGATCACCTCTTGCTGTGAGGTGACAGTGCTAGCCACTGCAGCACCGTGCAGCCCATCATATCATGACACGAAATGTCATAAATAAGTTCATAGTATAGTATGCCATAAAAAAGCCTAAAAGAAGTAATAGTAAAATATGTCCACATTTTACATCATAGCTGGCCAAAAAAATTACCAACAAATTGTCACAGTATAGTATGTTATAAAACATGTTAAATGTCATAGTATAGTCTGATTTCCTCTCGGATTTTAGTTCAAGGTGACTGGCAGGCTTGTTAAAGTTAAGACTAAGCCAAGGGCAATTATTGGGGGGGTGAGGGGGGACACAGGGGACATGCAACTGCAACTGCTGACTCTTTTGATAAACGGGCCAAATTAACAAGACCAACTAAAATAAGAAGGTTGCTTTCAGAGCACCGACATGCACACGTCCCTTTCACCTAAGGCAACAGGGCCTGACATGCCTCTCCTTCAGTTGGCCTCAGTTTGAAAACCTCTGCATTCGGTAATAACTCTTTGGTAACACTCCAGAGGGAGGTCTAAACGGCCCAGGGTTGGGGATCCAGTAACGGCTACTCAAGGACACTTTTATGGAGTGTGGTTTGCCAAAATGGGAACTTGAACTTGTGGATCTGGCAGGTGAACGAGACAGTTTCTCTAATTCCAACACCACCCTGCAACCCATCATTTTTCTGTTGTAATGGATGCAGAAGTAAAAGGAGGCATTGGGCCATGAACTTTAATTCCGAAGATGAAGAATGTAGTCTAAGTATTTTGAGTAGTGGCACATTTTCTTTTCTTTGGCTTCACTCCAAGATTTGAAATGAAAAGATGACATAGGGATAAAGTAAGTGCTGACTTTCCAACTTTAAGGGTCCTGGAGGGTGTTCATATCTATAATAGGGGAGTAGTGTAAGACTTGTGGTTCTTTTATACATAGTCTTGCTATATATAAATAGAGTTACTACAACGTTTTACTCAATCTGGATTTAAATGTCCTCACATCATAGAAGCTGAAACTCACCACTTTACCCGGATTGTCATTGTTTTATTTCAAATCCAACAGACTACAGCCAACAAAACAAACATTATGCCTCCAGACCACAGTGTGCTATAGCCGACAGTTAAGGTTAAAAGAATGATAGATGCTGCTTTCCTGTGCTGGCAGCGGGTGGTGCTGCTCTCAAACCAAAGACCTGGAGACACGCTGAATTTATAGCACCAGCAGTTGCTGCCAGACCAAGATAAAAACACATGAGATAGTTGCAGCATATCGAAATAAATGTAGACATGTTGTTATTTCATTGCTTCAAGATAATTGAGAGAGCATATATCTTTTCATATATATATACAGAAAATGGGCTCTCATAAAAGTTTAGTACAGAGCACAGAATTTTACATAATGCAGATGTTTAGATAGGCTGTGTCGTTCCACATAGATGCAGTCCCGTTAATGTAATCACATTTGTTTCAACACATCACCCTTATGTGTTTTTGCAAATGTTCAAAATTTAATGATGCCACATTCTTTTTTATTGACTGTGAACTGGACGATTTGTTGTTTTTTATTACTGTGAGGAAGACATGAATGACCTTGCTGATCTTGACCTTAACAAAATATAATAATGCACCATTATGTTTAAATACACTAAAATGCACAGAGTCATTACAGAGTCACACAGTATCACAATAACTGACAACAACTATTTACAACTGCAGCAAGATACTCCTTTTCTGGTCTGGAGTACTGCTTGTTTTTCCTTCTTTTTTTTTTTTTAAACCAGAACCGACTCTTTCATTCTCCCAAATACTGTTCATTAACTGTATTTTGTTATCTATTTTAAACTTCCAGACATAAAAATAATGAAATAATCCATACTGTGAAGTAAGTTTAAATTTGGCCCAGAGTGGTGAGAGACACTATATAGCTTTGTAACAAGATATAACAAGTATGTAAGTGTATGATGAAATGTGAGTGTACAATATGCGCGTTTGCTCTTCAGGTTTAGCGTTGCTGTCCCAGAGCTCTGATGAGGTCCTGCATTGGCTCAGTGTCCTCCGGCTCCAACAGGGCATGCTGTCGGCAGAAAAGTATGAGGTGTGCGAAGAGTGTGTTGAGGTGTGGGTGCAGGCCCATCGCCAGTGTCTCTCTATAATGAGACCAGTAAATGTGAGCCAGAGTCCTGAAAAATAGCAAAAACACCTTCTGGACCAGAAAGACGAAGCCTGTTGGAAACACTGAACCTGAAAAAAAGAGGAAAGCGATAATGGCGTTGGGAATGTGGAACGTAATGCAGAACAATGCAACATAAATAACATGCCTTTTACCTGCTTTTGTGGGGAACACATCCTCATCAGTCAGTAGCTCCTGAACGTATGACATGGCATAGTCAAAGTAAAGTGGAGCAGAGCACTTCAGCTTTCTGCCGTGGTCATCGGTCCAAACATAAACCCTGACAACAACAACAACAACAACGCACACAGTGATTAAGACACGACATGCTGTGTTCAGCCTTATAAAAAAGGAACTTTATGTGTTTCCATGGACAAAAATTTACTTTCACTATGCTCATCAAGTTTAGCAATTATTTGAACATCGTACAGGTAATACTTAAAAAATATTCTTCGACTTCCGTTTTATTTTAGTTTGGCAGACAACAAGATAGCTATGATGAAAAATTATGATCCATTAATTTCTACAAAGCAAACAGGGCTGTAGCTTTGAAGGACTGGAGACAATCTTTATAAATCTTCGAGGGTCAGTTCACCCAAGTCTCACACACAAAAGAAATGTTACAGCTTTGAGAATTATCCTGCCACCGTCCCATTCACCGATTTATCATTGCGCTCCTAAAACGTTGTCGGACTCATGATGCAGCAGAACCACAGAAATTGTCTTTTTTATTCCACCCGTTCTTCTTCTTTGTCAAAACCTGGCACCTACATTGCCCACAATCCCACTCAACTGCCAAGACCTCAGTCTCCGAGATTTTAATGTGTTATGTTAGAAGCAGCTAATGTAACCTCGAGCAGCTATAGCATTAACCAGAGATGGGGAGTGGGCTATAGGTACCTGTTAACCTCACTTCTTTCTAACTGCACCCCCCGCCCCAGATTATTTTTTCCAGTTTCAAATTTATAGTCTTCAGCCGCAACTGACACTGACTCAAGTGACATCACTTGAGAAACTACATCAGATATCACACAGCTCCTCTGGAGTCACCAAAGGCTTTATACAATATTTTTCATATATGTACTTCTCAAGACCTAACAGACTGTAATATGTAAAAGAGGTGCAGTTCCCCTTTTAGTAATGGAGGTGAATGCTGTAGAATTTCATCTGTGGTACCCAGAAACAACCTCCCAGTTACTTAGAATAATACACAAACTGCACTGAACAGTTTTCATGGTTGCACTTTGGTAGAAAGTAGTTCATAAATGACTCACTGTGGATATCTCAGAAACTCTGCAAATAAAACGTAATGTATCTGCATGACAAGATACTACTAGGACAAAGATAATGCTCAGTAACTTACGTGTTGTCTGGTCCACAGGCAGTTGGGCAGGAGCTGGGAGTGCAGAACTCAGACAGTGCACTGGAGAAAAGGTTTATATGCTTGAAAAATGCCACAGCTGAAAGAGATTAATACGAAAATGACGCTTTGTACATATCCCTATGTCTGTTTTTCTGCAGTGTGTGCGGGAGGATAAGGAGCAGGAGGCACGAGGTACCAACGGTCCAAAATCTGCTCTGCTTAATGTGGTCTACTCACTGTTGCTGGCAAGCCACTCTGCCTCGTCGACGCCAGGCGGCAGTGCCGTGAGGGCAAACATGTCTGTGTGTGGGATCTGCTGGCACACGAACTGCTGCTGCAGATACGGACGCTCCTCCAGATTATTGTTATTAATTCCCCTTGGGGGAAGATAGTACAGAGTTAATGAAGCAGAGACAGAAAGAGAAAGACAGAGAGACAGAAAGTATTGCTGTGTAAACCAATCGATAGGTCAGTGGATTAATTACTCCTGCTGCAGTCAGTAGATAACACGTTTTACCCTATCCGATGCTCTCTTGTCTGTCTTGCCCTCTGTGGCTGGCACACACATGCAAACACATACAAACTGCCGTAACTGCAGAGCTATAAGGCCAATAAACCAGCAGTTAATTTAATGAAGGCGATCAATTTAGAGCCAGAGTAATTATTGATAATGAAGCTCACTGCTGCAGTGGTCAGTGCGACAATGCAAACGAGTGAAAGGACCAACATTGTGCATGACAATGTGCAAAGCTGAGTGCTGCGGCCTGTTGGCTCTCTTACATCAGTTCATATACCAACTGATAAGCTACAGGTAGTGTTTTATAATCAGTCACACGTGACTCGCAGCTTGGGAACTTGTGGTAATTATAGAAGTGAGTGTAGGAAATGAATGATGTTGTTTGAGAATGCCAACATACTATACTGGAAAGTCAAACTTGGCAGCATGATTTGACTTTATGCAAACAAGGTGACCAGGTAGTGTACTGTGACGATGATGAGGAGGAGGAGTGCTCTACTCTATGTTTTTTCTGTCCGATAGCTAGAGTGTCTTTTTTAAGATGGCTTTGGATGTAAGTGAATATTTCAAAGTGTAGTGGAATCAGGCAGCTGCCACACTCAGTTGTTGTGTGCAGACAGTTTTTAGATGTCTACAAACAGAACAGCTGAGAGTTTACTCAGTGTGACCTTGCCTACTGCGATAAGGGAAACATTGTGCTCTCTATGGGGTTTCACTCACCCTGGTGTATATGTGTGTATGGACAGGAAGAATTAGTTTAGTGGTCTAAACAGCAGGTCTTTGTCCAAACTACAGGTCAGAGGAGGTAGAGAGGAATGTAAACATTAGCTGTACAAAAGGTACAGAGGTGTAAATCCAAGCCTAACTTCTCTTATGTCCACAGGAACTTCTTTTGTTAACATCCTGTTTTGTAGCAGTTTCATGGTATTAACTCAATTACCACCTCTTGGCTACCAGTTGTCAGCACATAAACACAATGAACCCGGAGCTCCTTGTAATGTTGTGTTTGTGTGTAAACACACTCCTCTGTGACCCTTCTCTCCTGGTCTTGGCCATCTGTTTAACTTCACCTCTGCTTTAAGGGTGAAATAAACAGTCCTCTCCAGGGCAGCCAGCTGGACCTTACAGATTCATCATAGAGCAAATATTTGCAAAGCAAATTGTGCTAAAAACACAGTCGTACAGGGCGGCATGGTAGCTTAATCCTTACTGTTCTGGCCCGGGTTCGAAATCCAACCCGTGGCCCTTTGCTGCATGTCATCCCCCCTCTCTCACACTTTTGTATATCTATCACTGTCCTATCCAAAAAAGTCATAAAAGGCCATACATTTAAATAAACAGTCATTCCTCATCTTTGTTCAAACTACGTCTCAACATGTGTTCCCGCTGTTAGAGGAATCCACCTAACTGATGCCATCAGACAAATATGTAAAACACACACACACACACACACACACACACACACACACACACACACACACACACACACACACACACACACACACACACAACTTTATCTGGAGAACATTCCTGAGTAAACCATGTGTGGCCAGCTTTCCAGTCATGTTTGACTCCACGCTATCCATTACTATAACAACATCTTGCTTTTCTGCATGTTAATTTATGTTCAGTCAGAGTACTAGAGCATATAAAGGTGATTATAGAAAGATGGAACAGCAAATGCAAAACTTATTTCCAGACAGGAAACTGAAACATGAGTATAAGTGTAACGCTGATGAAGATGGTTAAGAAAAAGAAATACAACTTACAGTTTTTCACTGCTGATGCCAGAAGGCTGAAGAGTCTGACTGTCTGCCTTCGTAGCCGAGGGGTAACTATGGCAACCCCCCATGGCGTAAAGCTAAGAGCAGAGGTGTTGGTCGTGCCAGCCCCACTTTTCCATCCCAAACATACTAACCCACACACTTCTACACGCTACAGACAGCATATGGGAACAACTGCTCCAGCACAAACATCTCTAAACTCACAAATGAATCCAAACAACTGACAAAACACAAAATACAAAGTTTTCCAAAACACACACAAAACAAAGTCATCCAGGAGTTGAAGATTGTCTCCTGTGCCTCTCCTTTCGCTCCAGTGTCAGTGAGTATATGTCTCCTTTGTCTGGAGTCCCACACCCCACAGGCTCCTCCTCTCGCAGCTCTGAGCAGACAGGCAGGTTTCTCCACAACCATTAAAGTGCAAAACACAACTCCGCCTTCTTCCCGTTTCCACCCACTGCATACACACTCTCTTCTTCACATGTATGCGCACTCTCTACAGAGAGAGCAGGCAGGTGCTGATGGCAAACTAAAGGTGTTTTTTTTCTCCGTGGAAGTGGACAGAGATGGATAGGGAGGAGTAAGGCAGGGAGGGGAGTCGAAAGAGAAGCTGGAGCAGCAGCAGGTGTGTTCAGATTCTGTGCTCCACTTGTAAACTTTAGAGGAATGTCATGACATACACGATGAATCCGAGCCAAGTGACAACACACACCCTCAGTGAAAAGGCAATGATATATAGATTCCAAGCTGAAAAGTGAATATGTGAAGTGTAGGATTACAAAAGTAGGGTGTTCAGCTCCTCCCCCACTGTTACATTAACTCATTCCAGCTCTAAGCACAGTAAGATCTATGTGACAGGGAAGTTTATGTTTGCACTGCGGGGAGATGGTGTAGCGTTAATTGTCAGTGAGGAGCGGTAGGCAACATAATCCATTAGCTCACCTGCCCCTAAGGTAAACATCGCTGTGCCTCCATAGATCAAGTCCTGCTCTCTCTCTCTCTCTCTCCGTTTGTACGGTAGTGTTTTTATCATAACAGGCTTTAAATGTGAGACAAACACAGGCTCAGGCTTCTTCTTGGTCTGATATTTATTAGGTTCATATCTGAATGTACAAGCAAAATTGACAACAGGAAACAGACACATTACTCCCTAAATGAAAAAAAAAAAGAAGAAAAAACAAACCCACCAGCATCAGTTCACAAGTCATTTTACAACACGGCTGCCTTTCGCACACACTCACCTACACAAATGTAATAAGCTATAATGCGAGGAAGATTTAAACTTTGAAATGGCCTCAGAACAGACAATGGGATGATGTAACAATTTAACACCCATTGTCTCTGAATTAAAGTTTTGGGCATACACTGAGCACATACCCAATGAGGTGAATGAGGCTAATGTGCAAACCTAATGGCACTTAAAGATGACTGTATTGTACCTCATGCCATTATGCATAACATCACACCATACCCGTAGCTACACTGCACATGCAGCCCACTCAAGGTGAAGGACACACACAGACACACCAGAACACAACGCAAGGGTCAGACGCAGTGCTAAGGTTTGGCGAAGGACGGGATGAAAATCCAAACCTGTACACACCCTGACAAAAAAAAAAAAAGCCCTGTTTTTCTCCTCTAACCCTGACTTAGACCAATGCTTATTCTACACAGCTCCACTTCAAAACACATCAAAGTGTTGAACAGATACAAGCAAAAATATCTGCGGCCTAAGATTAATCTTCCAAGTCTTTCTTTGACATGTGGCATCCTCTCTTACTGTTGATAACTCCAGAGGGATCAAACAAAGACTGGTTTAGATTAATCTAGACTTGGGACACCATTGCAAGAAAGGAGGCTACTTCACAGATATGAAAGCCAGTTGTAACACTGGTGGGAAGACACACTTTGGCAGAAAGCATTGAAGAAAAAGTATTCTAAAGTATCTACATAATTCACTCGTTCAAGTCAAACATTCCCATCTCTTTGAGTGGGGAATAAGGTGATGGCACTTGGCTCCACCAAATACAAATCAAAAGTGCTTCTTGAAAAAGTGCTTTTTAAATAAATACAACAATCTATGGAAATTGTTCCATAGGCATATATGCAATTAAAGTCAACTCCTGCCCTGAGAAAGAGAGAGACGAGGAGAAAGATAAAGTAAAGCATAACTGTCTGGCACACGCAAACCTGAAGAATAATTCTGGTTTATAACAACTTGGGTCTTGTTTTTGCCATGATTTCAATGGGTTATGAGTAGATCGTACTCAACAAGGTATAATGTCAATACAATGAAGAAAGAAGATCAGCAATCTAACTGGTTTTAAACAAGCAAACAGTTAGGTAGGATTATCTAAACAACTTTACTTTCTGGCAAATATGAGTGTGCTCACTCAAAAGTTTTGATAGCATGGCTGCCACGTACAATCACTTTCATTATCGAGTAATGTGTTGAATATTTAACGGATTAAATCGATTTATTGGTTGCTCTATAAACTGTCAGAAAAATATCCATAATAATTTCTTAAAGCCAAAAGAGACACCATTTAATAGTTTGTTCTGTCTGACCAACAGTCCAAAACTTAAAGCCCTTCGGTTAATTAGAATATTAGACAAAGAAAAGCTGCAAAATGGGAAACTGAAATTACATAATGTTCGATGTTTTGCCTGAAAAATTACTTAATGACGACTTGATTCGCAAAATGATTGCCTAATATTTTTCTGCTGATCAACTATTACATTAATCAACAACTTTCTTCAGCTCTAGTTGATAATAATTCATCATTACAGAGGGAAAGTATGTGCACATGAATAAGATGATAATAATAATAATAATAATAATAATAATAATAATAATAATATAGGTTGATGCAGTAGTTTTGGTATCATTCCAATGTCCACCAGCATTTTCTCTTCCGAATAAGATTGGTTAACCTGGTATTTTGTTAAAAACTCAATGAAAATAAGACCCAAGCTCTAAACCAGCATTATGCTTTAAGAAAATAATGAGAAGGACAAACCACAGACTACCAACTCATATTCACGCACACTCTCACGCAACCTCTATGTAGGAAGCAAGTAGCAGAGGAACAGGAACTGATGCTGGGGTATTAACTGAAACACAGACATCATTATTGCCTCATTTCAACAGTACAACACACACATACAATACACACGTTGCAACCTGCAAACAACCGCCTTTCCATACATTGGATTTATTCCAAAAATAGATATAATGTTTATATATACTGTTTATATTTATATTACGTTTACACATTACCAAGAATAGCCACAACCTAATACATGTTCAAATTTCACAATATTACATTTAAACAGCTCAGAGGGTGATATGAATTGGTATGTGAACATCACTGTTTTTTTGCACGCGTGTAAGGATTTAGTCGTGTATACATGTGTGTACAGCACTGTATGTATGTGTGTGTGTTACACAGGTGTGCTTTCTTTGTAGCCGCAAAACTCTCCTTTGACCTGAGAATGCCCTCTGTACCTCAGACAGAGCTCAAACACACATACACACACATGCCTTCACACATGGATACAACAGCACACACACTTTTCAACATGGAGGAAGAGACACATGATGCTCCCAAATCTGAGGCTCCAAATAAAATTAAAAAAAAAGAGTGTTAATGTTCTACATGATCAAAGCAAAGAAATCTTACTTGTATCGGGAAATGATTTTAGTAGCATGTATAAAAAATTATCACTCACACATTTGTACTAATAAAATGTCTGCCTGGCATGAAATGCATGAAAATCCTTTGCAAGCATCTTTTGAAATCTTGGCTAGTTATGTGAATTCAGTTTTCTTTACTAAAGTGTAAACAGTCAAATGCTCGAATAGAAAAAAAACTCTGGGCTGTGATTTAATGCCCAGAGAGCAGACTTGCTCAAACAATTTCAAATGTGATGCTGAATTTAATAAAAAGGTCCAATTTTAGACTCCTAGGTATTTGTTTTCTTAAAGTGCCACGGCTGGCGTTTAAACACTCTGCTCTGAGTGTTGTCATTCTCTGGAAATCAATGGGTAGTTCCCATTTTGAAGTAGTTCATAGGTTACAGAATTTGGCTTTGGGTGTCTGGTACAATGAAAGGTTCTGTAAAACATACATTCCTCTTTTAAGCGGTTCAGTTATAATTTAGTCACGAAGGCGCAGGAGAGATCAATGTACCTATGTGTGTGTGTTACCCAGCATACATAGTGTTAAGGGCTGTTTGACCTCAACCCTGAGCAGCTACCATTCTTTGGACACAAAAAGGGAATACGAGGGCTGCTGAGATGACGCAAAGCTGGCATTGCTGTGTGTTGAATGGACAGGTATGAAGCATGTGTGCGTGTGTGCGTGTGTGCGTGTGTGTGTGTGTGCCTTTGCTGCATCGTTAGGCCGGTCCATTAGCAGATGGCTGCATCTCTCTGCAAGTAAAAAACAAAACACAACAAAATTATGAACAGGATAAAAAAAAAAGACAGAAAGGAAAATTAAGAGAAGTTTGGTTTTAGTCACTAAGATTTTTATCTATCTACCAGTGACAATTCTGGCACCACCCTTACACAATGCAGGTGAACAGAATTTGGGTTATAACCTTCAAAGTACAGAAGTATTACAGTAAAAATACCAGTAACATCTCTTTTAAAGAGAGGGAAACTAGGATTACCACCTCACATTTGTATGTCTCCGCCAACCAGTCAAGTTGCAGCTTACATCCACATCCGTTCAATTTGTCATCAGTTCATACTTGAGTCCAAGGTTTGAGTAAGATTTGGAAGAAATGCGCTCAAGGCATACCTGAGGTATTCTCAAGAATGGACTGGAAGGACAACCCAAAAACATAATGCCCCCCGGTCACAGCTGTCGTCGGTGACAGACCCCTCCAGGATCTTTTACAGTGTACATGTTAAAGTGTTGGCTGACTTGGATGTTAAATGCAGCGGGCAGCTGCTCAGTGGGCAGCAGGCATGGCTGAGAGAAACAAAGCATGAAGAGCCGGCATATTTTCACATCTTACTCAGTGGATTAAGGATTTATTTAAACAAAACCAGAGTTACTGATTGTTGGATAAATGGAAAGACTAACCATGATGGGTTTGGTGAGTTTTATTTTGTCTTAGTTTGATGTAAGAGAGAAACTTGAACTCAGAAGGTGTACGGTTGTATTTGTCTGTTATGGTACTATAATATTTCCTTCATTGGCATTTTGTTTATTTTATTTATCAGACGTAGTAAACTCGTAATGCATCCTGGTACATGTAGGCACAGCCGGCACGTCTCCGCAGCAGGAGAAATCAGCTTTCTCCGTCAATAAAGCACGCATTTGGGAATTTATTTCTTCAGTGAACATTGACCCTCAGCACTGATTGGACATCCACATAAAAAGGTGCCGACTTTTCCCTTAACTGTTGTATTTATTGTTATCCTTTTATAAACAGTCACATTACGGGCTGGTGGAATAGAAAGAATTGCAGGAATAGGATACATTGTACATAGTGGAGAATACAAAGATGACTTTTTACTATATGACACTTACTGTTGTATTTATTGAAATGCTTTGGTTATTTGTTTATTGTTTTAATTAGGTTCAGTTGGCAATTAGAAATTTCAAGAATAAATTCATCCTTAAAAAAAGGGCAACACACGTATTATTACATTTTCATGAAAAAGAAATGTTAACTCTCACATTTTGTAATAACCACTGCAATGTGTAATCATTTATTACAATGCGGTTTTTATTACATAATGAAGAGAAAATTGAAAAGTGAAATGTATTACATTTTGTCGAGTTATTACATAAAGTGGCGTTACACACAAACACACACTTACTGTGTGACAGCAGCCGACTGGTTAGTTGGACTGGCGGTAGTTGGGTTGGGACAGTCTCCATGTTTCTTTCCCTTTTTGCTTTCTTTCTCATTGCCTTTCCCCTTGTCTTTGATGGAGAGTCCTTCTACTGGCACCTTAACTGCTTCGCTGCGAAAATAACAACAAATGAAGCTATAACTAACTATGGGCATAACCAGGGATTGTTACCTGAACTCATAACGCCAGGAACAAACTGCAGATGACCGCTATTGGCAAAATTTCACCTGAGTTGCTGCTTTCGGCTGTCCCCACTGGCCATTACTATGCCCAGCGCGTACAGCAACGTGTGAATCCACTCGTCTGTCTGCCAACATATAGCTGGCTGTGACTGACCAACATCAAAGTGAGTTGGGCACACAGTTGCTAAGGTTTGTACAAAGGTGATTACCCTCAGATTCCATCGAGGATATTTAATTGTAGCATGCTTGAAGGTGCACTGTTTGTTAGTGACTTACTAATGTATTGCTTTGTTAGAATGTTGATGTGCTGGATTGGTAGCAACTTCTGTTCATAGCATGCTATCAGACATACGGTTAGTAGTGTGGGTGCTCTGAAACAAAACAAATCATATAAACTTCCATTTATGTTATGACTGAGGACAGAATAATCTGTATCATAAAACCACAGAGTTATCATACACTGATCTCATCTTTTGGTTTAATTTCATAGGATAACAGGCCACTGTTTTATTTTCCTTAATGCTGAGTGGACTGTTGCGTGCTCGGGGTCATCATCGGGAACTATACGGTTATGTTGGGAATATGGGATGAGCCTTGCATAGGGACAGAAGTCCTGTAGGTTCTCTACAAGCCACCAGTTGTGAGTTAGTATATTCTTGGGATGAATTAGGCTGGTCCTGAATTATGGCAAGTGATTGTTATATCACATCCTGTTAAATGCAACAAGCAAAAAAAAAAATGTGGCACATATGTGCTTATGATGGCCTTTTAAATCCTTCATACAACTTCAGGAACACTCCAGAGCAAAGGACCTCAAGCACAACATACCGTCTGACTGCTGGTTTGAATACTCTGGAGTCAAGGGGAGATCACAAAGGAGGGAACAGACAGGAGGAGGGCAATATCAGAAGAAAAACAGAGAAGGTGGAAGTAAGATTGTGCGGGAAAAAGATTTGGGGGTTGGGGGGGAGAGAAGAGCTCTATAAAACACTTGAAAGTACACTAGGAGAAGGAGGACACGCTGCACCAATCAAGACAGAGCAGCTGCACGTCACTTGTGTGCAAGTGTGTCTACCTGCTGAAGACTGCCCTTTCATTTTTGGCGTCCACGGTGAGCCGAATTGTCTCCTTTCCAGCCCCAGTGGTGATGGTTTCTGTGGTGACCGTCTCGCTGGTTGAAGACTCTGTCTTTCCCTCTTCCTCATCACTGTCTGAGCTGCTGGAGGAAGAGCTGTCTGACGCTACCAGTGGAGCTTTTCTCGCCACACACACACTCCACACACACGCTGCAGAGAGCGAAGAAGAAGAAATGGACTGACTTTACAATGGATGTACGCTCATTTCCCTGGAGAGGTCAACTCATAGAGATGAGAGATTGAGAGGCAGCAGTAATGAGCTGCCACATACATATAGGTTTGAGTTATATGACTCTAAGGCCCTGTTCAGACCTGGCATTAACATGCATCATGGGTGATCTGAACACAAATGGACAGCATAAGTACAGGTGTGAATGCACCCAAGACACATTGAAGACACATTGATATCCGATCACTCAGATCATATTCGGAGGTGTTCTGGGCCACATATGGGCACATTCTTATAGCAGTGAGTACGCAAATGTGTCCTGGTCCACCCTGAAGGAATGCCCTACTTAACTGTGTGTGTGTGTGTGTGTGTGTGTGTGTGTGTGTGTGTGTGTGTTCGATCGCACATAGGTGTCGTGCTGCTGGAGCGCACTGGAATGACGCTCTGCCACTTTTCTTCTCCAAGTGAGGAAATAGAATATTTACAGTTAACATAATCTGGTTGAAGCTCATATACATTTTTTAAGCACTTATCCCTGAAGTGTATGTCATGAAAGATAAATGGAATGGTACATGTTCATTTTTATAAAGAGCAGGGTAGTGAGATCCAATCACAAGAAGCATTTTAATGCAAGGTCTGAACTGACATATTTAGAGCTGTCCACTTGAGGGGGATGTGGCTCAGCAGGTAGAGCGGGTTGGCCTTTAACCACAAGATCGGAGGGTTGATGTCCAAGTATGCTTGAGAGAGTCATTGAAGACCAAGCCTTGTCCTATGATCCTAAATACTTAGGATGGGTTAAATGCAGAGGTCAAATTTCATGTATGTATATGACGATTATAGTAAAGTTTAAGTTTTAAAAGTTTATATTTTTTGTGATTGGATCACCCAAGATGCATGTTAAAGCCAAGTCTGAACAAGGCTTATGAGCCTTTTTGTCAATTACTTTCATCTCAGCAGTATGCCAACTAAAAGTACTTGTGTTAGAACTGTTTGACCGTTTATCCTTTGACTATATTAATTCTAATAATGGAACGAAAAGTTAATTATAGATAGATCGATAGATAGATAGATAGTTACTTTATTAATCCCGCAAGGGGAAATTGTTTCGCTACAGCAGCATTTATACATACAAGTAAAGCAAGCATTTATACATACAAGTAAAGCAAGCATTTATACATACAGGTAAAGCAATATTAAATATAAAAATGCACAATATATACAAAAAATAGAATGCTATTAAATTAACTAACAAAACAATAGTGCAAGATGTAACCAAACAAACAACAGTTTAACAGTGATATAGTTGAGTGATTGATTTGGCCAGAGGTGGTTTATTATAAAGTCTTATTGCAGTGGGCAGGAATGATCTCCTGTATCTGTCCTTGTGACAGCGGAGCTGGAGGAGTCTGTTGGGAAAAGTGCTGCGCTGTCCCTGCAGTAAGTGGTGGAGAGGGTGGTCTGGGTTATCCAATTTGGATAATATGGTATCAAATTTGTATTTGCAATTGTCAATTTTACTTATTAAAATAAATAAATGAACAAGTCACTGAGTTAACGTGCCATGCTGCAGCAACTTACGGTTCTGGTTCGGTTTTGTGTCGCCTGATCCGCTGACCTCCGAGTCCACAGGAGAGCTGCATCTAGGGCCTGTTTCAGAGCTGGGGATACGATTAACACAGATAAGAAAACCTGCATGAAATGCAGTACAGACAATAAACTACAGACACAATGTGTAGTTTTGTAAAAAAAAAACTGAAAGGGTGATGCAAACTTATTAATAGTATTTTAACACAGTAGTTTTATCAAAACATAGCTTAAAAGATGCAATTTCTCAAATAAGCGCCTCATATTCAGACCACACTCAGACTCACCAACAGAAAGGCTGGAAGTCAGTGAACTTGGCCCATCCTTTCTCCTCTGCCTCTGTGGCAGCTGGTTTGGCGTCTGGAGTGTCCCAGGCAGAAAATCCTCCTGCTGCAGGAGCCTTCGAGTTCACCTCCCCGAAGTCTGCTATCCAGCCAGTGCCTGAATGCCATGAGATACATGCTCAAACCCTGCTTTACCCTTACATATGGGCAAATCATGGGCATCACTACAGAATACAATATTTCTCACTCTTTGTTCCATCGGTCTTGCTCTGGCTTGAGAAAGGATCCAGGTCATCTTTGGGATTCTCTCCCTCCTCTGAGTCTGAGTCTGCTGCTCTGTCAGAGTCCTCAGTGCCAGAAGCTTCTGTCCTATCACAATCTTTACTGGCTCCTGGGCTCTGGGATGATCGGGACCCACCAAACCTTCAATCACACAAAACATTTTTGTATGTTTGACTGAGCGAGGACAATTAATTCACATACATAATTAAGAACTTCAAGCATAATGCTGAAATAAAATCCAAAGCATTGATCATCAGTATTTATTGCTGTGTGTCTACCTGTTACGGGACTTGGTTTGTGTTGCAAATTTGATCTCTTTCTCCTCCCAAATGTCCTCTTCATCATCGTCAAAGGGCTGAATCCTCTCCTTGGAACAGGTCTCAAACACAGCTGTATTAACCTGCAAAGGACAGGTGGACACAGCAAATGTTTTTAGTTTAATCCGTGTACATCAAGATTCATAACGCGTCATAACAAATAAGGCGAAACCGTAAACCTGAATTGTGTGGATGTGTGTATGTTAAGTTGTTGTGATTATTTTTTGGCTCCTAGTGTCCATAAAATTCATTAATGCATCTTGAAGAATTAACAAAGACATCTTTTGTGTAAATTACATAAAAGAACTCACATTGTCCTGTCCTGCATCAATGTTGATATTGATCTCTGCAATTCGGTCAAACGTTGCTCTGGGGAAACCGTAGAATTCACTCAATTGACACACAATAACTGTAGCTCACTGTAATACAGAGAAGAATGTCATTTCATTTACCCAATGCTGTCGTCATGATCAGTAAACTCCTCATCATTGAAGCCAAACTGATCTACAAAGTTAGCCGTCATCTGCTGGATCTGGTAGTCTGAAAAGGCCTAAAATACACATTGTAATTTGAATGAGATTACCATCTGTGATAACGGAGGCCCTCAATATGTTTTGTGTGTGTGCTTATGTATGTCTACCTGTTGTAGTGTCAGTTCTTTAGGGAAGGGGCTCTCCATATCATCCTCTGAGGAAGGGCGTGGGTTTCCAGTGCCAATCTTTACATGAAAAAACCACCGCAAATGCCACATTTGAAGTTTGAGTGCGTGCGTAATTACAGACGGCCATTATATACTGTAGATGAGCATGTGTGTGTCTTTACCAGGTCTATGGTGTTCTTCCTATTAGTCTCCGACAGAGTCTGGTCCACAAAGGTTTCCCAGCGCCCTCTGTAGTCCTCTGGCAACTCTACATCCAAAAACACAAGAACAGCAGCATTAAGAAAAGATTATTCCAGTAGATTGGCAATTGTGTAAATTCCTTCTTTCTTTCACACAGGAAAGTGAGTGCACATGTCCACACTCACCTGTAATGAGACCACTAATCTGTGTGTGAACTGGGCCCTTCTCCAGGTTGTGGACTACTGTGTTGGCAATTCTGGTCAGATGTCCCATGTACCCTCTTCTCATACCACCTTCTGACCTGAACACACCCACACACCCCATTATAGGCAGCTGCTGCCTGTTAGCAAGAACAACATTATGCCATTAAGATCCTTACTGTATTTTATCGTTCTCTTCCCAAGCCTCCAGAATCCTCTGGACAAGGTGGCAGTGCTGAAACAACTTATAAAGAGACAGAAATAGAGAGTCAATACATTGTTTTAAATCTACGTTCCAGCAGATGAAATGTTATTCAAGCATCTAGCTTCAAACACAAGCAGAGACACCTACATGAGTCACCATTAGATTATGTGCAGAGTTTTCAGGGGTGGCTGAAGGTTCAGAAGGGATATCAGTAAAAGCGTGCTCATGTGAGGCATCCTGATGAGGACTGGATTTGTCCTGGGATCCCAAGCCAGGCTGAAGTCTCATTTCATGGGCACAGGGCCGGAGGATGGCAGCAACACAAAGCTCCACTTGGAGGTGCAGGAAATTGTTCCATATATACTTGAAGAACAAGTCCTGAAAAAAAGGAATGTTTTACGATGGGACATTTAACATGCATTACTTTCTCATCATTGAGTTAAAAACGCAGCATGTTTGCTCATCTCACCAGAAGCAGGTCCATTGTATTGAGTCGGCAGAGTTCCTGTGCTACTACCGCGTGGCTGGCAGAGCTGGTATACAGCAGAGAGGCCACCAGTCTGGCTACGTGCAGACGTGTGTTCCCTAATGGTTCCTCTAGCACACCCAGAGAAGTCAACATGGGGTTCCGCTAAAAGCACACAGATGGAGGGCATAGAGGAATCGAGGGGAACAAATGTTTAAAGGTTTAACAGAGTTGTGTTATACGGCTGCAACTACTGTTGCTAAATGTTATCTAAATGGCAGAGCATCAAACATAACTTTTTTTAAAAAGGGGCATGCCTGATATTTATACTATGCTCTCACTCTCTGCAAGTGAAAGAGCTTAATTAATTTCCATATTGCCTGGAACCGAATTATACTGCTGTGCAAGGGATCTCTGATTTTTCTATTGATAGCCATCATTATATTTATTTGTCATGAGTAGCATGTGTTCTCATACTACAATAGCTCAAATTAAGGACCTATAGATGAGTCTATCTTTGTTTACGTACCTTGGGTGGCTCCAGAAGCAGCTGGTGGAAATGTATCAGGTGTGGTTGGATGGCCAACAAAATGCTGCTGTTAACGGTGTAACTTCTCTCAAATCCCTGAGCATCCATTACACCATCCACCCTGATATATAAACAGACCAAATGTATGAAAAACAGGAAACAGATGGATGGAACATTTAATAAATGGTCAAGAGAGAGGTGACTAACTTCACCTAGTGAGGGGCCAAATTAAACATTACATTATGGATCCTTACATAGCATAACTAGATAGTATTATTCATAAACAGTTTTAAATTGCTTAAAACTCTCACACTCACACAGGCCTCCTGATTTCCAGTAATGTGAGAATAACTTGAATTCCATTGATGATACAGCTCTCAGTACTTTCGGCTGAGAACATATTCTGCAGCAACTGCTCCACACACTCCTGCCTGTGGAAACAGAATGGAGTATGTCAGCGCCTCCACATCCTGTAGAGTGTGTGTGTGTGTGTGTGTGTGTAAATCTGTCTGACTTACGACTCCAGCACAGTCAGCAAAGGGTCAGGCTGTGAAATCTCTTGGAGCTGATTGGCCTGGTCTCTACTCAGACGAATGATGTCGCACAAAGTCTGAGATGCATTGGACTGCCTCTGAAAAAAAAAAACACAAACTCACACATGAACATTCTGTCCTGTAAATTGTCTATTCAAGAGTCTGTGTGCTAGTAATAGTATGTTTTAGCAAAGATAGTAGTTCATCATTACTATAAAAATACTGAAATGCCCTTCTACCTCTTCATCTCTCTCAGAGTGAATGAGCTCTATGAGTCTCTGGGCCAGCTTCTCTTCATTCAGCCACTGTCGGGAAAATATTACATTATAAGTGCAAACAATATCAGTGTGTAATGTGTAAAAGTATGATATGAATGAGGGTTTGTCTCATACAATAAGTGTCTCGAGCCTAAGAGGAGGTGGCTCAACACAGCTGATAAGCCTCAGGAGCACATCCATCATGGCTGATGTGTCAATATGCTTCAGTACCAAGGAAAGGAACCCCTCCTTCCGTCGCAGGAAACTAATCACCTGAACACAACAGAAAGAAGAGGAAATATCATGACACAAAAATTATACTAAAATCGGTGTCCAGCTTAAAATTAAGAAACAGGACACATGCAACCTTGCTTTCAAAAGTTGTACTTGGGCTTATTTTTAAAATAGAAAACAAATATATCTTGACTAAGTTGGATATTGTTTCTGCAAAAAAGAATCCTATTCAGTATTTTTAGATGCAATTTCTCAGTGATTTGAGCAACAAAAAATATAACATATTGGGGCGGCATATGTACAGCGGTAGATATTTCAAAACATTTGCAGAGAGTAATTCTCAGTGTGAGCAGTTGTTATTATCTTGCTGTAAGCACTCCTCAGACTTTGGGAATTAAATCACGACAACACAAAGAACATGGATGTCACCTTCTCGGAGTATGCCCTTTGATTTAGCTGTATAAGTGTGTTTGTGTGTGTTACCTGCTCAGTCTTCCGTGTGATGAGGTTCCCAATTGTCTTGCTAAAGAAAGATGCCAGGAGGGGGTTAAGTGGGGACGGCTGCTCCAGGAAGGCATACAGAGTTTCCAGCAGAGGCTCCTCATTACCCAGCTTATCATTGATCACTCCCACATCACATGTCAAAAGCTCACATGCTATATTTGGATATCTGTAATAAATGAAGAGAACACACCTTGCAGTAAAACCAAGCAGAAACAAAAACAATTTATAATGTCTCCCTTATTAGTGCTAAAGTAACTGGAAAAAAACAGGAACAGGGTTGTCCTGATTTTCACAGATTGTTGTCCAACAGGCAATTAAGTAGTTTTACATTTACAATGCATAATCAATGGTTTGGTTAAATAGCTGGATTAAGAACCATTTGTTTTCACAAATCTGAGCTCAATTTAACTTTCACCTTTACTTAACAAAATGGCAGGTAAGATATGATGTGGTGCATCACCAGCAGCATACATCTTTTCCTGGATACAGTACGCTACATCAGCATATTCTGCACAACCACCTACTTGAAGCGCTTTGTCTCCTCTACACCAGTAGGGGGCTCTGTAGTAATCATATGGACCAGTTCCTGCATGCACTGGTCCTGGCACACAAACAGGAGAAGTCTACAAATCCATAATGATCAGAAAGGAAGCACCAGTTAGCATCCGAAGGACTTACTGGACAGTGAAATGCAATAATGTCATAATATGCAGCATATAAACGCACCAATGGACAATTTACAGACCTCCTGTTCTGGGCCTTGCACTCCTGCAACACATCTTCCTCATTCATGAGCTCAATGAGCGTGACATCCTCCTTGTTCAGTAAAGCCTCCAGGTGAGAAGACGTGTGTAAGTCAAATTTCCAAAACATGGCTGAAGTCACCGGTACGGATACTTAGCTGTTGACCAAAAGAGGATTGTGACATGGTGATCATGCATCAAGCATACATATACAAGTCAATGCCACTATTTTTAATTGTGTGCTGAACAATTAACTTTGTGATATAATATAATGCATGCACTTACATATGGACAAGGAGCAGTATCCTCAGTCAGATCTTGCTAAACAGCCATTTGCCTTATTGACATTGCAAGGCTTGGACATCAATCGGCATCAGCAAATTCACACAATGAAGACACAAACCCAGGAGATATTGGCATCAACCTGGTAATAAGAAAATAAGAAACAACAAATGTGACAAAATCATTTCCAGGAAGAGTTACCCTACCTCCCTTACAGTCAGAAGAAGAATTTAAGTCAGCGCAAGTGCCGTGACTCGGCTTGCACTCCTCTCTGGAGGGAGCAGGAAGCAATGCATCTGTAATTGAGTTAGTGCTGCACAACTGAGAATTGACATTACCCAGCTTGCTCTGAGAATAACCTCACACAAATAGTTACATGAGTAAATAATAACTGGAGTCAGAACAATGCTGTCCAAAACAAATCCCCTGCAGGAAGACATTTGACTTTAGTGTGCGATAGAAATACTTGAAACCAATGCGTCAGCCAGTGGATTGGGTGAGGACTTTCTGGCATAAACCAAAAGTCTATCTCCCGCCTCCAACTAGCTTAGAATGCAGCGGCTAGGCTTCTTACTGGTTTTAACAGACGACATCACATTACTCCAGTCATGGCCTCTCTCCACTGGCTCCCTGCTCGTTTTAGAATTGATTTTAAGATTTTACTGATCACTTTTAAAGCCCGCCTGGGTCTGGCCCCGAGCTACATTGTAGAAATGTTAGCCCCATATGAGCCAGCCTTATATCCTCCGGTGGGGCCCTTCTGGCCATTCCAAAGTCGAAGCTTAAATCTAAAGATGACTGTGCTTTTGCCATCAGGGCCCCTCAACTGTGGAACGACCTGCCTGTGGAGATAAGGCTTGCAGAGTCAGTGACTTCTTTTAAATCACTTCTTAAAACCCATGTTTATAGAATTGCTTTTACGTGATGTCGTCCTTTAATGCAGTTATTTTTGTTTTGGCTTTGTCTATGCATTGCTCCTCTGTAGAATCACTTTGTAAACTCTGTTTTGAAAGGTGCTATACAAATAAAGTTATTATTTTATTATTATTATTATTGAGTCTTGCATTAGCTGACATCTCTGTTACTGCAATGTGCAAATGTGCGATACGATAATGACAGTTGAACCCTGTTTGAGGCAGGCAGGAGCTGTCACTGGCCAATGCCTTTGAGGGAGGGATCTTCAACTCACATCCCTCTGACTCAAAGCAGACCACGGATACAGTAAAGAATCCATCTTAACAGCCTGTGATTCAAGCCATCATCATCCATCGGACAAAACAGTCGATTATCGTGATAAACACGCTGCGTGACGTTGTCTGGCGTGTTTTCGTCTAAATTGTGGATAAGGATCCCCATGAAACTGGACATGTTGGGATACCGCAAAGTCAGCATTCACACAGCAAATGTGTAATCTAGATTTACAGTCTGAAATTAGGTTTTAACACAACCTGCTCATTTCCACGCACCGTTCAAATGGACTGCATTACAATAACGATCTGCCTAACGTGGGTATTCATTCAAAAGACATGTTGGCTATAAACAATAACAACAACAATAAGCGAGGCTTAACAAGCAGGTGTCCATGAATCCGTCCTTACCCCATAGCTAAACATGAAATGGATTTTAAATGTCATACAACAGCTTTCAGACGGGCCTTTCCTCGCGTCCTCAGATCAGCTGGTATCAGTGA
The DNA here is from genome assembly GCA_016806645.1 of Ophiodon elongatus. NCBI lineage: Eukaryota > Metazoa > Chordata > Actinopteri > Perciformes > Hexagrammidae > Ophiodon > Ophiodon elongatus. Next base: position 877,985 of record JACSYO010000489.1, on the reverse strand, counting down.
GCTACCAGCGGACCTTGAGGCATATTGTTTATCTTATGGTTCATTTAGCGTCACTAATCTTATCCAGACATCTTTCTTAACGTCATGCAGAGTTGTCACCCCTTGTTCCCGATCTCTACCAGTGCGTTTACAGGGTTCAACGCCGGTGCCTTTCACTTACCTTGCATGCAGGTCGTAAACCAGCCCGTTAGCAATGTCTTAATCGCGTTGCTAACGTTAACAAACTATTTCAATACGGCAACGTAAGTGGTTGGCCAACGGCAGCTCAGATGCTAACGTTGGTAGCTCGGATGCTAACGTTGCCCAACGGTAGCTCGGATACTAACGTCGGCCAACGGTAGCTCGGATGCTGCCGTTGGTCAGTGACGGTGTCCTTCTGATTCAGACCTAGCGTCGCCGTCCTTCCCACCACTCGCACGGGGTTTCCGTTACGTTACCGTTAAATTATGTATTACCATGTATCCATCATTGTATCCGTCGTCCTTAAAAAGTTGAACGGCAAAAATCGCCGAGTCTTGTCTGTCAGGTCACCCGGAGGCCCCTCGATGACCGCTTGAAGATCCTCTCTTTCCCCCGGTCGCAGTGTCGTTTACGCCGCCGCCGCTGCACGGAGCTCGGCCTGTGTTGACCTGCGGTATCGACACTGTCCAAATTATATTTCAGCAGACAGGCAACAACAACACAAAAAAATCTGTCAGATTTGGAAATCAAAATGGCGGCTACCTGAAACGTAATCAAAAGTTCAACTGTCCATCAAGTGTGTAAACAGAAGACCGAGTTACTCTCAGCTTGCTCTCAGGAGCTGGGTGATGCTGCAGCAAAAATATTCAGATTCATAACTCTCATATTGTGGCAAAGAAGGTGCAATGAGATCAAAATAATAATAATAATATAATTTCACTATTACAAGCAATTGCTCTGGTCTCTGGCCATGCCATGGACACCTGTGTTTAGGGAAGGTCTCTCCCTTTCTGACCTCAGATTTTTGCTGCATATGTTGAATATTTACACATTTACTTGCAACATGAACAAAAACAGGCAGATATAAAAACTGCAACTCAAGTAAGCTTTAAATGAAGCCCTAGAAAAAAGGATAACTTTTATGCTGTAACTTGTGCATCACCTGGTGTACAGAGGATCCCCTGTGTAGTGGCTCTGATCCCCCATGCTGACCCTGAATAGGGCTTTATCCCTGTGTCCAATTACAGGTCTGCACATCTATTTTACCATGTTTGCATCTGCAGCTTTACTGTGTAGCTGTACATAATATTAGATGTAGTGCTAATAATCCTTTACAGGCAAAAAAAAACTAAAAACAAGCAGAGTCCATGTACTCTCTATATATGTCTCCATATAGGTCAATGGTGGAAGATGTATCCAGATAATTTAAGTAACCAATCCCACAATGTTGAAATACTCAAGCGCAAGTAAAATAACAAAAGTATTGGCAACATAATGCACTTAACGTATCAAAGGTAAAAACGCCCCAGAAACATTTAAGTAGTACTTTAATTTTGTTGTTGGTTGATGTGTATATAATTCTAACAGTTTTTAATCCTCTGAGGTAGTTTAATCTAAAATAATGCATTATATTTTATACACTGATCTTGTGTTTTGTATGTAAAATCTTAATATGAAAAGTAACTACTGACTATAGCTTTGAAATAGATGTTGTGGAGTAAAAAGTGCAATATTTTCTCTGAAACATGGTGGAGTATAACGTTTCATTAGATGGCAATACTCAAGTACAGTACAAGTACTTTGAATTGTATTTGAGTTAATATTCTTGGTTACTTTCCTCCCACTGCTTTAGGGTTATGTATTTCCTTTGCCCTTCAATTTCTGCAGAAAAATGTTTCATCCTTAAACAAAGGTGCTATTTAAACAATATGCTGCAGTATAACCATCGGGAGACATTGGCTTTGACAGCTGTAAGGCTTTTAAATACCAGCTAATTACTCCTATTCACCTCAGGGTAAGGCATACATAGACTATACATAAGCTAATAACTAGTAGTTAGAAATTGCAGAGCTTAAAATTGTTGAGTCATAAGCAGAAAACAGGGGCTTTATGGTCTTGATCACAGAAGGGGTTGTGATGTACCTTAAGAGACTGACTGACACCAGATATAACGTAAATTAGGTCACAATTTTCTGATGGAAAATATCCAGTGATGTTTAAAATGTCCTAAAACACAGACCTTTAGTGCCCCAAATGGATTGGACTTTCAGATTTACCCACTTCAGCTAAATGCTGTTTTTCTCCACATGGAAACGCCAAGATTTGGGGATATATTTAAAAAGCCAAATTCTCTCATAGGGATCTTTACATTTCAGACATTGTAGTGCAACCTTCCTTTAAGACGCACCCTAACCCCCTCTCACCCACTACCCCACATTATCTAGATGCAATTATAAATTCAGTTGGTCAGTGGACACATTTGAACACATGTTTTTCTGCATTCATTCTATTAATTCAGTCTAAAAGTAAATTTGTTTAGCCATTTCCACCTCATATAGGCACTCGCTTCCGGGCATAAACCGTTAATATTAGTAATAATATAACGTGCCGAATTGTTAAACGTACCAACTACGTTCACTATATAAGAATATAACACCACTTTCAACATAACTACACAAGCCCCGCTGCTGTTTTTGTAATAATACGGACGCCGTTTGTTGGCATCTGTCTCCGAGTGGGTGTTTTTGTCGGAGGACCTGGCAACCCGCGGACAGCCCAGCCGGTGATTCCTGCGTCTGCTCCTCTCAGCTGAAGCTTCGCAGAAGGTCTTTCTGTGTAGCCGGTTAGCATCATGTCGAGCGTTGTGGACACTAAGCTATACGACATCCTCGGGGTTTCACCGTCTGCCACTGAAAATGAGCTGAAGAAGGTACACGAGTCACTCCGTCAAACGAGCTGGGAATGCGTTTTAGTAAGAAGGGAATAAAAAAAGAGGGAGAGAGAGGTCACCAGTGAGTTTTGGCCTAGAAACGAGCAGCGTGAGCTAGCTAGCTAGGGGTTCTCAGTAGAGTTAGTTAGGTTAGCTAGTAAGCTAGGCTAGCTAAATAACTGTTCAATACTCCGTGGCGTTTTTAATGGCAAATAAAGCCACTCGTTGTTTTTAAATCATCAGCAATGATTGGGATTGTGTCTGTCGTTACGTAAATGTGAAGCATGGAGTTAGCCTGCCCGAAAACCAAGAAATACACAGTTGACCACGAGTGTGATAGCTTTGCCGGCTATTGACGTTACGCGATACATTCCAGCAAATAGCCTCCACCAAGTCGCTCAGGAAGGAACAGCACATATAAAGGGGAAAACGGACCGAGAAAAGAAACCCACTTGTGTCTTAGTGGTGTTGGTGTGACATCTTGTATCGTGACTGGAGGTTTATAGGTTTATAGATAACACTTGTATGGTGGTTGTGTCGTGTATTGTTAGCTAACGCTACTGTATACTTAGTGTATATGTAACATAACGTTACGTCTCCCTGTAACGTTGACGTTACCCAAAACTCGACTCAAACATCAGGCAGGTAGGGATTGTTGAAACAATCAACTAAAAAGACAACGTGTCGTGTGTTTGTGACCGTCTGTATATTCATTTTACATTCTGTGACGTAAAGCAACCAAATCAACCCACGTTAATGTAACGTAATGTTAAACAGTCGCCTGTCGTTGTTCCTGTAAAACATACTGAAACATACTGGGTGGTGGCAACAAGCGACAGTGGGATTCACTTGCAAAACGTTTTTCTGTAAAAAAAATAATAATGAAGTGCTTTTAGATTTGCCAGAATATCATACATTTGACGTCTTTATGCTCGAGTGTCCTTAGGTTAAAGCCATCGATGCTCTTATCTCGCTACATGTCCTTATGTTGTTGACAGCAGGCCCACTACTCAAGCCCGTGGCTATTAGGGACAGTTAATACACGTCGTGATTTGCTAGCAGAGCCTTTTGTTGGTGCCACAGCTCTGTTCATTTTGATTTTTGGTTTATTACAGGCCTACCGAAAATTGGCCAAAGAGTACCATCCTGACAAGAACCCTGATGCCGGAGACAAGGTATGATGCACCAAAGCATGGTAACAGCAGCAACACCATAGTTAGCAACAGCACCAACAGCAATAGCTCAATTATTCAACAATTGGGACCAAGAAATGATGTCAACTTAGTTTATTATGATCACACAACTCTTTGAGGATTTAGAGGTAAGTTACAGATCAGAGAACAGAATATGAAACAGGTTTTTTTTTTTTTTCGAGCGAAATGTGCACCAGTGTTTGATTCATACTGCTTTATGACTTAATTTCTCAGATGCTGCAATGACACAAAAGACTAGACTGTCTTCTTGTTTCTTTTTACTTTGTAAGAGGGGCTCATCAGAAACGCACCCAGTTGGCCTTTTTTTGCTGTGATGTTCTGAGTTGTTTGAAACTGTGTCAAGCTGTCTGATTGTACCTTTTTTTCATTTTCCAGTTTAAAGAGATCAGTTTTGCATATGAGGTGCTGACAAACCCAGAAAAGAAGGAGCTTTATGATCGCTATGGAGAACAGGGCCTACGGGAGGGAGGAGGCGGTGGGCCTGGCATGGACGATATCTTCTCTCACATTTTTGGCGGTGGACTATTTGGGTTCATGGGGGGACAGGGCAGAGGACGCAATGGAGGCAGGAGGAGAGGAGATGATATGGTACATCCTCTGAAGTAAGTGTGTTACATAAATACTGTTTGTTGCTTCAATAGGTGATTAAAATATATTGTGAGGTTGCACACATCTTATATATGTTTTTTCATGCAGAGTTTCTCTTGAAGACCTCTACAATGGCAAAACCACCAAACTGCAGCTCAGTAAGAATGTGCTGTGTGGTGCCTGTAATGGGTGAGTTTGCTTTGAATGTTTCATTTTTCATCATTTAAGAAAATCTATATTTTCAAAGCCCTGACAGAAGATAGAATGTAATTAGAGTAATTTTGTTGGATATACATTCCTGCTAACAATGATGATGCTTTACTGTTTGCCTTTTAGTCAAGGGGGTAAGGCAGGAGCAGTGCAGAAGTGTGTGGCGTGCAGAGGACGAGGTATGAGAATCATGATTAGACAGCTGGCCCCTGGGATGGTCCAACAGATGCAGTCAGTCTGCACAGACTGCAATGGAGAAGGTATTCTGTCCGTAAAAACCCACACACTGACTAAACTTTTAAAAGACAGATATTGTACAACAACGAGCACAGCGGCCCTCTGAAATTGTCCAATCTCTCCATGTGTGCTTGTGCAGGTGAGGTGATAAATGAGAAAGACCGCTGCAGAAAGTGTGAGGGTCATAAGGTGTGTAAGGAGACTAAGCTTCTTGAGGTGCACGTGGACAAAGGCATGAGACATGGACAGAAAATCACATTCTCTGGGGAAGCTGACCAAGCACCAGGAGTTGAACCAGGAGATATAGTCCTGGTACTGCAAGAGAAAGAACATGAGGTAAAGGAAACAATTGGCTACTTATATTGATTGTTTAGTGGTATTTATTTTATTATTATGGCTAAGACTATGATGTTTCTACATTTATTTGTTGTACATGTTATGACACTTAACACATTTGGATGTCAATCTAAATCAGGAATTCCGCCGTGACGGCAGTGACCTTCACATGGTCCAACGTATCGGTCTGGTTGAGGCTCTGTGTGGCTTCCAGATGACTGTCGCTCACCTGGATGGACGTCAGTTGCTCGTCAAATATCCACCTGGCAAGGTCATCGAGCCAGGTAAACAAGTCTTCAAACCACATTAATTGATTTTTATCTCTGTTATGACATTCCTGTTTTGTTTATTCTGATGGACTTTTTAAGGTGCAAAAGATGATAGCTCTTGTATTTACTGCATCTATTACATTTTTTTGCAGCTAGTTTTACGAGTGTCCTGATAAACACTAACGGTGTCTGTAGTACACCATTGACTAAGGTTTACAGACAATTTTTATTTATTGTTTACCCCAGATCTTGTGTACACACCATTTTACACCATTGTTACACCATTTTGTTGGTGTGTGGCAGGTTCTATTCGAATGGTGAAGGGAGAGGGAATGCCTCAGTACAGAAACCCATTTGAGAAGGGAGACCTTTACATCAAGTTTGACGTCCAGTTCCCCGAAAACAACTGGATTAGCCCCGAAAAAATGAATGTGAGTCGGAATTGTCAAACATCCCGCCTTGCACCATTTTAGCTCCAGTAAGCTTGAATGATTGTAGTGTCGTTTTTTTTACTCAATTCTATTCTTGCAGGAACTCGAGTGCTTACTGCCTGCTCGTGCTGAGAATCCTGTTATTGCAGCGGATGCAGAGGAAGTTGACCTGACAGAATTTGACAAGAGTCAAGGGTCAGGAGGTGGAGCCAGGAGAGAGGCCTACAATGATAGTTCTGATGAGGAAGGGGGCCATCATGGCCCAGGGGTGCAGTGTGCACACCAATAGAAAGACTCATACATAAAAACATGCACATTGCACACACACACACACAAACGCATAAATACATGAACATCTCTTGAGTCCCATTGCTAACACCATTCAAGACTTGACACACATACATGTTGATTTCTCTCCTTTCATGATTCACATGAAAAAGAGATATACACAAATACATACACACTTATATCAGCCCTCCTCAGTTCCATGGTGCCCATAAGTCAGAAATATGCTGGACGTGTGATGACCATTTTGTGTTTATGGACAGTAGTGCTCATCAAAGCCTCCAGCAAGAAGGTTCACTGAATGAACTTGACTTGGACCGCCCTGTTTTCATCCTCGGCTTTTACCTTTCACTGTGGGAAACACCAGTCTAGTGTATAAAATGCAAATATTGTTGACTTTCTTGTATACGGTGTAGTTTAGTCGATCACACACAAGCGCATGCTGCTTTCTTGCTGACGATCTTGCACATGTAGATCCAGGGTCCGGATAGGACACCACAGAGAAATCTGACACCACACCTGTTTAAATTTCCGTGTGTCACTGCTATCAAAGTGCCCCGCTATCAAGAGAGCTAACCTAATTACAGCCATCCAAGTGTGTCCTCTGCACAGCCTGCTGAGAACCGCACGTTTAATCCACGTCATCCTCTAAGGTGAACAGTCATATTTTGAAAATGCGACTGTTTCTGTTAAGTCCCCAGCTGTCACATTGCTAAAATATTAAAGCCCTGAGGAAACACCTGTCAGCCAGGCACCATGTTTTCTTAGTTTGGAATTTAAACTTGTTTGTCTTTGTTGGTTTGAATGTTAGTGTGTTCGAGACCACAGAACTTGAACCTAAGTTGCATACTCGTCATTTGAATTGAGGACACGCTTGTGTACTTTGTATGTACTGTATGTGTGTAATGCAGCGGCTCCGTGTGTGAGCTGCTGTGGAATGTTCTGGCTTATTAGCGTGATAGATATTCCTGCTTTGTGTTGGACTGCAGTGTTAGTGGACACTAAATAGGGGCAATTTAAGAGGGAAAAACAGAATGTTTATTTGCTGAGAATCTTCCCACGTAGACATTTTCCCTCTACTCACCAGAACCAGGAGATCTTCTTCTCTTGCAGGAAAACCACTGGGCCCGCAGCAAACCTCTGTATTATACATATCCTCCCATCGTAGAGTTGTTAGCCAAACTTACATTCTTTGACATGTTACAATATTCCTATCCCTCTAGAGCTGTAAATAAATATAGCCCCAGTCCACAGGTGCATTCTAAGTCTACGGCGGTGTCCTTATTCTAGTCACATTATTTCTTTTACAAGTGAGTAATGGCCAACAGTGCCAATATATGTTATGTTCACATGAAGGAGAGTTGATGGAACCTCTGTAGACTGCTAACATGCACCTCTGCGACTTATTGTGTATGTAATTAAGGCCACGGGGATAATGTGTACACACCTAAAGGGGGTCATTGATAAATGACGTTAATGTTGATGCTTACGTTTGTCAAGATGATAATAACTGTATAATAAACAGTCAATTAAAATTTGAGATGTCTTATTGCAAATGCACAACCTGCATTCACAATTGTTTTTATTACGTGAGCTTATATATGTGACCATAAACAAAAGGGCCAATGCGATAAAAAAATCTGCAGCATTATACGTGCATCAGAATATTATTTGATAAGCAATGTGGCAGATTGTAAATCGTTAGAAAATCCCACTTTCGTTGCACAGCAATTAACTAAAAATCCCCTTTGTTACGAACTCCACATGAATTTAAGCAGCTGTAGTTTCTCAGTCTGCTCCCTCGTCTGTTTCACTGCTGTTGAGAGCTACTGGACCCAGAAGCTCCTTAAATCCTGCAGTATTCCTAGAAGATAAAAGGAAACATAAGAAGTGGTTGTAAACCTTACTTTCCCGTTTCATTTAAAGTGGTCTCCCTTACCTGTCTCGTTTGGACTGCATGACACAGGATCTCTCTCTCCTCAGCTGCTCCAGTCGCTCTCTGACAACTGTCTTCTGCTGGTTCTTATCCTCCTAAAACACAATAGGAATGGTGATACAATGATAGATACAACTTTGTAGACTGAGCCCCTCAATATACAGTGTTTTACCTGTGGTAGATCTTTTGTGAGGTGCCTTAGCCTGTCGGTGTGCTTCAGGCCAAGCAGATCTTCCTCTGCCTTTCTGTTCTGTATGATCGCCAGACGCTCCTGAACCTGAAGGACAAACCGTGTCAGAGTGACATGTCACCTCTGCCTCCCACAAACAATGATCCGAATACTAGTGGGGGAAATTCCTACTCTGCTTCTACACCTTCCTCTCACCCTCAGCAGTTGTGTCTCTCTATCTCTCTGCTGCCTCTGTTCGACCTTTCTTTGCATGTCCACCAGGTTTCGCATTGTCATTTCTCTCTCCATTTCCGAGACTGGTTTTCTTGCTCGCTCTCTCTCCACCAGTGTGGATTCCCTCATTGCCTCCCTCTCTGCAGGGCTACTGTCAAACTTTACAAGAGGAAACGACAGATGAGTGAATAATGTGGAAATGTTCAGCACAGATCTTGGTTGCACAACCATGTATCAGCAAACTTACTGTGGCTTGTGTATTATATATCTGGTCCTCAGCATTAGTGGGTTCAGGCCCTCTCAGGTCCCACAGCTCCGACTCTGTTACAGTGGGACGCATTTCTACCTCAAGCACTTCTCTGTCCACATTAGCTGTCTTTTTCATCAGTTCCGAGCAGATGTCACCACCGTGCCGCTTAATCTCAGGAGGGTCAACCAAGAGACGTGGTTGTGCAGCATGCAGGGTCTCTGCTACCAAAGCATGTGTTTGCATGTCGCATTCAGATTCTCCCTTGTCTGGTTGATCAGCTAGTGCGCTCTCCACCAAGGTCAACTAATGAGAATATAAAAGGGGTAAAACAAATCAGATACGTGACATAGTAATACAATGTTTTATGGTCTGCTTAACAAATCATAGAGTACCTGTCCTATTGTGCTGCACTGCTGGTCTGCAGACGGTGCCTTAGGATGACCTGTGGAATCAGAGTGGAACAGGGTGTGTTTCATCTCTCCTCTGTCACTCTCCCCAGTAGTCTCCTTACACGGTGTGTGTTCAGCCGTACTGCTCGCGTCATTTGGCTGTACATCCTGGCTCTGTCCTTTGCCTCTGACTGCAGCCCCTTGCTCATACTTGGTGTCATCCTCTGGTGGTTTGCTCCAAGCCATGGTGATCAGTGAGCCCTGTTTCTCATAACTCTGGGGGCTCTTTGTTGCACTGCCCACTTCTTCTTCCCGGGCTCCTCTGTCTGCGGCGAGACTCTGACTTGTTGCATCTGATACACACAAGATCTCCAAGTAGGGCAGGTCCTCCATGACCGCTCCACAACCTGGGGGAATGCAACATGTTGTAATTGCAGCTTTAATGGTTTGGTCCAGGTTTGCCTGTGTTTGCGGTACCTTTACAGACGTCCTCTTCGTCAGTCCACTCTGCAGCTTGCATCACATTTAGTTCTCTGCTGGCCCTTCTGATTGAATCCACCGTCGGAGCTTCAGCTGGCCCACCACTGCTGTTTTGAACATCGACCAGTCCACTGCAGCAGGATAGAGCTGTGATTTGCTCATTGATGCTATTTTCGAGTATAGAGCCTGAAGTAAGTGGGGCATCTGATAGCAGTTGGAGCAGGTTGGTGTAGCCTTGTGCTTGAAGTTCGGATTCATATGCGTCTCGCAGAGCTTGGACACACTGTGCACTCTAACAGACACACATCATTATTTGAACAGTCTGTGCTGTATTAAAAGACTCGCTGTAATTGTTGAATTTTAGGATTGGATGTTGTGGTTTGTCTTGACTCACCTTGTCCATCAGTGCTGGCAGTAATGCAGATGCTTGGACTTCCTGGAGCTCCATCAGATGGGTCAAAAGGAGCAGGGAACAATCCTCCAGATGGGGTTGGTACCACAGTGCCGGTTGACTGCTTATGTTAGGCTGGAGTTGTGGCTGAAGGTTTGTTTGCTTTAAGAGGGTCTGAGTGTCATTGCGTGTCTGTAGGTCAGCATAGATGTCTCTAAGTCTTTTTCTTAAAGCAGCTTTTTGATGGCAATCTGCATTATGAAAATTAAAACAAGAGAGGTGGGATATACAAATGAGGGGAATACAAAAGAAAAGGAATTCCGACAAGCCATGCAGCAGAGAAAGAAAGAAAATATACACATACCCTCTTTTGGAGGCACCGTGCAACCCGGCTCTTGCAAATCCTCTATGGAGACCCCATTTGCCAACTTGACCAGGTGCTTCCTCTCCTGCTCCTGAGTCAGCACCAGCAACTGCAGCCCTGCCAGCTGTAACAGGGCCAACGTGTTTGATCTGCTGCTGATACTACTACTGTTGTGTTTTCCCTTAAGCCATTACTCGAGAAACATCTTATTCGCAAATTTTGTAAAATTAAGTTATATCATGTGCTGCCTTTCTCTCAGAATCAGCATATTCAGATTTATAATACCTGCTGTGGTGAAACTGAGATAAAGTCGTTCTTTTGCTCCTCCTCTTCACCATGTAGCCACAGTGTGGCCTGCTCTGCTCTGCAGGGACTCTTAACATGTGGCCTGAACAGATACATGTGGGACAGACAGCATATAGCTGAAACACAGTGTACATAGGGCAAAAAGCAAGACCTGATGATAGTGAGTACATATTCCTTTTCAGTGTTGAATTTTTATTTTGACTTTCCGTTTTGGCTCACCATGTCTCCCAGGACTGCCGAGCTGCCAGTAGAGCGCTGTAAGACATTTTTTCTCTCTGAGCTCTGAGAGTTGCCAATCTGATGTATAGGCACAACAGCCTCAGGCTCTCCCTGTCCAGCCTGGAAGGTAAGACATTAATGAATCAACTCATTACGTACCTGGTAAGAACCATATAGAAGTCCATATGTGTCAAATCTGAAATCTGCAAACAATTCCTTGCATACGTGTTAACTTGCGCTGGGTACTAGGGGAGCAAAATCACACAGTAATTAAATAAATAAATCTAAAGTCAATGTGGATATATGTGGGATTATTTTGACTTGATTGATGTGTAGACATGATGAGAATCCAGCTGCTGTGCAAGGTAAGAGCAGACTTACTCCCAGCAGGTTCAAATTTTAAAAGTATTTACCTCTCACCCAGGACTGTTAGTGTGTCCCTTTCCTGTTGACGAAATGTGCATAACTCACACAGGAGCGAAACAGCAGACCAGCACTGTTCTCTGTACTCAGGACGGCTTCTCAGGAAGGCCCTGCAGGAGAGTAACTTCTGTTACAGTGCTTTTGTTTGACGCCCATTAAGGGGACATGGAAAGTTGTTTTACCTTGTTTACAGTGTTTACGTGGATTTTGATAAAGTGCACTATTTGTGTTTTTATACATAACTGAAGGTGATTGACCTTGTTTTAATCATAACATAAATTACTGCTCTCTCAACTGTACACTGTATGTTTACTTTACTTTTTTAGTTTTGAAACCAGGAAATATTGCTGTATTGTATTCATCTTAAATGTGTAATAATAACCGTGTTATTGTGTGTTACCTGTATACCCTTAAGGCTCCTGGCAGCTCAGCCAAACGAAGCATGTCACCTGATTCCAAAGCCTCATCTGCAAGATCCCCCAGCCCCTCCTCTTCTTTATCTTGTTGCCATGGCAACATGGTCTCCCAGATACTCAGAGCTGTGGTATTACCAATAAAGAAGAGGAAGGGAAAAAAAATCGGGAATGTGAAGCACCTTGGCCAAGCTTTGAGTTATACTTTGAGTGAGGAGATTGTTCTCTGTGTTTTATTGTTACGACAGTTCAGTGAGATTTTTCCTTACTGTAGTGCTCCTGAAGCATTTCACTATAAAGCAAGCGGGTCACCACATCGTACTTCACTTCCAGCAAGAGGAGGACGTCTGACAGGGAGACACAGCCCCAGGCCTGACCTCTAACCCCTACGCTTTGGCCCTGCCAGGGAGAGGGTAATATACTTTGCACACTCTCAGATGCCAATCTAAGAAGATAAATAAAAGCACATACACATTTTAATTATACTGCAATGTGTCAATACTTAGTTAAAGTGATACTATGTGGCTTTTGAAAGAAGAAATAACACATTCTCCCTCAAACAAATTCAAAGGTAAATTAATTTGCAATAAAATGTATTGTTGCTCAAATCAATACAGGGTTTTGGTGCTTCAGCCTTACTTAGTCTGGTATGACCAGTATTGTATGATGGCTTATGTCAGCAGGCTTTAGGTGGATCTAGGCATAACAGATATTACTGATTCAGTTCCATTTTTTTTACTTAACATTTACATTATTCCATAGTTTTCACAGCGGCTGCTATTCAGCAGAAGTTGCACAGGCTCGCTTTAAATCAAATAATTATATTTTGAGCTTATCTAACTGTATGTTTAGCAGGTATCTCCTCAATCTGCAAGGCAACAAGAAAGTCAGTCCAATACAAGCATTAAGTAATGGAGTAAAGCACAATAATATTTATCTCTGTACTCTGATAGAGCTAAAGTATCAAGTAATGTATTTGAAAAAGGAAAACTCAGGTAAGTATTTGAGTAACATTTTGACTTCTGAGAGTTACGGTGCTCACCTGGCCCAGCACTGCCTGGCTGCCTTCTTGAGCCTCTTCACACCTCTCACACACCCATACAGCTCTTTTCCCCCCACCACTTGTTTGTAAGTATTTGGGTCTGTGCTTTGGTGGAGGCCATTCACCACATGAGGATCCACACTAACTTGTTTGTCCATCACATAAAGAGTGCTGAGATTGCCAACATTTAGCAGCTGGAGGTCCCAGTAGAGCTGCAGATAACAATATAGACTCTTAGTAGTGATGACAAAATAATATTTTGGTCACTGGATTTCTCAGACGCCATTATATGAAATGCAGAGAAAAGAAAAAACATTGCATTGACTACCTTTTCCTTCTTTTCCTTCTCCCTTTCCATTTCTAGGAGAACATCCAAGACATTTTCACCAACACATGACCAACTATTGTCACCTCCTGCAATCTGACACAGACACAGGAGTATCTCATAATGACGAATGAACATTGGATCATACGATAGCGGCTTTGTTGTTTTAAATATGTCCGAGTTTTTACCTTCTTCATGGCCACATGTGCTTCATCGGTGTGGGAGGAAACATGAAACACTTTGTGGTAGAGGAGACTCACATCTTCAGAGGAAAACTCTGCTCCGACAGACTTACCCAGGGATCGGTACAGACCGCTGATACAATCCTGAAGGAAGATGTAAAGACGTTAGATGGAGTTTACACATACACACGAAAACTAATATACAACATCTTACCTGCTCCATGTTTTCACCACCGTGGACTGATAAATTATACAGGCTTGTTACTATGGTTACAGCAGTCCTCTGCAAAACAGCTGGATCAGGTTACCAAGCAACAAAAGTGACAGTGTGTCTGTCAGAGGGAGAAATGTGATACAAGACCACGTGACACATTACACTTGTATGAAAAGTGTTCGGTGACATTGAACCACTGGTGAAAGTTGGTGGCTGCCAATGTGTAAATTGTATATTATGATGCTTGTCTCATACATTATATGTATTCATGGATCTTATAAAACATCCACAGGTAAGAAAGAGGTAACACTTTTTTATAGGTTTGTAATTTCCTGCTAATTTCCTGGCAAGTTTCCTCGAAATAACCACATGTTAATAATTATAAAGAAAATATAAAAAATTTCTGAGACTGTTCTTTTGGTTAGGATTTACAGATTTACAGTAGGGAGTTTATCAGCAGTTGTTAACTGAGATGAATTTAGCTGAAATAAGTGCTCCATTAAATCTTCAGTAAATATTCATCCCTTCTCCATTTATCATTTGAAACTTTAGTCTACATATATGTTGAATTGTTAAATTATTCACATTTTTGCATATTCAGCTGACCTGCTGTGCACTCAATAAAATCAGTTGGAATTAATCAATTACAAACGTTTCAATTGAACATTAACATATTTTATTAAAATAATTATAAAGAAATGAAAACCTGTAAAATAAAGATCATAATCAAGTATTGATGACATGAAACGAAATACCACATACGTTAATGAAACCTTTGTTTATTTGTACGATGGAGAGCAAAAAAAAAAAAGAAGAGTACCTGAGATTATGTGGCTTCTTGTATATACAGTCACACATTGCACAGTGCTGAAAAACATTAAGTGGTAGCAAATAATACTGTTAAAATAATCTAAAGGCTGTGGACAATATAATCATAAATGTGTAAAACAAAACAGGTCGGGACAATACTAATGAACATGTGATAAAAAAAACGACAAAACCCTTGTGTAGTATAAATATTCAGTGCTACATATAAAAGTAAAACAATGCTAATAAAAACACTAAAATGCAGTATTTCACTTCTGTCAATATGTTAAATCCACAGGTTTTTGTATTTCAAACTGTATACAGTAACAGAAGTCTTTAGCAGTCCTTGAGTGGATTGAAGATTATTAGAGGTGGCAGTGCATATGTGTGCGTACAAGTTAAGTGTTCACTCGAAAGTGAGCAGTCCAAAGAATTATGGGGGATTGCCATGAATGATCTTAGGGCACTTTTCTTGCTGTATGCAGTAGTTGTTGTGTAGAACCAGACCAGCAGGACACTGGCAGCCTGGGACACAGGGCTTGAAGCAGTGGCTCTCTATCACCCCCAGTGGTACGTCCACGTTGAAGCAGGTGACGGGACACGGGGGTCCGCACTCGTCAAACACAAAGCCCCTCTCCACTGGACAGCCAACAGCTGTAGAAGACAGCAATAGAGAGAAAACAATGAGAGACTGTCAACACTATGGCTTCAAGGGTGACCAGTGGGAATTAGCAGGTCTCAACAATAAGATCACTTTTTTCCTAAAACTGTCTTTTCATTTTCATTTGAGGCTTATTTGTTGTGCATGGCTCGCTTCTAGCACTGTAAAGCATCACTGAGCAGTTTACAACAGGAGCAGGTGGACTTGGGTGAGTTTTTCATTGAAAACAGAACATGAGTCATAGAGACCTTTTGAGATCCAATAGATAGAAATGAGTGAATGAGTGAGTCATTTCAGACACAGCAAGGTACTGTAGTCTGTTTCATCAGGACAGTGTGGGTGAGGTTTGATCAGATTTGATAAACAGTGGTTTGGCAACATATACAAACAACCCCCAAAATGTCAAAATATTTTGATTAAAATGTTGCTAAAATCGTATTGGTACACAGAGGTATGTCTGTATCACCTTTTCCAACTGAGCAAAGCTTAAAATCAGTGAATGAAAGCACGGAGACAAACATAAATACAGAAATCTCTCATGTGAAATGACAAAAACTGCTCTAACTTTGGCTGATTATTTCCAGCATACCACATGCTCATCCAGCAAAGAAGTTGCTTAAGAAAATATATTTACAGGACCTTTAAGTGTGTGTTTTACTCACCACACAGCGATGGGCTCCTCCATTGCAAGATGACTCCAGCCTCTCTGCACTGACCGGCGTAGGCCTCCAGTGTGTCACACAGACACTCATCAGTGTTGGCCCCGCAGGCACAGAGGTCGTACACACAGGCTCCGTACCACGGTTCAGGGGGCACCACGCGATGGCAGGGTTTGAACGCAGCTGACTTCAGGACCTTACAGCGAGCGTTAGCCCCCTTCTTGGCCTGGTAGCCTGCGTCTTTACAGGGGTCAACATTCTCACCGGGGCGACAGGATGAGAGGGAATGGCTACCATTCATGACCTAAAATGACAGACAGGTCTTTCATTTGCATGCAGTTAAATTACTTGTTTTTGGATGGCGATTTCACTTTTACTCTGTGTATTCTGTGTTGTTCTATGTATTTATTTTACCCTCCAGCTGTTTCCAAAGTCAGACTCTGACAGGCTGAGCCGTCCGCTGGGCATCCGGAGGTCGTCCTGGTAGTAGTTATTGAAGTTTCCACAGAGCCCACAGGTGTGGCCCTTATAGGAGCCTGGCACACTCACTTCCAGATGTGAGCGACCACTCCACGATACCTAAAGGTGAACCAGTTGGTGTATAAGCGTGTGACAGATACCGAAGGGCCTTACTGTTTCCAATCATACGTTAATCACAAAGACAATGAGAGATAAAAAGACTGTACCTTCAGCCCGATGTTAGTGTTGAGTAAGATGGTGTTTGTTTGTCGCTCTACGTAGATGTACGGTTCACTGAGGAACGGCAAACTCACAACCTCATCATTCACCTGAAGAGTACAAAAATGGCTGTGTGAATACATATCACAAACATGACTGTGTAAATATTTCAAGTATTTGTACACACAAACCTTCACAACCCAGTCCTGAAGTAGCTGCACTGTGATGTCTCCGATAAACACAGTCACCTCTTTGGTCCAGGACACTCCTTTACGTCCACGATCATCATTAGTGGCATGAACACTGTACAAACAAGGAGGAGTCATTGGGCGGGGCATAACGAGTAACATTTTATTAAACATATTGAAAGGTCACATGAAATGGCATTTTGATTGTCGTTTTCTTTCATTGGTATTTTCTTAACGTCATGAAAGACTTGAATTTAAAGGGGTCGATTCCCTCTCTAAATATATAAAGTCAAGTCTTTTCTACAGGAGGTTACAGAAGCAAAGCATCTTGAAAACTGGATGTTTTCAAAACATGTCTACTACTATGCAGCACTTGCTTGGGTAACCGTGGTGACCCACTCACCTGAAGTCTCCACTCTCACAGTCCTGTGCCAGGATGTATGTGCACGCTCCCTGGAAGTGCAGCATGCGGCCATCGAAGGTACGATAATGAGGGTCGCCGAAGGCAATGCAGGTGGCTGGACGAGGAAGACAATGAGGACAACACAAACCTGGGACAATGGCTGGCATCTCATCCTGCAAACACACACACACACACACACACACACACACACACTGAGGAGCTGGCCAGGGTGTTAACACTGATGATAAATGTCAGATATTTAATGTCTCTCTCCAAACTGATGGTTCAGGACAGTGAGGCATCTTGAGAACATTTCAGACTACGATGAAACACTGAGAAAGACTGTGTGTGTGTGTGTGTGTGTGTGTGTGTGTGTGTGTCTGTGTGTGTGTGTGTGTGTGTATGTGTGTGTGTGTGTCTGTGTGTGTGTGTGTTTTACTGACTGTTGCACAGGTTATGGGAGGGCAGCGTTCACTGTGACAGTGTACGTCTCCAAACACACATGTACAGCTGGTACACTCATCCACCTCCCACTGTTCGTTAGAGTGATATACTGTTCCTTGGTACAAACACGACGCCCCTGAGTCTACAACGCACACGCACAGACATAGACACAAATACACACACATTAAACTTGTTAGGCAGACCACTAAAGTTGTGGAAACTCACTGTATTGGATTGTTTTGATACCTTGGCATTCGTAGCAGCATTTCCCTGGAATCTTCACTTGTTTCTGGCCATTTAGACAAACTGTGGGTAAACACTCTTCAATGCTGCACTCAATGTAGCCCAGCTAAGGATGAAACAGAAAGAATAGATAGTCTGAATATATACAAGATTAACAATCTTGGGTCCAGTGGTGGAAAGTAATTAAGTATATTTATTCATGTACTGTACTAAAGTATGATTTTGAGGTACTTTACTTGAGTATTTCTATTTCATGCTGCTTTTTACTTTGCCATCCTTCCATTTCAGAGATAAATTTGCACTTTTTACTCCACAACATTAATCTGACAGATATAGTTGCTAGTTACTTTTCAGATTAATATTTTACATATAATACTTAAAATCAGTTTATAAAATAAAATAAAATAAGAAATAAAATGATAGAACTTCTGTTCGACTCACGTTACAGGTACATGTGACGCAGTCGTCATCGCTGTCTGTCCAGCTGCTGCCGTTGGCCACCCGTCTGTTCTGGCCCTCAATCACACAATCTGCATGAAACACAGGAGAACCATCACAAAAATGGATGTTTTAATGCCAATGAGACTTCCTCAACATTTTTAAATGTACAGCGATCAGACAAACGGGAGGAAAGCAGGTTTTATCTCACCCTTACACACAGGGCAGCATGAGTCTGGAGAGTTGAACTGTTCATCACGAGGGCAAGTGATTGGGAGGCAGTTTTGGTGTAAGCAGGTCCATGTCAGGTCCTAAATCACAGACACAGGATCACTGTACTGCTCACTGTACTGTACTGATAGAAGTTTGATCAAGACCAACAATTTAGATCTCAAGGTGCAGATATGTCAAACTAAAACTCACATCACATACTTCCCTTTAAGCCAATGAAATAGCAAAGATCTAACATTTTGTACAATTTCCGACAGACATTCTAATTACATCACTTATTTGTTTAACTGTGAAAATGCAACTGTTGTACACATGTTTCCATTACAGGCTATAACAAGCGGTGTCTGCGTCATTCTCTCACTTAGCTTCAGATTGAGTCATACATCCCTTGATGCTTATTATTCTTGACGTACTGTATGCATAATAGAGGAAAAGTGTCGTTGCTGCGGTACCTTGCACTGGCAGGTAAAACAAGGGTCATCTGTTGCCAAGACCTCGTTGCCAATCAGTGCAGCGGTGCAGTTACTGAGAGGCTCTAAACATACACACAAGTGTTACAGAGCTCAGTGACAATGCAGAGATAACAGACATTGCATCACAAATGCAGTTTGGTACTGACGTGCACAGACGGGACAGCAGGAGTCTGGCCCAGAGAACAAGATGTTGCTCTTAGGACAGTCGACCAGACTGGGACACTGCTTTCGGTAACACCTCAGGTGTTGCTCTCCATCCGGCATCACCTGGGACACACACACAGGTCGGATTACAATGACTACTCTTACTACTACTACTTATATTTCAACTACTTCAAGGACAGCTGAAACAATTTGTTGAGTCATCTATGAATTGATAGAAGATAATCAGAGACAATTCATTCATAATTTAAGTCGTCTATGGCAAACACCAATGGCAAATATCATGTAGTTCCAGCTTCTCAAAGTTTAAGATTTACTGCTTTAATCATTTCATTTAGAAAAAAGAAAAAAGAAAAAAAATGTCACAATCAGGTTTCCAGTTGTCAGGTGTGTATGTATCGTACCTCACAAGTGCAGATCTGACAGGGGTCATCGGCTGGATGGAAACTGTCCCCTGGACCATACACTCTGCCCTCAAATACACAGTCTATGCAAAAAACAATAATATAAGATTACCAAGCACCAAAACAAAAGAAAATCCTGATATGAAACATGACTTAGATCCTCATTTGCTTACCAGCACACACAGGGCAACACTCCCCAGGCACACTGATGAAGTTGATGCAGGGAGATAAACAGCGTACTTCGGAGCAGGTGGTCACCCCGTCCACACACATACACGTCATACAGGGGGTGGAGTCTGCGAACCAGCTGCTGCCCTCTGTATGCTCGTCTCCGCCGTACACACAACCTGAGAAGGAAAATTAAATCACTGGTAAAAACAATTTCCTTATGCGATTATAATTTTCAGAGATCTATTTACCTCTACAGCGAGGACAGCAGGCTCCTGGATCGGTCACCTGATGCATACAAGGCAGCTTGGGACACTCAGGAGACGCACAATGCACCTCACCTGCCTGCAAGACAAGATGGATTAATAATCAAACCCATGGAAAGTGCAAATATGGAGAAAAAGACAGAGATGAGGAGTCATACCTGGCAAGTGCAGGTGGAGCACTGGTTTGAACTCAGGGTCCATGTCATCCCGTCATTGAACTCCTGTCCATCAAGCATACACACTGAGACCAGAGACAGACAAGGGACAAAGACAGATTTCTCAATTAAGTCTCTTTTAGAGAGATATAGCTTGTTTGTATGTGTGCAAGTTTGTGCATGTGTGCTTTTTGATACTTTTAGGGGCTTTCTAAAGTTAAATTGCAGGAACTGGTAAAAGTTAAAACCAAATAAACAATGGTCAAATAATTTCTGAACAGTATAATTTAAGTATCATTTAATATACATTTTTTGTTGTTGTTGAAGTAGACTTTTAAAAAGAGTTTTTTCTGTCTCAGTATCATGCATGGAAGATGCCATCTGGCTGTAAAACAGAAAGCAAAAACCAGCCCCAATATTGAGTCCAGCTCATGATGACAAATTGTGAGTCAGAAAATTATTATTATTTTTCCTCAAATTGCAGCGACGGGGTTCATTTAGATAAAATATTGAGGCCACATATTTGCTACAGTTAAACACATTACAAGACTCAGTAGTAACACGTAAGCCTTCTCATACCATTTACACAAACAGTTCAGGAAGTACCTGTGCACTCAGGACAGCACTGTCCTGGCTTGGTAACTGGTCGGACACAGGGTGTTGCTGGGCAGACCAGGGGCACACAGGTGACGGTGCCTCTGACACAAGTGCAGCGTTGGCAGGGGTTGGAGGAGGATTTGAAGGTTTGACTGTGAGAGTGGACGACACTCTCATACAGACAGGAGTCACAGACGGGGCAGCAGGTATCTGAAGGGACAGGGTGGGAGCACCTCACTGGACAAGGTCTCTTCTGACAGTTCACCACCTCATTCTGATCAGAGGAGAGCATGAAGGGACGAGTTGGAAAGAAAGAAAAAGAGGGGGGATGGAATTAACTTGACTTTGTATCAAATGCACAGTCAGATTATTTCATTTTCATCCATTAAGAATTGTCAGACTGACCAGACAGGAGCATGACGAGCAGGGATCAGAGGGAGAAGTGAAGGAGGAGCCGGACTGATATTCTTTCCCCCGATGAAGACAAATCCCTGTACAGACTGGGCAGCACTCCCCACGAGGGGTCAGTGGACGTACACAGGCCACACTTGGACAAGACACATGCGTACACACCACACCACCGTTCTATAGACAAAAAACACACGCATTGAGGTTGACAATATTTCTTTTGTATATTCATTACAGTCCTTACATACAACTGAAGATAAAAAAAGATGAAGTAGTGGTAGCTAGGCATATTCATGCTCCATGTGCAAAAAATAAAATCAAGTGCTCTTCCCAGAGTCATCCTGATGGGATTCAAGGGATACTCCATTAAAAGTCAGAAGTATATTTTTTAAAGCAATGACTGTTTGTAACATACTAAACAGGAAAAAGTGGATTATGCGGCAAACTGACGTTCATATGTGTTGACAATTGTTTTTGGTGTTACTCTGGTAGCTGTAAATCTAATTACAGCTGCCATCCTATGGGTAGAAGTAAACGTTTCAGAGCCTACAAGGGACAAGTATTTGATATAAAAAAAAAATAGACTCCTTTTGGACTATTCCTTTAAAACATCCCTGTGACTTCAAACACGTTAGTCATCTTTTTATCACTGATGAGCCATTTAATCTTTTACTACTTTGACATGTTCTGTTCCACAGCTCTAACACCAGTGGGGTGCTTACTGCAAACATGGACCACCTCGCTACAGTTATCTGATGGTTTTCATGTTTATATCTATAAGTAAAAAATTAAAATACACGAATGGTAGTACCAGACAGGAGCAGAGCTGGCAGTGGTCTGTAGGGTGTGGGAATCGCTCTCCGTTGAAACAACCTCGTCCATTAAAGTTGCATCCATCACAGACTCCACATGCACAGCCATCCAGAGCTGGATGTGGGCATGACACAGCATGGCATCTTCTCTGTGTACACACCACTTCACCTCTCTATGGAGAAAAAAGACAATATGTACAGTAGCTGTCAGGGTGCAGAGAGACCTCCAAACTAAATGCAGCCCGTCTCCCTCTCACTGAGCATGTGCAGTCCTGGCACCCTCCCTCTCCTCCTGGAAGCATCTGTCCGTCAACATACGTCACACCTTGGAATTGACAACCTATACACAAAGTTAAACATCAATTAATTACTTAGTCTATATAACGTGAACTGTGATATGTTGTAAGCTGGTTACCGTCACAGACAGGGCAGCCACAAGGGTTGGTGACCGGGTGAGGACAACGTGCGGATGGACACGACTTCTTCATACATCGCACTGAACCACTCTGTCAGAGAAGAAGCATGACACATTGTCTATAAGAGATTAACCAGCAGCAATGTGTACCCGAATGTATGTGCGTGTGTGTTAATACTACCTGGCAGGTGCATTCAGCGCAGAGGTTTCCTGGGTCAGGGATTGACTGCCCATTTGCAAGGACTGCACTGTTATAGAAACAGCCTGTCAAATAAAGACCATTTTGTAATCATGGGAAAGATGAACAAACAAAGTTTAAAATCAATGATCCTAAACTAGGAATGTGGGCAGAGTTTGATTTGACTTTACGTACGTTCACATTCTCCACAGCATTGTCCGGGTGGTTTGTAAGGGTGACTGCACTCTCCATAGCAAGGCATCTTGGTGCAGACGACCTCGCCTCCGTAACAGTAACATACGCCGCAAGGGTCTTTGTCATCACCAAACTCTGTGCCATCAGGGTATTCTTTACCATGAAACATGCAGCCTGCAAGTAGAAAACTGGAGATTAAGATATTTTTGAGACAACCTTGGGATTATAGTTGCAAATTAAAACTGTTGATAGAAATGTCTGTGGATCATCTTCAGTAACTGGAACATTTGCTAATAGTGTTTCACCCACTATCACAGGACATGCAGCACTGTCTCTGGACTGGGTGGTTACAGTTGGACGGTGGACAGTGCTTCTTCTCGCACCGGACGGAGCCCTCACGGCAAACACATACTGCACATTGATCAGATGCATCATCCCAAGTCTCCCCATTAGCTCGCTCTTGGCCCTCGTGTAAGCAGCCTGCAAGGGAAATGAAACAGAGAAAACATGATTAAACCAAAAAAAGTGCAGTTTCCTATGTGACTGAACAACTGCGTCACACTTCCTGAGGTCTTTTGTTAAAACTGATGACATAAAGTGCTTGATCAAAATATACAAACTGCTTTGTCTTTGTGTTACGATATCTTGGCAGAGATAATAAATTGTACCTTCGCATGTCCGGCAGCACTGCTGTGTGATGGGATGAGAACATGGAGCAAAGGGGCAGGGCTTGCGCTGACAGTGAACTGTCCCATTGGTGCAAGCACATGATCGACAGTTGTCAGTTGGGTGGTAGAAACGCTCGGTGTGTCTGTAGGTTTGCTGTTCATACACACAGTCTGATGGAGGAGCTGAGGGAATAGTAGTGAAAAAAATCAACTGTGTGTCTCTACTATACAACTTCATAATCTATGTTGTGTTCAACCATCATGAGCCAGGAAACAAACTCAACCACAGAAGATGTACCAACCCAGACAATGAAATTATGAGGTGCAGCATTTCTCTGAAAGGAAAACTATCAAACTCTACATCCCTGATGACACATGGTTTAAGGATTATTATAATGGTCTCTCTTAAACTTTCTCTTTTCAAAGTAAGGATCAGATGAAGACGATATGAAGACATAATTTCATATAAAAACATAAAATACCAATTTAAAATAGGAGCGATAAAGGGCATAATAACTGCTCACTAACAATAAGAAACAGTCAAGTGTAAAAACCATAATGGTGGGGGATTTTTGGGATGTAAACAGGAAGTGCAATGTTGCCATGGAGTCAGTTAGTTAGCTTTGTTTCATTAAAAGTATGCCAAATTAATTATCATGCAAGAAAAAAAGAGATAAAAAAATTCATATCATGTCTGTGCGCTCAGATTTATGTCAAAGAAAGCACGCTTTTCTATGCAAATTGTGGTAATCGGGCGCTAATGGCTAAACTAATTGCCTCATTGAGCTCCAACTGCCTACTGTGTTGATATATGAGCGAAATTACGTGCCAAACTACAATAACTAACCTCACGTCTATTTTAGAGCACTTTCTTTTCTCTCTTGCATATCCTTACCAGGACACTGGGGGCAGCAGTCTCTAGGCAACACATTTGGGTTGGAGCATGGCAGCAGTGGACACCTCTTCATCAGACACTGGACATTCCCATTCTACAAGAAACACAACATAGATTGAAATAAAAAACCTGCTTCAAGATGACCCCAGGTGATCAACACAGCAGGGTTAGTAATGATGCGATGCTCGTTATTCTTACTATGCAGCTGCATGTCCTGCATGCGTCAGTAGGATGGGGAAACTCCTGTCCATTGGGATACTCTTTCCCAGCGTAGCTGCAGCCTGACATGGAGGAATGTTGTGCACATTTTAATTAGTTAGATTCATTTGTATTATTTATAGAAAATGTAAGTTTCCTCACCATTGCAGTTGTTTTGACAGCATGTTCCGTGTAGAGGCGCGTTACAGTGAGGATTAGGGCATTGGGCTTGGTGGCAGTCAATCTGGCCGCTCACACACTTACACTCCTCACACACACTCACAGGGTTGGGAAAAGCCTCTCCATCCACAAATATGCGGTTTTCAAAGGAGCAGTCTGGGAGAGATGCAAAACACATTACAGTGAGCTGACTGAAAATAAAATAAAATAAAATTCAAAAAGCATGTGATTCATTACCATATCTAGTTCTGAGTTTGGGTACCTGGACATTTAGGGCAGCATTCTCCAGGTGGTGTGTATGAGTTAGAACAGTTGAGTGGAGGACAAGGTCTTCTCGCACACTCTACGCTGCCATGCTGAGGAGAAGGGAGGGCTGTATCAGCATGTTTGAATGCAAACAGTACTGTGGTGTGTGTGAGAATGGAGATGTGCTCACCTGGCATGTGCAGATGTGGCAAGGGTGGTCAGGAGTCGTAAACCTTTGACCATTGCTATAGATACGATGGTTATAGGTGCAGCTTTCACATAATGCACAACATGAGCCTGGGGAAAGGGAAGAGACAGTGTACTGACGTTACACTGTCACCTGTATATAAACAAAGCTCAGACACACACAGTCTTACCAGTGGTCTTGCTGGGATGCAGGCACGCGGTCGGGGGGCAGTGTGTGTGTTTACACAGCGTCTCTCCATTCACACAGGTGCAGCTGGAACAGGGACCCTCAGGGTGCCAGTTGGAGCCTTCCTCATATTCTACCCCCTCCAACACACACGCTACAATGAAAAACATGAGTCATATATTTATTGATGAGTTGCACCTATGTGTGTATGTGTGTGTGTGTGTGTGTGTGTGTGTGTGTGTGTGTGTGTGTGTGTGTGTTTGTGAATGCATTATAACCTTTGCAGATTGGACAGCAGAGATGTGGATCTATAATGGGGTTGGAGCACTGGACAGGAGGACACTTCTCGTCACGGCAACTGACATTCCCACCCTAAAACAGATACAAGGTATGAAAACGTTGTGATACAGTGTGTTTCGGTTTAAAAGATCTTACAGAACGACAATAGCCATTGTGAGCACGCTCGATCAGATACTAGAGTTTTATATAATGTTTTGAAAGGTATAAAATCATACTGTGCTTGAAATATTTGACAAAGGTAGAAACATTTCCCCCTTTGTGAATGAAGCCTAATGCACACTTGCTCCTTAAACCGAACATGTTCCAATACAAACGTCCTCAAGTTTAAACACTTTCCTCTTGAATATACTGACTGGACTTGCCTTACACCTGCACTGCAGGCAGGGTCCACTTCCAGCAGGGATAAACACTTTTCCATCAGCATACACCCTCCTTTCATACTCACATTCTGTGGGAACAAATACAAAAACTTGTAATATGTTTGCTTGAGTTTAAACAGTAAAAGTAAAATTGGAGGATGGCATGCAATAGGCAAAACAAACTTGACAAAGACATCAGGAAATAGCATATTTTTGACAAATTTACAGATGCAGACTACGTACCATTGCATGTGGGACAACACTCTACTTTGCGCTTTGCTGGATGACTGCAGTGTGGTGTAGGACATGATGAATCCATGCGCTCACAAGACACTTCTCCTGCCTTACAGATATACATGAGAGATAAAGATAGTCAGATACGGATTTAAATGTATGGGTTATTGCAGATAACCCAATATCTATCTATCTATATATATCTATATCTATATATATATCTGTAAAAAAACGTTGCCAGACTGAACTCACAGAGCAGCGGCAGTGGAGGCATGGGTCTCTCCTGGAGGGGAACTTCTGCCCATCCACATACACCTGGGATTCATATTCACACTGCTCACACCTACAGGTCACACACAAACGTTTTGGGAAATGTTTCAGTTGTCTTGAAAGTAGGAAGTGAATGAGGTGGATTTATGCAGGCTTGGAAGTGATATGGATGAGATTAGACAGGTTGGTTACCGTGGGCAACAGTCTCCAGCACGATGCACAGGGTTTCGACAAGTTAAGGCAGGACAGGAAAGGGGTGAACAAGCCACATTTCCGTTCTGGAGGAGAAAGGTATAATAAAGATGAACTTGCCTTATAGACACAAAAATTTGAATTTAATGACAAATGTAATGATAAATGCCATACCAAACATGTGCACTCTTGACAATGGTCTCCAGTAGGGATCACAGCTCCGTTAGAGAAGTCATGACCGTTCACACCACAACCTACAAGACATCCACAAACACACGCTGTGTTTCTGCAGTTTACTGAAGCCATACACACACAAACACACATCCACACCCACACCCACACCCACACACCCACACACACACACACGCACGCACACACACACACACACACACACACACACACACACACACACACACACACTGCTCCAGGTAATTGAAGAAACCGACCTTGACAAACTGGACAGCAGATATTGGGTGGAGGAGCAGCTGGGTTTTTACATGGAGTGTTACACTGCTCCCTCTCACAGCGAACGTGACCCTCCTGGTGAAAGAACAATATCAAAACAGATGAAGGTGATAAAGAAGATAAGAGGGTTAAATTGCCAATCAGTATTAAACCCACCAAACAGTAGCAGACATCACAAGGATTGCCCTCCGGCCTCCACTTGGCTCTATGATCATACTGCACGCCAGAATGGATACAGCCTGCAAACACATTTTTACATTGCTTTACTGGTGTTACTGGAAATGAACACATAGGAAATAAAAAAGGTTCTTTCTGGAGGACAAAACGTTCAACCATTTTTTATTAAGAACAACCTTATCTGTTAAATGGACTTATATCACCCCTCAAATCTGGAAGCATATTTGCACCCCCTGCTGTCTGGGAGGGATGCTTTCTGGCCAGTTTAAACTGTCAATTGTATTAATACAATATCAGAGTAACAATGATCTTGTGGTGCCACACCTCTTGTTTTGCACTGACCAAAACCAACTAGAAGTGCTTTTAACCAAAGTATATATTTTTTTATTTTTTTTTATGCTCAGCCCATTTAATGTCTGCCTAAGGACTTGTTAAGATCTTGCTAACCCAATCTTGGTGATATTTTCTTAAAACCTTTTTGGTGACAGTTAGACAAATACAATTTTGGAACAACCCTGATAAACTGTGACTCCAGTTCAGAGTTTGGATGTATTCCAAAATGAATTTATACAAAGAAGGATCTATGCTTTTGGGCATTTTTTTTTTAAGTTAGGTTTTTCATTAAAGTGTTTCATGTAGTTAACTGAGGCTGAGGTTTTGCTTTTGATTTTTCTCTCTAATAAAGATTGTTGTGGACAGATTTTTGTTTTTGCTGTGTCCTTACCTCTGCATCGCTGGCAGCAGTCTCCAGGTACAGTCTCCGTTTGTGTGCAGTCCAGTGAAGGGCAGGGTTGAGGATAGCATTTCCTGTTACCCTCCTGTTTGCAATAAAAAAAACAAAGCTGAGAAAAAATGATGAACAGGGAAGACCAGACCAATTGTTTAGGCTTGAATATGTTTGTATTAGTGAAGGTGTATGTTAAAACAAAGATACTCACCTTACACGTACATGTCTGACAGTCATCTTTACTGTGGGACACATTATGAACAGTACCATCCAGCTCACACCCTGAAAGTGAGACAGAAGTTTAAGTGCATAAACATTTTCGAGCTTGTGGGTGTGTGTGTGAAAGATCCCAGGAGATAAAGAAAGAGTGTATACTGGTAGTTTAAGTAAGAAAAGAGGAATGTGGAAGTAAGTTTGAGCTTTGGTGGTCCCTCTTTGTCTATCAATGCAGATTTCTTTCACCTTTTCTCTACTCACTGGGGAACATCTGTCTCTGCTCTCTCTCCAGTGATGACAGAACTGTCCTGATCTAATATATGTGCTTGCTCTCACACATACTATATTTTATGGGCCGCAACTATAACCACAAGTGCCTGCAGCCTTCTAGCCGCTAAAGACCACCAGCCAGTCTATAAACACTGGAAATTTTTTACTGTAGGAGTAATAGATCACTGCAACAACTTCCCCCATTCTTTGACTGTTTAAGTTATTTTGATGAAAAAGAACGTTGTTTACTGTACAGCACATGCTAAACACTGTGAAGAGCAAAGTTGCTCAATTTGTTTCATCAAAGGCTTTCAGGGTGCTCATGAAATATTTTTTTTTGCCTAGCTTGGACATTTCAGCTGATAATTATTTTAATGACAACCCTCCAAAGGACAGAGACAATGTGTTTGTGTGTGAGAGAGAGCATTAATCACAGAGTGTGAGCGAGGCTAGTGAGGCTGCATACTGTGCCAGCAGCCAACAAGCATTTCCTCTAGCAAGCCAAGCATGCATGAGATCAAAGTGTGTGTGGGAGTGGGATTCTGCGAGTGTGTATCAACTGGGTGCCATCGGAGTCTTCTGGCCAACATGCAGAAATAATTAAGGGGAGGATAGATAAAAAGGCAGCGACAGTGACAGAGAGTGTAGTCAAGAGGGGTGAGAGAAGGGACAGTGGATTGTTTGGGCACATGTGTATTAAATTGATGGTTAAATTGTGAACAATGGGCAGGACAGAACAAAGTTTACATAACTCTGTGAGAGTGGACTAAGGGACAGAGAGACAAAGAGAGACAGAGAATAATAGAGTCCTTAATGAGGCCAGTCCAAATTCAACTTAAGTCCCATATGTTTGTTTCACTCCATTATGACAGAAGGTTCTACACAGTTACCTCAAATGTTTAAACCAGGAAGTTGAGTACAACTGTATTACGATACAAATGCAAGGTACTCTAAAACTTAGAATACGCATTGGTAGTAATATATTTTTAAAAAATACATTGGCAAAAACATGCTACAACTACCAGGATGAGGCTTTAGACCTGCATTAACAGATATTTTGGACAGTTGAGGACAGTGCAATGAGCTGGAAACACAAGTGACAAATTATCCCCTTATAAAGAAGATATGGTGAGCATCTTAGAAAACACACATTTTTACATATCCAGTAGTAACAAGTCATGTTTCTGTACACCCAAAGGATGTTAGTCCAATGTTCACTCTCTTTAAGCTCTGTTTTTGGTCTCTACCAACCCCTGAGGGAAATATCTGGCTCTTTCGCAGCTAATTGCTGCTGCATGTCTGTTCACTGTCTGATAAATGTTTTTTTTAGCCAAAAAAATAGCTGCATGCTGCAGTTTGATGATGAGAGCGGTGACTGTAAACTAGAACAGGAAAGTTGTGGGTTGTAAAAACCAAAACAATCAGCTGAAAAACGCTGAAATACTCCATAAAGCTGAGGAGAACTGTAGTACTGGGTGATAATTCCCAGTGTGTTTCTCCCTAAAAGCAACTCTCTTCCCATTACATGTATTAATGTGTTACATCCTAAATATAAAAAAATATTGATAAGAGCAGCTTAAGTCTTGTTTTTTTTCCCTGACCTCCGGTGGTATCTAGCTCAGCAGAAAATCCTCCTCTCAAATACATTCAGGGTTAATGGAATTTAGTTTGTGCTGCTCACAGCAGGAAAAAATGCCTTACAAATAATTCAACAATAATAGCACTTTCCAGAAACAATGTCCCTGATACTCAATAATCTGCAGACCTTGCTGTCAACAGGAAACTTCTTTCCACAGAAATATTGATCAAAGAACTTCAACCAACTCCTGACAATATGGTCTATGTAGTCTATAGATCATCAAGACTAATGGATACCTGACTGATTATTATCAATTAATTATTATCAATCATCTCCATGGCTCGATATCACTAGAGGTAAGTAAGAAAATATAAATGCTTTCTTGTAATACACAAAAAAACATACATACTATGTATATAGAGCAGATTAAGAAAACATGACAGAGATAAAGGGTTACTTTGGAATTTTTCAACCTGGACCCTATTTCCCATGATTTTGTTTCCAAGTGACTATAAGGGACAACATTTTCTTAAATTGGTCCAGTATTGAGCGAGTAATTTATGTTCACTAAAAGTGATTGTTTTTGCCACTTGCAGACTCAGATTGTTAAGTTTCTGAAAACATTATGAAAATGACCTAACAGAGAAATAAAATGTTTTTCTTACCTTACAGCTTGTTTAGCAGCTGGCTGCTGCAGCGTTATCCCTCAATACTGGACCAATTTCACTTTTTAATGTCAGAATGTAAAATATTTGAAATCATATTTTGCTATTGTAACATTGGTAATGAAGTATTTGTCCCATTTAATTCCAGTATCAGTCCTTTCAATGGTCATCCTTAACATAAAGTGCTTTATGCTGCTCTGACCACACAGAGACAATGTAAATACAGACTAATGGTCCAATCTCTTCTCAGTGCTGTAAAAGGTATCCCACTATATTCTTCCATTTTTTTGGGAAAGGATCCAGTGTTTACCAGCCATGGCATATTACATGGTTTCCAGTAGCGGGATCCCGCCACTCTGTGAAACAGGAAGCACAATTGCGCACATGGCAGACAGCCTCGGGGTAGAAATGGCAACGGGCCTGATGGCAGAGGTCAGGGCAGCTAATAGGCGCAGAACCAAGGGGACAGCCGCTGAACCAGTAGAGCTTGAAACAAAACCTACAGTGTTTCGAAGGAACATGCATCATTGGTTAGAATGCTAAAAAAACAATTGATAAAAGGTTAAACTTAATATTCAAGATATGACTATTGTCTCGTAAAGCCAGCTGTTATGCATCAAGTTCTGTTTTCACCATAGGATTTTAGTTTCAAACACTGAGATAAGCTTGGTATTTGGGTGCTAAAGCATCGGGGAGAAGTTTAGATGATTGTGTGACACACTCACTCTAGAGAGTTTGAGTGTGTCAAACTTGAGAACAACTGTGAACTTGCTGTTGTAAGTTTAAAATAAAGTATGTATCTGCAACTGCATGGCCTTGTATTTATCTCAAAGTTATTGAGAAGCAGATATTACATGGATAGAAATTGAAAATTGACCAATGGCAATCAGGTATAGGGAGGGTTCATGCTGATGGCTAGGGAAGGAAGGCACCTGCCATTACTCAACTGTGCAACATACTTAAAATGATGCCTCTCCCAAGCAAATATCCACTGAGCCGTGTCATACCACAATGAGCATCAAACAACAAATTGTGGGCTGGCTTTGCAAAACTATTGTCACTATTCTTAATGTAATGCTGATACCTATGATCTGGTGTGATTGGAAGCCATAGGTTGCTCATATTTTGAGCAGCTGCTGCATTTTTTGGCTTATTTTGTCCAATCCATTCCTGCTCTAGTTGACCTTTCAGAGCACTGCTTTTGTCCAGATCAAAAGTAATCCAGTCCTGCATGGCCCAGTGCTTGGGCAGGGAGGCAACTGGAGCACAGGTACGGTTGATGGTGTTTAAAGCTTGGTCACTGGATGACATCAACTGTTGCTGCGTGTGGAAGTAGAACCGTAGGTAGTGCGGCCCATTGAAGAACCAGTTGCAGCTGTCCTTGTCGTAACCATCTCTTCGAAAGCCAAATGCATCAAACCCACTGCGATCCAAACCAAATGGATCAAACCCATAGATACTGTAGCCATTGTCATTGAAGAGTTCGGACATTATCTTGTCTCGATGTGTCTTATTATCACGCTCCTCCTTTTCATCTGTCTTGTCATGCTCTTTTTTCTTCTCATTCTCAAACACCCCATCCTTACGCATGCCAAACCGGGTGACATTAGAACGATTGAACCCATAGCGGTTTAAACCAGATACGTCATAGCCATCCCTATCAATAAAGTCCAGATTAAAGCCATCTTTGCCGTAGCCCCACCTGTCCCAACCGCTTCGGTCGTAGCCATTACGATCATATCCATGTTGGTCAAAACCACTGCTATCAAAGCCCCCAATGACAAAACTGTTGTTGTGTAAATTGTGTTTGTCAAAGCTATGCATCTGATATTTCAGACTTCCTTGTGGGTATGTTTGTAATAATGTCTTATTACAAGGTGCACCAATGGTTATGGGGACATACACAATACACATCTGCTTCTGGGAAGAAATCACATCATCGGGGGTTACATCAAAAGGCTTCATCTTCACATGCCTTTGTGCAGTAGGGTAAAGAATGTCACTCTGAGCATGATCATCTCTAGAAGTTTGTCTTTTTGATCTATGCTGATGTTTATCTTGCCACTGTGCCCACAGCTTGTCCATGAATGCCATGTGTGAGAGATATAAAGGGTCGTAAGCAGCCAGAGGTGAAGCCATATGACCCCCTACCCAAAGCCTAAAGAGGCCAGAAAAGGTCTGCAGAGACAGGGAAAACACTTGAAAGTCCGCCTGGTTTACAGTCCTCTGCAGGGTCACTGCATCTGGCAGCCACATCTAAAGGGATTAATGGAAATTAGTTAGACAAACCAGGTACCAGTAATACAGCTCAAAATGTTGCAATGTATAGAAAGTACAGTGAGGTGGGCTGTCAAATGAATAAACGCTGTTTGACAAACCAAGGAGTTGAAACGCCGTCTGAGACAAGGGGACCAGTGGAAACGGGAAGTCAAGCCCTGGAAAGGGTGATGTGGGACGCAGCCGGAGCCGGGCTCACCATCTCCTCCAAACAATCCAGCCTGCCACGCAGCTGAAAACTTCATCGACCCAGAGTCCACTGTCCACTCAAAATATGGAAGTGCCAATTTGCATGATGACAATGACTGCAGCTCACGCTCCACTAATCGCAGGAAGTAGCGGTGCCAGGGAAGGAAGAAGGCATGATCACCAGCCAGAGGGGAGAACTCAGCTCTCAGTAGCGCAAAGCCCTTCCACAAAGCTAAATCCACATGCAAACACACAAACACAGACACACATAAACACATAATAATGATAAAAAGGTATACTTTCAATTTTAAAAAGCTAAGGGAAATTCACAATCTTACCTGGCCTGGCGTAGACTTTTCTGATAGCCCGTTGGTACAACCTCCTCTCTCTCAGTGTGAGGTCTCTGATCTCTTTACGTTGGATCAGGTGCTTGCATACACAGTCAACTCTGCCACTACGTGTGCATGTGCACTCTTCACAGCCTTTCCTTAACTGTTCCCCATATCTCCACAGCTTTTGTTGAAAGAAGCAACCACAACCTCCACAACATCTCACATCGGAGCACTTCACTCCGGGAGAGAAGGTCATTACTTGTACTTCTCCAGCTTGGTTCCTCACCAAAGCATAGCACTGTGTTTGAGTGAGGTAATCACAGGTATAAGTGAAATCCAGGTCTTTGCGGCAGTTTACACTTTTATGATTTCTTTTAAGATCTTCCAGCTCAGTACGGTTAAAGTCTATACTGTCGTATCGCATTTCATTCTCCAGATTACCCAGGTCGGATCCAGTCCTATTCACAGACGAGATGTTGTATCCATGTTGATTGTAATTCTGGTGGCCTGTGGGAAGATCCTGCCTTGATTTTCGGAAGCAGCAGGCACCCAACATGCACTGGTCCATACAGGCATTAAAGGAAGGGAAGTTGTTGCTGCTGTGTCCAGTGCAGTAGAAGAAGTCCTCACAGAGGCCTGAGGTAGGATTAAAGGCCCAGCGGCGTTGAAATGGCCGCATCCCTTCACACTTGTTCTCTGGTTTGGGTACCCAACATGCCTAGAAGTGGGGAGGGGGGACACAGGGCCTCTTACCCAGCCTTAAACCCCACTGTAATGCCCATAGCCAGAACGGACAAAAGACAAAAGACAAGCACTGCTATTGGGCTCACCCAATGCAGCAGGCCAAGCTAAACCTACAGATAAACCATTAACCCATAACAGACAATAACAAGAGCCATCTAAAAACTAGATCGGAATAATTTGACATTTTGAGAAACACAGTCATTTACTTTTCTTGCAGAGTCAGATGAGAAGGTTGATACCACTCTCACATTGGTCCATTAAACATGAAGCCACAGCCAGGAGACGTTGAACTTAGCTTAGCACTTAGACTGTACATGGGGAAACAGCTAGCTTATCTCAGTTAAAAAGTAAAATAATAAATCTGCCTATTAGCAACTATGAGATTGCCATTGATCTTCGTATCTATTTGCAAAAACAATTGTATTTCCCAAAATGTACTACCTCACTATAAGTCTACTGTGGTGTCAAATGTTGCAATGTACAGAGGCAAGTTGGCTAAAACTAAAACTATAAGCTAAAACTATAAGAAAACTAAAGTAACACAACACTTATCAGAAGAGTTGTTCAAACCTTCATTTGCATGAGTGATTATGACCCACCTCAAGCTTTTCAAAAGTTCTGGAGACCTGCCGGGTAACCAAACATACAATAAGCAAATCTTCCAAACTAAAAAAATGAAACACCTACTGCAGCTAAAGCTGGGAAAAGCACACAAGGACACATGCTCAACATTACAAGAAGCATCTACCGCCCTACTAAAAGCTCTGTGATTCTGCACTTAGGCACAGCAGGTCTTTGAGCTGAATGCATGTAATACCGTCAGCATGCTAACATGCGCACAATGATAATGCTAACCTGTTTATGTATTGCTGTAAGGCTTACTATGTTACCATCTCCGTTTAGCATGTTAGCATGCTGACATTTTCTGAATCGCACTAAACACAAAATAAAGAAACAGCTTAAGCAGATTTTATACAGAAATCCATTCAATAGGACTAGTTGTTGAAACATCACCAAAGTGGACTGACATCGCGACACCTAGACATTGCTGCTAGCATGGCTAAAAATGCCTGGAACTTATACATACATTTTCACAACAAGGACGAAAAAGTTCAACATAGACATATTGATGTTTTGTAACCCATTATGAATCTACTCTACCCCACTAATCCTGGTACAAAAATACCTGTCTCAGCTGTCTCTGACACATTGGTCCCTTGGTGTTGGGGGGACAGGAGCAGCGAAACCCAGCAGGGTCAGAGGTCAAGACGAAACATTCGCCTCCATTTTGACAGGGGTTAGACAGACAAGGGTCTGGGAGAGGAACGGCCATCTGCAAACTAGCTACTTAACACCAGTTGAATGTGTGTTAGTGTAAGGTTTTTGAAAGTGTGCCAAAATCATAGTTAGATTTTATTGTGTGTTTTTGTAAATGTGTGACAAAGATAAACAGAGTGAGCAAATGAGGGAGGGAATGAGGGAGCGAAAGAGAACTGATGGAAGCTGAATAATTTTTACCTTTAATGTTAGCTTTGCATGTGACCTTTCCAGATGTGCACGCACACACAGTGGTGAGGTCAATCTGCCAGCGCCTGCCATCCTCCACTTCATGCCCCTCCCACACACATCGCTGCCTCACACACTCACATCCCTCCAGGTACTGTACGCGTGACTGTAGGTCTGCGTTCTGCGGAAAAACAGAAACTCCATGTCACGTCACTTCATATCCCTTGACATACTTGTTCTATTATGGAAAGTCATACAATTTAAGTGCAATACGTACCTGAGCTTTGACCGTGTCCAGCATATGAGCCAGCTCTTCCAGCCTCTTCTCCAGCTTCTTCAGCCTGTCATCTTTCTGTGCCTGAGAAACAGACTTCACCCCTTGAGGAGATCCCGGGGGCCCCAGCACCACACCTCTCTGCAGCTGGTCACTCTGGACAGCCTGGAGATAATGGTTGGTTTGGTCTGTTGGCCTGCTGCTTGTTTGATGTTTACTGGAGGATGCATCCTGCTGGAACATTCGACTGCTGTCAGTCCGAGAATCTGAGCTATCACCGTTTGTGAACTGAGACTGAGACAGAGCATCTGGAAGGAGAAAGCGGCAGATGTTGGGAGAAGAGATTCCTGGATAATTCTTGCATCAATAAAAAAAAAATTTTGAGCTTCAACAAACATCCTGGGAAAATGCTGTCAAAATGAAGACCCACACTGAGGAATAGTAAACAAACTGTTTGGGGGACTATCTTCCTAAGGGCCAAAAGATATGATTCAATGCACATAAACCACGGTGGTTCATGTTTTAGGAGTATCTCACTGTTTGGGATTCTAGACGGAGTTCCAAAATAAAGTTTTATCAGTTATTTAATAGTCTAAATAATTTATGACAGGACAACTATTAACTAACAAAAATTGTATCATGTCTCCCAGTACAAGAGTACTCAAAATATAATACATTATCAGCGTCAGCAATACAGAGAAAGAATGGCGCAAAAGAAAACAAGAAGGGAGTAACACTGCAGTCTCTGGCATATAGTCAGATTCTTCAGATTTTGCTTTTCAGCATTCTGTGACAAACTGATGAATAAATGCACACAGTGTGTGCACGCAAGCATGGATATAGTATATATCTATACAAAAATAATGTCGTTCACAGCTCTATAGTGAGCTTTGAAATGTTTATTTTGAGAGGCATGCTTGTGGGGTGTCTTCTGCAATATTCTTATATATCTATCCTTTTTCTGTGTTCAAAGAAAAATTATTTAGAAAAGTTTTGAGCTAAAAAATATTTATTTACCTGTAACATTGTCACAGAGCCACGGCCTCTTTAGGTATGCTTTCATTGAAATCTCAGCTGTCTTCAAATATCCCTGCATTCATACAGAAACACAGAAATGCACACATGCTAAATGTTACTGTATATACAGAATTCACATAGAATGGAGGCAGAAATTAAGGAATGTAACTGTAAGTTACAGAAAATTATTGTATACATTTTGAACATACAGTACTGCAGTTACACACTTTGCTGTTATGTCGCTTTTTTTTTAATGTTTCAACCTTTTGTGATAATGTTGAACTGCAAATGGGCTCAATTATGTCCTAAAAGAGTACTGTAAATGGTATGTAAATCAGTGAAGGTGATGTCTAATGTTGTCAGTATTTGAGTATGTACAGGTATGCAGTATGTGCAAGAAACTCACACTAAATTTGCTGTCTTTCTTCCCTGCTGTGCTGGCAAGAGTGACCACAGCATCTTGAGGCAGTTCCAGATTGATTCTCTCATCACTTTTTATTGGTACAACTACAGCTTCTTGACAGTCTACAAAAAATGCCAGCCTATCAGTCTCCAGGCTCACAGCCAACTGTACCCACTCCTCCCCAGAGAAAGGGTTTCTCCTTGGGAAGTGAAAGCTGGCAAGGCCCTGAGTATCTCCTCCAGCCTGGTAGTCCAAACGCAGAGAATAGTTGTGGGTGGAAGAGATGATTTGGAGAATGGGTGAGGACGCAGAGGAGATAGAAAAAAGAGTGGCACTGGAACCCGATGCCTGATGCCCCACCAAATGCACCCCCATACTACCCTGAAGGTTGGAGTACAAAAAGTGTGAATATTCACGAGGAAGAGTTAGGTACGGTGCTCTGGGACGTATTTTGTATATCACACTGCCAGGACTTTGCAGTCTGGCCACACCGCTTATGTGGTGGGACATGTTGAGGGCTGCCAGAAGGTCGATCACTAAGAGAGAGATAAAACAGACTTGTGACAAATCCTCCCTGCTAAAAGCTTAAGTTAGTAAGTTTGTTTTGGTTTATGAGAAAAATGTTTCGTGTCCCCCAGTGGTGGAAAGTGGCTAAGTGCATGTACAAAAAGTAAGTACGTAATACAATTAATAAAGAGTACTTGTAATTGAGTATGACAATAGCTATAGGCCTAGCTTGTTTATAAATAAAGATTTTGCATGAAAACATAGGATCTGCTAATATAATTTGATGAATGGTTAATGATTCATCAACCCAACATTATGTAAATTAGTTGAGATGATCTACACCAGCGCAACAGCTATAAAATGTTGCTTGCACATAACTAATCATTGATAATAACTGAATACTATAATATATGGTATGTAAGACTGTACTGAAAAAATAAGTACTTATTTTTGACACTTAAGAATATGTTGCATGAAGCTCTTTAGTTTTACTTCTTAAGAATACTTTCAGTTTGCAGTATTTCTACTTTTACCAAAGTAAAAAAATTCCATATCAAAATAAAAACAACAAAACGAACAAAACTATAACTAGGCAAAAATAATAAAACATTAACTAGTGACCCAAGCATGATTTTGTACTCACCATTCTCAGGATTTGGACTGGAGTGCCCCTGCACAGATAACGCAAAGATACAGAGCAAATGTATCTCCAGCAGCAAGAGCGTCCTCAGTTTGCCGCTCTCCATTCTCCAGACGGAACCAAAATATAAAGCCTGGAATAATCTTCAAACAATGTATGCAAAAGGCATGGTATTCATTGTCTTTTTAACCTTAATCTGGTGACATGGACCTTGGACTCTAGGTTCAAGATTTCCCTG
This sequence comes from Ophiodon elongatus, assembly GCA_016806645.1. Classification (NCBI taxonomy): domain Eukaryota; kingdom Metazoa; phylum Chordata; class Actinopteri; order Perciformes; family Hexagrammidae; genus Ophiodon; species Ophiodon elongatus. The sequence goes on along the minus strand of JACSYO010000489.1, from coordinate 839,062 downwards.
TTTTCACTGCGAGCAGATCTTTTCCAAAGAGCACACAGGGGAAACATGAAACATCTGGATGCAGGGCGTCACTTCTCTGCAGTCACACAATTACATTCCCCCTGGGGCCATATCTACAACGTACTTTCACTCCATGATCACAAAGGCATAGAGTTTGATGAATATTACTATCCTTGCTCAAGATGCTTGTTTTTGTTAAACGAGAGAGAGAGAGGGGGAAAAAGACAGACATGCAGGAAAGTACAGGTGAGCAGTGCGCATGAGGTCACCGGTTCTTGTCTGTCTTGTTCAGTTTCCAGTCCCAGAAGGATAGTTGTGGGTGAAGTCCTTTCTTCCCTTGTTTTCCCTCGTTTTGTCAGGCAAAAAAAAAAAAAAAAAACATCTCTCCACCCATCACTGCTCAGTGGTGTTGATTCCCAAAGACCCCCGTTTTGGTAATCAGCTAAAACCTGGTCCGGAGGCTGGAGGGGATCCATGCTGAAGCCGCCAAAAATGTATGTGTGTGTGTGTGTGTGTGTGTGTGTGCACAGAGAGAGCGAGCGAGAGAGAGACAGAGAGAGAGAGAGCGAGAGAGAGAGAGAGGGAGAGAGGGAGAGGGCGGGGGTAAACACAAGTAGTCATGTTTCACTGCTTTGGAAACAGTCCCAGTGTGCATCCCACTGTGCTCAATCCCCCCACCTCTGTCTCCACAACGCTTGGCTTTCCCTTCATGTTGTTGTCCTTCTCTTCTCTGCTGGGTTTATTATTTCAGAGCCTTTCTTTGAGTGCACCCTCATACGCAATAGCTCTGAGACTATACAGACATATGCCCCTCTGTCTTGTTGAAGTGTTTCTGATGTGATGACACCCAGGTGTTTCATAATGGATTCTGCAGACTGGAGAGTCCCTCACCACTCCAGAATGTTTTCTAGATTGAGAGTATATCTGTTGATGGAGATCCAGGCTTAAAGAAGTCACTACTTTGAACCCATGATTTTAAGTAAGATCTTCCCACCGTCTGTCCACATACTAAACAAACCTCGTCATATCCGCGACTAATGCCAGCTACTCTGTAATAATCACAATTTAAATGTTTACCCAGAGGACTTGCTCTATTCGCTTCAGTGATTTTTCAACATACACAAAATTCTTCCGGATGCCGAGAGGGCTGATTAGAGACAGTGATAAAGCAGTAAAAGCTTAAGAATGCAACATTATTTTGTTAAAGGAGCAATAAACAATATTCTGACAACTAATATAGCAGCAAAAGACTATTAGCTATGTCAAGATATTGTGGAGTAATGTTATCTGAGCTTCTCCTTGCTTTGTTTACAAACCTGGGCTGGCTGCGCATGATTTTAGTGCATGTTCGTGCATGTGAGCGTGCCTCACTGGCTAGCTCACGGCCGCAGCTCTGATCTGCTCTCATACGGCGGTTACAGCTGATAACGCTGTCCCGACTGACAGCGTCATAGCGAAAGCGTAGCACCCACCCGCAGGTTACCCCTCAGGTAAACACTGTTATCTCTGTCAGCACTGTTGCAGTTGTTTGTACTGTTGGTGCTGTTAGCACCATTAGCTACGAGCCACAGGCTAAGGCGTCGCCATGTTGAGAGCTGTTGTGAGGCAATCAAAATGCTCCCAATCTTGTATTATGCACCTTTAAAAGACTTATGGAGGAGGTAATTTAATGTTAACTTTTCACATTTCAGAAAAATGCTTCTCAGAAGAGCTCTGACAGGACCAAAATGTTGATCTCACACCAACTTTGTCTTCCTTTTGTGTGGAATAAGTAGATCAGTGTTACACCCAGACTGCGTTGGGTCGATGTGCAGGACAAATTGTGCAACTTAGAAAAAGACAAATAAGTCTACAGCCATGCATCTGTGGATATTGCACATTGCTATTTTTTTTTTTGCTGAATGCTAAACTAACATGCTTATAATGACATATATAAGGTTTACCTTGTTCAGTCAGCGTCTTAGTTTAGTGTGTTAGCATGCGGACATTTGGTAATCAACACTATACACAGAGCCATGGGGGATATGAGTGTATGAACCAAATTTCATGTCAATCTATTCAGTAGTTATTGAGACATTTCAGGTAACATCATTACAAGAAAAAGCAAAACACACATTCTGGAAACAGATGTTCAGATGATGAAGTTGTCAAAGCCACCTACTATCTATCATCCACTCCCCACAATCCTTTTAACCACATCTCTGCTGACATCCAGTGGCCATGATCAATCACAGCAGTATAATATTAACTGTTCACATATATCAATCCACTCAGCTATTGTAAATTTAAGTTTAATATGTCAACAAATTGTCATTAAAGAACTAAACTGCAGGAGTTGTCTCGTCCACTATACTCTAAATACTGCGTGAAATACCATCTTCAAGCCAAGAAATATGATCTGAGAAGTGCTTGTCCTCTGCACTCTCTGTCAGGGACTGTGCAGTGTTCAACCTTTCCCAGAGGCAAACTTTACACCTCTGCTCCCCCTCCTTTTCTCTGACAATGGAAACCACTCACAAGCCTGCACAAACCAAAACATTTCTAGTGGAGCCAGACAGTTGCTTTCATCGCAGGAGCCCTAAAGATATGTGCAACCGCACTCCTTTAAGAGAGTCTGTCTGTCTGTGTGTGTGTGTGTGTGTGTGTGTGTGTGTGTGTGTGTTTGTGTGTGTGTGTGTCTGTGTGTGTGTGTGTCTGTGCATGCTGGGACAACTGTGTAAAAGGATGTGGGTTAATCTCCAGAAGGTGAACAGCCGATGTTTGATAGCTAATCCCTTGTCAGGCCACATTAGTTGTCACATGTCGGCGATGCTAATTGAACAAATCCAACAGGCGCAAGCTGCGTAAACAAAGTACATACTCATACTCTTTAGCAAGGTTAAACCTATTCAATAAATTTACATAAACATGTATATTTAAAGTATGATAAAACATGCCAAGAAAATGCCGTGTCCTGTTGTGCTCTGTAATACAGCCACTAGAGCTTAAACTAGAGTTTACTGGACAATTAGACTGTTCAACTTTGATTGCTTGACAAACTATTTATGAAGGTCAAGTGTCTTTGTACCCGATAAATCTCCTAAATTCACTTATGACCCCAGTCTCTGACCGCACCGTCAGGTTCTTGCCATCTTTAATCTGATTGGCTCAGTCTTTGTCCCTGACCAGGTAAGCCCCGCCCTTGGGCTTTAGCCTCTGAGCTGACGTTGATCCAAGGTTACAGATCACAAGGTGCTGTCTGCTTTTTAGTGTATGTGTGGCTGGTGTTATCTATTGTTGTGTCGACATTGTTTATTTCTAAAAGCCTCAGTCTTCCTTTAGTGAGTGGTGTTTAGTGGCTTTTCAGGGCTTTGGGAATCAGAGATGTTGCTTCCATCACAAGTCAAAAGGATATGGAGACTGACAGACAAGCTGCAGAGGATTTGACAACAACAGGTCAGTCCACTGAACAGCATAGGCAGTCTGTGTTCATATCCATGACACCTCAGCTGAGTGTTTATTTACTACACATTTGCAGCGTAGCTGTTTCAATAGGATGTGACCCCAGATCCTGATAAAGCCCACACACCACACCCATCCCATTCAAACACTTCCACAAACACGACAGTGCAGCCAGGGACTCACAAGAGCATGACAGACATTTAGTCACACACCTTAATTCACTTATAATAGAAGTTGAATATTGTGGTGAAGAAATATGGCCAAGTTTCCAAACAATTGTCTGTACGGCAGATATACTGCTAGAAGGACTCAATGTTACTCTTCTCTGTGCTTGTAGAAAATGCAACCCCTAGAAATCCACAAATATAGTAGAATATACATCTTAGTGTCGACTCTAAAGTGTTGTTATGTCAGAGAAACATGTAGAGAAGGAGGATAGTGAGACATTATTCAGCTGGTTTGCTCTCTCAGCCAAGCTTAAACCCACTTTAAGGGGATTTGAATAAATTACACAGAGCAAGTGTGTGTGTGTGCTTGTGTTTGTACATTAAGAGAAGGTCTCAACCTAATGATGCTTCTTAGGAGGTGTTGTCATCAAGACACAGAATAAAGCTACGTCAAGCCCACTCATTATTACCGTAGAAGGGGAAAGGATGACCAAGTTTAACTAATTGTGTTTGTTATTTCTCCCTCTTCCCTCAGGAATAGCTGGTCCCTGAGGCCTTACTGAGCTCAATGATGGCACTCATTGAACTGCAATGGAGGTTATTTCAGGCCAAGGCTCTAGTCTGCTCACTGCTGGTCCACCTGTGTCTGCACACAGCCACGGGTACTGCCACGTCACGTTTGTTCGTATAGGAGTTCGGTTCTTGACCAGAATGAATGAGTTTCTTACATTCTGCATATGTGTTTGCATTGAAACAGGAATGTCAGGGTGGGGTGGATGTTTGGATGGTCAGGATGTATTCACAACGATCAGAGAAAACAGCCATTCGGGAGAAGTTGTTGCTGAACTCGTGGCTGAAACCACAATGGAGGGGATTCACTGGAGCCTTGATGGAAAAGATGCTGATTGGTTCTTCTTGGATGAAAGAAGCATCCGGCTGAACACATCAGCTGACAAGATCCTTGACCGAGAGGTAACTGAGTCGGGATATGCCCTCTGAAACACTGATCTGAGTGTTGAAACTTTCTTATAATAAGGAAGCCAAAGAATATAATGCTTATACTGTATAAAGATAACAGATTTGATGTGTGCAATTCTATTTTGGTATTTAGAGTCTGAAGAAATGTTTGTAATACTGTTGGGCTGCAATGAGGAACTTGTATTTAAGTTTACATCAAACTATCAGAGATTGAACCTCACAGCCTTATTCTTGGAACAAACACAATCTCTTACCGTCATCCTCTTCCCAGCCAGCTGACTTACATCATGGCAGCTGCTATGGGGTCAACCAGATTAGCAATCTCTCTCTCTCTCTATCTGTCAATCTACTGCTGTCACTATATCCTTGAAAAGGAAATATTTCAGGATTTAAAACCATTTAATACAGCTACAAAGTTTCAACATTGAATCCTCATCAAGTATACTTGGCTTGTGATCAAGATGGTCCATAATATCCATAATATTAAACAATCTGTTTAGGAGCATTAATTCCTCCCTCTAGAAATGTCGTCTTTTCAGTGCACCTGAAAAAATACAGAGATGTGCATTTCGCTCATATTAGGTGTGCACGCAATTATTTCTTAAATTTTCGGTGTACATGCGAGTGTACAACAAATACAAAAGGCTTTGAAGCCTGGGTTTAGTTTTTGAAAATAGCTTGAAAATATTTCCACCTCTGGCTTTTAATATGGAATTGAGTATTAAGAGAGTTTTCCTGTGTCAATGTCTTGGCAGTGGCCTCGTCACAAAGTTACCCTTTGGTTATCATAATTTAGTATTTGTGTTAAAATATTTCATTATATTGAATTAGGGATATCCCAGACTACGAATTTACATAGTCGTTCCTAATTGGTCAAGTCTTGCCTTTTGTAGACTGATCGTCAAATCACGTGTTTTTTTTTACTCATTGATTGATTTATGTATCTACAAAAAAAACACAGTAAAAACAGCAACATTATTGGCCGAGATAAATGTTACTATCACTTAGCTGTAGTTTTAGAATAATGGACAGTGCAGTTTGTTGTGTGTAGGGTGTTTGCTTGTGTGTGTGTGTGTTGTGTAGTTGCAGCTCTGTCTGTAGCACTGACACGGAGATCGGTAGACAGAGAGACATGATTTTTTTTCCCGCTTGATTTTCCTGGTTGTAAATAGAACTTTCGGTCCTAATTCCATTTTCCAAATTGTAGCAATCCAAAGTGAAGCGACAGTCAACTGGAAAGTGAAACACCCGAAAATATTTTGCGCCTCCCCCACCTGATTTTAGAGAATTGTTCATGAATGCAAAATATATCTAGCGCGCTGATAGTTCTACGTTCTTATGGTAGTTCTCTGATTAATACATGCAGGCCTATTCTTTGATTTTGAAATAGCTGTGTTGTTATTTATGAATGACAAATTATCCTTTATTTTGTTACCACATTTACCACATTTACCACTTATTCTCACTGAGACCATTCGACTGTGAGATTGTCAAATCAGGCTCCTTAGATCCAATCGTCGAATCGTCGACTATTCGGGGTCACCCCTATATTAAATAAAGAATTTCTTTGTTTCCTCATATCTGTTGTTGTCTCTCTGTCAGGCTCAGGGTCCTGTTCTAATGGCTGAGTTATCATGTTATGAAGACGACGCACTTCAGGTACACTTTATCAACCTTCATCTTACCTATAACTCTTCATCCCACATTCAAACCTCTAGTCACACACCTTAATTCACTTGAAATATAACTGAAGTTGATTATTGTGGTGAAAAATAATTATGGCTTCCACGCAGTTGTCTGTACGGCAAATATACAGCAAGAGGGACTCTTTGTTACTCTTCTCTGTGCTTGTAGAAAATGCAACCTCGAGAAAGCCACAAATACAGGAAGAATATAAATCATAGTGTAGACTCTAAAGTGTTGTTAGGTCAGAGAAACATGTTGGGAAAAAAGAACAGTGGGCTTTTATTCAGCTTGTTTGCTCTCTCAGCAAAACCCACTTTAAGGGGATTCGAGGAAATTACACAGAGCAAACCTCTATGTGTCTTTTTTTTGCTGGTGTAGAGTGTGTACAGGATCATGGTGGAGATTCTCAATGAGAATGATAATTCGCCTGTGTTTGCAGAAGACATGGTCCATTCTCTAACCATCAGTGAGGTGAGACACTTTCACAATTATAAGCACACAAATCTATGCCTGTATACACAAAACATACAAGAGTAAAGTGCTAAAGTGTTTCTCTGCCTGCCTTTCAACCTGTGTGTTTTCCAGCTGACTCCAGTGAACACTGTGGTGTTTACTGTCCAGGCCACAGACGCAGATAATGACAAAATAATTTATTCCATTGACCAGGCATCAGTAAGTTCTACTCTTCACACTTTAAAAAAAGCAAAAGGCAAAACACCACCACAAAAAGAACCATTGTTAATGTGTTTGTGTGTGTTCTTCAGCCGGATGCAGAGTACTTCAAGGTTGATCTCCCCAACAGTGGAGAGGTGATCCTGTCCAAGCCTCTCGACTATGAGACCAAAACACTGCTTACTGTCACCATCCATGCCTCTGTAAGCTGTGTACATTCCATTTTTAACTGTTTTAATATAGATCTATCCATACAAACATCTAAATTAAATCCATCTCTATGTTTCTATCACCTTTCCCTGAACATAAAGTAAAGATTTGCTTCCCTGATAGAGAAGATGAACCATATTTCGCTTCTTTCTCTATCAAACTTTCATGACCAGTGTAATGTCCTCTAAAGAAATCTTAACTTGTCGTTATCTCAGGAAATGAGCACTGCTGAGCACTTCAATACCAGCACCAACATCACCATCAACATCCTGGATGGAGATGACCAGTACCCACAGTTCATGCCCTGCCAGCTGATTTTCCAGGATGAGACCAGTCGCATCTGCACCAGCCCTGTATACACAGTCAATGTCACAGAGGGGGACGAGGTCAGATGCTAAAGCCCCCCCTCAATCACACAACACACACATAACCTGTGTTATACAAGAATGTCCATTAAGGATGTTTATATAATATCCACTGACTTGATCTTGCTAAACTTAACATTTACTTAACATTTATTTGCCTATACAGTTAGCTGTATAGGCAACGTGGCTGTGTTTTGCATATCAAAAACCAAGGATTAGGACCAACAAATGTGTGTCATGTTGCAGGACGTTGTGTTGGACTTCTCTCCTGGTCCCATTCATGCAGTGGATGGAGACAGAGGACTTAGCTCTCCACTTAGCTATGCCATTCTCACGGGTACCATACACAACAACACAATTTCATATTTAAAATGTGCTGTGCTTATGTCTGTAACTGCGTTCGTGTTCACGCTAGGAGACGATGATGGGCGTTTCCTGATGGACAGAGAAACGGGGGAGGTGAAACTGATTCGTGTGGTTGGAGACAGACTCACAACTCCAGAGCTGCATCTACAGGTCATGGTAAGACTCACATACTCAGTGTTTACGGGAGGCTTGAAAGACATCCACTCTACTTTCTCACTCCCAATACCAATCTTACTGATCTGTTTTCTGTCTTTCTGTGTGTCTTGCACCTAGGCATATCAGGACGACGACCCCAGGAAGTATTCTGTTGCTACAGTGTTGGTCCGAGTTCTGGCAGTGAACCAGTTTTATCCAGAGTTTAATATGGCTGAATATCAAGGCTTTGTAACTGCTGGAAAGAGCGCTGCCTCTCTGGTCAATACTTATGGTAGCAAAGCACTGATGTTACATGTACAAGATCAAGACTTTAACCATGTACGCATTACACTACTATTCCACACGCATACCATACATACCCACAGTGCAGAAATGCTCAAAGCAGATCTGTATTTTGATTTATGTTGTCACCCATCACCTCTTTTTTATCCACAAACAGGGCTTCAATCCCATGATCCACTTCACCTTCAGAACTACATCCAATCACACAGACATCTACCAAATCACAAAGGAGGGTCTTCTAATCACCAGGACCAATCAGCTCCAACCAAAACAGAAACACGTTCTAGAGGTGAGCCTCAGAGAAAACCCAGTTTTATCATTTAATTTTTGATTTGATTTAAAATAGCCTTTTCTTTTTAAATACTAAAAGTGTTTCGATAGATTTTCTAATTTGCATGAAAGCCGATTGAGATAGTGAGTCCTTCATTAGGCTGACTGCATAAGGGCAAACAAATGGAACAACCCAAAGGTTTTGCCATGCGCAATAAAATAGCTAGGAAGTATTGTGTTTATGTACTAAAATTACACCCATAACAAAGGATGTCATTAAGTTATTTTCAGTGGAACTAGATTTGTGGAAATAAACTGAAAAATGTTTGATGGGCTTTGGAAAATGATCAGCACTAGTGTAAAGTTTATGAAATATAAGTTGATTGGCTAAAACATTCAAATCAACCAGCATGTCCCTATTCTTACCAAAGACAAGCCTGGATTGATATTTGATAAACATGTCCAGTTGCAACAACTCAAACCTATAACACATTATACGTACTGCTACATCCTGCAGTGAAGCCAGTTCAAGTGTTGCACAACCCCTTTATCTTTCATGAAAATGTCATAACAAGTCAAGACATAGTTATTGAAGATGTGATTAAAAAGTCTAAATACTTTGTAGATAATGGCTAGAGACCAGGAGTCGGGAGATGCCACCTTTGCTACTGTCGTGGTGGAGGTGTTATCTGAAGGACAATCAAGTAAGAACACACTCTCAAGGCTTTTACACACCAGTGGCATGATTTCAAACAGAACATGAATATGAAAGATATAATGACCACGCACAATAGGAGACAGGAAGTGCATACTATTTCAAACAATTGGCAGAGCTTGTAATGCGTCATCTTTGTTATAGAGTATTTTTGTTATGAGTAAAATAGCTCCGAAGACAGCATATTATATTACTCACTTCAGCCTTGACAAAGGCAGCACATACCATATCCACTCCTGCCGTTCTTACCTTTCACAATAATAGCCCTAGATATATACAGCACACTGCGTAAATGTTTACAAGAGGGAACTCGAATTCACTGAGAGCATTTTGCTTAAAGGAAACTCTTAAGCTTACAGAAGCTTAGGCTATTCAACAATTTACCTCAGACAGACTGACAGACGCTGGCCCGGGTCAATAGGATCCTGGTAGTCGGTCCTCTGCCTGTTCAAACTTTTTCTTTAAAAAGTGCAAACTCTTATGGGTATGAATAGTTTGGATGCAAAATATTTGTCGGCAAGTATTTCCCGTGTGTATAGGCCATTACACACTGGCATTACTGATTGATGATGACCCTGCGGACTAAAGCTATGTATCTGTATGTCTGTCTGTGCACACCTCAGTCCCTCTTAGTCCACTGGGAGATCCGAATCCGATAAGCTGCACTCTGGGCAAAGCCTTGTTTCTGAGCATGGTGTTCATGACTGTACTTGGATGTATCCTGTCTTTGGTGATGTGGCTGAAAAGGAAACACAAGGGAAAGCGGAACCCACTGCAAAGAGGCTGTGTGGCTCAAGGCAAACACCCCAATGTGGTGAGATCCTTAAGCTCTAGAATCTGTATTCATATTTACCTAGATTTGTTCATCAGTGAGTTTTAAAAATAATATTTACTGTATTTTCTCCCACAGAGCTTACGGTGGTTCCAACTGGTGAGTTAATTATTAACTACTGAAGTTAATATTCATCCTTGTCCTTTATTTCCTGTCCCTTTCCTTAAATAACTCTTAATAGTACACTAGTCATGATAGCCATTTCATGAGTAGTTATAAGTATCTAATTAATTAATGTCCGAATCCTACTTAAAGTAAATTTACAGTTCATACAGTTTTACAAAACTATTCCAAAGTCCAAATAATTATCTGTTTCAGAAGCTTTTGACTACATCTCCTGGCCTTCATCACTGGATGGAGTTTCTCAGTTGACATGGAGATGACTTAGTTGTAACAGTACGTGACCTACGTATGGAATACAAACCATCTTCATGACAACTGAACAAATCCATCTGTTGATCAAGGCCACAAGATGTGGTCCGAAGCTTCGGAAAGCAAAAAATAAGTTGGAACTTCTTTTGAGAATTGTTTCGTCAAACTGCTGTTTCTATGGTCCGGTATCCCTTCAAGCTCAAGTTTATACATTATTTGAAGATGTGAGGCACATCACTGGAGATTAATATTCTCCCATTAACTAAAGATTAGACTCCTTGGTTGTTAGAAGGCCTGGCAATTTCTAAACGTCACACTGATCGGGATCATTCGCTTACTTCCTCTCTGCAATACAACAGTGGTTTACTTTTTCCACTGTGGTTTCTCTCCAGGTGAGTCACCGTAGCGGCATGACACACACGGAGGAAGTCCCCAACAACAATGAAGAATATGGAACCTGTAACCCTTCCTTCAGCTGCCCAGACAATCCTGGCATCTACACCCACCAAGACCTCCCCTCATGCCGAGGACCCGTTCCACCCAGAACGACTGCTGCACCCGACACCAGCGTCATCCCCACTGAAACTGCGCTCAGCCCTGAGATCTTCAACAATAATGTTTCTACACCAATCAAAAGCTCCTCTTGTTCACTCAACTTTCACCCAGTCACTGTGGATGAGATGCCCACACATATGGCTCCACCCGAAGAAAACCCGGGCTCACCAACTGATACATATCTTGACTCTACCGAGGCACTACCTAACACCAGTCCTAGCCCTGTAACCCCTGATGCCACGAGCACTCCACCATTCACCTGTCCTGATTCACAAACTACAGAAACAACCACCAACGATGACCCTGCCGACCCTGTCACCAGCCCCTCCTCTCAATGCAGTATTCCATGCAGTCATACCCGAATTGCTTCAGCAGAAATAGACAAACCTTTCCGCAAGCCTCGTGTGAAGACACCCCCGTATTCACCTTTACTGTCCTCACCCCTCCCCAAGCAGATGGGCATGTCCCCACCCACCCCTGAGCATGCTCCTTTAAAAGTCAAGCTTATGTACATAGATACATCTCCCCTTGATTCACCTCCTGTAACACCAGGGCGAACATCCATGACTCTAAGCACAGAGGTAGACCAACCTTCCACATCACTGGACCAAATAGAGCAATCAGAACACCTCGGTGGGACTTCAGACGCCGGCAGTCCGTCTCAGGACAGGAGGCCCTCGACAAACTCAGGAAACACGCAAGACATCCGTGGGGCAGAGGATGTCGAAGATGATGGTTGTCTGGGAGATGAAGATGCAGGCAAGAACAGCGAGGATGATGATGATGAGTTAGATCCAGACGATGAAGAGCTGCTGAGAGTGATGGCTCGTTGTAATCCCATTTTTATCACATTTAGTAAGTGATGTCACTATAATATTGCAGGAACTGAGAGTGACGGAGTGGACGACAGAGAATAAACTGGGTAAGGTGAAGATGGATGACTGTGGAAACCCATAGGGGACTTAATAAAAATTATAATGTAAACTTCCATAATAGTATTTAAATTTTCAACGTGTCAGTGTTATTTGAGTAAAAAAATAAAACTAAATATCAAATTTGCATTTTCAATTTCACAGTCTTATGTTTGTTCCATGACCATATTATAATGAAAATGGAACAGCTTGTTTGACGTGAGTCATACCCCGCTGACCAGTCTAGCTAATCATTTCAACTAACAAAGCACCATCTTCCAGGTGAACTGCAATAAAAAATAGGCAATATGACGAATATTTCTAGTATAACTTGATCATAACAAAGCCTTTGGATTTTCTCTAATGCTAGCTACTAGTTATTACTTCAGTTTATGTGTTGCTGAGAAATGTATAGTAGTAATTCAGTGTAAACTCTAAAGCACACAAAGAGATGAATATTGGGCTAAATCTACTTCTCCAATATGTTACCCCAATGCTGCACACTAAGACCAAAATAACAGGAAACAGCTCAAACTTGGCTTGTTAGCATTACTGAACTTCAGACCATGCATATTATACCCGCTGTGACAAGACAGCAACACCACACCAACACAACCTCTTATTATGCAATCGATCCTTTTTGACTGAAAGTATTTGAAAAATGACTATTCTTATGGTTTCGCTTGCAGCTAACCACCGTAATGCGACTTGTGATGTGTACACTACCGCAGCAGCTACAACCCATACAGCCATACAATTTACTAAGGGTATTGTGTTCTACAATAACTTATGCTTGGAATTTTCCTATTTGATCGTGCTATTAACGCATGTTGAATAAAAAATGTGTAAATGCTGAGGAGAAAATAATATTTTGTAAACAGAAAATCAATGTTTCTCCTTTAATGACTTAATGTATTCTGGTGAAGGAAAGGGAACAAGTTGAGAGGTTGACTGGCAATCTATCTGAGTTGTGTGATGGGCACATTTTTTAAAACACAAAGCTTTTCAATCTTACTTACCTGAAGGTCAGGTAGTTGTGTACAGTCTTCAACCACAGTCTGTTCATGACAATGTCAGCGAGAGGCTCGTGACCCATTGACCCTCATGCGTGGAGCTGCTCGAGCGTCTTGTAGTGGCATCGCTTCATCGTCGGAGCACCCAGCTGTACTTGATGTAGGAGTCAAAAGCCACAGTTCCTAAGAATACGTTTTTTTTTGTTGTTGTTTTTTTATAAAAATCAAACACTGAAAGAACAGCGATGTATTCAAAAAATGATATAAGTCTGGTTTCTCAGCTAAAACTACTACCAATAAAATTATAATATGCTTACCCATGAGTGGTGTAATCACAATCATGTATTATAGAACGATTACGATACGAGTATGTGAAAATGAAAATTGGAATATTTTATTTTAATTTAATTGTTACTCAAATAAAACATACATATGAGGAAAATTATCATGCTATTGTGGATTTTCATTTAAAAAAAAGTCCCCTATGGACTTCCATAGTGGGCACTGTGACTAGCCTCCCAAACCAGAGTTTTAGTACATACAGAACTAGCATGCTAACATAATATTTAACAATTAGCACTAAAAACAAGTGAGGCCGATGGGAATGTCATTGATTCCATGACAGCATGATTCATCTTTCATCTCCTGCAGATTAACTCTTTTCTTTTAACACCTTTGCACATGTATATACAAAATAAACATTTAGAAATGTGTCTGTAAATCCTTTGTGGCTAAGATTCTTGATGAATAGTATGTGGCAACTGAAACAGAGCTGGAAAGGCTTGTGATTAAATGATTAAAAATCTAAACTTGCAGATCAGACGTGGTGGTGAATAAGGATGAGTTAACGGTTTCATTGAAGCTCCTAATGGCCAATTAAAAAAGGACGAGCAACTGAAAAAGCATTTGTGTTCATCAAATCTTATTTGGGTATTTAAAATAATGAGACATATATGCAGACTTGTAAAATGGGTAAGAAGAATCTCCTCCAAGCTTCATTTGCTTGATATGTACAGGACAGCAGTGACAGATTGGGTAACTAAACATCTAAATGTGTTTTCAGCTGTGATACTTAATGAGTGTCTGTAGATTAAAACAGCCAATATTCTATTTATTACGGGAAGATCAAGGGGCAAATGGCGAGAGGAAAAAGGTCTGAAACAACAACCCAGAGATCAGTGGGTCAACAGCCTGAAGGGAAGCAGGAAACAGCATTTCCTAAAAAGGAAGAAAGCTGGGAAAAACAGTGAATCTAATGCAACACAGACTATTTTCCACTGCCACGTCATGCCACATGAGATTATTTTAAAAGTAGTTATTATAAATATGAGGATGTTTTTTTTAAGTGACAAAAGAAAAACCCATTTATTGGTATGTTTTTCTTTCCACAGACACAACTTCCTGAGAACAATAGCTTGGCCAGAGTATGATTAACACCTATCACTTGTAGTAGCAGCTGCCATGTGAAAAACACTTGACAACTAGTACTTCAAGTCAAAATAATATGGCAGACGAAATGTTCTAATGGAGTTGGTTTTTATTGAGAACATTCTTCTCAATCACAAAAACTGGACCTGATTGTTAGAGTGCTCAGTTTGCAGACCAACAACTTATTTACAGTAAAGTCACAAGTGAAAGGGTGGTTGCTGCGGTGAGCCTGTAAAAAAACATCATATACATTATAGTATACCATAAAAAATCTCAACAGTGGTTATAAATGGTGGTAGGGATAATACAAGCATAACAAACATATTTAGGAGGGGAAAGTGATTGACGGGAAAAATCTTTTTTTTTCTTCTTCAAACTGCTTACAAATCCGAACAAAGTTTTTCGCTTGGCACACAACTTAGCTGAATCCAACAAAACTTAACAGAAAAAAAGGGTAGGTCAGTAATCAAGAATACAAGTAATATATGTACACACAGATTCCCACACACACACACACACACACACACACACACACACACACACACACACACACACACACACACACACTCACTCACTCTTGAGGTGACGAGAAAAAAGAAAGAAATGAGGCAGCTTCGTGGACAAAGCATCCATCAATTCCTAAATCAGAAATTCTTGATTCCTTCAGCTAACACACAAGCTGCATGTAGGACCAACAGCTTGTGTTAACATGTACGCTTTGGGGACAAGTAGAGTAGAGACAGTGAGGTACCACTGATGATACTGTATTGCACTGGTCCAAATAGTCTTCGCCACTGGAATTTAATATTTACTCCTCGTTCCAAACACAACAGAATTACCGCATTATGATCAATGACACAAAAACGAGGTACAATGAATCAACAACTGGTGTTTTCAGTTTGGGCCCGATAATATGATAAGACAGAGGAGTAGAACAAATTATACTGGCAAGAAATCAGATTTACTCTTTACAGTCCAGTGAATTGCAAAAAGAAATGATGCGATAAACTATTCTGTATACTGCAAACTTAAACTTGTTCTATTTGGGGTTTCATAACAAAACATGGCTATTTCATAAAATCATTCTTTCAGATAAAAAAACAAAAACAAATTGTCATCTAACACTGTTTGTCCTTTGCCTGACCTTGAAAAGGGAAGATTAGTGTGTGGAAGCAGAGTACAGGCTGACGATATATCCCAATCTTACACACAACTGAGCACAAACTGAGGACGAACTCTCAGTGTGCGATGTTAGTGTGTACACAATGGGACACATTCAACAAATCAAATAAATTATTGTTCGTGGCGTTGGATTAGGTGAGCTCATCTTGTTTGAGATACTCCATCCACCGTTGGAGGAGCAAGGTGGTACACAAGATGAACAGAGTCTTTTGAGGCAGGAGGATGTTAGAACTCGTCGTGTCGAGTCAGAGCTTCTCCGAAATCGGTTGCCTGACTGCCCACGAACAAGTCGTACTTATCCACGATTTCTGCCTTGGTCAGGCGGCCATCCTGATAGAGGGAGAAGAACACATATGATAAGACTTGAATTTGTGTCAGAACACAAAGATGATTGTTTTTAAAACGGTTACCAAGATATGAAGGTACTTCATGTTGTTATTATTTGGTATCTCTCGTATGATTTGAGCGTGAATAACTGGGTGCGGACAATAAATAAGATATCTTTTCTCATCTTAATTACGCAATAGAACACAAGCAGGGCTGAGAGGAACGCCTACACGTCTTGCATTTATCATGCCTTGTTACAGCTGTAATTAAGTTAGATCCGCCTTTGCAATATTTTAAACTGACAAACAAAAATGAAAATAAATGCACTAAAGTAGAGCGATTAAAGTCACTGTTGGCTAACAACACTTTGTTTAGATTACACGCCTGAGACAGAAAGACATGAAGTGTCACTGGATGGATTTTACTGTGAAGTAACCGCGGCCTGGTAACAAATATTTTGAGTGAGTTGCTAAAAGCAAAGTCATTATTTAATGAATATTTCTCTAAATCTAGACTTAAATAATTGTCTGTGCTTCTTTGTTTCATTGAGCCTTACATTGTCATTGCAATATCAAACAAATCTACCAAACATCACAAATGTTCTCAGTGTTTTGTAGCCCTGCGGTACAATCATTGAAACAGACTCATTTGTGCATACTGTATAAGCACACTTATTAATTAATTTGTGCTTTCACACACGCAGTTCCACTTCCCCTCCCCAATATTCTGCGAATGAGACAGGAAATAAAACTCATGAGAACAACGCATTTCTGATGAAATTTGAAATCCGTCACAAATTTTAAAGTACATACTTTGTCTGAATCTGACTCATAGACCAGATGCTTGGCCTCGGCGTCAGCATGGTCGTAGTCACTGGGCAGGATCCAGTCTCTGGTCTCCTCCTTGTCCATCTTTCCATCTTTGTTTTTGTCTCTGAATTCAGTAAACTGTTCCCTCTCGGTCTTCACCCACTCAGGTTCTGTGGAATCTCCCTCCTGGTTGTACATGTCACCTACAGCACAGAAGGAGGGTGTTGCCATGCTCATTTCATAAGGGTTACTCAAACATTTACCAATACTTCAACTTTGTATTTTCCATCTGTCTTGAGCTTCCACCAATTACAACCCAACATTGTGTGGTATAAATTGATGGCGCCGATAGGACAATAAACTAGAACTCACCTATGTACTCGTCTAAATCTATTAAACCATCTCCATTCTTGTCAATGTCTTCCATAGTTTCCTAAAGGAAGAAAAGAGACCACGGAGCAGTGAGAAGGGAAGTAAAACAGTGTTAGAGTCATCATTTAACACCGGTGTGCGTTTGTCACTCACCAGCACTACAATGTCTTTCATGTGGTCGTACTCCTCAGGGTGAAGGAAGGCTGTAAACTCCTCCTTGTTGGCTTTCATGTCATTGTCTTCGTCGGCCATTTTGAATCTCCTCTCATCACGATCCATCATCTGCCTGTAGCTGAAGCCATCATCGGGGTGGGGATCGTCTGCAAGTCAGAGGTCACAACTTTGTATAGTGTGTGCATGTGTGGCAAAGTAAATGTGTGTCTGTGTCCATGCAGTAAACAGATAATACTTCAGGGATACATCAATTGTATAAAAGATAATTGTCTGCAGCTGTACCAAGAATGTATCCATATGTGGCATTCTTGTACTCCTCCCAGGACACCGCTTCGTCCCCATTTAGGTCATGACTCTTCCACTGGCGATCCACATCATCGTAGATCCACCTCTTCTGGGCATGCTTGATCCACTTCTTCATCTCCTCGACTGTCACATAGCCATCCTTATCGTCATCTATACGTTCGACTAACATGCTGTCGGTAAATGAAAGAAATATGGCAAACAATCAGCTTGTTCCCTCATACCATATGGTGATGTGTCACCTCAGACGAACTTTACTGCTCCTTGAGGAAAAACTAGGACATTACTGCAGTGACTTTATATCGTCCCAGTATTTCAAGAATAGATTTGCACAATCTCCCTGACAGATATTCTTACCCGAGCCTCTCCTTGCTCTCCTCTGGGGTGAGCTGGTCAAAGGTCTTGGCCTCCTCTTGTCCCAGAAAGGCTTCATGGTCATAGTCAAAGCTCTCCATATCATCGTGATCTCTGTTGCTGAGGGGTTCATCGTGGTGAATGCGTTCCTTCTTCTCTGTGGGTTTACTGGTGGCGTAAACCACACAGAGAGCAAAGCACATAACAAGTGGTCGCAGCTCCATCTGGCGTATGTGCAGATGCTGTCTGGACGAGGGGTATAAAGAAGACAACAAAAAGCTATGATTACTGCTCAAACAGTGCATTTTGATCAACGCTTCTGTATTTCATGCCTATCTTAGTTTGTCATGCACTTTTATGTAAGTACTGACCAAAGCTTTTAACTTGGCGCTACTCAACTATGACCCAGTTTATAAGTGTATGACTGTGCAAGCAAATACTCAGACTATGAGGTGAACTGCAGGGCTAATCTGTTCAGGCTGATGCAATCCCTTTAATGCCAAACCTCTGTTACGTTGCAGGAAATGACATCCCATATATTGTATTACCACGACTCAACAATTCTCAAAATATCAACATTATCCTTCATAAACACAGATTTATGAATTATTTACCTGACATCTCAGCATCGCTTGTTGAATCGATCATTAAGTTAGGTACATCGAGCAAAGCTAAAACTAATGCCACATTTAATGCAATGAAATCCTACTTTTACTAAAGTTATGTTTTGGTTAGGCTTGTTAAGCTTTTACAGAGAAGCTGATTCACGGGAAAATATTCAAATCCCCTGCTAGCAACCCAAGTTTGAATAAAGAGACTATAACGTCATTGTTTTTAATAATAGCAGGAATTATAATGCAGTAGTCGGAGGGGAAAAAATATAATCTTTGACTATTTAACTGTCTTCTAACTAAAATAAGTTCACCGCTAACTTGACTGCTTTCGTGTGACATAGCACAATAGGAGTAGTCTGACTTTAGCACTTCTCGACACCTTTAATCTTCTCATCGCTTGTGAATTACGAGTCAGCAGCAAGTTTGTCACCATTACTTATAATTAGTAACAGTTCCCATCCAAAACCAGGGGACCAGCGTTAACATCAGACTGGCTAACCTAGCGTCCCGTTATTTTTTACAGCTAACCTGCAGCTTCGCTCCTCCAATGAAGGCAAATAAGCAACCAGGTAAATGTCCACATTGCGTCTTTCTAAACACCCGCTACACGGGGAGACGCATTTTTAATAACTTTTTGTATTTTAAGCCACAATTTATCAGGAGAACTCACCGGTGTCTTCGGGGAAGTTCGTCGATGCAATGTAAGACCCTCCCCTCGGAAACACACCCATGCACTTCCTGTGCCAAAACGCCAAAGGAGGCCACCGACCAATCAGGCGCCGAGGAGCCAAGTGCGATGTCGCTCGCTCACTGGTCCGCTTCAAGGGTGCACCGGTGATTGGATTGGCCGAGAACCGCCACGTCCTCAAAGGCAACAGAACTTGGTTCATTCATAAAACAAAACTCCAGTGTGTGGGATTGGTAAACTCCGCCATAGCAGCCAAAAAAACAGCACTTTTACGCATGTTATACAAATGAACCGAAGGAAAACTACTCATTAAATTAATAATTTCAGTCATATGCATTGAATGTGTTATAACTCTGTTACGTTGTTCATTCTGTACATATGACATCTATTATAATTCTGTCCATCCGGGGAGAGGGATCCTCCTCTGTTGCTCTTCCGAATGTTTCTTCTTTTTTTGGGGGGGAGGAGAGTTTTTCCTGAACCGATGTGAGGTCCTGGGACAGAGGATGTCGTATGTGTACAGATTGTAAAGCCCTCTGAGGCAAATTTGTAATTTGTAATTTTGGGCTATATAAAATGAATTGAATTGAATTGAATTGAAACACTGTAGAAATGTTATGTATTCAATTAATTTAAACTACAGTTTCTTAAAACCTAAATGAAAAAATAATTTTGCCTGATTAACAGAGTTTTGCTTTGAAACCAAATGCCACATCCACACAAATCTTCTATGGCAGAAATTCCACAAAAACAAAACATCATCAACAACACTATAACACCCAGAATCAAAAAAATAAAAAGCTTTTATTTCTGCTGGCTTTAACACTGTAAATCAATAGTCACAGTAGTGCAGAAATTACATATTTATCACAATTCAGAAAAATAGGTATTACGTATTCTTCTCACTTCTTTGAATGTATAAATTACGAACTCTCTCCTATAACCTCGCAGTTCAAGCAAACATCTCTCCCACTGCTGTTTAAACATTCATCATGATAAGTGGAAAAAAACAGAGAAGCACAATGACAGGACTTCCTGCTTCTAAACTGAGGTTGGTCAGTGACTGCCTTTCCCATGACCCCGACTGTGTAGAAATAAAGGTATAAATATATCACGTGAATATATATATATATATATATATATATATATATATACATATACACATACATATATACATATATATATATATATATATATATATATATATATATATATATATATATATATATACACATATATATACACATACATATATACATATATATATATATATATACATAAAGGCATTACATGCTTCTGGAAAAGGATTGTGACACAAGACTTACACTAATACAGGCACGCTTCTTTTTTACTGAACCGTATGAATCCAACTGTCTTTGAATTGTCTGTTTTAGACATGGAGTCCTTCACAGCCTGGTGTCTCCACACCAGAATAGGGAGGTCACAATATAGCAAGGCCTCTACATCTCAGACCACTGCCGAGTCTTCCAAATCTGTGTTGTCCACACCACCAGCTGTCTCTCCCTGTTGGTTGGCATTTTCTTCTTGATTGGACGGACAGATTGTGTCCATCTGCTCACCACTATCACCACTTCCTGCTGGGACAACACAAAAAGCCACTTTCAGGTTTTTAACAATGTTGTGCAAAGCAGAATTCTTTGTAAAGCTGCATAATATCACAAAGGAGTTGGTGCCAAGCTTCTCTTGAAAAGCGACATTGTATGAAAATGTGTCACAAAACACAAGTTATAATAACTGTATAATAACTAAATTATCACAACAGATTTTGCACCAAGATGAGTATAGCGGTTGTGACTGACCTGTGCTGGTTTCACCCTCTTTCTTCTCAACGAGGAAGATTCGCTGCATCATCAGTTTTTTCACGGTGTGGCACATGTACTTGAGCTCTGGACCACTGTCTGCTTTTCCTGCAGACATATATCAAAATGAACAATAAGGCAAAAAAGAAGAAGCTGAAACCCAACAATAAACATAAAGGAATATATAGAAAACATTACCTTTCTGTGGTCCCTCCTCAAACAGCACACAAGTTCCCAAAGTATCTTCAAAGAGTGAAGGATAGCAAGTAAAACGTTTAACATTTCTTTTGTATGATAAAATCTATTATAGGAGTTCACGGAAGCTCCTTCGTGCAGGAAAATAGCTATTAAGGTATGGATATCGTATATTATATGCTATATTCATACCTTCTATTGAATGCTCTTTACTCTATGATAATCAGACTTTTGAGGGTGAAGTTTGGGCCATTTGTCATTACTCAAACCACAAAAGTCAAACAACTTTTGACATATTTCCATCATGACAACTTGCTTTAATAAGGGGGAAAGGAGGAGAGTGCAATATATTGTAACAGCAGGCACAAAAGTCAGTCAAGCTACACAAGTAGTATACATGCTTTCTCTGTGGATATTTAGAGGTTACTCCTTACCTTCATATTCCCCTGCAAACACATATTGTCCCACCTGCATCATGGGCTTCTCACTGTCGATATCCTGCAACACATAGACACAGCTTATTAAGTGGCTGCTGCAGAGAGAGGCCTTCCCTGATATTGACGTCATGCACGGTGGCCAGGCCTTTTCTCTTTCATTACAAAACAAGCATTAACATCCGATACTCACCAGTATCTTGCATGTGCCCCGACACTTGGTCAGGAAGTCATTGTTTATTATACCAGAGAGCTCCACCACAACGAGCTGCTCCTAAATATGCGAAAAGACAAGAGGAATCCCAAATGAAGAGACATTGTGATCCATTGTGATTGTGATTCCAACAGGCAAACAAGCACAGAAGAGAAACAATAACATAAAGACGGACCAGGACCCCAGTAAATTAACTAACGTGCTAGCCACATGAAGCTAATCTAAACGCGAGTACACTGATGGTATTTCGTACCTCCTCTTCCCATTCCTCTTCCATTTTAAAAATCCTGGACTAAAATGGATGGTAGCAATAAACGTAAATACTCTTTTCAGTTGTCTGTACAGAAATATCCAATTCCGTTCTCACTTAAGAATACATGACAACTTCCGCGAATGTACGGTGCCCGAGAAGCCCGTTTTGTTTTGTTTTGTTTTTTTCTCCACGGCATATTTGCAGTTACGGGCCTTGAACAAAGAGGGGCGCTGTTGCTCAGTTATTTTTGTGGAGCGTCTTGTTGCAAAGCCATTTAATGTGCACTGGAAATAGAGCGGATAACAATTAAATATAGCTCCAACCCACCCACCCACCCACCCATCCACTCTTTCTGTCTTTCTGTCTGTCTGTCTGTCTGTCTGTCTGTATATCTATCTATCTCTCTGTCTGTCTGTTCATTCTACTTATGGTTGAGTATGATTGGATCTAAATATTGGCTACCTGTAGGCAGACTCATCCACATCTAACATTAATGTTATTAATGTTCTCCTGCAGGAGGCCATAGCGAAGGTGATGAGATGAGATGAAATTAGACGATACACTTTATTGATCCCCAAGGAGAAATTCATCTGTCAAAGACAGAGGCAACAAAAATTAAAACAAGCACACACATCAAACATATCCCAAAAAAAGAAAAAGAAACAGGAGGCCAGATGCAAAACATGACTGAATCATAATCAAAGGGCAGAATAATAAAAAAAAATATGAAGCACAAAAGCAAACCATTTAGCTTGGTGATATGAACATGATCCCCCCACATGAATATGTGTGGGGGAACCTGCGTTTTTCAGTTTTGTTTGCCAGGACTGCATTTATTGTACAGAAGTGAATTTGGTGCCTGTGCAAATCTATTTCTGATACACACACATTAAAGGACAACATCTCAAAATCTGTTATTACAAATGTATTTCTATCAATATGGTAGTAAGTAAAATGTAAACAAAAAATTATCTAATGGACATATACTATAATTTATGAACTAAATATGTTTTATGATACATCAACACAGTTTTATCAGTTTTATTAAGGGGTGGGGAATTCTACAGTATTTATTCTGTTTATGCCATTGAATTTCAGCAAACATATATAATTAAAATCAAATGAATGTTAAATTGCATTTCTGGTGAACAAGCTTTAAAGCAGGAAATTATTTGCCAATAGAATAATGAGGCCTCTAGGATGAGAGGTGAAGTCTTGTGAACTCATTTATCATTCAGTTGTCTTGTTTTAGTTTTTATATTTTTAGCCTCCGAATGCTTGACTGGACTCGATGTAATGCATTGTTCTGTACTAAGTATATATAAAAACATATATATCATACATCTAATAGTCCTGATTTATAATGGTACATATCGATCCGTATAGGACGTATCTCTTCAAGTTTGATACCCTCTACAGAGGGGTCAGAGATCGGGGAAAGCTGAGGGGCAACACCCCTGGAGCGGTTATGGATTCATCATCTCACTCAGGACTTCTGTTTTTTCTCTTCTTGAAAGACCATACTGTCCAATAATGAAAAATAGGACAGTTCTGATAAATGGAAGATGTAATAAACAAGTTAAATGTATTTGTGCAAATCTACGATGTCACCTATCAACCATGCTTGTGCCTTTTACACATGTATGTTATTTAGTTAAATGTTCTGGCAAATTTTAGCATTTTGTTTTTCAGAGGGAGCCATGAATCCTCTCCCACAACACAATTAATAGACTGATTGAGTGCATTGAAGTAAAACTGAACCTGTTTAACTCGTGGCATGACAAAGTCAATAAATTGGTGCTGGGACAGTCACAGTACTGTCCTCGGATTTAGGAAATGGAGTCGTGGAAAGACGGGGGTTTAATAAGTAGATATCCTTATGCTCCTGGTTTTTCAGATATCTGCATTTCCTCCTAATGAATTTGGAGGTAACCGTAAATAGCAGATTCTTGGTTTAATGCCCCAAAAGATCAAAGTGTAAAAACATACAGGATTCCTGCACCCATAATTTATATTAATTAAATTAATTTGTTAAAATATATGTGTTGTAAGGATACAGGAAAGGAAAATAGCACAATATTTAAAAAATTTTTACTCATGCAATTTTGTCCATCCAGGCGCCATAGAGCAAGGCCGGGAGCAGTCGTGGAGTCGCTCGGAGGCTGACAGTATTTGTAAATACCTGTATAAATGTAAAGCAGGTTGATGCTGAATGAGAGAGAAAAACATATTTTGAATCAGAATCAGGCAAACCAAATTAAAGGGGGTGCAAATCCCCCATGTGCCGTCTCCCTCTCCATTTCTGGCCTATCATTTATCTCTGGACCACGGTGGGGTTGTCATGTCGACCAGTCCACAAGTTACTATGACAACGGCTCAAGGGGAGGCACTTGCTAGGGAGGTTATTGCCTCCTTGGGGATGTAAGAAGGACAGGGGGAATGTGAGCAGAGACAAAGATAGGGGGACTTATAGACACCAAAAAGGCTTGAATGAAGGGAGAGGTCAAGTCTGAGTATGTTAGCTGGAAGTGTGTTTGTGTTTGTATGGCTGACTATAAAGGTCAGCTTACATTCAGAATCACGCAGAAGTGGACACAGTGTGTAAATCAGAGTGGCCCCACTGAAGCTTTGGAGAACAAAGTTTTCTCCCTGCTGGACGGGGCCTCTCCTGTACATGATGTATTACACTTCCTGCTCAGTGCCATACCCTGGGGCAGAGAAGAGGCGGGGGCAAGGGAGGGAGTGACATTAAGGACCCTCCAAGGTGTCAGATGGGTCCCGAGCTTCCCCCACATTTTGTCATATAAATGTCATAAAGACAAGTTTGGAGTTGGGGAGCTTTTGGGTCTCCTTCTGCCTGGGGGGTATCATGGTGGTTAATTGCCCCATTAGCACTGACAGGGTAAATTGGTGGAAGGGCTAACTATATATTACAGTGAAAACAACAACCCCTGGCATACACCTGAGGGCATAGTGCGTTTTACAGTACCGCCTATGCATGTTTAAGTGTGTATGCAAAGGAGTGTGTGTGTGTGTGTGTGTGTGTGTGTGCGTAAATTGTAAATGTAAATGTACATTTACATGAGAGTGTTAACATCTGTAAAATATTAAATTTCTATATTTATCACTACGGAAATTAACTCAAAGTTCCAGTCAGGGAGAGCGTCTCTCATATCTGTGCTGGACTTTCTCAAGGTGTGTAACCAATCAGGAGAATTATTCTATTCTATAATAATGTGACTTTATGTGAGGACTGCTTTATAGAGGAATGTGTATTTTTGTATATATGAATTCCTTGCATGAGAAGGTATGAAATGTGTGTGTGTGTGTGTGTGTGTGTGTGTGTGTGTGTGTGTGTGTGTGTTCACTTGCCTTTTTCATTGTTTTAAATACGGCAAAGAAATATGCAATTGCAAAAACAAATGGTAATTTACATCAAGAGCCAGCGATGCAAATAATATGGAACAATTGAAAGCATTTTATTATTGTGTCCCTGCACTGTAGTGTAAAATGTAAGGTAATTTGTTTATGAGGGAAATCAAATAGGCAACACACTTGGTTTAAAATCAAAGCAAAATTTTCAGAACCAAATATTTTTTCCCTCATATCACATTTGTGTTTACAGGTTATTCTTTTACATCAAAGAAGCACACATTTGATATCGTATAAAATACACAATATTAAAAAAGGATGAACATGTAAGATGAATGAATAGAAAAACCCTTACATGCAGGGACGCACCTAGATCACTTCTTGATTCTGTATGTCTGTCTGTCTCTCTCTCTTTCTCACTCACTCACACACACACACACACACACACACACACACACACACACACACACACACACACACACACACACACACACACACACACAGCTGTGATACACACCTTGCAATATGTTAAAATTATGAAACCATTCACTGTTATTGTCTTTTGTTCATAAAATGTCATGAAATGATCACAGTTCTAACTGCAGACATAACAAAAACAGGAAATATCCATGCAGGCATAAAGAGAACAGAGCAGTCCCTGATTTATGTTTGTGATAACCTGCAATCTTTGCTTGCTGGTATGTGCCAGACGGACAATCACGTCAAATGTTTTCAAACAGTAAAATAATGATTGTATGTTCTACACACGTAGACCAAATAATTTGGCCAAGATTCTTTTAAATATTTTCTTTATAGTTGTACAAAATGCAAGAGAATAATCAGACCAAAACAAGACAAGCCAAAATCAAAATGTCAGTGCTCTCAAAACCAACACAACGAAATAGCATTAATATTCATGTACTATTCCGATATGGCCTTGTATTGCGGTTGTTTCACGCAACAGCGAGCTGATAGTAACCTGAAAGCTATAGTCTTTTTATATTCTGTGGTAATACAATAATATGCCCATATTTTTTTCCATATTGACTTTCTCTGTTACATCGTAGCCTTTCACACCTTTTCTAAATTTATAGTGATACAATTCTTAAATAAGGACGACGTTAGCTGTGACAATCAAGACCTAATTAAGTGTATAATATATTATATGATCTTACAAATAAATGCAGTTTTCTCCTTCTTAAATATGGACGATCGACAGATTGCACGTCCAGCGAGAAATTCACAATAGTATTATCATAACAATAGAGCCGAGTGGCGAGGATGGGACGGCCGGAGCAGAAAAAAACCCCAAAGGTCTTATGTGATGACAAACACAGAAGTGGACACATCAATTTAGGCTTAAGTATTTTAATGTTATCCAAACAGAGATAATTAACCATCAAACCAATGCCCGCAACCCACCTGCAGCCTCGGTCCAAAAACAGTTAAAGGGGGCAATTTCTCATTTCATATTGCAGCATATTTAGACGAGACCTTTTTCCTTTTACCTTTTCTTTTGAGCATATATTTTGACTTGTTTGTTAAATGTGAATATGTATTAACCAGAAACATTTCAATTACATGTTACAACTTTCCCAAAGCAGGTGTGCTACAGAAATTTAAATATTTCATGAAAATAATGCAATTTATGTCTGGAACACAATGCGTACATTTGAGCGTCTAACGTCTGCTGTAACACAAACAAAATGTCTATATAATATTCCTAAAATAATCCTCAAGGGCCCTGCAAGGTGCTTTTTGTTCTCAATAGTAAATCACGGTGATTGTGACGCATTTCGTGGTAGATCTTCTGGCATCACAATGCTCCTCTAAAATCCCATTGTCTCTTTTTTTGTCTGAATATTTACATTAATGTTGGCCACTTCGTGGTATTTTAGCATATTTTTTGGGGCATCTATAGATTTAATTTTTTGCGATATTGTTTTCTCTCTAATTTACATATATTTTTTTACATCAGCTGGGATTTGTCTTGACATCCATCTAAAATATGTAACTGGAATTTTTCAGCGACAACATTCTTTTTGCAATAAAAATTCAACCTTTCAGCTGAAATTTATCGTACTTTTTTAATATTGTCTTCTCCTCCCTGTCCTCTCGATGCGTCCCCTGTAGCCTCTCCCCCTCCCTCCTCCCTCTCTCTCTCTCGCGGAATCCTATTGATCCAAACGGGCTAATTAGCGGTGTCTGCGCAATTACGCACATGCGCAGTAGGCGTAATCTCAGCCATTTTTTGAAGGAAACTAATTAGCAGGAATAAAGAGCCAAGTGTTTTTCCCCCACAGTGATCAGAACTCATTCTACCTCTGGAGCTCGCACAAACCCCTCCGTCCCCCATCTTCTGTTTACTACAGCCTATATGTAGCTTTAATTACACTGTTGTTTGGTAACAACTTGGACCCCGCTGCTCTCTCTCCCTCTCCCCTTTTTTTCCTCCTGGCTCCGTAAAAACGCAGAGGATCATTCATAAGGAATGAGTGGGCTCTCAAAACGATTGTTTTCTGGACTACTACACATTCAGCGTACGGAGCTTTGTACCAGAGCCGCTGCATAAATGTAAGTCTGCCATTTGTTTACGATATTAAAGGGACGGGAGGAAGTCACCCCCGGCGGTGGAGAGGAAGGGGTGTTTCGTTCGTGCAGCCGGCAAAAATCGCACAAAATCGAGCTTTTGTTGATCTGCTTGTGCATTGAGTCACCTGTTACTGGATAACGAACGCGATCGCTCCTGCTTTAGCTGAGTCGGAGTGAGGAACGGTGCGGTCCACTGTAAACAAAGGCTGAAGTAGTCTGGAGGCTGAGTGTTGGTCGGTGGCTTGACAACACAGACGGACACGGGGAGTGAACTTCAAGTCGCTGCCCGTCCGGTATTCTCCAACAGCCCCGTTTGTATGGCACCCCAGAATAATACTAAATACAGCTTCGTGCTATTACCTTGATTGTGGTGTCGGCTGTATGCGGGATCCCCACGCAAAGCAGTTGCGTTCAAAACAGTATGTCTATGTCCAACCGTATCTGTCCACGTCCTATAAAGACAAACAAAATGTGCATTTTCTTAAAGTATAGCCACACAACTCTACTCTTAAGGTCTTTCTCTCACCCCATCACACCCCTTTCTCTCCTTTCTCTCTATTCTTCACACACACACACACACACACACACACACACACACACACACACACGCACACACCCCAGCCTAAGATTCGGGGGACACATTTTTTTGTTAGATATTTGAGCATCCTTTTTTGTTGCAAATTCTGTTGTATTCACACCTAACAACAAACATGTAGTGTCCATTCATATTTTCAGTAATTAAAGGTCATATTTCAGGTGTTTTTGTGCCTGTGCTTAATTGACATTATCAGAATCAGTTTGCAGTAGACAACAGGATTTACTCATATTAACACACACATAGATGTAGCCTACACACACACACACACACACACACACACACACACACACACACACACACACACGTTGTTAAATGATGGTTTCCCGTACTTGTGATCGATAGAGAGCCAGGAATGTTTGTATAAATAGTTACATTGCCGATAGACCCAGGTTATTGATTGCAGTGTAAATGAAAATCTTTATCAGATTAGAGACTCTTCTCAGCTGCTGGCAGTCAGGCTCAGCCCCTCAGCACTATCCAGCGGGACAGTGGACAGCTGCAGTGGGCAAGGGTCTGTGGCCTGTGACATAAACACAGTACATTAAAGCACTATCAGAGTCCCGATATGAGCCATATATCTTTAAGGTGCAGAGAGGGGAGAGGCGGTGGCTACAGGAGAGAGGGGGTATTTAAGCAGCAGAAGGAAGAGGGGGTTGGTTGGTTGAAGTAGAAGGTGAAAGGGTACATTAAGGTCTCTCCTTGATTAAAAAAAAAAAGGTCAGTAATGAGATTGTGGGACACACACAGAGTAAGATAGATGTATCTGTCTCATCTGGCATCCATCTGTCAGTTAAAAACAGAGGAGGAGGAGAGGCTCAATTTCATTATTTTTAGGAAGTCACTGTCTTGATACATGATTCTGCTGGTGATGAAGATTATTTGTGAAACCTCATTGATCAATTTTGGGAAAGTTTTATTATGGATGTTTATGGTAATTCATGTATGATAAAATATTACAGCCTATTGCCAGTTTCATTAGGACCAGCTTATTTCAAAAGCCAAGAAAATGCAGTCTTAAATAAAGATTAATTTAAACATTGCTTTAAATTGTTTGTCTTTTAAACACACCATCATTCATTATAAATGCATTATACATAAAGTTTCAGTTTATAACAAAAAGGGATTGATTTTAATGTACGTCATTGCTTCATTGTTCATGTACATGGGTGTGTTTATAGTGTACAAGCACTAGGACTTAGAGTAAGTGTATAAAATGTTATACACATACAACAAGGAGAGGAGATAAATAACACACTGCACTGCAACACCACTAACTATTGCTTCAGAAATTACCACAGATTTTAATCAAAACCTGTCGGAAATCTCAACAAAAATAGTATTAGCCTCATACAAGTATTTGTTGCCGTTGGACTAAATTAGATTACACAGGTGTTTATTGTATTGTGACCACCCCGTGTTTGCACTGCGTGTTATAAAATGGCTCGTGCTATACAGAGCTCCAGTTTCCTCTCCTAATATCTCTGTCCCAATGCACAGCGAAAGACAGATAAAAGCAGATAAAAGAACCGTTTTTAAACCCAGTGTATCAAAGTGTGGCAATTTAGTGGAAGCCCTTTAGCTCAGAAGCATTCAGTTCTTTATTTAATCCTATCCCCTGAGAAATATTATAGACCTCCTGCGTAGCCTTTACCCGCATTCCTCTACCTAGTTTAGCGCTCATGCTATTGATTTTCCCATTAAGGGCTAACGCTAACCCCTGAGTAACCAGCCTCTGTATCGCGCACTGTGAAGGAAGTATTGAACAGATGCTATCCAGGGACTGTAATCAATGTCCTCCACTGTTATGCAATATTATTTACATGACTCATGTTTTTCATTTTCTCCTCTTTTTCCCTTTCGCTTTTCTTCTGTCTCTGTCTGTCACGCTCTCCTCTTCTCTTTCTCTGTATCTGAAACACAGGTGGGGTAGGAATGCCTGGCAGCTGTAGCCTCTGGTATGGACAGCGGTGAGGGAGGAGGAGGGGATGGAGGGGGAGGAGAGGAGAGAGATGCTGACCTCAGTCCCCAGGCTTTATCTCTTCCTCTCCTGACCCTAGCGGTCATTCCAGAGCAGGGGTCATCTTCTCATACCTCAGCCATGGCCCCTGCCAAAGAGCCCCTGACCCTGCCTCAGCAGGAGGAGGAGGGCGCAGAGGGGTCCCAGGCTAGAGAAGAGACCCAGGGAGGTGAGCAGAAAGAAGGAGGCCGACATTCACAGGAGAATGGAGCGTGTCAAAAGCAGGGGATGAAGGAAGAGTTCGGGGAGGGATATTTGTCAGGGCAAAGGAAGGAAGAAGGGGAGGTGCATGTAGGTGTAGGAGAGGCGTCAGTTACAGGGGGCCTCCCAGCAGCCCTTAGCAGCAGAGGGGGAGAGGAGGAGGAGGAGGAAGAGGAGGAGGAGGAGGAGGAGGAGGAGAAGGAAGAGGAGGAGGCCATCTCAAACCAAAGCCAAACCAAATCCAAATGTTCTTTATTACCTCAACAGAGCCAGCACAGCTCTTCTTCCAAAACTGCAAAGGCCAGTGGCACACTCGACAGCAAAATAGCCGCCTCTCCAAAGCCCTCCCCCACTCCTTCCACCTCTCCAAATCCCTCCCCTTTTCTTTCCACCTCTCCAAAGCACTTCACTTGTCCGTCCTCCTTTTCTGCCCTGCTGAGCGAGACAGAGGTAAAAGACATTAAGGGAGATCAGGGCTGGATTTCTGAGTTTCCTCAGAGCTTTAAATCCCAGCAGTCTACTCTGGCTTTTTCACTGGCAGGTACGGAGCCTGCCAGTACACCTGCAGAGGATGATGGGCCGGCAGGGGTTCCTCACTCTTTCATTTCCAATGGAGATGGTGCCAAAGCTCCAGAACCAAATGACAGCCAGCTAGACACAGAGGTGGATGACGAGAGAGACAAAGAAGAAGAACAGAAAGAAGCTGTCCTTAAAAACCTCAACCAAGACCTCTCTCCTAATTCACTGACCAGTCACATGACCATAATGCACTCACGCAACTCCTGCAAGACGCTAAAATGCCCCAAGTGTAACTGGCACTATAAGTCCCAACATACATTGCAAGTCCACATGAAAGAGAAACATCCGGAGACGGGAGGCCAGTGTGTGTGTGGTGCCTCCGGGGGAAAGTGTGTGTGTGGTGGTGCAACACGAGGTGTGTGTAGCTATTGCAGTTCGGGGAAACCCCATCCTCGCTTGGCCCGTGGCGAAACCTATGCCTGTGGCTACAAGCCCTACCGCTGTGAGGTGTGTGACTATGCTACCTCATCGAAAGGCAACCTCAGCATCCACATGCAGTCGGATAAACACCTTAATAACGTTCAAAATGGGGGACTCTCAAATGGTCACATGCACACTTCTCACATTACCACAAGCAACAGCAGCTCCTCCGACGTTAACGCAGTGGATGAGCCCGCATACAAGCCCCCACTCTCTACTCCCACGCCTACTACCCAGCCCACCAAGCTCACACCACCTGCACACACTCACTCTCATGGTAAGAGGTGGCGGTGTGATGTGTGCGACTATGAGACCAGCATTGCCCGCAACCTGCGCATACACACCACCAGCGAGAAACACACACATAACATGCTACGGCTCCAGAGAGGTTACTACCTGTCTCACTGTAGGAGTCTTGCCCCGCAGCTGAAACACTTACAAAACGCAGGTGAGTAATGCATCCCTCGCTGTAATCCAACAACAATTTATTATTATTTTTTTTTTTTTAAATGTGCAAATTCTTACAGTGGATCTCTCTGTTTTATAGGTGCGGAGCTCTCCTTGAACATGCGACTGACCAGTCAACAAGTCGCAGATCAGCCAGTCACCCTTGGGTCTACACTGACTCCTTCTCCCTCCCCCTCTCCCTCCCCCCCTCCAGCCCTGTCTCTGTCCCCCACTGAACCCCTCTCCCAGGGGGGCGTGTTTCAATGCCTTGTCTGCTCCTGCTTTTCGTCCGACAGCTTAGAGTCTGTGGAGCAGCACCTGAACGCCCCTCGCTCTCTGCCCCAGTCTGAGTGGTGCTCCCTGGTCGCTGGTGGCTGCCACTGCAGGCTGTGCGGCTACACCACCCAGCTGAGGGCTAACTTCTCCTTGCACTGCCAGACTGACAGACACCGCACCCGGTACCAGCTTGCTGCTCACCTCCAGGAGGGTGGGGACAGGGGTCAGGAGGGGGCTGCCATTATTGCTAAGGGCAACCCCATCCAGCTGAGGTGCAACCTGTGTGACTACGTGACCAGCAGTTTGGACAAGCTGCGAGGACATTCCCTCAGTTCCCACCACGAGGCCAGCGTCCGGGTTTACCGAGTCAGTGCACTCTCATTAAGAACACCTTTATCTTGGGACATGCAAGCAGCATTTCAAACATAAATTTATTCAGCAATTCATGATGATCGGACTAGATTTATATACTGTTGTCAACCATAATAGTTTCCATTCTCTCCTTTCTGCCTCATTATTTTTAGTTCCTGCAGCAGTATGATGGTGAAGTTGATGGGGGATCGTGGCTGTTCCATTGTCTCTTATGCAACCACTCGTCCTCTTCTAAACTACAAGTCCTGAAACACAGTCAAACCCCAACCCATCAGCAGAGGGAAGGGCTACTACAGCTGCAGCCAATGGGCGGAGAGGAGCTGGCAGCCATTTTTACCATCAGGAAAAGCCCTGATGGTGTCACTGGTGAGAATTTGAAGCATGTGGCCGTATTTGATTTCATGTTGCATGTGCTAGCTGACGTCATCGAGCAGATGGGAGATTAAGATGAAAAGAGTGAGAAAATGAGTAATGGATGTTGCTGAGATATTGATCAAGTAAATTGATTTGTCGATACACATCCTTGTTATACCCCCAATAACCCCTGACAACAGCTAACTAGCACCTGCTAATCAATGGACCAATACAAATCCCCTGGATAAGGATGGGGGAAGTAAAGGCTAGTCACCCGTCTATTCAAGACAAAACACTGAATTTACATCGTCTGGCGTGTGTGAACTGCTGGCACAACATCTAAAATTAGTTGTTCAACAGTTGTAAATTAAGTGCATCCTGTGATTTGTTTATGTGCAGATTAAGACTTATCGAGGTGAACTGATGTGTTGTAAGTCCATATTACCTCTACTCCACCTCTGAGGAGAATCTAATGGAGAATCAATACTTGATCAATAGTGTATGGAGGCAAGCAAGAAGAATAGAGTGAGGTCCAAAGACATTGGTCTTTTTGAAGGATGCTATCTAGAGGATATTATAAACTACAATTAGCCTGATAGTTTGTGAGAACATATTGCATGAAGCACAAGGTTTGTGTAACATAATTATTTTCCATGTCCCTTAGGAGAGCTCAGTGAGGATATGGAAACTTCCAGTGAGACCACCACTGGTCCTTTGGACACAACCAAAGACACTTGTAACTTGGGGATTCCTGACGAGACAGGTATGTTCATTCATAGTTAATTAAAATGCTAGCATGATAACATATTACATACATAGTAAATATCAATCCATTTACATGGTCATATGATTTTTTTTACTTGAAGAAGAAAATAGGGAGGATGAAAGAGAAAAAAGGGAGTCATTTCCATCAGTGAAGCGTCCATCCTCTGAATGCGATGAAACGGAGAACTCTATCTTAACCAAACGTCCCAGAATACACCAGCAAAATCCGAACCAGCAGGTGAGCAGTTGACACACATTTTAATAATTTAAATATGTCTTTGTTAATATAAAATGTAACAACGGACACAATAAATGCAGTTATACTGTAATCCCACAAACCCATCAGAATCACAATCATTTATTTGCCAAGTACGTTGCACATACAAGGAATTTGACTTGGTGAAAGGTGCATAACAATAAACATAGACATAGAATAAAACAATAAAAACAATAAACAGTGTAATAATAGATCAATATGGTAAACAACAGTACTTTAAAACAAGTATATATTATATAATATAAGTGGCAAGTGTATTTTAATAAGAAAAGAAAAGATGTGCAAGGGTGTTGAAGGAAATTGTCCTGTAAGAGTCAGAGTGCACACATGCACACCTGTGCACTCTTTCAGCCTTCTAATTCAACTCTTTTTAACCATTTTTTACACTTCTCTCCTTTCTCGACTCTTTAAGACTGTCCAGTGCCCTTTGTGCCAGGTTAAACTCCCTCCCATACACCTTCGACAGCATCTCACGCATGTGCACAGTGTGGCACAGGACTGTGTAGACAAGCTCATCAGCACAGTAAGTGTATGCAAGTGTGTATTCGTTGTATTTGCGTTTGTCAGGAAGCAAAAGAAAACGAGAAGGCAAAGCGATGGGGGAAGGGGGAGAGTGAAATGTAGGGAGACAATTCCATTAAGAAGGCACCAGAGAGAAAGGCACCGCTTTTTTAATGCATGTTTAAGTAGCTCCCCGCTATCATCTTTGATGCAGCCGTGCATTTTGTGTGTATGTGTATGCGCGTGTTTTAGAGTGGAAGAGAGAGGGGTTTGACTGAGTGAGTGAGGGAAAAGCCAGTCTTTCTATAATGCATGTTTAAGTAGCCCTCTATTACCAGAAGTGCAGTCAAGCTAAAAAGGGGCCCCCATGCTTTTTACTGTGTCTCTCCAACTAACAAAGACTGGTCATCTATCCACATCACCATCCTCCATCTCCCTGGCCCGTATGCTAAGTGGCCTTTGTCTCTTGCGCTCTTCGCCTCCACTTGACTGACTGCTTTTCACCCTTTCTCCCCTCTGCTGTCCCTCCCTCCCCCCCTCCAGCTACTCCTATCATTCCTATTCAGCAATCTCTGTCCCTGCCCCTCCCTTTCTGTCTCTCCCAAGCTCTCTCTCAATTTCTTATGCGTTACCCCTCCCTTACTTACTCTCTCTCTCCGAAGCAGTTTTTTTTTGTTCATTGCCCCATACCTTTTCCCTCTCTCTCCATGCTCTCTCTTTCTCATATTCTATACCCCTTACCCCCCTTTACCCCCACCATCGTCCTCCCTCACTCCCCTCCAACCCCTCCCTCACTCTCTCTGATAGTAATTGAGGTTCATTAATTCAGACTGAGGTGATGATGGCCATTATGTACCTTGCTTTCCAATTACGCTCTCTAGATTAAGCCTGACCTTCAGTTTTCTCTGCAGTGTGTGTGTGTGTGTGTGTGTGTGTGTGTGTGTGTGTGTGTGTGTGTGTGTGTGTGTGTGTGTGTGTGTGTGTGTGTGTGTGTGTGTGTGTGTGTGTGTGTGTGTGTGTGTGTGTGTGTGTGTGTGTGTGTGTTCTTCTCTTTCTCTCTTATGAAGCTGTTACGCAGAGAAAACTCTTGTCATGTAAATCTCATCTTTAGCTGTCTGTCCTTTCCTAAGGGTAGCTAGCTGTTCGCATAGATATGGTATTTGCGCTCAGTGCTCGAAGCTGTGGAGATGGAGGTTTTCTGTATGAAGAATGATTTTAAATAAATTCATTATTCAGCTCAGTAAAGTTTTATTAAACCCTTGGGGCATGTTGGACGGAGCTGAAGGGCAGACCCACATATCTCACCATATACACTTATTACCAAATTGATGTGCCTTGCTGTCTATACTGCTGCGCAGGCAGGTGCAAGATGTAACGATACACTCACAGATTCACACTTTAATGTTTTATGATATTAGGACAGGGTGTGCAAGCACTCATGTTTATATGTCTGGATATTTGCTTGCTGTTTTTCTCTACAATTAAATGTTTTATTCATAATATAAGATTGAGAAAATATGGTAATATCCCATATTTCTCTGTCTGAATTGGTAAAACAGCACTAATTATAACTGGCAATAACTCTTCCCCACCACCCCATACAAAACAAAAACAAAATTGACACACTGTCATTTTTTTTCCTTGCAGGTCACACTATCCATGGAACAACCACAGCCTCAGCTGCAGACAGAACCACAGACGGATGATACTCAGACAAATAAAAACACCAAGAATACCAATGCAAATTGTTCCCATACTGCTGATTCCAGTGCCTCAGTTGATTCACAGAAAAACCAAGGTTAGTTTAAAATGCACGGTAAAAAAGACCATATTTTAGAGATTAATTAATTAATTAATTAATTAAAGAGTCATAATTTCCAAACAATGTCACTGTAATTTGTTTAAAACAGTCTTTTTGGCCTGATGTTATTTAAAATGTACTATCACTATTTATTATCATTTATTTTTTTGCATTTTGCAGGCATTTCAGTAGAGAACACTGAGGGAGATGTAGCCGCACCCAAAGATGTCACAGCTCTACTCACCCCACCCCTAGAAGACAACACCACTCACCCTTCCAGTGGCAGACTGGCTCCTCAGTCCCCAAATCAGACCCCCCCCTCCTCCCCGACCGGCGACCCCCCTCCTCTTTCTGATCGCCATGGTTACCGGTTCCGTTGCAGCAGGTGCAGCTTGGCGTTCCCCACTCAAGAGAAGCTCCAGCTGCACTGGCAGTACCATGCCATGAGGGCGGCAACAGAGTGCCCCCTCTGCTCTCGACGATGCCGCAGTCAGGAGGCCTTGCAGAGACACATGCAGAATACACACTCACAGCTGGACAACACACAGGGACAGAATACACTCTTACCCCCTCACACGGCTCAATACATGGAGCAAAATAAGAGTTCAGTTCAACAAGATTTTAGTTTATCACCTCAAGTGGGTCAGGAAGCAGGAGAGGGTGAGGATGAAGAGATAGAGGAAGAAGCCCTAGGTATGGTGGGAAAGGAAGAACAAAAAGAAGAAGTACAATTTAAAGAGAAGGACGTGATCGGTGAAGTTGATGGAGATGTGGAAGATTTAACTGAGCCAGAGAAAGGCCCACATGAGGAGATCATATCAGAACCTACTTCCAGCTCTTTTGTCAAAAAGTGCTCCAACCCCACAATGGACCGCTATCTGGATCCAACCAGGCCCTATAAATGCACAATATGCTCCGAATCTTTTACCCAGAAAACCATTCTTCTGGTCCACTATAACTCTGTGTCCCATCTCCACCGGGCCAGACGGGCCCTACAGGACTCTGGCACAGGTGTTGCTGTCCCCGAGGCTCCCCGTGGCCCAGATCCTAGGCCCTACCGCTGCCGATTGTGTGGAGTGGGCTATAGCCAGAGCTCCACACTGGACATTCATCTTCGCTCTGTTCTTCATCAGACTAGAGCTCGTGCTGCCCAGAACTCAGCTCCACAGAACCCAGCATCTAGTGTAGCTGCTCCAGTGTCAGTCCCCACCACTGCTACTCAGGCTGCTACCAACAGAGAAGAAATATCAAAGGGTTTGCTGTTCACCAAGAGGCCAGATGTAGTAAGCTCTTCAACCTCTTTACTGTTAGGCCCTGAGGCGCAGCCAACCCTCTCTATCCCAACTGACAGCCAGCAGGCTAAAAGTAGAGTTGCAGAACTTATAGCATCAAGAAACCAGCTAATGCTAATACAACAGCAGCAGTTAGCCCAGGCTCAGGCACAGGCCCAAGCTCAGTTACAACAACACACCGCTCTGCTCCAGTCCCAATTGATGCAGCATCTTCCCTTAGGGACAGAGAATTTCCTTCAACAACACTTCTCCCTGACACCAGACAACTTGCTCTCTCTGCAGCAGCAACTTCTTCTGCCCTTTTATTTGTCAGGAGACATGAATATTAACCCAGAGTTAACTGTAAAGAGCCTAGAACTTAGTCAGTTAGTATGTGCCAACTCCATCCCCAAAGAACAGGTTAAGGTGGAAGTTAAAAGGGAGCCCCAACCTCTAATAGATGAGAAACAAACCCAGAGACAACGTTCAAACTCAGCTGTTAGCCAACCAAAGGATCGTGTGCAGTGTGAAGCCTATTTTGAAGCTGGCTGCAGTGGATCCGCCAACAACCAGTCAGAAAAAAGATACAGCAATTCTAATATAGAGGAAGAAAAAAAAGAAATGCCTGTTCCTACTTTTAGAAATAAGTGTCAGAAAGAGGAAACAGATTCCTCTTCATTTACTCTTCATGGATTGCAGTGCCCTCCTCCCAGAGTGCCCTATGCAGCTGTGAATGGCGAGCCTGTTCGAGCCCTGCTGCAGAGTTATGGCTATGAGTTGGCACTGCAATACATACAAAGTCGACATAGACACCAGCAGCAGATACCAACCCATATGATACCAGATAAACAGGAATGTTCTGATATCAACAAGATGGAGGTATGCTCAAAAGAAGAAATAGTTGAGTTAAGTGGACTACAGGATGTTAAGCTAGAAGGCTGTAACAAGGATAACAAAGGAGTAGAGGGCAATGGAGAAATAGAATGTTTGCCACATGACAAAAAAAAGAAAGATGAGGTATCGGTAAACAAAGAGAGAGGTTGTTGTGGAAGGGGAGAAAAGTGTAGAGACTGTGGCAAGTTTTTTTCAGATGCCTTGATTTTAAAAAGTCACCGGGAGTACATTCATAGGAAACTGTTTCCTACTCCTGCACTGGAGAGATTTTCCAGAGAATACAGGCTGCAGTATGACCAGATGTACCCGCTGACACAACCTAAATCTGGGGAGAATTCAGCTGCCCCCCCAGTCCCAGTCCCATCCTCAGAATCAGAACCAGCACTGGAACCAGTTATGCCTCAAGTTAAAAGCCTCGCACCCTCACCTGTCCCATCATTTTCA
This sequence comes from Ophiodon elongatus, assembly GCA_016806645.1. Classification (NCBI taxonomy): domain Eukaryota; kingdom Metazoa; phylum Chordata; class Actinopteri; order Perciformes; family Hexagrammidae; genus Ophiodon; species Ophiodon elongatus. Next base: position 799,723 of record JACSYO010000489.1, on the reverse strand, counting down.
GATCCCGTAACCAAAACGTGTACTCTTGCTACAGACCTAACAACAACTGCCCCCACACCTTCTTCTTCTCCATTTCTTTCTCAATCTCAAGAATTTCCACAACAAGAGGCACCCATCTCAAGCGCAGCTGGTACAGCTACTTCTCAAACCACATCCACAGCTCACGCCATACCTCTTACCTCACCGAAAATACCTACGCTTCCTCTATCCTTGCCCCAGCTTCCTGTAGCCCAACTGCCTTTACCTAAGCTTTCCTTACCCCACATTCCTTTTCCTATGGACCTAAATCTCCTCCCTTCGGTTGTGATGCAGTCTGTGGGTCTACAGGCCCAATCTTGGTTAGACTCAAGTATGAACCCTGAGTTGGCAAAACTCTACCAATCTCAACTCAACGCAGCACTTCTAGTGCAACAGCCGCAGCTCAGCCCTTCTTTGCTTGTCCAGCAATCCCAGCTCAGCCCAGCTTTGCAAGGTCAACCTTCACAGATCAATTCTGTACTCAGTCAACCATCCCAACACAGCCCCATCCAAACAGGACAGCAACCCCAAGTCAGCCCAACAATACTTGAACAACAGGGCAAGAGAACCCGAACCCGAATCTCTGAGGAGCAACTGACTGTCCTGAGGAAACACTTTGATATTAACAGCCTCCCCAGTGAAGAAGAGATGAACAAGATGTGTGATCTGTCTGGGTTGCCTCATAAAGTTATCAAACACTGGTTTCGCAACACCCTATTTAAAGAGCGCCAGCGAGACAAGGATTCCCCTTACAATTTTAATAACCCCCCAACCATAGCCCTAGAGGAGCCCAGAGAAGTAGCACAAAACCAGCCTCTGTCACTTTCCCCATGTCCACTGTCCCCAGGCCTTCCAGCCCATACCTCCCCACAGCCCCAGACAACAGACCTCCTGAGAGGAGAGACCCATAGGGGCCGACGCTCTTCCCGAACCCGCTTCACGGAACAACAGCTGGAGACCCTGCAGGGGGTGTTTGAGGCGACTCCCTATCCCAGAGAGGAAGAATATGACAGCTTATCTGCTTTGTTGTCTCTCCCTAACAGAGTCATTATTGTGTGGTTCCAAAATGCAAGACAGAGAGCCCGTAAAACTCAAGACCAGGGGACAGACGATGGATTAGAGGGGAAGAACCAACTTGACAACATTCACAGTCAGAGAAATGGCTTCTACAAGAATGATGATGACGATAACAGCTGTGAGGATGAAGCACAAGGTGAATCTCAGAATGAAAACTCCATGGATCTGACTTATGAGTATTACACCAACCCTGACTCACCTGTCCTTGATTCTTCCTCTCACTGCATAGAAAGTGAGCATATAAAAGCCAATGGTGAACCAACACCTGTTACTAGGAAACAAGAAGATAAAACAATCTCTTCTCAAGCTGACAAGAGCCTAGCTCTTGTTCAAATTAAAAATGAAATTTCAGATGCAGACATCCAGCGTAAGGAAATTGTTCAGGCCATGAAAACAGAGTCCTCTCCCCAACCTGAGCCCAATCTGCAGCCAGAAAGTACTCCAGAAAGACTCCAGCCTCGCTCCTCCTCCTCCTCCTCTTCACAAAAGACTGTACCGGCCATCGCGTCCACAGCTCATTCCAGCCAGGGGCATACATGCAGTCCTCCTTCTGATCCAGCTGTTGAAAAGCCTGTTGATACATCACCCAGCCTCCCTGCTGCTTCAGAGTCTGACACAAGCCACATTCGGCTGCCTGATGCCTCTTGCCTATCTACTGAAACCCAGCAAAAAAGCCCACTCCAACCCCAAACGCAGGCTCAGTTTCAGTGCAGTCTCTGCCCAGTGTCCTTGCCCTCATTCCAGCTGTGGCAGGAGCATCAGACTAGGCACCTCCTGGCAGCTCAGTCCCAGGTCCAATTTCTCCACTCTGGCTTCACAGACCGAACCATGCCTTACATGATGCTCCACCCCAACCACACACTGATGGCCAGCCAAATGCTTTCAGGCGCTATGTCTCAGATGCACCCTAATCCCACACATTCCATGATGTCACACTTAAACAGCATACAAATTAAAAACACACTCTCTGATCACTCGAGTAACACCCACACCAGCCTCTCTCAAAGTTCCCTGACATCCATGAAGCAGAGTTCAAACCTTATGTCAGAGACCAGTTTTGAAGGCCAAAGGAGCGGTAGAGAGATTGAGGAAGATCATCGCAGGGATAAGCGTCAGAGAACCACCATCACCCCAGAACAGCTTGAAGTGTTGTATCAGCGCTACAGTATGGACTCTAACCCCACCAGAGGAGTCCTGGAAGGCATTGCACGTGATGTAGGCCTGACAAGACGTGTTGTTCAGGTATTTTATGGATGTTTGATTATGAATGTTTGTTTTATGGAGAGCGGGACAGAAAGCAAGGCGCAGAAAAATTACGAATTTTAAATCATGCTGGTCTTTCCTTCACAGGTCTGGTTTCAGAATACACGAGCCAGAGAGAGAAAAGGACAGTTCCGGTCAATGGGGCCAGGATCCAGTTTCAGCTTGGGTTTGAACCACTTGCGCTGCCCATTCTGCAGGGCTCTCTTCAAGGTAAAGAGTGCTCTTGATGCCCATATGAGGTCACGCCACTGGGCAGAGGCTGAAAGAGCAGGCTACAACTTATCGATGAGTAATGTATCCAATGGGCAGATTGCGATGGCTATGTCATCTGTCATGGACAGACCAGGCCCATCTATATCCTCCAACTTCATCCCAAACCATGGCTTTGTCATCATTAACAAAGAGTTAAGTATGAAGCCACCTGTGACCTCTTTGTCTTCAACCACTGATCTGAACAACCCAGAGGAGGATGATGATTATGAGGAAGACGATGAGGAGTACCCATGTGAGGAGGGTTCCAGTATGGCTGACCAAGGGTCTCCTAGTCCTGAGGGATCTGGGGGTCCCAGCTCAGATTGGGGTGAGACGCAAAGTCTGCAACAGCACCACCATCAGCAGCAGCGCCAAAGGACACAGATGAGCCACTTCCAGGTACTCCAGCTCAGAGACTTCTACAGGAGCCACCGTACCCCCAACCGACATGAGTGTGAGACACTGGGCCAGGAATTGGGACTGCCTCACCGAGTTGTGCAGGTAAATGTTTAAAATATTCATAAATGATTAAATGCAATTTGATTTGCATTTGTTAAAGATTAAAAAGTACTGTTTTAGAACAATTAAGTATTTTAAGGGTGATGGCTAATTTATTCATATAAATCTTTTTTACAGGTGTGGTTCCAGAATGCCAGAGCCAAGGAGAAGAGGGCCAGGAGCCTGAGCTCTGACTCTGCAGAGAGGGAGCAGGCCGAGCTGTCCGCAGGGGCCGGGGAGAGAGACAGAGCTTAAAGAGGCAGACTACGGCCGCTTTGCTTCTTTCTCCTACATTCTCCCCAAAACCCATTCTGCACCTGCTGTTGATCTCAAAACATATACCTTGTCCACTTTGCTGCCAAACCTGTAACCTGAACACCCCAAAGATGCCGAGCCACAGTGGCCCAAAGAGAAACTCTCTCAACTGAACGTAGGAGAGAGCCCAAACCAAGTCCTCTCTACCACAGCTTTCCTCTTTTCATATTGTTCTTAAACTCTTTCCCGGTCTGTCCTTCCACGTTGAAAAGAGCTCCTCTCCCTATTACGTCAAGACACCTTACTACAACCAAACACCACCTTGCTAAAAAAAATAACCAGATGCCACAGAGGCCAAAGAGCATTCTCCAAGTATGTGACCTCACTGCCCAGCTAGACCTGCAGTCTACCTCTCAGTCTGCATGACAGACTCACATTGGGCCCTCCACCAGACAGTGCTAGCTGACTAGCTGTGTAGCATGTAGTGCCAGTCTGTAAGAGGCTGGAAAAAGAAATTGTCAAAGAGATTTTAGTGTAAATAGAGAGCTCCAAAAGATAAACTTGAAGAAAAACAAAGCAGTTAACAGTGAAAGAAGAAGAAGAAGAAGAAGAAGATGGGGAAAAAACAAAAAAAACAACTGAAAAATATCCTTGAAAGAGATGGAGGTATTCGCATAGAGCTTTTGTAAAGACTGACTCAGATTCCAAAGCTCGTAACCAAAATTTTTCATGTCTGTGGATTTAGTTTCAACACGTTTGTTTTCAATAACAAACTGCAGAGCTGACGTCTGTACGGTGAATGGGTGAGATCTGCAGCTGGCAAAATGAAGCCGAGTACCAAAAGACTGATACGGTGCCAGACTGCAGCTTCACCCCCCACAAGCCAATGATGAGTCTTCTGTTGTACATGTACACCTTCTATGTTCCTTTAGTGGATAACAGCCCAAATAGCACAGAACGAAAAGGCCAGTTTGTCCTGAATGGGGCAAACTATTTTTTATAGCACTCAACCATTATACTGTATATGAAAACTTTAACCAAACTCAAATTTACATTGTGTGTGTTTAGTAATAGTTTCTTAATATAAATCTTATGGACTGAGATAAACTGTCTTGCTTCGATATAATAGTGTCATGATTATGAAAAGATTATGACAGCTTTGATATGTTCAGGCAAGGTGACTTACTGCCTTTCCGTTCTATTTGAATATACCAATGGCTGACCAATGTTATTTGATTAATGTAAAGCTTTCTATGCTCAGGTCAACAGCTCAACATAGCTCTGCTTAAATTGTGGTCTTAATACTGTAATTTTCTGTTTTTAAAACAGAAGAGGCATGGTTTAACCTAGGACTAAGTATTAAAAGATATCTACAATAACATCTGTATTTCAAAGATCTGAGCTTTTCACCACTGAGTAATAGATTGTTACAAAAACCTTATTGAAACTAAAGTGTTTAATAGTGTGAGGGGTAAATGTACAGTATTTAGCTTTTGTATGGTTGACTCAAGACTTCATTGGATGATTGAGACATGGCTCCCTTTTCCACTTACAGATAGGGAGCTACTGCGCAAATCTGAGAAAAACTTCGGATGTTATTGATGTTATTTTTGTACACTTAATTTATTTTCCCTCTTTCTCCTACCTTACCGACTTTCCTCTTTTGCTCTCTACCTTTCTTCCTGTGTTCATTTGCAACCAGTCCTTATTCTAACTGTAATAATGATAATATAACAATAATAGCTAAACAATAATTAATGCTTTAAGACAAAAATCCAAAGACGTGATAATACTTTAACCATATGACCTACAAAAATAAGCGCTACTGTTTACTTGACGATGTATTGCTGTTTTTAAAGAAGGAAGGAGTCCCTATATCTAAGCTACTGTTTTCTGCCTCTCATAAGCACACTGGAGACTGTAACCAAAACCCCAAACTAGAGCCATGGCAGTCTGTAATATAGCGGTTAAAGAGTTTTACTTCTCTTGAGAAATGTTGCAGTTTATTTTTCTTTCTTTTTTTACCATAGTGTTGAACTTCAGCCCTTAAGGATGTCCAGTTTGCTGCTAATGTACTGTAGTTTCTAATGATACTGTAGAAAGATGCATGCTCTGATCGCTTTACCACTAGGCTTTAATGACGACAAACTGTAATGATACCTGTGATGCTGTTGATAAACTGCTCCTATGTTATTCCGTTGTAAACAAATGGATATGTGGGGCTCAATTCCATCAGGTTTGTTTTTCAGTATCCTAATAATTACCCCGACTCAGAAGATAAAAATGGCTTTCGTAATACCAGAAATATTTTTTCAAGCTTCAGTTTTAGAGAAACCTGCTTGGGGCATTCATTTCTCAATACTTATGGAGATACTGCATAGCTATTTGAAGGAGTTCAGCCCCAAATCTTCCACTGGTATGGTGTCAGGCTTTCTGTGTTGCAATGTCTCTAGTCTCTAGCCATTTGCCCATCGAAAACAGCTTTGCTGAACCCGTCTCAGACTGACATCACAACCAACTTTCCAAAGGATGTGGACTGACTTACTCTGTCAAGTTTTGTTCTTAAACTAACCAATGTTTACGACAATACCAATGAGCTTTCTTCTGTACAGAAATGTGCATTCCAAATACCACAAAGGCAGTTTTTTGTATACTGATTATTTAAAATTTCATTTTGTCATATTCTCTTGATCTTATTGACTGTAAGATGTACATATTGGGGTCCTCTATGGTGAAGGGACTCTGTTATCCTTAATGTAGGTAAAACTATTCTTTTAATTTTTTTCTGGATATGTTGTTGCCATAGTGATGACCAAAAAGATACCTGTGATGTGCACCTGTCCTTATGTCCTGCTCCAGTGGTTTAGTGCGTCTCTATACTCTCCCTCCCCAAGTTCTCCCCTACTGGTGTGTGTTTCTCTTCCTTTCCCTTCCCATACTCCACTGAGCTAAATAAAGTCTGCTTTGGTGCATGCTCTGGTCTCATCCCTGGTCTTACCAAGAGAAGCCATTTTGTGAATGTTGTGGTATGCGAGGGTGTCTGCCTGTTATGTGTGTTTTATATTCCTGTGTGTGTGTGAGAGAGCGAGCAGTGTGTGGAAGGTGTTTGGTGAATGGAGCCATGACCTCTGGGGTCACTTCATTAATTACATCTGTGACATTCAGCCAGATGAGTTTCCTTTGTAACTAAATGATATGATGAATATTAACGACCTCGGATGAATTACACTGCTGCTTCTGCTGCTGCTGATGATAATGTGTTTTACGACTCTGGGAGAGAGGGGAGTAAAATTGCACACTACAGCACATTTAAAACACGCAAATTTTCATATGCAACATTTCAAAGACCACAGCATAGGTTGGTAGAGCAGATTTTATTATTTTGTTTTCTTTTGTGTAAAACTTTCCAGTGGTTGATCCGACACCTTGCCAGAGAGGAAAAACTACAATACAAGAATGCGTCGTTCAGAGTCTCAAGCACAAACTGGTATCTGCTCCTTGTTCTCTAGCAGCAAGCCATTCATTTAACCATTATACATGAATGCGACAACGGAGGAAACAGTTCTGATTGGGGTTGCAGGTAACAGACAAACACATACATGGAGAGAACAATTGCAAAGTAAACACAGAAGAGGACTTGAGATAGCTTCGTAGCTGATGATAGCCATCTTAGAAAGTCATCCTGATAAAGTGATCCCCAACCATTTCTCCTTCTCCCTGTCCTCCCCCTCTTAATCAAATGAGTACTGTGCAGCTGGTGGGGTTGCGGCAAAAAGGGGTACGAGTGTGTGTGCAGAGGAGGGGGGTTTGTGAGGGGGGGGGGGGGGCTTTGAGGGATGGCGTGAAATTATTGCCTGCTGGTGTATATGTGTCGCTGGGGGTAGAAGAGTAGAGTAGGGGATTGGGCCGGGGCTTGGGGAGGGAGGTGGGTGGGGGGGGGGGTGTAATGTCATTGCCTGCTGGTGTATCAGTAGTGGGGGCTCATTTAGATTTAGATTGGTTATGTGAGGAGGGAGCTGAAAGGCCAGCTCATGTTTATGCATGAATCCCAAAGCATGCTGCTGTGGTGGAGCCCCGAGTTAAAGAGACAGAGCTAAAATGCATTCACACATTTAGACACAGCTCTGGTTCTTTGGATAAGGCTTCAGTCGAATTGATGCTTTACTATCAGACACATTTCAATCAGTTGTGCGTATGTTGGCCTGTTTGTGATGTTGTGTATGCAGATAGATTACATCTATGTCCAAATGAACATCATGCTGCTTCAATTAATCTAAACAAAATTGAAATCTAATTTTAGTTTTAAAAATCCCACTGCCCGACTGTGTCCTGAAGATTGCTTTGGTATCTTCTACAGCTGATGCAGAGCTACACATAGCATATGGGTGCTTCCCACATTACACACACAAACACACGCACGCGCACACACACACACACACACACACACACACACACACACACACACACACACACACACACACACACACACACACACACAGAGAGAGAGTAATCAGTAAATGTCTTTGAAGGAGAGTTTGTTCAGCACTTCATCAGGTATAAAGTGGTTTTTATTTGGAAATGTGGTCCCTATCCATCTTTTAAATGACTTTTTAATGGTCGTCACACCATCCTAATCAATCATGTAGCAGAGCTAGCCTGCAAGCGCAAATACACTCTATTTATAATTCCTACATTCTGCTGCAAAAACTGACACTCTGTGCCTTCTTAGTGCTGTAAACGAGCAGAAAAATGAATGAAATTGTCTTTCTGATTTCGGGGAAACATTAGAAAGACGTCCTATACCGATCACCAGCATCCTACATAGGAGGTACCCTTTGAAATCTGTCTTTGTATTATATCTGCGCTCTAAACCTGTAGAAAGGGTGGATAGAATAACTTTATAAAAATGACTGCTGTTTATTGTCCTTCTTGGGTGTCTCCACATTCAGGCCGACAATTCTTTCTTTTTTTGTGACCCCTCACCATCCCCCATCCACTGTGCATCCCCCCACCCATCCCCCCCCCCCCTTTCAGTACTTTACATCTATAATGAGATACAAATACGCATCAGCAGGACAGTGTCTACGCCACGCGTCACTGTGTGAATATTACTCACACTTATTAGCTGGATTATGTTAATCTTTACACTCTCTGCTCACAGACAACAGACTCCCCATGATATGGGGGTGGTCACGGCAGTAAGCGTGTGCTGTCGCGTGTGTACGCGTGTGTATGTGTGTGTATGGCTGTATGTGTGTGTTGAAGTGATTGCCATGTTGTCAAACTGATCTGCATGTGAAAGGGCGGTCTAATTACATCACTTATGCAAATGAGAAATGCACATATGCATGCACATACATACACACCACTGACAGCTTACTACTGAGGTCAAAAAGACAGTGTGAGCTATTCTCTTATTGACTAACACGAGGTGGCATCCCCACCTGTCAGAGGTAGACATGTCTTGACAAAATAAAGAGAAGTCACAAAGAATGTTTTGACACACTCCTTCAGATAAATTAGAAAAAAAAGACTGGATGGGTCAAGCTCACAGTAGACTAAAGCACTTAAACTGTTATTGGAAAATGTCCAACTGCATATTCACTGATTATTCTTTTTTCAGACTGAAACATTGATAATATCCCTGTTGGAATGATTGATTGAGTCTGACACATTTTAATTACGCCCAAATTAAATGAATTGGCTGGCGGACTATAAAACATTGCTGTTTAATAACGAGCCCCACCATTTGCCTTTTTTTTTCTTGCTTCATCCAATCCCATTTTGGCTGCCTGCACCAAATAACCTCTCTCCATTTAATGATATGCAAATGAATTTTCATGAACCCCATGATCCCATGCGATGATTAAACTGAGATGACATTAGCTGCCATGCTGCTGCCACTGTCAGTGTTTCTGTCTGCCTCCTTTCTCTCTTCCTATCTCGACCATCTTTCTTCGTATCCACGACAACGGCCAACTGGTGATATTAAGGGGTTCATTGTCACCGTTCCCTTATGAATTTGCTTTGTGAGAGATAACATTCCGCGTATCCATGTTATTTCAGAGAAGTTTTTCCAATAGCAACAGAGATGGAGCATCAATGCGAAAGATGTTGGTTCCCCCACCACATGTAGTCGTGGTACACTGAAGATGTACATGTCACAACAACGTACAAATATTGTAACGCAGTAACATCATACGGACGATTTTGGTAACCTTCCACATCTCTTCATTTTCCACCTCCGGTGCTCCCCTCCCACCGTTCCGTTTCAGTCTGGATCCAGCTCCACCTCTGCTGTCGTTTATTGTACTCCATTTGCATAATGAAGCCCAGGCTTAATTAAGATCCCACTGGAGTCTGGAGCCAAGGATGAAGGAAAGAAGGACGAGGAGAAGGGGAGGGGGGATCCGGCGTTCCTTAGCTTATCCGCACGTGTCCAAATAGGAGGCACAATTTAAGGGGGGAGTAAAGCGTTGACGAGCGATTAAATCGCTAATTATGATCGGCTGTTAGAATTAGTGTGTGGCTGTTAATTAGCTGCAGATGAGATGCCCAGACAGTTGCCCGCCCCTGACGACTGCAGCACCCTCCCTGACTGGCAATAGAGAAACACAGCTTGACACCCTGGAGATGATGCCAACACATCCCTCCCTTTAACACACACAGCAGTCTGAGGGGGTATCCCTTTAAGAATGTCCCAGGTGTGCATGTGCAGGAAAGAGGCTCTTCATCATCCTTGTCCACCCACTCCCACTGTTCTTCGTTAAGCACAAAATTCCATTTTTTTTCTTCTTCTATATCCTTTATTCATTTTGCTCATTATTTCTCGTCTTCCACATACTCTTTCTCTTCATATTGGAATGGTATGATCCCTTGCAGGTCTTTGTAATGGTCTGGTCAGCAGCTTCCTTCCAGTGCAGCAATTGGCATTGAGCAGGGTTGGCATCGAGGAAATGTTTTTCGTCCAATACTCCTACTATAGTTGAATTTGGCTCTTGTTCAAACCGTCTGCTACTATTTATTGTCTGCATTTACAACGCTTTTATACAGCTTCTGGTGGCGCCCGTGAATGCCTCCCTGTTTGCGTTTGGCATGATGCCATCTCTGTTTCTGGTCTCTCCCTTGAGGGGATGCCATTGCCAAAACATTTAAGGCATCCGAAATGTCCTGCTCACCGTATGGAGGTTTGAGTTTGCCAATGTGTGTGTTATGTTGGCTTGGCAGCGTGCCATCTTTCTCCTCGTGCCCTTGCCGCCCATGAAAAAAAATGCCATCACAAAATCGCTGGCAACCGTTGCCTGGGCACCTCTTCTTGGCTTTGTCCAAGCAAACAAACGGCGATTAGCAGCAAATCCTCAGAGGTGAGTCCCCTTGTCTTTGACGAAGACAGTTCTCCGCCGACCGTTTTCATCGCTCCGGGTATGCCACGACGCTGGCATGGCGCCCGCAGGCTGGCACGCTGTGGCTGGCATTGAGCGAAAAGGAAATTTGAAAAATGAACGGAATGTAGGATTTTCCACCGACATTTTTCTTCGTAGGATCAACGGTCGTCATCACCAAGTTACAGTTTACGGTTTCAAAGTATCATCCATTTTCTCTCCTTCTATGCATCCCTTCATCCAGCTACATCTGAGTCATCATGTGTCTTCTGGCATCTTGCTCACTTCTATGCTCTGCTGTCTTCTGATATCTTCTGTATCTTCCTCTCCTCTGCCCGCTGTGCTGTGTTCGTTTCGCCCCATTGTGCCTGTGCCAAGGTGGCACCATGGTAGCAGTATGGAGGTCTGTTTCTCTTCCTCTTCTATTCTTATTGTCCTCACCCCTTCGCCCGTGCCCATGCCCGCCCCCGCTCTAGTCCTGACTGGATGGCACTGTGCCAACCTGCCACCGCCATCGCTCTCATTTGTAGCTCATCCCTCCGTTGCCCTTCCCCCTGTCTCTACATTTCCATCCCTCTCTCTTCTCCTCATCTCATTCATCCACTTTCTCAATCATTTACTCCGTGTGTATGAAATGCTGCATTTGTAAATTAACACAACATGAGCTAATTGACACATACACAACTTTTCATTTCTTAAATGCGCGCCGCAAATTGGCGGTCTTTGTTGTGATTTGGAAGACTTTTTTGGCACCTGCAGGAATGCCCAGAGTTACTGCCCTGCCGGTAATTACCGCAGCAGTTACTTATTCCACCGAGACAAGAGGAGAAAGACGAAGAGAGCCCCGAGTTTGGATAAAGCTTGTGTTGTTTTAATTAACTTTTACCAACCCCCATCATGTGTTTTTTACATCTCTAAGAGCCGTATGCTGGTTGTGCTTGTTCACACACATACTATACATCAATACAATTGATCCGATTATCACTAACATGAACTGCGTACCATTGACCTCGCCCGCTTTTTCTAAAATGACCCTTGTTTCTTTTTCCTCCTCTTTAAAATATCTTGTGTCGAACAAAAGCTGCCAGTGGTGGTGGAGCCATTAAGCAAATACTCTCATTAGTACACAAAACATAATGAATATGTAAATGATGTGTGTAATTTATGCATGGGGTGAGAGACTTGTTCTCTTTTCAGTCCTCCATTGTAATCATTCTATGTATATCCCCTTTCCTTAAAACTTGACACTCTTATGCCAATTTTCCTCTTTTCTTAGACCACCTACTGTGAATGAATCCATGGGGACTTCTTGAGGTCTCACTATTATCTCTTTTATTTTGTGTTTTTAACGCATTTCTCCTCGCCTTTAACCATGGTTTGTAGTTTATAATGGTCTCTCAGAGTCTCCCTGTTTGCTTCTTCCAGCTCACAGCCTCCTCTCCAAAAACAAACCCTGCAGTGACGCATTAAACCAACAACTCAGTGTTTGAACAAGGTCTTTCTTCCAGGAATATGAATACTGAATGATGTATCCACTAAATCACATCCACGCTAGACTGTGTTGTGTGCTGTATTTTGTCTTTGTCCCTTTGTGACTCTGTTGATCTTTATGTGTGGTCCAAACTGTGTGGTAAATTCAAGCTCGCCCTGATAGACGGTGAGTAGCCTTGCTCCTGTCTAGGATAAACACCTATAATACTCTGGCTCCCTTGGCAATCACCATAGCAACAAACCATGGTACCCACGTGAGTTGCATAATAAGATGTTCTCCAAGAGCACGGACCATAAAGCGACGACAAACTAGACACCCGCAACAATGAATGCAGAAAATAAGTATTCAAATGTCAAACTTATCAATAGGCTTGCATCACATAACAAACACTGTCAGATGCTCATGCACCTTCTCTCTGTCTCTCCAGACCTTAACAGGTGCTGATGAGCCGCAGTCAATGATTGTAATGAGCTATCGATCACCGTGGGAAAACCGAGGGACAGAGAGGGGTGAGGGAGGTAGGGGGAACTAGAGGACACACACACAAACAGAAGGAGGTGGACTGCCAGGAAAAAACCCTTCAAATGAACTAAATGGAGACAAGCTACCGAAGACAGGGTATCAATACTTGCTTTAATCAAGTCCTTATCTCCTATTGTTCTGCTTGAAATAGAATATATGGGGAAGTGCTTTTTGCCAGCGCAGGTTGAATGGAAGTGTTTAACAGAGAGCAGCTTCTGGACGGGCTGATCTGCTCAGGATGACCGTGCAGACATGGTTGTCATGACTGAGTTCAGATGCCAGGGAATGGCACTGACGCAGTATCTCTATTTTCCTCTTTTTGTGCTGTGTGCATGGAGTGGAGGCAGACAGCTTTAGGGAAGGGGGAGGTGCGTTGTGTGTGTGTGTGTGTGTGTGTGTGTGTGTGTGTGTGTCGTGTGTGTTGGCTGGCGTTTCAGATAATGAAATGCAGCAGGGAACAAAGAGCTGGGGGCCCCTATTCTCTGTGCTGCAGCTTCATTTTCACTCCCGTCAGTCTATGATTCTTCCATACCCTCTTTCTTGTGTACGTGTATGTGTGTGTTTATGTTTGTATGAGCGGTTTGTTGTGTGTACCAGTGTCCCCTCCTCCTCCTGTTAGTATTCTGCATGGCAGATCCCCCTAATGTAATAACTGTGTCTGCATGTCTAATTTACAGCAGGAGAGAGTAAATAGCCTGTGGTTAATTACAGTACGTGTGTGTGTGTGTGTGTATGTGTGTGTGTGTGTGTGTGTGTGTGTGTGTGTGTGTGTGTGTCTATGCATGCGTCTACATGCGCGTGGGTGTGTCAGAATGATTTATGAGTTGCAAATAGCTACACCAGTGGCCCGTTTCTCCTCACTTAGTTTTTAATCTGTCTTTCCATTAATTTTCCTGGAGACGTTATTATGGTTTTATAACAGTGTGCACGACGATGCACATGTGAGTGCACATATGTGTTAATGAGACAAAGGTGAGGACATTTTGTGAGAATCGAGGCCATTTGGGCACCTGAGCTGTACTTTGCTATTCTCTCTTCAGACTTCTCCATTTCCCTTCCTTCCTTTCTCTTTTCCGGTGCTTCATTCACTCTCGTCATTGAGAGCCACAATGAACACAGATCTTTATTGACAGTACACGGTAGAACATGGAAACAGCAGGTCAATCCGTTTAGCCCAAGGGCCGATACACCAATTCACCAATTTGTCAGTGTTAGTTTGAGAGAGAAAAGCAGCTAATCTCTCCTCTCTGCTCTCTATTGATCACACACTTAGACTCCACTTCTCTGTCTAAACACTATTGATTCTCTCTCTCTCTCAATCTCTTTCTCTCTCTCTCCCTCTCTTTCTGTCTTGCTCTCGCCACATACCATAGCTCTCAACACATCTTCCTTTCATACACTCTGACTTCTTTCCAGATAAAAGCTTGAATAATGGAGACTGCATGTTCTTGGCTTGTACATGAAACCCCCAAGTCATATTTTGGATGAATACTTGAGCACATGAACAAAATATGTCTTTGATTAATTTCAGTACTATAGTATTATAACTGGAGCTTATCAACTATACAAAGCATTTTAGAGTTTGGTCCACAATTGTCACATATTATTGTTTCCTGCTGTGTACATTCAAAAGCGCATGAATGGTCTCATTAAAGAAATCAATTACTTAGAAACCCCTCTACAGCTTGAATACAGAGCATGATTAAAAATGCACTGCTGGGTACGCTGTCTCCTGGCTTTGTTTATCAGTCACATCACAGGGTGAACTTGAAAAGGACCACATTCCTGTCAAGATGAAGGCTATGCAAAACATATAGAATGATTATCTTAAGGGAGATGACCCCCCCTTCATTTTCACATCAATTCAAATTGACCAAAAGATCTCTATTTGATTGGCTGTAGCTTGTTATGACACATTTTAGTTGAGACGTACATTCTCATTTCAGTGTAATCATGACTGCACTGTAGATGAAACAGGGAGGAGAGAGAGAGACACCTCCGACAAAAAAAGAAATTCCAGAAGCTTTTGTCATATATTTAACCCTCTACCCTAATATCAAATTAATGAAATATAAACAGGGAATCCCAAATGTTACTCAGACGCTATGAAAAAAACAGCCAGGCACCCATGGGTTTCACTGTCTTCCCCCCACTACTCTTATTTATTAGACTGGTACCCCCCCTACAGGTGAGATTAATGCATTACAACTCTTTAACTTTGCAGGTTACAAAACACTTACACATGGCTTGTGTAACTCAACATCAGCTGTTTGGTAACCGGTCCTGAAGAGTAGGTCCAGGACGCATGGCGCACTGTGTGGGACAGATCTGTTTAAACTATGCAGTAGATGATTATTCACTGCAGTCGTACGGCCTTTTATAGCTACAACTCACCGTTACCTTTCATTTGAAGATGCCTCCTTCAGCGGCTGCTGGCGAAGACGGTAAAGTGTTAGTGAGGAAGACGTTAAGGGAAGTGCTGATGGGTCGAGAGGATCCAGACGGGTTTTTCGCGACGTGCGTGTCCGCTCTGGGGCCCCAGGAGACGCGCTCACAGTTCCTGTCCCTCATCCGGCCTCTGTCCACGGCCAACTGCTCCCTGCACGCCACCCTCACCTCCATCTACGAGGAGTATTTCACTAAGGTCAGTGTCTGTTTATTAAGTATGTACGAATATAGGTAACGTTTTAATGTTGGCGTTTTGAGATAAGAATATATGTCAATCAATAGCGAACCTATATTAATCAGGAGCAGGCGTGTTTAAAAGTCCTATAAAAACTAAGAGGGCAACAATGTTTATTTTTATTGTATGCGTATGAACTTGGTATTTTGTGTCTTACTTACTCATTTTAACTGCATTTAGCGACTCTTGACAACTAAGAGACGCAAAAAGATTAGAAATCAGCCAAAGTTATATGTGGATCCGCAGGTCTGACGTGTGAGCAAACGACTCGCTTCACGTTAACTATCCAAGTTAACTCCGTGTTGGTTTACCCTACGTTGGCATGCGCGTAAATACAGCAACACTATAATGTAGCGCTAAATGCCACTTTCACTTACCAGCCCCCGATATGAATAGCTGCCTCTAGGCTCAGTAAACATTTATTTTATTATTTATTTTGCTGTTTATTTTGCAGGGACAATGCACACTAATCAACAGTAATACTGTAAGTGAGCCAGAGAGGCTAATTTTCATCTGCTGTCCCCTGCCAGATTTTTTGAAGGCAGCCTAAAATGACAAAATTTCAAATAACACAATGAAACTAAGATTCATCAATAAACAGTCAATAACGTATAGACAAAAACAATTCACAAAAGAAAAAGAAAAAATGTACCTACAGAATAAGCACATATATAACACTGAGGCACATAACCTACATCAACCCCGAACAAGACAAATGCACATACAGGCGAAACAAGCAGGCAGGACAGACAGCACATTAATGCTTACACACCTGATTGGCAACAAGCCATTCCTTCAGGCTATGTTTGAATGTTTTGTACGTGTTTTTGTTCTTATGTGTGATGGCAGAGCATTCCACGAGTAACATGCTGATGTTTAACTATAGGCATTTCTGTCCTGTGTCTACTTGTCTCCTTCTTTCCTGTGTCTACTTGTCTCCTCCAGCCTATGCGTGTCCACCTACTCTTTGGAGACGTTAGGTAACGTTAAAGCTCAGCTCCTCCCTAATGACAACGTGAGCTTACAACCAAGCAGGGTTCTTACAATATCATTAGATATGCTGATGAAATACTGATGATAGATGTCACTCATCAATAAACCAATCAACCGCCCATCCAGGTGTTTTCACTTATTCTGGATGATTAGACGTCTGCTGCTCATCAGAGTTCTGATAAGAATGAATTGTCATAAGCAAACAAATCAATTAATATATATTTGTATGTTAATTATTAGTGCTAACCCGAATGGCAGAGATGTAAGTTGCTCTGCTCTTACAGGTGGAACAAAGCAGAGTAGTCAGAGAGATATCCACCAAACACTGTCTGTACACACACAATCCTAAATATAATCAGTATGAAGAGTATGGAAGACTTTTAATAAAATAAATATACATTAAGACATTTCAAGTTGACACTGTTGACAGCAACCTTCATAGTCTAAAATAAAGTCTCAATCAAATCACGGTTATTTGTCAATTCCACAATTATACATAGTACAACGTGTAGTGACAATTATGGCGTACCAAGCTCCTGAAAGCAACTAACAAATAGAAAAAGAAAAAGTAATCATTTTTGCAAATCACCAACCCTGGTGTTTGACCATATCTGCTACACTCTCTTGCTCTTGTTATGCTTCTTACTATTTTCTCGTGTTGCAAATATTATACATACAATTTGTCATTTCCAGCCGAATGACTATATGCAGTTGTTTTATAATTAATTACAATAATGGTTTTGTCCTAATTCAACTGTAGACTGAAGATGATGAAGTGGAACTTGCACTGGCACTCTCTCTACTGGAAATGAAAGATCACCAGCTGTCGACCCCGAGCCAAGAGTCCAGACTTCAGCAACCTGGAGACAGACCGACTCAACTGATCTCTGTATCTCAGCCACAGGGAAACAGCCGCATCCAGCCAGCAGATGTAGTTGGCAGGAGAAAAAAACACAACTCACCACAAACTGGACCCTGGGTCAAGGCGAACCCGCCACAGACAAACCAGGAAACTGAGCTTCAGAAAAGCACCCGTGTTGAGAAATATGAAAAGGAAACACCAGGAACAAGTCAGACTCTGGGTGTCTCCAGACTGTCTGGCTCAATTTCCAAGCAAGACACGGTGCAAGAAAGGGACAAAATGATGGCCGGGGGAGATTTGAATCCAACAGAGAAACCAAAACGCTCTAAGAACAGGCGACAGCGGCGTAAAGGCGCCGGCCAGCAGGTTGTAGGTTTGCCCTGTTCTCCGTCAGCTCTGCCACCGGTTCTGCTGTGGTTCAGGAGGGACCTGCGACTTGGGGACAACCCTGCTCTCACTGGCTCGTTGGAGGTTGGTGCACCTGTCATCCCCGTCTTCATCTGGAGCCCCGAGGAGGAGGAGGGACCTGGGATCTCAGTGGCCATGGGGGGAGCTTGTAAGTTCACAGAGAAAATAGTGATTATTGGCAATCTTTGTCAAAGCACAACGCATCACTGCTCTTTGTGGTGGCTGTGCTCGCCATACACTGTAACGTCTCATATAGAACTAAGGCTTATTCACTTTCAAGTCTCTTGACTGTTGTCCAATCACACCTTTTCTTTTTCAACAGGTAAATACTGGCTTCATCAAGCTTTGTCTTGTTTCTCTTCATCTCTGGAGTGCATTGGCAGCCATCTTGAGTTTTTCGAGGCAAATGGATCTTCTTTGCGTACCCTTAAGGAGCTAGTAAAGGAGACCGGGGCGAGAACTGTCTTAGCTAACGCCCTCTACGAGCCGTGGCTGAGGGAGAGGGATGATGTGGTGGTGTCAGCCCTTCAGAAAGATGGTGTTGATTGCAGGATGTTCCACTCGTACTGTCTCAGAGACCCTTACTCTGTCAACACGGAGGGTGTTGGACTCAGAGGTTAGTCACAACATTAATTTGGTGTTTGCTTAAATATTTGTGGTAAATATCAAAGCTTAAAATATGTATACTAATACAAGCCAATTGGAAAGAGGTTAATTTGGTGTTTTTTTCTTCTCTTGATTTAGGAATAGGTTCAGTGGCTCACTTCATGAACTGCTGTAGACAGAACCCAGGGTCTGCGTTAGGTACCCCCCTGGACCCTCCTGTATCGCTCCCCACAGCTGCCCACTGGCCTCAGGGTGTCTCTTTGGGCACGCTAGGCCTGGCACGCATGCCCCGCAGGAAGGATGGCACAACGGTCAGTAACCATGGCACAGCAGAAATGCTGGAAAAATATTTTAGAAAAGAATATCAGGTTAGATCATGAAGTCCTCAACATGTTCTTTGTTCATTTTGGCAT
This sequence comes from Ophiodon elongatus, assembly GCA_016806645.1. Lineage (NCBI taxonomy): Eukaryota > Metazoa > Chordata > Actinopteri > Perciformes > Hexagrammidae > Ophiodon > Ophiodon elongatus. The sequence continues at coordinate 780,999 of JACSYO010000489.1, read as the reverse complement.
TCAGATTGACTGGGCAGCTAACATCCGTAACTCTTGGGATTTCAGTGAGGAAGGAGCATGTGCCCGTCTGGAGGCCTTTCTAAATGATGGTGAGACACCTTGCGTTGACTTTGTAAACACATCTGTTTGACATTGCTCTTACAGTATCATATGATTCTTCCATGTATCCTAGGTGTGTATAGATATGAAAAAGAGTCCGGCAGGGCAGATGCCCCAAATACCAGCTGTCTGTCTCCCTACCTTCACTTTGGTCAGCTCAGCCCACGCTGGCTATTGTGGGATGCCAAAGGGGCACGCTGTCGACCCCCAAAGTTCCAACGCAAACTGGCGTGGAGAGATTTGGCTTACTGGCAGCTGACATTGTTTCCTGACCTCCCCTGGGAATCCCTCAGACCTTCATACAAGGTAGAAATTGGCCACAGACATGTTGACACATTAACATACACATAAGTGTTACTCATAAATGCGCATAAGTTGAACTACGCTTCACTTTCTTCATCATTAATAAAAAGCTTATATCACATAATGAAGAACTGTTTTTTAATAAAGCATTATTCATCCACTGGTATTTGCAGGCTCTGCGGTGGAGCAGTGATCGTGGCCACCTGAAGGCCTGGCAGCGAGGGCGAACAGGCTACCCTCTGGTGGACGCAGCAATGAGGCAGCTGTGGCTGACAGGCTGGATGAACAACTACATGAGACATGTGGTGGCGTCTTTTCTGATAGCATATCTCTATCTGCCCTGGCAAGAAGGTTATCGCTGGTTCCAGGTGAGACGTGCACATATACAGGCACTCACATAGATATCATAAAGCAACAACACATAGTATAATAAGTACTACTTACTGACTGTGACCTACATTTACATGTGTTCAGGACACCCTAGTGGATGCTGATGTTGCCATAGATGCGATGATGTGGCAGAATGGGGGCATGTGTGGTCTGGATCACTGGAACTTTGTTATGCACCCCGTCGATGCAGCAATGACCTGTGACCCCTATGGCAGCTATGTTAGGAAATGGTGTCCTGAACTTGCAGATCTGCCTGATGAGCTTATTCACAAACCCTGGAAATGTCCCGCGTCCATGCTTCGACGTGCAGGTGAGGAAATTATTGTGCTCATTCTCAAAAATAAAAAATTGTTACGAAACATGCTACCTACCGGTTACAGCTCCACACCGTAACATACAAATCTCCTTTCTCTGCTATCCTCACTGCTTAGGTGTGGTCTTTGGCCAGACGTACGCCGAGCGAATAGTTACCGACCTGGAGGAGCGGAGGAGTCGTTCCCTGCAAGATGTAGCTCTGGTGCGAAAAGAGTTTGGACAGTACGTGGACAAGCGATCAGGCTGCGACTTGGTGCCTCTGCCCCCACGCCTCGTCTCTGAGGCTCTGGGCTTATCGCACAGGGATGGCGGCGTGGTAACAGAAGGGAAGAACTTCCTGTTACCGGTTATCACCCGCATGGAATTCAAACACCAGCTAGAAGATCCAGATGCAGACGCCGCCTCAAATCCCTACAATGCCGTTCTAAAAGGATACGTGAGTCGCAAGAGGGATGAGACCATCGCCTTCCTTAATGAGAAAGACTTTACTGCCAGTGTGATGTACGAGGGAGTTCAGAGGAAGGAGCGGCTGGAGAGCAATTATCGCAGAGTCGAGGGACTCCCTCAGCCCCCTGCACCTCGGGGCAGGGCCCGGCGAACTCCAACAGCCAAGGACCGGTTTTCTGTGGTACCTGGGGGGGCGGTCTCCTCAGTCAGGTGACCCAGAGAAAGTTCATAGGTTCTAAGTGACCAGACGTTTACTAGCTGTAAAATGCACAAGTACAAAATGTTACAGAACAATAGTCTTTAAGTGCAAAGATGAGGACAGTACAAATTCTACACTGGACTCTAGTCTGTGGATAGAGTGAGGGAAATGTGTTGAGACAAAGTTTGCAGAATGCTCATTCGAAACATTTTGTCCATTTAGTGTTGAGCAAATTTACACAAATCGGAGGTATGTTACACACAAAATAGACATTGTAGCGTTTGAGTCGCAAGTGGGGAAAAAAAGGCATGTGGTGTCATCTTATATGGGTCTATTTTAGAGTGTTTACAAACTCACGTAAACCGCATCAAGAAAATGTATATTTAGTTGTCAGCGTATTTTATCAAAATACACAAGTCAAGTTTGAGGTGGCATCAGGCTGCGATCTTATGTTTTGAATTTTGGTTCAGGGGCTAAACTTTATATGCTGTTGTATATTGGGTAATTACTGTTGGTTGGAAATGCGTGTGTGGATATCATATGTGGGTTTACTCAAACTTTTAAGTGATGCAAATGATTAAATATGTAAATATGATTTATATTAAGTGATGCTCTGACTGAAGTACATTACCTGTGTAATGTCAAAGATCTCGTGTCGTCGCATGAGTGACACTAAATGACAAGCAGTCTCACTCCAAAACTATCCACTTTTATAATATGTAGTCTAAACTTTGGGATTTAATAAAAATGACAAAGAAAACAATGTCTCAGGAATTGTTTATTTTCTAATTTAAAAAGGTCCCATATCTACAATTTAGCTGTCATACATGCAGTGTAGACCAACAGTATTATTGATACCATAAAGACCAAAGTGCTTTTTAAAGTCTAACAATGTCCTACAACAGAGATTCAAGTTTCCCTTTGAATGAAATGCATGTAAACTGCTCTATTGACCGAGTCTCAGTCTCCCCCATTTGGGGATTTGAGGCAAAAACTCAACACAAGATGTTTAGTGCAGATTCACAGGTCCCCTAAAGTCAGTCTTTAACAGTAGATAAAGGATTCCTAATCTTCACAGCTTTACAACACTGGCAGGTCAGCATTCTGGAGCTCAGGAGCTCCACTGGTGGATGCTAAGCATAGCGTTGTAGCTGACACAGGCACAACTTGTGGATCTTCCTGCCAGTGGTGTTTGAAAAGGAGAAGGGGCATGTAGCACTTATTAGGAAGCGTTAGACTAGTCCTCAATGGAGCGGATGTATCTCTCATAGGCTGCTTCATCCATCAGAGCTTCAAGCTCTGCAGGGTTGCCAATGGTCATCTTCATCAGCCAACCTATATTGAATAGGTTAAAAAAAAAAAGGTCAAATATTTTTGATATCACTGCCATTGTATTTCCAGGCAGTCATTGACTTCCTTTTCTCATTACAGTATGGAGATTGAATTAAACAGTCCGTCACAGTGAACAATGTTTACCTTTAGCGATGACAAAGTTACATTTTCAATGCACAGAAAAGCAGTTATGGGTAAACTTAAAATTCTGCAGTGCATTGTCATTTAATTCTGACAATGGCTGAAAACACACAATGCTCTGTGTGATGATAACAATATCAAGCAAGCTTTAAGTCTCTAAGTAGAGTAGTAATTTAAGCACTGCCGATATAGAGAATGGGCTAAAACATGCAAAGTCACTGTTATGGGTGAAGTCAAGATGGTTCACACTTGAAAGACACTAAATATTCTATAAAAAGTAATTTTTTACAAACAAAATAATAGATTGAACACGGTACGAGATATCAGTTTTCAAAACAGGCTTCATCTCCTTAATCCCACAGTGGGTGACTTCTATATTATGTTGCATTACTGCCATCTACTGTCCAAAAAATAATAAAAGTTAGAGAGCGGTTTCCTTAACCTCACAACCCATTACTGTGAATCAGTATAGTTGGTAAAACTGAAAAAATTAAAATCAATACATGTTTTCTTTTTTTAAATCAATGCCACTTTAAAGTTTCTAAAGTACAGGCAAAGCATTTATCTGTATATTAAAAAAAATGCCAGTGTACTGACTCTAAAACACATCTATTTAACATGATGCACACCAATCTGTAGTAATTATTTTTTAGAAGGTAAACAAAGACGAGTGTCAATTAAAAACTGAACAAATGACCTTAGGACTCTAGAGTGTTGTCAACATAGTCCAACATCATCCTTAAACTTCGCTCCTGGTTAAGCTCCAACTAAAGGCTAAAGTATACCACATAGACTTGACTACGTGTTGATATGCGTGTGCTTACCATCTTTGTAGCAGGATTTGTTCACCAGACCAGGATTGTCTGCCAGTAGTGTATTGACCTCGACAACTTCTCCGGTCAGAGGGGAATAAAGCTCACTCGCAGCCTTCACACTTTCCAGAGCTCCAAACTCATCTGTGACAGTAGATGTTAGAAACAAGTGCATTTATATAAGTTAGGTCATTCCAGAATAGCAACTACACAGAAAGCAAAGGGCATATATTGCTGGGTTATGTTGACATTAATTAAGATAGGTGTTTTGTGGCATGTTGACAATTCATGCATTTGCCCAAACACCAGTTAGACAAGTTACATTCATTTTAATACCAAAAGCATTTTTAACTATGGATGGAAAGTATTCAAGCAATTGCTTGTTTCTCAACACAACGGCATCTGAGGGAAAAATTATATAGCTCTCACTTTAAAATGCAAAATCATTCATTTAGATGACTATTTATATATCTTTGCTTTGAAAGGCCCGTTGTGTTGGAAAAACTACACACAAAAAATATTGAGGATATTTCAGACATATTCTCTTGAACCAACAGGCAAAATAACCCAAACTTAGCAGTGTATCATTTTTTAACTAAGTTGAACTAAAACAAGATTTTTGTAATACTGGCAGAAGAAACATGCCCAGATAAGAGTTTAAGCCTTTGCATTGAAAGCAAGAGTAGCAATCTTACCGTTATTTATTAAGTAAAGACAAAATAATATAATTAATAATTCGCATGTTGATCAAGAACGTAGAAGAATCATTGTTTGTGTTGCCCACTAGCCAGACATTTCTTTTGGGGGGGAAACAACATTGAAACTTTAAAACTTTAAAACAATACTCAGGTAAAAAAATGACAAGTCTCAAATTGATGTTATATTAGTTTCACCATCAGTGTCAACAGTTGGAATGTTCTCCTCCACGCCATTACATAAGATGCATGACAGCAGGTGTTATTCCTTCATAACAGTATTTTACATGAGCACTGTTGGCACTTCATACCTTGCTGAGCCAGCTGTGTTCCCACCTCTGGTAGTCCACAGTAAACTACATCTCCCAGAGCCTCCTGCAAGCGTCAGAAAGCAAGGTCAAAGACTGTAGCTGAAGTATTTACTTTGTCGTGTGCAAGTAACAATACACGTGTGTGTGTGTTGTGTGTGCGTGTGCGTGTGCGCGTGGGTACACGCACGAGGGAACTTACTTGCGCAAACTTGCTGATGCCGACAGTCCCAACTCCGTCGTCTTCTACTCGGATCCATTCGTGCTTGTCTGTGAATTTAAGTGCTGCAAGATAACACAACAGACTCAGACCACGACTGGACGAGGGTGGAGTATTTTGCAATGTGTGACAACCAGAATAAACATAGACAGACATGCAGCAGCTTACGTGTCCTTTTCTCTCGCTAATGTTACCCTCTAGCAACCCAACATGTCAGCTAACACGCTACAATAAAACAAGCCCACGGGGGAATACCTGCTGTTACTCGACAAGAAGTGGCTAGTGTTCTCCCGAAGTAAGCTGGAGATGCCAGCCGCAGCGGGGAAAGTGTTGCCGAGCGGGTGAGTGAAGGCAAAACTGTGAAAAAGTTGGAAGACAGGGAGCGGATTAGCCCACAGGCGGCCATCTTTGTCGCGTACTGATGAGAGAGAGTCGGATTCTTCTTCGTGGGTCTGCTCTCCGCCACTCTTCTTCTTCTTCTTCTTCTTTGAGGTTAATCAGCAGCTGGCGCGCGTGATGCTGCATTGCAGGCACCTTGTGGAGTTAGTTAACTACTACAGTGTCCGGTTTGTCTTATGATTAGCTCATCGTCCTGACGGCTCTCTGAAAGCAGCTGACCAAGCATCTTGTGCCTGGTCCTCTACCAACACACTCCAGTTGGGTGAGTCATCCTGGGACATGGGAACATGGGAACATGGGATCACAGTGTTCACAAGGACAGACTGGAGGCTGAAGTCACATCACATTTACTCATGAATTTATTGCCATTATTTCCAAAAGCAGGCCTCTTTGCGATACCTGGATGCACCTGATTTAAGACGAGACAGACTGAGTCCCCACAGACTAGGACTTTGTTTGGTTGACACACCTCAGACATTTGAAGTTCATTTGAACGTTTCAACAGCTTCATAAATGGAATTCAAAGATATCAGCTCCCCAGTCCAACCTTACAAGGAACGACATGATAATCTGGAGTCAAACTATACTCCTAAAAAGCAAAATGTCAAAACTGTCTCTAAATTTGTTCCATACTGTATCAAATGACTTTCACTAATTGTCTTTCTTGTGAAGAACATTGCTTGTCTTATTTCTACTGACAACTTAAATCCCTATGTCTCCCCCTCACATTTCAACTTCATTTGTTTCTTCTTGACAATTTATTTCCGACATGACCCAAGTGGCTCCCTCTTTTCAACAAAGCCCCGTCATCTGCAAATTATGACCTTCCCATATCTAATGATACTTTCAAAAATATAATACATTCTAATTAAGAATAGTATAGGACTTATGTCACTCCCCTGAGGTGTCCAATGTTCTACCTCATACGGATTGGTTACTTTTACCTGAACAGTTCTTATTAAAAAAGTCCCAATTAAAAACGTTTCCTCCAGTTCCCATTAAGTGTAATTTAATCAGAGGCCTTTCCTTCCATAGCATATTATACATCTTTTTTACATCAAAGAATTCTGCAGCTACTGTTTTTTTTTTTATACTGCATTATTTATAATGAATTCAACCCTTCTGCACTTGAAAAGCACATTTCATCCTTTCCTTGCGTCATTCCATCTTTAGTAAGCACCCTTTTTAACTGGATGAATGTTTATTTTTCACACGACTGGATAACTGTCACTATATACGGTTCCTTCTTGGTCTACTTTCTAGTCACGTATTGGAGGAATGCTATTTGAAATCAATGTAAGATCAAGCATATCTCTCCTTTCATGTATTGACATCTTGTTTTACTACAACCATTTAGGCACACTACATTCCTCTCATCTGACAAGTCTCCTCGTACCTGACCATCGTCATCAGTCTTCTCACTCCCCCACGTGTTATGTGCACCGAGGTCCCCACACCACACTTTGCCCTACTCTGCTTCCCAACGACCACCCCCGTTGTTCCAAACACTATTCATCTTGACATTTGACTGTTGCAGTCTGTGAGCAAAACCATCGTCACCTCCAGTCTAAATATCACAGCAACAAGCCGTTTGATGGGCGCACCGCGTCGCTGTTGTTTTTGGATCACATTCCACGTAGAAAATAAAGACTGCTCGTAGTTAGATAACAAATCCACAGACTCCGGAAGCACAGAAACTAAAAGTAAAAATAAAATGAACGTGTGCGTTAAAATTATGTTTATTTAAAAGAAGATTCTGGCGAAGAACACAGGGTTATGTTGTCATAAATCTGCTTCTTCCCATCAGAATAATAAATACCATCCCTTGGAGACCCACACACCAGAATGCTAGACCCAGAATATTATTGTGTGTGATAATTATATAACCACTACATGTGCACTTTAACATCCAAAGATATCACAGTTTCTCACGTTGTGTAACCATTTCGGAATGTGTGTATAGTATTGGCTACATACACTAAAATATATTGTTTGGCAGATAACAGACACTTTCATTCAGATTCATTGACTTAAATTATCTGTCTGCTCATTTATGGCTCCATTTTTTATAAAGACAAAATACTGCAGTGATTAAGTCCGGGACTCTTATCAGACTTGTTTTAGGAGCCACACAGATCCCAAAGCCTACAGATTAATTATATCTTTTTGTGACAGGTGGCCTACATGTGTTTGCTTCCTACCAAGTCCGTTGCTCATAAAAGCACAAAGACTGACCAGACAGAGCTCAAGGCTTATTCTTATAGACCACCCTAACGAGAACTTAAATTATTTATTAAGTAACACTTTTATTCATACAAAACAACAGAATATATAAAGAAAAGGTCACTCTCATGCCTGGGAGTTCTACTATTGCTCAAAATTGCATTAGCTGAGGAAGTGGCATGTTTGGAATTTAAAAAAAATAATAATATAGCAAACGTGAGTGTTTCACACAACCATACACTCCCTTTGTCCTGTTCTGGCTTCATAAACTATGCTGTAAAATAAACTAAAAATACAGAACGGCTAAAAGTGTCCTCCCCTATACCTGGGCTAAAAGCTACAAACATAAATAACAAAAGCACATTTGTTTGGCTTTTACATTACACAGCTTCAAGAGTCCATCCAGTGTCCACTTTTCCTTATTTGATTCTGAAGATGAGAACAAAAATAACGACAACGACGACGATAACAACATTGATAACAGTTAAGAGAAACGACAGCTTGCTGTGGAGAGAGGAGTGAAAACAGAGGGGATGAGTATGGGTGTGTGTGTGCGCGTACGTGTGTGTGTGTGTGTGTGTGTGTGTGCGTGTACGTGTGTGTGTGTGTGTGTGTGTGTGTGTGTGTGGGGTTGTTTTCTCCATCAGAGCTCATTGGATGCTTGTTCGCCCTCGTTGGGAGGCGTTTAGCATGAAACATGTCTGTGCCAGGTTCCTCCTGCAGGGGGTGCTGTGTGCTGCTGGATGGGTGCGAGGAGCAGAGGTGAGTACTGGCGGTCCGTGGCAGGCAGGGGGGTCTTTAGTCTGTAAAGTCTCTCTCCTCACTGCGGGAAGGAACAGCTAGGTTGGGAAAGCCAGGAAGTGCATCTTGGTCACCGCCGTGCACCGCCGTGCACCGCAGACAACACTCCCTCTCTTTTGTACACACACTCCTGAAGTCTTCGTGTTCACAAACACGCGCACAATCAGCCAGACCCAGACACCCCGGCTGGTTTTTAGGTGGTCCGTTCTTCCCCGTCAGCCTCCTGCTTGGTTCTGCGCAGGTTGCTCTTCATCTTCACAAACTCGGGGGTGTTCTCCTGTTCCTCCTCATTTTTCTGTTGCTCCAGCTCCAGCTGCAAGAACACAGACATGGGCAAATTCAGATTAAACTCATTCGAGAGGTGATCGTCTGTTGATGCATCTTGTTTCAGCTTGCAAGGTCCAGTAAGTAACTTTAATCCTTGTGATCAGATACACGAACAATGTGCATCCATGTAAGTGACAGTTCATATTTATTTATGCTTTCAGTCATTTACCTGCTCTAGTTTCTGTTGTCTTTTCATGAGCTCTATCTCCAGGTCGCTCCTCTTCTTGTGGGCCTCCTGCTCCTCCTTCTGAGCCTTGAGAACTTGCTCCCTCTTTCTCTTTTCCAGAACCTTCTGGAGCTCAGGTTTGTTCTGAGGAGCCAGACCCCTGTGCAGAATCAGCGAGATAGCATGTGACTAAAGTAAACCTGTGACGACACTACCGGGCCGCACTCAGAGGGAGATTAGCATTCACATTCATGCGCAACACATGATAACCATGACCTCATTCTAGTTTGACGTGCAGATCTGTATTTGATTTTGTAGATTAAACAGTCAGTCGTGTTTTGGAAAAGTTTTGAGTCTGAGCCCAATCCCAGATTGTTCCACATTTCTGTGTATGTGGTGGTGGGCAGCATTAGACTGACTTTGGAAAACCATGGGCCTTTTCTCATTTTCTTCCCCTTTTCTACGTACCAAAACAATCCCAGTTTATCAACCCATATCTTAATCTATCCAGCATGGAACTGTTCCCCACATGTTCCCCAGACAGACTATTGCACAACTGCCTGGGTTTGTGCAGCAACATTCAAAAAGGGACATCTTAATAAAAGTTTGAGCGTGACTGGAGAAGAACAGCAAAAATACCAAATGTTATGTAATGCTCCAGACTCCTCCAAATTACGAGAGAGAAGGGTGGGGGCTGAGGATGAGGCTCGGGAGAAGGGTTACTTCAGACAGAGGGGAGCAGACATGGGCTTGAGTCAGCTAGAAAAGGCAGAAGCCAATAAAGAGCAAAGCCCACAAAGGATTAGGGAGGCACAATAAAGTGCGACACACAAGAAAAATAAAATAAAAAATCAAGAGCAGTAAAAGGACAGCGGCTAGCCACCGGTCAAAAAACATGATGCAGCCCTCGATTACTTGATTTATTCATTTAAAAAGCATATTATCCAGATTACTTTACTCTCCTCGTAGTTAATAACTTTTCTTTTGTCATGAAAGCACGACTCGGCACAGGCTGCGTCTGTCCTTCAAAGAAAACACAGCGTGCGTCCCTGACTGCAGTTCGACAACAACAATGTCTTAATTAAATGCATTATTAAATCCGGAAGATTGCATAACCGAGCCCATGGCGGTCCAAGAAGGAGTGGGAGTTCATTTACAACAAGGCACTACTTTATCTCAAGTAACTGCCGCAGTTAAATGCCCTCTGGTCTTCCTGACAGGGAAAAGCACTTGATGGGCTGAAGCAGAGCAGAGGGTAAAACACGCCATTGAGTCGGGCTGTTTTCGAGCACCACACGAAAGAAAGGGAGGCGGGTTAATGAAGGCAATAAGATGCGTACTCCACTCTCCTTTCATAGTAGGCCTCGTTTACATAATCAGTGACCCTCCTAGCCATGACCCCCTCCCATGAGTGCACACCCTCGAGCAGACTAGGAAGAATGAGTGTTCAAAATCTCACACATCAATATCTCCATCTGCTCAAATGCTTCACCAGTCTTGGTGGTTGACGTTCTGAAATTCCTCTGTAAATACTTGGTGTGGTGTGTGTGTGTGTGTGTGTGTGTGTGTGTGCGTAGGAGTAATCACAGCTAAGGTAGCAAAGGCAGAGAAAGGCCCTCAGCGAGGAATGTTTTGTAATCTTGATTACATAACACATTTTTTTTTTTTTTTTCCTCTTCATGCAGCCAATCCATCCATCCATGCAGCCACCCACCCACCACACCCTCATCAGCGTGACTAATCCACTATGCATGCAGACAAGCTTTCCATACTTTCAGTACACGATAGAAAGCCCAAACATAACAAGTATATCCCCCCAAAAGCCCACTAGATTTATCTCAGACTTCTACTGATACTGCCGGACGTTCTCTGTCTAGACAACTAGAAAACAATAATCTGCAGCATTTGGAACTGATATTTTCTTCCAATATATAAAAAATATGTTTTTCTTGTATGGCCTACATTTCTTATCCTGCCCATCCTGACCTCTTCCCATTATTCATTCGAACCCTGACTCCATCACTACTAAAACACCTCACTGTTTGACTCGTTTAGGACACAGCATCACTGCTGCTGTGATGTAACAGCTGTCAGCAGCATGTGTGTTTACGTAGCTATTTATAGCTCAGGCACAAAGCTGCCGCCACTGCTTAGTGAGAGAAAATACAAACATTTAGTGTCAAAAGGGTGAGCTCAAGTCCCAGTATGCATGTGTACTGATGCCTGGATGCTCACACAGACGGCATCAAATCCTGCATTGCATGATTCAGTATTAGTGTCAGCAGCAAGACCAGGTTTATTCATCTGGAGAGTAGATCTGTGTGACCTTTACTTAGCCACTTTTTGACACACTAATGCACTTGGGGTTTTATATAATAGATCACTATGAAAGTTGTATTTCCTGCGCTTTACATAATACTGCTGCTGGAGGTCGAAGGGACCAGTGAAGTCAACAACAGTGACACACTGCAGAAGTATCAGTGCAGTCTGCATGGACACCATCAGACCAATTACAAGGAAGTAGCAGGGCTACCCTATTAACTCATTTTCCATTAGTAAGTAAATTAGCCTGGATCTGGACACTGTGTTGTTTCCCCCTGTATTACCTGTTCTGAATAGGGGAAAACCTGATATTGATGTTGTAGAAACTGTTGGACTTTAAAATTATTTAACCACCCAATGAATTAATAAACCATTATCTCCAATCATATCTTTGAAATGCAGCCGTCTTTGTTAAACACTGATCTGAGTTTGTTCATGTGGTATAAACCGTGGGAAAACCTCCGGTTGCCAATTGTAAAATATGAATCCCTTCCTTATAATTAACCTGGGAATAACTGTGCCTGTTGGCCAGGCAACACAAACAGAAGAAAATGTATTGAAGGTGTATATTTCTGTCTGCTGACCTCTTCTGGTTCATGAGCAACTCTCGGTGCAGGTCCTGGTGATTGCGGGAGTTCTTGACAGGGTTGATCAGCTTTTTAGGTTTGATGAGCTCATCACAGTCTCCGTCCAGGTAGTCGGGCTCCGCCATGACACTCCTCCCTGGTGACAGCGATAGACCAGGGTCACGCGGATCTGAACGGACAGAGACGAGAGAAGATACTTTAATTTGACCACTATGACTTGGGCTCGAATGCAACAATGCAGTGGCGACAGAAATCTTCAAATCTGCGTTTTTCATTTTCAGTGATCCATTATTTCTCCTTTCAACCTGTGATATGAGCATCTGCCTGATCCTCTGGCACCAGCCCAGAGTTTTTGAATCGTCTCTATAGTGATGGAAGGACTCGGCGCTGGAATTACATAATTGTTCCCACGGAGTGAAGAGGGAACATTTCATTCCCCTTTACAATGAAGAAATTAATCAGAACAGTGCTGTCAATATCTTACGGGCACATAGTTATGTAACTATTTCAATACACACCAATAGGGTCGAGCCATTGTTTTCCATGACCTCAAAAATCAATGCGATTCCAATCGTCACCTCCAAATATGGTCACACCGTCTTAATCTGTGTTTCACAAGTATTGTTCAGTAGTTTCTTCATTTAATAGAAAATGAACCAGCTCATGTGTTGAGATCTACTCTCTCCGGACCAAAGGGTCACCTATCAGGTCGTTATAAAGCTGAGAAAGTTTGACCCATGCCTCGTGTTAATCACAGGTTACATACAATAACACAAACACAGGGAATTTTTATAGAAGCTAAGTGCCACTGTTCCCCACACTGCTCATCTGAATGAAAATAAACTCATTTGCATCCGTTTGATGACTCACATGCTCCATTTAAAATAATGAATGATCAGGAATTTCTAAATGAACCCTTTAACGGATAAAAGTTTAGATCTAACCAACTGAATTGAGAACAGAATAAAAATCGGACTAAAAAAAAAAAAAAAAGAGTTAAAAAAACATATTTAGCACATGTAAGAGAAAAACAAATGCACAAAATTAAATCTTGGCTCGACTCACCCTGCAGATGAGGAAAGACAGAGTATCTGAACATTGTCGTCATCTCTGCTATTTTGATCCTGAATGTATTTTCCAGAAAAGGCTGTTAACTGTCTGTTCTGTCTATCAGTCTGGTTGCAGAGCCTCACACAGGAGAGCTGCTTTGTGCTGCACAGCTGTCTGCTACTGAGCTGGTTGGACATCAAAGTCGGTTTTATAGCTACGCTCACACTGTCTCTCTCTTTCTCTCTCTCTCTCTCTCTCTCTCTCTCTCGCTCTCTCTCTCTCTCTCTCGCTCGCTCTCTGCTCACTCCCTCACCTACTCCCTCCCACTCACTCACTTTCAAAATACATCTCGAGGCAAAGAAGAGTTTATAGTTAATTTATGAATATTCTTGCGTGTCACTGTAAAGAACTTCGTGACATTTTTTTTAAAACATTTTTTTATCTCATCTGTGATATAGTCCCACATAGAAGAGTAGAGGAGTAAATTGGTATACACCGTACACAAATTTAGCTGAGATTAGATTGCAAAATCACATGCATTTCTTCTCCCACGGTCTGAGGGATGACTCAGATTTATAAACAATCGTGTTCTCAAGAGCCTGTGAGGGAGACTCTCATGGAGGGAAGTTTTTTTGGAACCAGAGCGGGCCAATCACATTCGTCAGTGGTGCCAAAGACGCATTTCACTGCACGTGCTAGACACAAAGGTGGGGGAGTGTGTCCTCAGAATCAAAACATACATGCAGAGGATTGGTGTAATGCGTTAAAGACACCACAAGAGGTCAACATTCTTGCATTCCAGAAACTAAACCATGTCAGTTACATAACAAAGAAGCCCAAGATAAACATGGTTTGTGGCGGCACACTGCACAACAAAGGGGGAGAAATACCACATAATAATAATAATAATAATACGCTTGATGGCTAGAGTGAATATGTTGACGTATGTAAATACTGCTTTTTTCCTAGTTGGTTATCATCTACAGTCACAGTGATGGGTAATCCCTTTCTAATCTCTGATTATTCACTTTTTAAAAAAAATAAAAATAAAAAATGTGTTTACTAACCCATGTGGCCAACACAAATCTTAAAACGGAAACCGTAAATTCATGACATAATCATCTTAAGTAACACGAGTTTAGGGTTAAGTTTGGAAAATAAATATGCATGAATCTGTTCCTAAAAATAAGAGATTGTATCAGTTCAGTTGCGTCTATTAGGGACATGCCAGAGTGTGTTTTGTGACAGGAAACGGTGACCGTGTTAACGGTGCATGAGATGGCAGAGGTGGGCAGAGCAGTTTTTGGCTGTAATCGAGGGCTTCGTGTGAGCATACAGGTGCCGTGGACATCAAAGGCGGTTTCTGTTAAAGCCGGTAGTAGGGGGTAGAGGAACTTACAGACTGCCAGTGTTGTCAAAGTGTCCGTTAGCTTAACACATCTGCTCCTACTTCCTCTGTGCCCCAAGGGAGAGGGGAAGTGACATAGGGAGTTCAAAGGGAACCTGCAACCTCAAATTGGATCCCCGGAGCCCTTTAAATTCTGCTTTTATCACTGGTGGTTCTGCATGTTATAGTGAGTCCCGTTATACTTAAAAAAAAAGGGTATATAGATAATGTTTCACTCATCAGTTAAAAGTCCAACACCTGAAGACAAATATACAGATAAACGAGTTAACGTGCTCCAATGTCGGTCAGATACAGACCGGCATTTAATGCATCAAGATCTGTGCTTTTACAGATGTCTTGCTCTGCGTGGGTTTCAGAACTGTACAACAATAGTGTGACAACCAGCCACTTCAACAGATACAGTAGATTGTATGCGTTAATGTCGTATGAGTGTGAGCATCGTATGAAATATTGTAAACAAAACGTGTTCTATCCCTCCAAGCGCGGAGGGTTGGATAAGGTTGCAGTTTTCAGGGCAATACTTCCAGGAATCCCATTAAAACTGTTTGTTTATTGGTTGTGGAAACACACCCTCAGAGCACAGACAACAGGCGAGCACACACAGATAATGAGCATCCAAAAGACCTGGATCTCTATGTCCAAGAGAAATGGGGCAGCATTTAGAGGATGAGAAATGTCCAAGCATTCTGGGAGAAAATGAGAAGAAAGTTGAAAAGAAAACAATGGAAAAGAAAGAAGAAAAACTGGGTCAGACGAAGAGAGGAGGGAGATGGTGATATGAAGACTTCACTCATTCGCTGTTACACTCATGGCTGTACCGCTGTTCTATCATATACTGTGAAACGACACGGGTTTTTAACCTGGCAGCTAAAGGAAATATCAGATCAAATCATGAAAGAAAAATAGCAAAGAAAGCAAAAAATAAATAAAAAGTAGCACTAAAAGTTAAATCCACATAGAGACTGAAACTAAAAACGCATACGTTTTGAATAATATATCACTCATATAATGCTCATACACACACGCACAGAAAAGAAAAAGTGTATTTGGCAGCTTTTCTTTTAACGGTTTAAAAAAGGAAGTAATCGGATGAATATGTTTGATGAACATGTTTGCAGTGGTGAGTGTGAGTGTGAGTGTGAGTGAGTGTGTGAGTGTGTACCCTACAGTGGCAGGTTGCATTAGAGCTGATAGAATGACTTATCTTAGACGGATAAGAGTGGCCGCACTGTGCCAACTGATTGCATTACCACTGGCCAGCTCCGCTATATGAGCACGCACAAAGACTTACATTCATAATACAGACTCATTTCTCAATTTCCCCCCTCAACTGTCATCTTCTCTAGGTCGCCATGGAAACCTGCCATCACCCACTCTGCATTTAGTGACACAGCATTCAGGGACAGGAAGGAGCTGCGGCCAACTAATGAAGCCTTCCAATGAGCATCACTGATGACACTCTAAACAACCGAAATACACTTAAAAACATCTATAAAATCAGTATTTCTTAACCAACAATGGATCAACTGACTAGGTGTAATGTGAAAGGCGTTGCTCGTAGCGATAAGTCCAAAGAGAATTATCACCCGACTCTGCAGTTCATCTCAGCTCACAGTTTACGTTTTTGTTTCCTCTCATCGTAGTGGTGTTTCCGGAGCAAAAGAGCTCAGATAAGTCGCTGTATGCCAGTTGCTCAGCACCAAACTGTTGACAAGACAAGCTGCAAAACACAGAAGCACATTTAGCAGCTAAAAAGCCTGATATTAATGCATGAAAAGCATTCTTCCTCCTCTAATCCAACAGCGAAGAGCACAGATGGGCAGAAAGACTAATGATGGGGGTCGGAGAACCTAAGTTGGCCATTATCCGCCCTCTTTCATTTCACTGCTAGGAAGCAGACAACAATACTGTGAACACTCCAGCAAAGAGGAACAATTGCAAAAAGTGGATTGTTACTAAAGTGGAAGAGGAGAAATAGGTCGATAACTTTATGTTAGGATCAGTGCCAAGATGGACAGATTGTTATATTTCCCAGAGACATGACATGGTTTGCTCTCATGAGTCAACAGTGGCCTTCTTCTTGAAGGAAGCACCGATTGAGAGAAAATGAAGGCGAGGAGAGCAGCTGGTGGCCTGCTTCACCATCTGACCCCCCTGTCCTTCTCCAGGATACAGGCACAGACCATCCAGAGCCCTGCATGGAGTGGGGTTGGGCCGTTAACTGTCATTGGTTGTGAACGCATGGCTGACCACACCCACTCCATCAACAGCCAGCCAGGATTTGTTTTCCCGCACAAAAAGGTACATAGGCTTATGAAAAAGGATGCATCAGGGTTTTAGTAGCCGATTCGATATATGCTAATCATGGACACTAACATCTAACATTAAAAAAAGGACTTGACATTTGAAAGAGCAGAGTCGTTTTTTAACAGGAAGCTGAGAAAGCAATTCCTTAGAATGAATTGATATTAGTTGCCGTTTTGGAGACCTGACACACCAACAGAAACTCACCAAAAAAAAAGGTACAAATTGCCCATATTCTGACGCATACATATGTGAAGAAAAAAACAGCTGGCTTTGAATCAAACTCACAGTACATTTCCACCAAACACTAAAGAACAAATATGTAACATTTTCTTAAAACTTCAATCACCATCCGTTCTCTTGTCCCATATAGTTCCTCTTGTTCACTCTCAGATCCCATCTATTCCACTCACAGATGGGAGGTCCACCCCTCGGGGGAAATTGCGTCATCAATACCCCTAAAGCATCCCCCACACCCAGTTCTTTCTCTCTCTCACACACACACCCTTTCTCCCCCGACCCCCCCACTCACTCCATGTTACAGGCTGGACAGATCTGAGTGTGCATCTCCTAACGTTTCTGTTAATGAAGCGGCCATTCAGCCATAGAGGAGGGCCTAATTAAAACACACAGATAGATGAGCTTTTAACGGACAGCTGTGGGGGAAGGAGAGCGGGGTGTTTGTTTGAGAGAGAGAGAGAGAGAGAGAGAGAGAGAGAGAGAGAGAGAGAGAGAGAGAGAGAGAGAGAGAGAGAGAGAGAGAGAGAGAGAGAGAGAGAGTTTGGGCGCCAAGTAGTGACAATGAGCTCATTTCCCGGACAGCCGCTGTGTGTACGTGGTCATTTACAAGCCTCCCCTCATGACGACACATAAATCATGGTAGGCAGCGCAGTGACGTACATGCGCACATATTTCCAGAGCACAGAATCACTCGCACCTATAAAAAACATTCAAAGTCAGTATCAACTCAAAAAAAAAACATACCCACATACCAACAGCATTTGTTTTCAGTCTAGAACTGAATTTTTATGTGTAAGCACAATTATGTGCGAGTTCCCCTCAGGAAAAACTGACCTGCAGTGCATGCTGAAGAAAGAAGCAGTCAGTAAGATGAGGCAAAACGTAAACAGCATGAGCTAGTCTGTACACAATGATAAACAGTTTCAGCTTCGACTGAGTAAATGGCTTAAATTTATACTCACTACCAGTCTACAGGAGACAATAATGTGAGTAGAAAATGAAGATGTGATGTGCTCTTTAGTCGAGTATATTTAGACTACAAATACATCCAACATTCACAGTATTTGATTGAAGAAGGCTTAATTATGAGATGATCTGAGGGAGAAACAAAAACAAAGAAAGAGAGCAAGAGGGAAATGGTTCCACAATAGTATGCTGGGGACTTTGGGGGTTGAGATCTGTTTTGTATTTCCTGCCTCGGAGTGGGGGTCTGGAGCAGAGGAGAAGAGGAGCTGGGGAATTCTGGGGCCTCATCGTTTACTGACCTCTGAAAGCACCTACTCCGCTCCCACAATGTGATGATGTCACTGGGGAGACGCGGGGGTATGGGAATTTACAATCAGGGTTTCAGGGTTCATAAAGCACAGATGCGCAGCATGCACAAACACCTACACAATGAAAAACACATCGTGCATCGTGTGAGGGAGGCGGGCACTGTACGGTGTGTGCGTGTGCGTTTTTAAGACCCTGATGTCATTCTGGGAATACTGGGCGGCTCTGTAGACTGTCATGATGAAAAGTAAACACCCAAACTCATTACGACGCCTGGATGCCAGGAGTAATATTTATAAAAAAAAACCCATCTGGATTGATGCGGCTCTTGCTTTATCTCTCTGGCTCCCCCATGTTTACTGTGAAAACCTTTTTGGTCTGCACTTGCAGTTTGAGTAATATCAATAACCTATTTTTAGTAGATCTGGACTGATAACATCTTATTGCAGATATATTGGTGTTGGCGTTTATACAGCATAAAGAGCTCTGCTATTTTTGTGGTAGTTTGGAAGCAGTGTCTCCATTTCATAGTGTTCTTCAGAAACAAGTCCATTCAATCCTTATCACACATGTTGACCGTTACTGTTACATATCTTTTTAAAAAGAAAAATACTTTCAGTTGATGTTTTTGTGTCATTTCTATCACAATAGAAGGAATGAGTCCTAAAAGCAGAACAAAATTAAGTTAGAAGTTAGATGCCTGAGATATGGTCTGCAGTCAACACAAGCTTCAGAGATTTTAATATTTTGTTCCACAATATAAAATACATCAGTCGATACCCCTCTCATGAATTTTGAAGCTTTGACGAGAGTTCAAAAATGGTTGCTAACAAGTGCCTAAATGAGTCTACAAAATGTCATGACGTCGACTAGGCCGCCTTTTCAGCCTTTATGTTTCATTTCATTTATAGCGTATCATTCGTTTTTTTTACTTTCTACACGAGTTGACCTACAAAATTACGTCAGCCTTTTTCATCTGGAGCCTCCACTTCGGAAAGCTTTTTTGGACGCTTCCTAGGATTTTCTGTCATAGCTCCGGTCATACTCCGAGCTGCTGCTCAGTCGCTGTGGCCTCCCTCGCTTCCCTCTTTTAGCTCTGGCAGGTTCAAGACTACGTGGAACGCTTCGCCGGTGCGCCAGCGCAGGAAAAGTATCCACAGACACCGGACACTACAACTCCTGTATGCTGCAAAATACAGTGACGTTAGGCTTAATCTGAAACGTGTGTTTTTGTTCGGCAAGGGCTTGAAAGCAACAGATGATTATTTATATGTAAAAGTTGGCACCCCGGCTTTAAAGTATAAACTATCCCATCGCACAAAGGCCTTTGTTGTTTTTGTACAGACGATATTGTAAATTTGGATAACAGGCCAATATAGAGGAACCGTTATAAGACAACTTCTCATGTCTATGTTCTGCATTTTAACAAAGTAAAAAAATAAAAACAAAAACCACACACACACACACACACACACACACACACACACACACACACACACACACACACACACACACACACACACACACACACACACACACACACACACACACACACACACACACACACACACACACCCTTTTGGCAACGATTGGCAGTACAATGTTAATGTGGTTCTGAGGTCTGATCGGAAACACAGTGCTGTGATCTTGGTTTGGAAACAGTTGTTTCTTGTGGCCCTAGTTCTTCAAATCTGTGTCTGAGTTACTTTCCATCCCTCTTCGTGACTTGCATCTGTGGGATAACCACCACAGCGGCAGCATTTCGTCTTGTCTGACTAGAATGAGAGTTTGGCTGCTTTCATATACATATCTGGCTTTTAAGAGTTGATTGCAATGCGAGGAAGTATCCACATCCGTTAGTCGGCGTAACCCAACGTGTTTGGATGAAGAGCAACTGACATCTTTTACTGTGGAGATGATTCAGATAAGCACAAACCGATCATGTTATACTGTGATCTCCCCTTTTGAATTAAAACATGCCTGTGTTGACAGTTTGTACTCCACAGTGACTGAAGTTATTTAATGCGGTGGCTCATGCACAGTCCTGATGCCACACGTTGTGAGCCCCGGGCTGAGGCAGATTACAGAATGAATGGGGTGGATTGAAAAGGCACAGACACCACTTTTGAGTCACGCAGTGGGAATGTGATGAACCTGCAAAGTTATTATTACTTTGGACACACACCAGTATACATGTAGGGCCACGCACACACACATAGCCAGAGACCTATACTCATGCACTGACATCTTTGAGAGACAGAATGATTTGCCATGTGCACACCATGAGCACCTTTCCTTAAAAGGTTAAAAATCAAAGTGCTGACTCCAACCTAATTCTGGGCACATGTCCTGAATAATTGGTGAGGGGGTACAGTTTGGGGTCACACCTGTCAGTCAAACACAAAAGGCTGGTCTATACTCCCTCACAGCTGACACCGACACATGGTCTTGCACTTATATGTGTAGGCCTTATAAGAACAGGTGGACTGAGACAGATGCACAAAATCCAGACGGTTTTGTTACATAGACACACCCTAGGAGGACAAATTATAGACGCAGCACAAGCATGTTTCATGTGGCTCCTCCTCACTCAGATGTAAACATGTGCCCATACACGGCACATTCCTCACACACGTCAGCCTTTTAAACGCAGTTCCAATATCTGTCTTCTTAGTGTTGTAAAAGCCATATAGTTAAAAAGCCACCGCCGTTTTGTCTGGCTCAGCAGTGTGAAGTGCCGTTCAGTCATAAAGGAGGAGTCTTTGTTATGGCTCTGCTGTCTGTTCCAGTTCCAGATTCAAAGCTTTGTGCTTTACTGCTGCTTTTCCCTTATGGACCAGAGTCACACCCCTCCTCATCGTCTACTGGCTGAGCCCAGCTGGGAGCTCAATTCTCATTGGCTGGGGGGAACACCGGGGAGGATTTGGGAGGTTCTCCTTTGTTTACACACCAGTACAGAAAACCTCAATAACAACTGTTACCTTGGGCAACCAGACAATCCACAGTTAGCCAGACAGACAGACAACAGGGGTGCAAGCTGATCGTCCACGCACACACACGTATAATGGGGTAACCAGGTGTTTGAAAGCAGGCTAAATGAAGAGTCTTTGTTCCATCTTATTCTATGCTGTATGCTTGACATGACTCAAAATACTTGGTATGTACATGCATATTTTTAGTTGGGATAGTAGGCAATCATGTGGTTTCATTGTCTCATGAGACTTTCCAAAGCCAGTATACATTCTGCATATCAGGCTGTGACAGAAAGACGTGGCTCTGTTCTTCGGAGAGCGTATGTTCCCGTTTGTGTTTGTAATAAAAACAGGATCATATATCTTGATACTGACTTACAAAAGAGCTTAATCCAATTCATGCAGCTCAGACTTCCAATCTCTCTCTACTTCAACCTAACAAGATGCAAGGAGGAAGGCATTTAGCATCCATGTGCATGCATTTGTGCGTGTCATCCATTCTCCACGACTACACAAAGTGGTCAGCACAGTAATGGTGCTTTATTGTGATTGAAGCTCCAGCATAACAGCAGGAAAATCAATGAGATTCTTGGAGAAGCCGGGTCTCTGTAGGTGTGTGTGTGTGTGTCTCTGTTTTAGTCTTTGGTACACGCATCTTATCTTAAATCAACATCAAGTCCTTAGCCTGCTCCAATAAAAGTAAGTCAAGCCTGTGCATGTTTGACATTCATACGAACTGACACACACCAACACCTACCCCACATACAGCCAAGAGGCAGGCACACACACACACGCCACACCAGCTCTTCACAGGAAACTCAATACCTGAATCGTGACATCATAATAAAAAACCATGGCAACAAAACCAAAGCACACTGTAAACAGATCCTTTGTCCTGTTGTAGGAATTTGTGATTACATCACAATATTTTATTCAGCATGCATGGGGAGGGCCAGTAACGTGTCTTTCAAAAACTGACAAATCAGATTATAAAACCAGCACGAATATAGTTGCTGTATTCGCCGTTTGTTTAGAAATTAATTCACTTGACCATGTTAGCTAGATTAATAAAGCCTGTGCTCATACAAGGCTGTAGTACAGCCTGACATGTGCAGGTAGCATTTGGTGTATTGTTTAGCAGAGGTGGTACCACACAGATTCTACGCATCTTGTCCTGTGCAGTTAAGTCCGAGATGACGGCCTTAAGAATAGCCGCAATCAACTATATGACACGAGCTGTGTGAAATAGCACCTAAAACTATTTTATTTCATAAAAGTGTTTTCATTATGAGGTTAGTAATGGTGGTCTTTGTTTCAGGGGAGGCGGCCCACCTCCACTATAAAACCCTGAGGGAAATCCTGGGTCTCCTCTACATATTCTCTAAAGAGATATTTCCTGGTTTAAGTTATAACATTTCCAATTGTACACTTTTTGTATTTGGTAAAAGTACTGGCTTGTATGGCTGTTTGTGTTAAGACAACACTTGACACTGCTGTATTTGTTTTGTTAGAGTAAGAAAAGGTGTACCCGAAGAAAACATAAAACTAAAGTTTCCCTGCAGGCTGGAACTGGACAGAGTGAAGACGTGACTGCTAAAACCATGAGGACTCTTACAGAGACCCTTTGAAACCTTACTCTATGTTTACATGGCTCATTACAGGGGGAAATACTTTTTTGCTACAAGGTAGTCTTTCACTGCGAGTGGACAAAATGTCTGGCAACACACAAGCACACGCGCACACAGTAACGCGGTCTCGTGCAGTGTGGATCTAAAGGATCAGTGCGTTCTGCTGAGTAATGAAGATTTTGTGCCCACAGACAGACCAGCAGGACTGTGAGAGATAATACTGTCAACACGCATGTGGTTGCCATTTCGCCCTCCTGGACACACACACACACACACACACACACACACTCACACACACCCATTCCTGACCCAAATACCTTGCTTTTCTTGAGGTCAGGTTGAGTCCTTGACATGGACTCAGATTCTATAATGATACATCTGATAAATGCACCAGAACCACTAATGGACACATGCTATTATAGAATGGAAACTCAGACATTTCATTCACATTTCTAAATTCTTTTGAGTGCAATAATAATGGAGCAGAGAGCATCCAGTTGTAACACCCACCACACACACACACACACACACACACACACACACACACACACACACACACACAGCATCAGCCCTTACGGGAAACAGAAGACAGCAAGAGAGGCAGTGTAAAAGAAACAGGAGAGAGGAGGGAAGATGGGGGTTCAAAGATCAGAAAACAGATGTAAATGGTTTAGCAAACTCCCCCTTAATGACTAACACATGCAAGAAACTTTCCCCTCCCTGCGCGCACACACACACACACACACACACACACTCTTAAAAGCTCTGCACCTATAACACACTTATTCATACCACCTGCCTTTGCTCATCTGATGAGCCAGAGTTAAACTACTTCACATGTTGAAGCTGCTCAGGTCGCCAGGCCGCTGTCGGCCTCCACCCAGCAAACAGATCCAGCCCCAAGTTTGTTTAACATCTTGTTAAAGTTTGACAGCAACTCTCTGAGGCTTTTTAACAGCGTTTATGGCACTGTGCAAAATAAACAACCATAAGTCTGAGACTCATTGCCACGTCAAAAATATAACATGCACACAAACGCACGCACACACCCACACACACACCTC
This sequence comes from Ophiodon elongatus, assembly GCA_016806645.1. NCBI lineage: Eukaryota > Metazoa > Chordata > Actinopteri > Perciformes > Hexagrammidae > Ophiodon > Ophiodon elongatus. Next base: position 756,975 of record JACSYO010000489.1, on the reverse strand, counting down.
TTCACATGACAGTTGGTCTTTGCGGCTGATGACAGCAGCGGCCAGTGTGTCAGCTCTGACTGAAGCCATGTGCTTTGACACAGGAGCCAGCAGTCACCGCTGTGCTGTTGCACACAGTCTTACTCACTCATGATGGATTCAGATACAGGTCATCCATAAAATATCGTCTCCTCTGATGCCGTTTGTCTCATAAAATGGGGCCTCATTTCAAGACTTAAGTTGATATTATTAGTCATCCCAAAACTATGGCAACGAATAAGAAAAATAGCACAAAAGTCTTGTGATGTACAGAGTGTAAAGCACTCTATTGTGAACTCGTGATGTTGGGATGGATAAATAATCTTGACATGGTTTGAAGACAAGTCTATATTTCAGACGATAGTGTACAGACATTGCCAACTATATTATCGCATGTGAACTTAACATGGGACATAAGCACCCATAACACTCTCTCTAGAACACCGCGGCGAAACCAGACATAATAACCAGATTTCATATTTTCTGCTGTACTTCTCCCAGAGTACAAAGTATCAAGTGCCATGACTAGTATCCCTCCGCTCCTGAGTAACTGTCGTCTGTACATGCTGTACAACAACCTCAACGTGTTTGTTCCCCACTGTCCCGTCGGCTTCAGTCATGCGCCGCAACAAAAGGAGACAATGAAACAAGAGTTTGTGTTTTGCGATCTCATTCTCTCTCTCCCCTCGGTCTTTTCTTTTCCGCGTTACTTTCCAGTTTTTTTAAAAAAACCCAAAACCCGCTGCTTCTGCGGACGGGAGTAGACAGACCAGTTAAAACGTGCTGCTTTTGTTAGTGCGCTCGTGAAACAACCTCACGAGAAAAAGAAAACACCCACGAGCTCCAGACACACACATACACACCTACCTCAAAGTCGACCCCCGACCCGACTTCTCCAACTCGAGTTGTTTAATATTTAAAATAACAAAGTGGTTCGAGGCCACACCAGTGGGTCTCCGGATCACTTCTTGGCTTGAGGTGTGTCTGCGAGACTCTGGTTTTGTAAACTGCTCCGTAGCTGTAGCACGCGCGCACACACACACACACACACACACACGTTCACTCAGTCAGGACCCATAGAAAATGTAAATTTAAGATGGGTGGGAGGGATGGAGTGACGTCACGCAAGGGCTCCTCCTCCTCCTTCTCTGTCTTCATTTGCTCCCTGAATAACATGACTGGGGACTCCTCGAGCGCAGGGCGGGGCGTGGATGGAGGGGCGTGCGCACCCGCACACGCTTACACGAAAAAACACTTTAAAAAACAAAAAAAACATGTCATAGGTATCTGTGTCAGCCTTACTGAAAAGTGCCTGTGAAAAATGTATGTGATTTGTAAAGAGACTTGTATTTCGTCTGTTGTTTTCAAAATGTAATATTGGGCTACTTTATATATTTCTAAATGTTGTATTATCTCCTGTGATATTACAATATATTTTAATATGATAATATTTACCTCTTTAAAGGGCCAGTGTGTAGCATTTAGGGGTATCTATTTGGCAAAAATGGAAGAGAGTATTAAAAAGTATGTTTTCTTTAGTATATAATCACCTGAAAATAAGAATTGTTGTGTTTTCATTACCTTAGAATGAGTTGTTTATATCCATATTCTGAGCGATATCGGCATGTTTCCACAGTGGCCATGAACGGGCAAACCAAACAGCATAGTTTTAGATGGGGCCATTCATGTTTTGTGTTGGCAACCTCTTCCTACACGCTTGGCACGCAGGGGAAGTTTCAACTGGTTGCAATCGGCAAACTCACTGCTAGATACCAGCAAATCCTACACACTTAAGATACTTCCCCCCTTTTATTTCCCTTAAAGCAGCACTATAAATGTGTAAAGTAAACGTAAAAGTGAAACTTCAGAGTGTTCGAGCATCTTTCAGGTCATGCTTTGGGTTTTATGGTCGACAACTTTCAGGTTTGCTCTCATCACTTGCATTTTCTGCTACAGCTGTTGTGAGTCAAGCTGCTCTGATGAAGCCACTGTACATCCAACACCAAACAGCAAGTTAAAGTTAGAAAGCTCGGGAAAAGAGTGCAGCAATTAGCAAGGGAAGAAAATCAATTTCTCTGAGCTGATGGAGACCAAAACAGAGCTAAAAGTAACGTGAATTTGGGACTTTTATTCATAATAGTGATGATGCGATCAGAAACACAGCTCCGTCTGAAAGCTAATGCTACTCTTTGTCTGCTGGATGTGTAAATAATATGCTTATGTCATTATGTCTACGGCTTGTTGTACCGCCTCCCAGGTAGCCTAAATAAATAAATAAATAAATACATTATAAGTAACTTTAAGGTATCATATCGCCATCATATGTTTTCTATTCTGTATCATCTTGTTTCAACTCTTCATTGGGGTTATATGATGTTGAAACATAGTGAAACATTAAAACCAAAGATTTTTATGGCTACATCATTCTGTCAAGTGAAAATATTCCAGATGTGCTTAGCATCATTTTTTTATATATATAGTTGGTATCTTTGGTAAGCATGATCTCCACCATGTATATATAAACAATGTTGGATTCATGGGATTTGTAATCACTTGTGAATACTGTCCTTCAAAAAATATTTCTTTAAGAATTCAAGAGTAAAGTTTGCGGACACCCTCAGGGAGAGATAATTAATTATTTACTTTGATCACAACAGTTCACTCTGCTGTGTGTTATTGTGGCATACTGAATATCCTAAGCATTCTTTGTGATAAAGAGTAATCAGCTTACTGATGAAGGGTCAGTGGATCTGCTTATCCACCACCCTTCTGTTAAATCGGCTCACCGAAACTCTATAGTTTCACGGTGTCGTTGATGTTGCCCTGCTTATTTCAGGAGGCATACATCTTTCTTGACTATATCTCTTTGGGTTCAATCTCTGTTGTATAGAGATCTAAATGGCCATATAATCCACGGTTTGGGTTTAATTTCCAAACATGTGGGAGGTGAGGGTGTCAGAGAAGTAAAACATTCCTAAGGACCTTCTCATAATTTAAGAGTGGGGTGACTAAGAGTGTTGCGCTACACAATAGGATGAGTCATATAAGGGTCGCCTCTGACAGAGAGGACACTCCCTTCAGAGACCACCACACTCAGAGCTCCCACCATGCAGGAAACAGATGTGTGTGCAGTGTGTACGTAAACGCTGTATGAGAAACCCAAAAGTCAGAGCAAAGGCTATCACTTGTCTCAGAAGTCATCCTCACCATGCTATTTCTATTGCGTAAAGCAATAGTGTGATATTTTGAGTTCTGCTTTTTTGCTGAGAGAAGAGGAGATTGATAACACTCTCTAAATACAGTATGTAGCTAGAGCCAGCAGCCGGTTAGCTTAGCCTAGCATAAAGGGGGGAAACAGGGGTAAACACCTAGCTTGGCTCTCTAAAGCTCGTCAGTTGACCTATTATTTAATCCGTGCAAAAACTAGAATGTAAATACAACAATTTTGTCATCTAACCCCCGGCAAGAAAGGGACTGAGTGTATTTCCCTAACTGTAAAACTACCTTTAAACTTAAAACTTAACCTAAAATACTATTACAGGCATTACCTCATCTATTTATGATAGACTATTATTTATTTTTTAAATAGACTGGTTGTCTAACCTTAAACAACCACTTTCACTGCTACTTATACTTAATGTTAAACTTAAAACCTTTACCACTACGGGGAGAAAGCCCTCCCTCTCTGCTATGGCAACAGGCCTGTGTGTTCAGAAACTTATCCAGTGACATTGCATCTGTCAGTGGTTTCCGTTTAAGTTTCAAACTTCTTCTTACTTTAAACCACCACTGAGATGAAGAGATTGAGAGGGGCACGCCCAAATAGTGGTTTGAAAAAAAACCCTTTTTCCTGCTCTAGAAAAGACACAACATTCACTTACTGTGCTTTTGACCCTGAATACCTACGTTTTCTGTCATGCATGTACACAATGGGAACGTTAATGTTAATATGTTCCCTGACTGACCTGTGCGGACACATGTCAGCATATAGACACAATCCGTTTACCGTAAATAAAGGCTGATTGTGTGAAGCGGACAGGTTTGGAGCCTGAAGGTCATGTTGTTGCCTCTTCCTGTGTGTCGAGTAAAAGGGAGATTTCCCCGATCAGTGTCACTGCCTGGATGTGGACAGCTTCCCTGCCCCCTCCTCTCTGTCTCACACTGCTGTTATCTGAAGTCTAATTTATGGGACAGATGTTTCTGTTATCGTCCCAAGGTTTCCCACTGTTCATGTGTGTGCACGTGTTCATCTAGGTTTGCATGTGAGGCCCCTTTATTTTTTCTTTGTCAGGCCTCCAAGGGCCTCCACTTTAAACAGGATATGGCAGCTATCTGAAAACCATGGTGACAGAGAAGTCTTCCTGTGAGTAAGGGGAAGGCCTTAAAACTGATAATAGTGATTCTCTTATGGCAGAGGTTTGGGGGATATTCTTTTCTGGGCAAGACGTCAATATGAGATGTATAGCCTGCTTAATGATAACGTAAATTGAAAAAGAACGTAAGTTATGCATTGCTGTTGTGAAGAACGTAAAGCCACTTTTAACATCACACCAGCAGAGGAAAGGAGTAGATGGTAAATAATTACATGTAATTGTAGTGTACATAAACACTACCCCCTCGTGTGTGACCTACTTGTGAATGACTGTGGGTTTAACCACCATATGCTGAAGCAGAGTATGTTCAAGAGCCCATTGGTTAAATTTGAGATACTTGTTGAAATCATCAGTCCTTCTTTTTTTAACATCAAGCCACCATTTTCTTTTTTTTCTCACTCGCCCCAAACAGACTTAATGCATTCTTTCCACTCTGTTTTCGCCCTCATGTCTGACCCAGGAACAGTTAGGGCTTATAACCTCAGTGCACTGGTAGAGAAACCACAAGATAAAACTCAGTAGTCAAGTAATATTCCACAATTATGACATGTGTTTTGGAAGAAATTGCCATTTGGTAACTGTAAGCGACTTTGTGAGCTGTGTACACACACATTACAAGGAGGGTGTGTGCAGGCCCGTTTGTGTAGCTTTAATAAAGCTGGATGATTTTTGTATTAAAATCTGGGTGACACTCCCACTGTCAGCCTGTCTGTCTCCGAGATGAGTTCACCAGTTGGGGGAACGTAATGCATTCTCCTTTTTCTGCCTGGTCCTTTTTTCACTGTGAGTGTTCAGCCAAAGTTCAGCTAATTCAATCACTGCTGGATGACTCACACCACAGTGTCCCTTTCTGCACAGATGCAGACACACACATACACACGCACGCGCGCACACACACACACACACACACACACACACACACACACACACACACATGCACACATGCACCATGATGCCTGGCTGGATGAGGTTTGTGAAATCAGTGCTGCGTCAGCCTCTTAACGCACTTCTGAAATAATCTCTTGTTCCCTAGCTTCATAACCTTCCCTCCCTGTCTCTGTTTTTATAATCAGCTAATGCACTACTCATACTCACTAGTCATACTTTTCATTCTCTCTAGTATTGATATTCTTTGTCATTTACTTATTCTTTGCATTCCTTATTTCCTGATGTCTCTTTTATTACCAACCCAGCAATTTCCCTTGTCATGTATATATACTGGCTAGCAGAGAGACAGACATAAAACATACCTTGGAGCAACAATAATTACTGTGACTAATAAATCAAGTTTTCAATAAACATTTCCTCAGGGCTGCCTCTCTGTGGTCTATTGTTGGTTACTTAATCAATTTAGTCAAAAAATGTATTCTTACTCATAATTACATTTTCTGTTCCTCTTATCTGCCTGTTACCACACACTTACTCACCATACGAGGTGAATCTGACGACAAATTCCCATCTATTCAAATGAAAAACAATTCACTTGAGCGTAGCAGATGATACAATGACTGTATGCCATTTCCTGTCTTTGCATGCCTGCGTGTGCGTCTGTGTTTGAATGTGTTTGAATGTCATGCAAGTGAGCACATACAAAAAGATCAAGATACAGTCATTTAACTGCAGTCCTCGGATGTTGTCGCAGAGACTGTTATTACTGGTCAAGCCACCCAGATTTATTGAGCTTTACTGTACAGAGCCTCTCCACTTAGCCTAATGACTGCCAACAGGAACGAGAGCAGATGGCTCTGTTACAGTACAGTGAGGGTAAAATATCCATTGAGTTGGACAAAAGTGCCCAATACTTACCATGTCTATTTTATCACTCAGACCACAGACTCATTAAGGTTATATGTGTCTCTTTGCTGGACACTAGAATTTATACACCACACATATGTTCGAGCTATTAGGAGCACTGTTTTCATGGATACACAAATTGAGTAATTCATTACCCCTGTACAGTTCCTAAATACAGGCATAAAAGCTTTTTATTCTTGGGAATGTGCACACATGCAGTACAAGCAAACTCAAGTACTCCCTCACAGCTTGGACATAAGCTAACAGGTTGTTTGACTATTAAGTTAATCATAAACTGTGTAGAAACTAAACTGACAAAAATACTTAAGTTTGAATATTGTAGGTGAGCAGGCCTGGGTAAGCTCCAGCAGAGCTATGTATTCCTCTCTCCGTCCACTCGTCTGTCTCTCTGTGTGTGAATAAGCTGAATAAGCAGGATTTCCAACACATAGAGCAGGAAGGCCCTTCCAACAACACACACACACACACACACACACACACACACACACACACACACACACACACACACACACACACCATGACCACAGGAAATCAAGGTCAGTGTGACAATTGTGTGCATGAGTGTGTGTCAGAGAGAGAGACAGAGGAGGTTCTGTACTTACATTACCCCCTGGTGCATCATAATCTCTCTCATTTTATCCTCGGTGTAGGGGGGGACAAAAGTGTTCTTGCATTGTTGAAATAACTGTCACTGGAATAAAGAGACTTCAGTTGTCAGGCTTACTGTGCTCTTTGTGTGGATATTACAACTCTTAGAGAACCTCATGGAGCAGATGTTCTCTTGTTTTCTCTTTTAGTGTGTGTGCATGTGCTTGTGGCACAGAGGCATAGTTAATCCTTTAAAAGCACCTAAAGCACTGTGCCGGGTTAGTAAAACATTAATGTCAGTGTTTGGTTAACTAATTCTGCCTGTTGAGCCACCCACCATACAGGAGAGGAGTGGCCCCTTTCATTACTTTAAATACATGTAATATATATAAAAAGGCACAGGGTGTAGATAGGCTCTGTAAAAACCTTTAAAATAATAATTTTGTTGTGTCAGATTCCCTCATATTGTCAAATTTGAGGTCATAGTTTAATGTGCTTTTGCGATGGACTGCAGTATTTTGTTCGATGTTTTTATCTCCCAACCCCCACCCCCAAAATCCCTTCTTTGTAATGTTATCAGATGGGGTTAGAAAACAAAAGACAGAAAGATTGACTGCAGATGGGGATACACACCCTCTCCTATAGGTCTACTAGCACACACTATTCACATTTTAACCACGCTTGTAGACACACAATGTACACACCCAATCACATTATTAATCGGGCACTCAACTCCATCCTTTTACCCATTTGTACCCCTCCCAGTGCTTTGCCCCAAGACTCATCGCCAAGGTAACCGCCAGCACTCAGCTCCTCCCAGACAGCCTGGCAAGGTGAGTGAACACACACTGCACACACGCGCGCACACACACACACACACACACACACACACACACACACACACACACACACACACACACACACAAGGCCCGTCCTTTCCTCTGGATCACTTTTTTCTACCGACAGACAAAGAGAAGTCTCCCTAATCACTCATGAACAGACAAGTTTTGGAACAACAATTCTTTCATAAAGACACATTAACACATTGGGGGCACAACTGTGTGAACCTGATCATTTCCTCACACGCAGAGTAATTCTTTTCACAAGTATGTTATTCTCCCCATAAAAATCTAAGTTGTTTTTCCATCAGCAGAGGACAGCTCCAGCCAGAACTTTTTCCATTGTCAAATCTGTGCTCAACAACTCCAGCATGTGAGAGCTTAAAGTGGAGAAGGGAGCGGAGAGAGAAAAGAGGAGGAAGCGCGTGTTGTTTTCCGTACCTGATAACCCTCCATCCTCTGTCTCCCTACCGTTCGACCTGTCAGACGCTGTTTCCTGGAATTCTGATTCCTGAGGGGAGTATTTGAGAAGGGAACACAAAGAGATGCTGTCAGTCCCATCACTGAATAACAAACACATCAATCTAATAGGCATGACAAGTCACACATACATGCCTGCTTGAGGCTGATCAAAGCATGGTGTAATTATGGGGCCATAAAAAATGTAAGACCAAGGATCTTAGCCCACTAGCTAATTTTGGACACACAGGATGTCACACATTATTGCGATGCATAATATAAAGATGAGGTATTTTAAAGTGTCTCAATATTGGCATAGATGGTCAAGGACTGGAATTCAGGGCTAATCAACTTTTTATTTACTGCTAAATATCTGCATGCAACACAACAATACATTACTGTTAGATACATTATGAAGCAAGTGTAAGGATAACAAGTGATTATTCTATAAGGGAATGTTAATTTTATTTGCTCTTTGTCATCCTGTTCAAACCACCCACACATTTGCATAATAACAGTAATATTTTACTTCTGTGTGTAGCTCTGTGTGTGTGTGTGTCTGAAAAAGAGTATTACTGAAGACTTTGCATGATTGTTTACGATTGAACATTCCTTTAATAATTGTTCCTGTGTGTAAACTGTGCTGAATGCTCAGATAGCAGTGATCACTGATCTGGATGTTGGAAGTGTCCCATAAACTCCTCTGGCTTTAAGATAGGGGTCAGAGATAAATGCAACAACTGTATCAGACACACACACACACACAAACACACACACAAACACACTCACACGCACTCACACACACACGTAGATAAAGCCGCGGGGCCTGGGAGATCAAAGCTACATCTGTTGCTGCGCTGGATATCTTAACAAACACACTAATGATTAAGTCAGAATAATTGCACAATGTGGAACGACATGCTGGACTGGCGCATAATAACCCAAAAGTCACCTTCTGTTAGTCTTGCTCACGCACTCCGACTCATTTCTCTTTCTGGACACATTGTACAGCCGTTTCACAATATGCCTGTCAGTAATTGCCAGTACTTTCACATTCAGTCCCTTGAGCTCTTCAACAGAGAGGGCATTAATTAGAACCTCGAGGGAAGGAATCACTAAGGCTTTTGGCTGTGATTTGTGAGGGGTCAGCTGGTAAGAAGATGGAGCCCTACAAAGGTTAATGCACATGCTCAGATCATGCCTGTGCTCCACTGGATCATTTTGTTTTTTAGATCCTGCTGTCAGGATCACACTTCATTGAAGAAAGAACCCTGGGTGTTGCACGTGTTTAATATTTGCTTTTCTTCAGTAAACATTGTGAAACCTCTTTCCTGTTTCCACAGAAAGTAAAAAACATATGCTCAAAAACCCCGTTTTGAAACTCATTCTTACACAGCACAATAATGGCTGTGTTGGGGGAGGGCCTGGCTGTATACATTCACAGTCTTGCAACTCTGGAAGGTGTCCACTACAAACATGCACTGCACTGTTTAGCAGCTTTGCTGCAGTTTTATAGGGAGGCTGGCAAAAGCTAGTTAAATTGTTGAGCAATGGTTACAGTTGGCTCAATGTTTTAGTCACTCAAGGAATTCTCATACCAAGCTTGTATCCGACTGCCACAAGAAATCAACCATGTGTTTAATACTTACTCAGATCATATCAAAGGTGACAATCCTCTGGTATAAACCGATCAAGCCACCAGATGTCTAAACATCTGCTGATGAAATGTCTCCAATGAAGTAATCAACTGTGTAAATTCCAGGATTCCTAGTAAAACCCGCCCCTCCTCCCTCTCATTCTTCTGCAGTTTCCACTGCTGATCAGCATTATTGATCAGAGCCGGGGGAGCAACGGCTTCCAAAAGGAGTCATGCTCTTCTTGGAATAGGGAGTCAAATATTGAGCTTCAAAACAATTTTTCCAGTTTAGTCAAGATTGAATAGCTGACACATATAGGCATGTACAAGCACACACACACACACACACACACACACACACACACACACACACACACACACACACACACACACAGTCAAAGGCACACGTGTGTGTGTTTAGAGAGATCAGGATTCACGGATCATGTTGAACAGGAGCTCAGGACTCATTTCACTGACATCTAATCTACAGTCACTGAGCACTCTGACCGCAAAGTGGGTGTGTGACTGTGCATATGTGTTTCAGAGATTTACATGTCATTGATAAGAAGATTTTGTAGTTTTCTGATGAGAAGTGAATTAATTAAATCCTGAAAGGGGAGGATCGGCGTCTACTTACACCAGACACAAGTATGAATAACTTAATTTGGATCTACACCCACCTTGTGGTGGTAAATGGACCTGTACTTGTATAGCGCTTTTCCAGTCTTCCGACCACTCAAAGCGCTTTGACACTACATGACATCATTCACCCATTCACACACCGTAGGCACAGCTACGGGAGCAATTTAGGGTTAAGTGTCTTGCCCAAGGACACGTCGACATGGGCTAGCGGAGCCGGGGATCGAACCGCCGATTGAAGGACCACCCTGCTCACCACTAAGCCACAGTCGCCCAGTGGTGATATAATGTAATACATTAAATGTGCAAACAACTGCAGTATACTGGTATATTTTACTGATTTGCTTCCTGTCATTGATTGCTGTCATATTAAATTACAATATTGTTTATTATAAAATACATATTCTGGAAACAGAACTTACTGACCACAGCCTTCTTACCTTAGACTGTCTGATAATAATAGATGGTCTGGGAATTTGAGGATATTTCAGCTCCATCTCCGGACTAAAGTCCACCTCCTCATCCTCCTGTGAGCTCTGGGAGAGGCTATGGCAGGCCGGAGGAGACTCAAAGCATGGGCCGTCATCTGCGTCCTGCAGGTAACAGAAAGAGTTTAAGTTGGTACCATTTACTTTTATGGTTCCGGTAGAGTGGTCGGAGATACAGCTGACGGTCCTCTGAGGCTGTTTGTGCTGCTGCTCCTGTGGGCTGCATGGTAGGGCTTCTGGTTGGGATATAACTGGGTCTGCTGCCGGAAGTCCACTGTTATTTTTGCTTCGTCTGGAGTAGTTTGACTCTTGAGCAGGTGCTGGATCAGTGTTAACATCAGATGGATTGCCAAAACAGTGGCCCAGAGAGGAACAAGGTAGTCCGTGCATGCTGGGGGATTCAGAAATAACTAAAGCAAACAGTAAAATAAAAGCTAATCGCACTGACATCAGGTGGACCTGGGGTATTCCAGAGTGTGGGGCAACGTTAGGCAGTTAATCTGGAGTAGCAGCTTGTACATCATTACACTTGAGCCGAGTATGAACAATAATCAGTAAGGTATATACATAATTTCCATAAATTGGGATGAAGTAAGATGGTATGGTAAGAACGTGCCAACCATTTTCCACACTTTTGAAGCTACGTATGAAATAAAAATATCTCTTTATCCAGGGAAGACACTCAGTTTAATCCATGCCAACAAGTATCCTCAATAGCTGTCCTCCATTTCAGCATGTCTTCTTATTATGTCACAGCAGCATACGTTGTCCACTGGTCCAACAGCAGCAACTGTCAGTGCATCATCAGTTCATACCAGATTTAAACTTAAAAGTCCAGACAGTGTGGGCCATCTCTCGGTCAGTAGGCCGATCTCTCATCTCATCATCCTCTCTTTCTCTCACAGAAAATAGATTCCCAGCCAGGTTGCTTGTTAGTGGCTTCAACCACTATTTACAGGCGAGGGTCACTCTCTCTTCAGCCCCTCATAGGCCTTTGTCTGCTTCCCTGACAAGCGATGTGTGTGTGAGAGTCTCAGGGTGTGTGAGTTGCAGTGTGTCAGAGCTGGGTGTCTAATTACTTGACCAGGTAGTCCCTGGTCTGTTGTGAGTTTGGGGGCAGGGGTTGGGCCACAGGGACTCTGGTTACCACCTGACTCAGGGTCAGTTGCTAATACACTTGCCCTATACACTTCACTACTATTAATTAATGAACTCATCTGATCACAGAGCAGTAGCTTAGAGTGTAAAGATTATTGGAGTGGAACCGATGGTTGAATATGAGAGTTCAAGTTACAGGCAAACACCGTAAGCGATAGGCCTCAGATGAGAACGAGAAAGGAGGGGAGAGAGAGAAAGACCCAGCTGTCCTTGGGTGACGGCCTAAATATACTTAAATATTCATACATGACATAAAGCAGACTTGCATCAATAGTTTATCCAGCCGGGTCTACTGGTGAATAGTTTTTTTGCACAAGACAACATCAAACACAGCATTATGACAAAAATACAGAGCATGTGATTGGATTCTGGATTGGTTCCCATCATTTTTATTCGTTATTTAACCAGTATAGCAGAAACTCTTTCGATGCAGGGTTTAATCCATACTTACAGCAACATTAAAAACCACATAGAACTGTGCTGAAAGTTGAATTACACATGTACTTTTGGACCAACTGATACATTGGGAGACAAGTTCACATGATTCAGCTCCAGTTTGGTGAGATGACTGAGATTTAAGAAAAAATACAAATGGTGCCCAGAAATAGGACAATATGCAAAAACAGCAGAATTTACTGCCAAGTTTCTTCCAAGAAAATCAATGTCTGAAAAGGCAAATTCTGCGATGTGTGCTAAAATGGCACCCCATACTTTTTCAAAGAATCCTGCCTGATGCAATATCAACAAGGGAAGGTCCAAATTTAAATTTAAAAAAAGAAATGTAAACTGTTTTCTAAATCTGAATATTATAACCTTCATGAAGGCAGGATCTATTGAAGCGTTGTTGTATTACACTGCATGACCTTTAGCTAGGTGTACCAGGTAAATTAGTGTAAAATCACAAATGAAAAATGGCTCCATCCTTCACATCTAGACCTGGAATGTTGTACTAAAATGTGCAAAAATGACAAAATGGGTTTAATTCATGTTTAATTTTCATGTAATTTGAATACTGTAATAAATACTATACTATGAACTGTTGATTGAATAATTGTCACAGTAATAATTACATTGATATACCTCAATCATAATATTTGTCCTCTAAGGAGGGATTTCAATAAACTATCATGTAAATGTTTGTTTCCCTTTTCTTGTTATAAGAAATTAAATCTGTCACGCTCTCTGTCTCTCCTCCATATACTCTCTTATTTCGACAGCTCTGTGTTGTGAGCATAACAGACCCTGACAAATTAAACAAGGGTTTGATCATAAAATATGCATGGACTCTTTTGTCTCAGGTAAACAGAGAGATAATTTGCCCTAACTATTTGGAAGCTTAGAGGGGATATAGCTGCAAGAGTATTAAATAAAAAGCATGTGGTAACTTTCTTTTATGCTACGTAATTTATACATGTCTGTAACATGTTTATTCCGAAAGACACAATACTTATAACTTACAGTATAAGGGTGTGTTGGAAGGAGAAAGCAAGAGAAAGAAATTCTGGGGAAACCCCAAAAACTGAGGTGTAATATACAGTTATACCCATATTGATACAACAATTACATTGGTGCAGCAGGCTTGGTTGACATAATTGCTGTTGCACTGAGGAAGTCTGAACAGAAAGACCCTTATATTCTTATATTCTCAGTTGCACACTATTTCCCAATAACACATCGCTTGTGTTGCATTATTTCATCATACCACTGCATAACACTGTATGATGCATTAAGCCTTAGTGGCACAGTTGTTATTGCTTTCATTTGAATCAACTTTTCACACCCTAACAGGAGGCATACACTGACCTCTCTTAAAATACAGTTTGCCCTGTTGCTGCAGCACCAGGTCCTAGCAGCTGAGTAAGCTCACTGAGCCAGACCTCCATAGCTGCAAATAAGCCATTTACGTCTATGGAAATCATTCCCCTCGCACTCTAAAATATAAACGGAATGCTCTCATTGTAGGCATAAACATAACACCGCAGTTAATTTGATCCATCTTGCAGTAATGATGAAGAGTCGTAGGGCTTGGCTTCCCTCTGGCGGTCAGTGATGTGGACTGCAACGGTTGAGATTTAGGGACAATACACTGGATCTAACCGAGGCTGATTTCAACATGAAGACGAAATGAAGCTTTGTCCTTTCAAAATGTCTATTCTCACAGCAACATCAGCACAAACAAATCTGTAACAACGATCTGACTGTTAACGTGCCTATTGTTATTGGCATCTAACGTAAATACACGTAGGCTAGCTTCAAAATATGTTGCGCATTTCTTCCTTCTTTTCTCACAGCTACAAGATAACAAAATATATTTTTTTTACTGAGCAACGTCATAGGAGCGTCAGAACCGGTGGGTAAAAGCCCACCGCGCGCGCACACACACGCACGCAGACGCACGCACATGCACACACAGAGAAAAATAACAGACGTATTACTACTTTGCCTTCAAAATAAAGCGACAAAATGGTAAATCTTAAGACAATTTGGCAATATGGATACTGGTGTATGCTACATAAAAACAAAATCGTATAACAATTCAAGTGAAAAAAAACAGGCACGAAAATATAAACTGGTGACCGTCGATTCCTTCACGCGTGCATCGCGAGTTTTACTCTGAAAACCGTCACTGGAAGTCCTCCTTTATTCTGCCCCGCTTGACTGTGATGAGTAAGCCCCGGGCGCACAGTCTGAGGATAATCGCAGGTGGTACGGGCTACAATCTGCCAACGAGAGGCGACAGAAGCAGGTGCCGGCTAGTAACTGGCTCAGGTTTATGATCGGCTCCACTCATCCGTCCCGGATCGAGGTCGTTGTTCTCTCCCCCTCGATGATCCACGATGCGGTCCTCGGCTTGGTTTGTCGCCAATTACGCTCTCATCCTCTGCGCGCTCCGGTTGATTGACGGGACCAAAGGACACCGACTGTGTAGCGAGGTGAGAGATGCCACAGTCCATCAATAGAGCGTCGTCCTGTTTCACTGCCTTATAATTGTGAGAGCTCACTAACGGGGGGGATGGCGATGAGAAGAAGAAGAAAAAAAAACCCCGCACAGATAGGCGCTGCTGCGGCTTCTCACGCTGACAGCGAGTTGGTAATCCACATTAAATACGATTAGAAATTGATGACACGTTTCCGGGTCGATTTATGGTATAATATTTGAATTAATCGTCCTTTTGTGGCAGGTGGGAAGAGGAACGCATTTGTAATCATTGCTGTGTTTGTTAAGAGAACACGTTGGAACAACACGAATCCCTGATGAGGTCTGGTGTTTGTTGAACTTCACCACTCGAGTGCTGTTCAGGCTGTTATCAGTTTCCTGCATGGACTGGCCTTTCCTTCCCTCTGGTCAGGCTCAGCTCAACACCTCTGAAGTCCAGGCTGGCGGCTCCGTCTCAAAGCAGACACACTGCTGTCCCAAGATAGAGGAGCAACATTCCTTTTAAGTTATTGACTCAATCTTTCTTTTCACACTGGCTGAGAGATCATGCAGCTCTCCAGTGAAGGGCTAAATGGTGCAACATTTTCTGGAATGACAAAGCATGACACCAGAGCTGACATCTTGGTTTTAATCGTATGAAATGCATTCAGGAGTAGAGACTCTCAAACTGAGATTAGTATTAAAGTCTGCCACGTCCATGTTTGACCACATCTCTTGTAGGAGTCACAAGAGATCATTTAAATGCAACAGAGGTCAGAATACAACCATATTCTTAACATTTCTCGTATCTCGAATCACTGCAGCTCTAATTTTTAAACCTTGATTTTGAACGGCAGTTGTGCTCAGTCCTGCCTCTTTCCTCGTTATCATCAGTGTGACTGAGCTCTATGTCCGGACCGACGGCCACCAATGAAAACCAATCTGCACACAACAGCCTGCATGTGTTGCGTTGTCAAAATCTGGTTTGGCTCAAGGAGCAACATTATGTAAACTGTCAGAAATTAGGCCACCCTCCTCTGTAGATGGAAACATGGAGAGAGGCTCTGTGGAGGCGAGAACATCGAGTTAATGTTTTTTTGCACCAGACGATGAATTTAAACTACAACATGATCATCAAATGTCTAACTTGTCATCCAGAAAATGTAACAAAGCTGCTGGTAAAACACCTCCGCCTGCTGCCACCACCCTCCTCCCCCCACACACCCCCTGTTCCCATCACCGTGGAGATGGTATGTTGTGTGTATATAGGAGAAGAGTGGTTGTGGCTTGAGAGATAACGCAGAGTAACAGGCGGTCAAGTTTTGAAAGCCCAGAGTAGCTAGTTACGGAAGTTAATTTCAGTGCTGGTTGCTAATGCAGCAGCACCAGCCATTTAGTCTGCTCTGATGCATTCTCCCCCAGAATGAGATGACTCAGGGCTCTTATGTGGGTGGAGGCCTCTTGTGGTGTTTACTGACCTGCCTCTGACCTACATTTGCTAATTGTTTGGGTCCAAGACTGTCGTGGTGCCTGATTTCTAATGCAGATGGTGTGTGTGTGTGTGTGTGTGTGTGTGTGTGTGTGTGTGTGTGTGTGTGTGTGTGTGTGTGTGTGTGTGTGTGTGTGTGTGTGTGTGTGTGTGTGTGTGTGTGTGTGTGTGTGTGTGTGTGTGTGTGTGTGTGTGTGTGTGTAATTGGCAGACGGACTACTACTATGAGTACACCGAGTGTGACAGCACAGGATCTCGGTGGAGAGTGGCCATCCCACAGAATCCCGGGACCTGCACTGGACTACCAGAGCCAGTACGCGGCACAGAGTGCAGTAAGTATATGTGGTGTGTGTGTGTTTGTTTGTATGTGTGTGTGAGATAGTGAAAGTGGATGAATATGTGTATATCTCACCTTCTTATCAGTAGCCTGGAATTTCCACCACTTCGACCTGACTGACCCTGTTTGGAAATTCTCCAACCAACTGCAGAGCAACGCCACAGGCCAATACCCTCAGAGCAATACACTGTCACATAATTGCTCTTTGCTCAATCATTGATGGGGCCATGTAGGCGCTCACAATAATTGTATGGCTGTAATATGTGGTGCAGTAACTGGTGACAGATGTTGGTGTTCCTCCAACATCTGTCCAAATAGAGCGTCTTAGTTATAAATTAATAGAATAAAAAGACAGTAGGTTGACAGCGTTTGGGCTTTTGAATGGACACACTTATTCATAGGACATATACATAATCATTACAGCTCAGTGCTAATGTTTTGCCATGGAAACAGGTCTGTTAAGTAAAAGGTGAGTCACAGAGAGTGTTAAATACTTCTTTTTGTTGAGATGAGGGTGCTCAAAGACATCTCAATTGTGGTAAAATGGGCCTTTTCATGATGGAGCCAGGAAGGCAGATTTTTAATTTAGTAAAAACACACTAGTTGAGATCATCATCACCGTGTGTTAGATAGATGAAAGATAACCCACAGAATAGGGTGTATGTTGATGGACAGCTATGGTGTTTCTCATGATGTTAATAGATCAGAATGGGGAAATGGCTTGCCCTTCCTTCCACATTGCTCGCAGATTTGCTTCCTCATGTTGCATACCTCGCCTTTTGTTATTTTGAAGTTTTCTGTTTGCTCCTTCTTGTTCAAACTCCTACACATTTCACTGGAAGAACACCAGACACTTGTTTCCCAGGGAGCAATTGGACAACATATCTTGCATTAGATATGATGATGCCATGCATTGCACCGTAATGCATCGCAAGATGCCCAGTTAATAAAGTTAATGGTCACCAATTAATTATGTGACCATGAAATGAGTCCCACAGCAAACTATCCCAAATCAAATCACACCAACAAGCACTTCCTTCTGCGCTCGTGAACTTACACCTGCTTTTATGTGCTAACCGCACACATTTCGCATTGCTTGTTTTTAAAGCACAGTGAGGCATCACAATGACATTTGACCAGCTCAGGTATGAGGGAAAGCTGACACTGTCAAACATTGGCAGATGCAAAAGACATGAGGGCTGCTCGCTGAGCAAAAAGCGCTGAGACAGACAGGGTGTGTAACAGGATGGAAGGATTAAGTCCCCTGATCACCGGGGCTACATTATACTGAATGCGGCAGTGATTTGCATGGCCGTTTCTCTGTCAGCTTCAGTCTGTGCGATTCTACATTGAAGTCTGCTGCAAAAATCATAAACACAAAGACGGTTGGGAAATGACTCATGTTCCTCTCCTTTCCACCCCTCTGTACAATGCCCTTCGGTTTCCTCCAGCCTTCTCATGCGAGGCCGGGGAGTTCCTCGAGATGTCGGCTCAGGAGTGTACCCCGTGTGCAGCAGGAAGCTACTCCCTCGGAAGCGGCGTCCGCTTCGACCAATGGGATTCCATGCCTGCTGGATTCAGTAGCCTGGCAACCTCACTGGAGTACAATCCTCACAGAGACAACAGGCTCACCTGCAACAGGTGTGCGATTTAGGACGTGAGGAAAAACTAAAATTTGGATCGCAAAGTGTAAAATCAATTATATATGTTTTTCCTTGCAGTTCTACCTGGGTGCCTCAAGGAAACTATCTGGAGTCCAACAGGGATGAATGCACAGTCTCTCTCATCTACGCTGTTCATTTGAAGAAACAGGGCTCTGTCAGCTTTGAGTACCAGTATCTAGACAACAACTTGCTGTTTGAGTTCTTTGTGAGTTTCAAACCTTCATTCGTTTTTGTCTTTTTTTTGTCTATCGATATATCTGTTTAAGTGGATGCTGTTTGTGTGCACATGCTGCGTTTGTGTTTACACTGCCAGTGTATACACAAACACATACTTCAGTATTTCTTTCGTTAAATCTCAAGCAATTCACTCATCATAAATGTCCTCAAATGTAATGGCATAGTACTAATGTTAATGGCAAAAAATAACTAGCCCCAGATAATCATTATGCTAATTAGATGCATGAATCAGACAACACACTCTACTAGATTCTTAGTAGGCCTTTCTCGTGGCGGGCACATTGACACGTCAGAGCCGAAAAAGCCATAATATTATTATTGGCTGACTTCCAAGGCCCTGCATTGTGCGTGCTGGCTCACTGACATGGTGCACTGCTTAAATAGAACAGAGCCATCACTCACATCGATTGTTGCACCTGTGCTTTTATCCGCAATGCCAAGTCAAATGGTGAGTCCCTTATTTAGTGTATAATTGAAGGCAGGTGTGCTGGAAATATTAATATTTGGTGATCTGTAGTAAACTGAGGACACTTCTTTATTTATTCTCCATTATGAAAGACAGATGTTGTATTGTTCAATAAACAACACACGATTCTGCCAGTAGACAAAAGTCACATCAACACTTTGATGTTTTTTACTGTGTATCAGTGCATGAGTGTATATAATGTATATTGAAGTCATAAACCACTACACTGCCATACAAGAGGCGAGAGTTTCAGCTGATGGACATTGATTATTTGTGTGTGTTTTAGATCCAGAATGACCAATGTCAGGAGATGGATCAGTCTGCTGATACAAAGTGGCTGAAGCTCACCAATCATGGTGAATGGGAAACCCACACGGTAAGTGTTGCATGCCGTAAGATGAACAATAGCCGGGGAGGTCACATCTTTGGCAGCTAGCCTCGCTCTACCAAAATAAATGTGTTAAACCCAGGCAGAGCAGCAAGAAATGGGTGGATACAAACAGGATTCCAGATTATTCATAGTGCAGCTTTATGCTTTTTTTCATTTAAATTACATGATCCTATGCAGTGAAGGCCCAGCTTGAGCATTTGGGCCAATCTTACAAATTTCGCAGGTGCCTTCATCATTTCAAGTGTTGATTGTCAAAAGAAATGTCATCAGTTATTTTAAGATGGCATATCTTGTTAATTGGCGCTACATAAAGCGAAGCCTGACTTCAATGTGCTCTTGTGCAGTTAGTTAACTAACTAACTGCACGGGCATAGCTTGACTGATAAGACATCAAAACACATGTATTTTAGGTGAAACTGAAATCTGGCACCAACATCCTGTACTGGAGGACAGGTGGGGTCCTGATGAGGGCCAAAGGGGTGAAGCCTGCTTTGCTGAAAAATATTCAAATAGAAGGTCAGTAAGAAATTCCCAACTTCTCCCTGTAATCAATGACAAATCAATGCACTTAATAAACAACGATTTCCCTTTTCATTCTCATTCTTTCATTCCCTTCTACCAGGAGTGGCCTACACATCAGAGTGTTTCCCGTGTAAGCTGGGGACGTTCAGCCGAGTCCCAGGATCCACTGCATGCGATCCCTGTCCTCGGGACACCTACGCCGGCCACGGTGCCAGCTCCTGCACCCCCTGTAACACCACCACTCAGTATGCAGGTAGGAACACGCACAGAAATCATTTCCAACCTACGGTATGTTTAATCTTTGAAACGACACGGTGTAATGGCAGTGCGGTAGTCAGTGTAGCCTTCTTGTTATCAGCGCTGCTCACAGAGGCACAGGATAGAAAGCGAGCGTGTCCTATTTTCAACTACATTAGTCAAACTTCAGAAGGAGAAACATGCTGGTTAGTTCAGTGTGGAGGACCTGTGTGATCGCAAGGGAGTTTCAGATTCTGGCACAGGGTGTAGCGCGTATGCTCCTGTGCTTTTCATAAAGCTTCTGTTACTTACATTTTACAATTATTTTTTTCTAATATGCTATTTCTGAGGATAAACGTAATATGCTGGTCTATTTCAGTAGTCACTGTGCTAGACCATCTATTTCAAATCAACAGAAGGTAGTAAATTAGTTATAATAACAGAAATATGGCTGACTGACCTCACATTTTTGATATTCTAACGTTGTCTAAATAAATTAAATGAAAGTAATGAAAATACTGTTTTTGTCTCTCTCTTTAATTTGCTGTGATCTAAAGTATCTTCACATCTAAGATTCCTCAGATGACCTGTGAATGTGTGTCCTGTTTAGAAAAGTCACTGAGAAGTGATAGTAAGAAGGTTTAAGAATTTAGAACATATTACATATTTAATTCAGTACACCTCTTGATGTATATTGTATGACTCCTGTGCTTCCCTGCTGTGTTTTTAGAGTCTCCTGCCAAAGCGCTCTTCTTTTATTCCTCATCTGCATTCACATCTTGTATCACATATTTTTCTAATTTCTTTACTCTACTGTATTTTACCTGAATGGTTCTCATCCTTAGTGATTTAGCTGCATGGATTTTATGTTTAATGCTCTGCAGTGTGTTTGAGAAAGGTCATTATTAAAGTGCTATAATATTTGCAGGGTTCTGTGTAAATTCTATCTTTACACGACAGACACTTATTTCTCTTTTGCTCATGTAGTTTTATTTTGCCTTATCACCACTTTTCTTTTCCAAGCTGAGGGATCTGCTGTGTGTAAGGACAGACCTCCGTGTTCAAGGAAGGACTATTTCCAGATCCACACAGCATGTGACCATGAAGGCAAGGTGAGAGAAGAATACAGAGATAAATCCTATTCTGTAATCACTGTTTCTCGTCCATCACTCTCCATCTCTGTGTAATTTCAGACGCAGGTCATATATAAGTGGATTGAACCTAAAATCTGTCTGGAGGGTGTGACTGGAGCTGAGTCGTTGCCTCCAAGTGGAGAAAGGGAGGCCTGCCCCCCGTGTAACCCTGGTTTCTATAACAATGACACGGCCACCTGCTCCCCATGCCCACCTGGGACCTATTCTGATGGGATGAAACGTACTGACAACTCTCTTGACTTATATATATTTCATTCCTCCCTGCCATTTTCCTTCAGTTACATTTGTTTTTGCCACATCTGGTTTCCAAATTGTGTTTTTCATTGTGTTCATCCCCCAGCATGTGATCGGTGTCCAGCAGGAACTGAGCCCACCTTGGGTTACGAGTATAAATGGTGGAATATTCTTCCCGCAAACATGAAGACCTCCTGTTTCAATGTTGGCAACTCCAAGTGTGACGGTATGAATGGTGAGTATATTTGGCAAGTCATAAGTGTCCAGTAGTGATCTCACTCACTCACTCACTCACTCGCTCGCTCACTCACTCACTCGCTCGCTCACTCACTCACGGTCATTCTGTTTCTCTCTCTCTCTCTCTTATGCTCATTCTGTTTCTGAATGCCTCTCTTATTAAAGGAACATGTCAACATTTTACATCACCTGAAGGCCACCGTAGTTCTCCACTCCTGTGAAACTGCGGTAACGTGACACACATAGTGGAACCGCAAGCCAGCGTTTGACCTCCGTTGCTCCTAAGGATGGCCTCTGAGCGAGGCAAACGGAGTTACCATGATTTTGCTTTCTGTGTCTCACGCTACCGCAGTCTTGTAGGAGGGGAGTGAGTGGAGGGGTTTTCAGTTGGTTGCAATCTGCAACCACACCGCTATGTGCCACAAAATCGACACACTGTCCCTTTTTAATGTGGATTGACGAGAGTTAAAATGGCCAATGCTAAATGCGTATATATACATACGCAAATATAGATTTTTTTTTTTTTTTTCTTTTTTTTTTTTTTAAAGTTAAGTAATGTAGATTTGTCCTGTCCTTTAGGCTGGGAGGTGGCAGGTGATCATATCCAGAGTGGAGCAGGGAGCTCGGATAATGATTACCTCATCCTCAACATCCACGTTCCTGGCTTCAAGTAAGTACAGTCATGTTGTATTTTTCAGTCTCCATCATTCTCATCACTCAGCTGTCTGTTTTGTTTTTCTGTGACTGATTCCACTCGTCTCTGTTTTCATCTGCCACCAGGCTCCCTACGTCCATGTCAAGCCATTCAGGGACGGAGTTTGGTCGCATCACATTTGAATTTGAAACGGTGTGTGTTGCTGACTGCGAGTTCTACTTCATGATGGTGAGATAGCTCTTGACAGATGTTTGCTGCTACATAAACATTGTTATATACGTAGGTGGTGTGAGTGGAGTGGAGTGAACATGTTGTTCTTTAGGATGTAAACAGGAAGAGTACTACAGTGGTAGAGTCATGGGAGAGAACGAAAACCAGACAGACCTACACACACGTCATGACACAGAATGCCTCGGTTTCCTACACATGGGCTTTTCAGAGGACAAACCAACCCTCAGATGTAAGTATGAGTTAACTACAGGAAATGTATGTTTGTTTTTAATGTCCTTATTATTGTGTTTGTGTTTTTTTAATTTTTTTTTATTCTTAGTTTCCTTTTTTCAATCAAAAAAACCCAAAAGGCAGTAACTCAAATATGTGTCCCCTGAAATCCTTTATTAAAGAAGATCACTCAGCAAGTTCACATGTTTCATAGTATCTTCCTCTGTGCTCAGCTGTGGAGGTCCGGCCACTGACCCACAATTTGGTCACTTGTTCCTTCAAAAAGTCAGGAAACCTAGTTTCGCGGTTTAACCTTCATTTTAATTGTCTCAGGTCCAGAAACAAGACGGCTCTGAAAGAATTCTTGTCATTTTTTAAGAGCGTATTCAGCACGTTCAGGCAACAACTGGGACAGCCTTCAGTCTCATAAATCCAGCCGAACACTCCCTATTGTTGGCTAATAAAGATGCTATCTGCCAAAGTGTTAGTGCGTGAACCTAACCACAAATCGAACGGACTACTTTTATCTTTGTGCCCACTTAGGTGACGCTTGAATCATTAACTTGCTCTTTTAAAGCACCTGTTTAGCAGGAATGTGGGCATTTCAAGTAAGGACAGAACTACATCTTGTATAAAGTACCAATACTGTATGTTGCGATCCACTCATATGTAGGGGTTTTGGTTCGAGTCTCTGGGAAAAAGTTTTAGAACTCCACAGCACCTCTAAGCAGCATTGTTCTGTACCCGTTTGTCTCTCTCAGGTACGCCGGTACGTCAACGACGTGGTGCGAATCTACTCCATCTCAGTGAGTAACGCGGTCGATGGGGTGGCCTCTAGGTGCCGGGCTTGTGCCCTCAGCACCCAACCCTCCAGCTCCACGTGCGTGCCGTGTCCACCTGGACACTACATTGACGCGCGCACCAGCCAGTGCACAGAGTGTCCCCGTAACACGTACCTCGTCCCTCATGCCACGCCGGGCCTGGACGCCTGCAAACCCTGTGGACCGGCTAGCAAGAGCGACAAAGTTTGTTTTTCTTTGTAACAGGGAGAGGAATCAAACTATTGTGAAATTGTGTGTTTTTAAATGATTCATATAACGCACAACCATATACCGGTGTCCATGTTTTTTTATAGGACCACAGTGTATGTTACAGTGACTGTCACTTCACCCACACTGAGGGCAATGCCACTCTGACTTATGACTTCAGCCTCCTTGGGTCTGTTGGATCACTGATGAACGGTCCAAGCTTTACCTCCAAAGGAACCAAGTACTTCCACCACTTCAACATCAGCCTGTGTGGAGGAAAGGTGTGATGAGATGAAAACACACACACACACACACACACACACACACACACACACACACACACACACACAGAGTAAATATAATCAAACGTTTGTGTGTATGAATGCAATGCCCTTACTATTTCCTCTTTTTTTTTAATTTAAGGGTCAGTTGGCAGTATGCACAGACAATGTAACAGACCTATCCATCACCGACTCCCAGAGAGAGAAAGGGGAAGGAATCAATGCTGTCAAGACCTTCATCTGTCAGTCAACAATAATCCCAGCTACTGGACGAGGCTTCCACACAGCGCTCGCCTCACAGTCCATTAACCTGGCTGACACATTACTTGGTTAGTGAGCATAAGATGCAGACAGTGATCGTGCGGAGAGCTGCATTTGTTGTTTTTTATACCACTATTATTGCTTTAAAGGGTAAAGATGTAATGACATGAAAAGGTTTGGTCTTTTTG
This sequence comes from Ophiodon elongatus, assembly GCA_016806645.1. Lineage (NCBI taxonomy): Eukaryota > Metazoa > Chordata > Actinopteri > Perciformes > Hexagrammidae > Ophiodon > Ophiodon elongatus. The sequence goes on along the minus strand of JACSYO010000489.1, from coordinate 732,223 downwards.
GTCTTTTATCAAATAATATCACATTCATGTAACAGGAGAGTGAAAATCAAAGATGCATTCATTTTACATACACACATTAAATGATAATGTCTCTGTATATTATTAACAGGAGTGACAGTTGATAGTACACTTGATGGGATAAGGGCGAGACCAGATCGGTACCCCCAAACCACCAAGAAAGTCCCTGATGTTAACTTCTACTACAGGTACCTCCTATTATTTCAATAAAAAATCAAAGTAAAAAAAAAACATTGTGCTTGAAGGTCATGTCTTGCTTTTTGTGTTTCCCTTTGCTAAGGTCCCTGGAGCCGACCTCATCTTGTGAGTCAGGTCGGAGCGCAGTGGTGACACTTCGCTGTAACACAGAGAGGAGCACTAAAGGAGAGCTCACCGTTCCCAGGTACTACATCTCTGTCACCGTTTCCCTGATTCCCTGTCTAATATCACATGTAACCCTTCTCTATGCTGTGATGTCAAGGTGACCGCTTGTGTTTGGCTGTTACAGTGAGTGCCCTGCAGGAACATGCGACGGCTGTACCTTTCATTTCTTATGGGAGAGCTCAGGAGCGTGTCCTACATGCACAGAGAGAGACTACCATCAGATAGAGGGAGCTTGCAAGGGAGGACACCAGGTGTGTGTGTGTGTGTGTGTGTGTGTGTGTGTGTGTGTGTGTGTGTGTGTGTGTGTGTGTGTGTGTGTGTGTGTGTGTGTGTGTGTGTGTGTGTGTGTGTGTGTGTGTGTACATTTATTGCACAAGTATTGGGACAGATTTATTTTGGTTCTTGAGTAAAACACGATGGTTTTAAAATGAAACAATGCGCTGACGGCTTTAATTTGAGGGTGTTTCCATCCATATCCCATTGACTGTGTAGAATTTAGAGCCTATTTTATAACCCCCACAGCCAATATGGGTGCAAACACTCTTAAAGCTGAAAGTCAGCACTTTAACGTTTTTTGTTTCACTTGAAATTTAGTGTGCAGGAGTAAAGCCACTCCACTTAAAGTATCTTAAGTACTTACAGACTGCACTGCATGTGAGGAAAATGTGTATGTACAATATTCAGTGTATGTTTTGGCTTATTTGCTGCTATATGTGTGCATGTTCTTCCTCAGGACCTGCTGTATGTGTGGACTGATCCAAAGCTGTGCATGGGAGGTCTGACCTTGCCTGAAAAGAAAACATTGCCATGTGAGGGTATGGAGTTCTGGATCCGGCTCGGTGCAGGGCTGGGAGCTTTCACCGCAGTGCTGCTCGTCTCGCTCACCTGCTACTTCTGGAAGAAGAACAAAAGGTACGATTCTTTTTTTCCTTCCTTCATGCTTTTTTGTTTCTTTCTATATACTTCCTTCTTTCTTTTTTTTCCTTTCCTTCCTTTTTTCTTTTCCTACTATATTTCCTTCCTGTATTCCTTCCTAACTTTATCCCTCCTTATCTTGTATTCTTTTTCTCTTCCTCTTTCTGCTTCTTTCCTTCCTGTCCCACTTATCTTCCCAACTCCACACCACTTCCTCTTTTCCTGCTTCATGCCCACCATACTTTCTTTTCTTTTTCCTCTGTCCTTACTCTCCCACCAGCTTTCTTTCTTACTTTATCTCATCTCCTCTCAACCTCTGTTGTTTGATCCCATGCCTTCTGCGATTTGTTTCCTTTTCACATCACACATTTTGTCAATATTCATGATGACAATATTAGTATTATTTTTTTCTACAGTATTGATTTTGTCACTTGTCTCTTTACTAGGTTGGAGTACAAGTACTCCCGGTTGGTGATATCTGCCAATAAGGAGTGTGAGATGCCAGGAGCTGACAGCTGTGCTGTGATGGAGGGAGAGAACGAGGGAGACATGGAGGATGAAATCGTGTACACAAAACCTTCTCTACTTGGTAAACTCAAAGCCATAGCATCCAAGGTGAGTGACATCATCGTTGAACTTACAGTTAGAAAATCTCACTTTGATAAAAGTCTTTATAAACTATAGAAATAATGTGTGTTTTTCATTTTCTCAGGGAAACGGAGAGCACTATGAACATGTGCAGCTAAACTCCTCTCATTCGAAAGCGCTGGTATGGAGCTAGAGAGGTGGTAAAATGAGGGGAGAGATCGAAACCTTGAGAGACTTTCCACTGAGCCCCCCACCCCCCTTTAACCAACCACCCCATTTATGAGCTCTGGTGCCTGGAATACCAACTGTGTGTTCATCCACACAGAAACACACACGTCATGCACCTAGAGCCAGGTTCAGAGTAGTCAAGAACATGGTGGCCTTAACGCTCGGTACGACAGAGCTGTCCAACTCGAAGTATAGTACTGTGAAGCAGGTGTGTGTGTGTGTGTGATAGACACTTCCTGGTAATATTCTGATTCAAACTGATGTCAGAAAGGTTGTTAGAAGAGCTCAGGGTAAGACAAGGACCTATTTGATTGATGTTCTCTTTTCATATTATTTTCAGTCTGTGTCGTGCCTAATGCTTCTATAAACAGCTATGGTGTAATTTGCCATCAGGGTGTGTGTGTGTGTGTGTGTGTGTGTGTGTGTGTGTGTGTGTGTGTGTGTGTGTGTGTGTGTGTGTGTGTGTGTGTGTGTGTGTGTGTGTGTGTGTGTGTGTGTGTGTGTGTGTGTGTGTGTGTGTGTGTGTGTGTGCCATAGATGTTTACACAGACATAGACAGCCTCTATCTTCTCATCGGTTTGTTCTTTTGCTTAGTTGAAATTATTGTAACGAGGAGAAGTGTTTTGCTCACCAAGTGAAAATGAAGATGTCATATTACACGGATACGGTTGTGTTGTCGACTGTCTATTTACGTCAATTAAATTATGATGTATTTATGTATAAGTGGACCCAGTTTGATTTTCTCTTGTACCGATTATTTTGAGAAATTCTCTGAAGGGCTTGGAGACAGGTTTAATTCAATTCAATTCAATTTATTTTGTATAGCCCAAAATCACAAATTTACAAATTTGCCTCAGAGGGCTTTACAATCTGTACACATACGACATCCTCTGACCCGGGACCTCACATTAAAGTGTCATTGTGGGTGAGAAATGGATTTAAAGCAAAAAGGTTCTGAATAATAACCTAAAACCTCAGCTGAAAATGTGAGCACTATCAGTCCGATAATCAATCCTGAACATTTCTTTTCAAGGAAAATTAAAAAATCCTAATGGTTTCTGATCCACAGAGCAAATAGACAAAATTATGGAATCCATCATAAACACTGCAAAATGTGTCATTACATATACTTTCATGTCAGACATGTAGAATAAATGTCATCATTTTTTTACAGTTTTACACTTTGTGTAATCTGCATTTTAATTTCCAGTTTGTAAAGCTGATTTATGTTGCAGTATTTTAAGCTCATGACATTACCAGTTACAATGTCATATATTTACAACTCTGGGAGTAATACTGTAAGTTTGAGGTTTTTACTGATCAACTTGTGTTAAAGATCTTAGCTGTGAGGGTGGGATGATCTATGTATTGAGTGAAATATATTTCTTTGTAAACATTTGGCTATCCAACAATTTGTCTTGTGTGGCCCAGCATTATTCAATCCTCCAAAATCCTCTGTCACTTTGCTTAAAAAACCATTTGATCAATAACAGCTGTGATATGTCAGTGATCTAAAATGAGCACGCCCCTGATATATATCCTATCCTACAAGCTGAGGGCTCAGCAATTGATTACTTTTTTTTTTTAACATGATGTATTCATTTTAAAATGATCATAAGAAGTCACACACACCACCAGTTCAGCGTCAGAATTTGGTACATTTTTAAGGGTTTTCTTGTATTTTAAACTATATTCATGCTAAAAGCAACATTTTTTTGTTCTGCAAACATGTATGTGATTACATTGACTGTGTTGCCCAATGTCCTAGTTTGAGAAATTGATATATAGTCGGTGCATGTTATATCATTTTACACAGCTAAAGTGGAGAATTAGTTTTCAGTGTATGATCCATTTCACATTTAAACCGTAAAATAAAAAGAATAGTAATCTCAGACATCATGCTAATATTCATTTGTTGGCATACAGTGACTGATACAATTTCAGGTTTTCACTCCAGGTCCGCGCATCACTTTTAAGTGTCACTATTTAGAAGATATATAAAAAAAAGTGGGAAAAACAATATCTATTGTTTTTGTAAGATTATTCAAGCGCCTGTGGCTCCAGACCTCAGCTCTTTACTGACCTTCAGTGGATTCTCCTGTAGAGGGCAGTGGAAAACAGGAAAAAAAAATAGTTTTGCTTCTCTACAAGCCAAAGTGCAGGGGTGGAAGTAACAAAATACATTTACTCTCGTTACTGTAACAAAATCGTTTTTTGTATCCTTGTACTTTTGGTTGGTTGGTTAGAGTTTTTCTTAAAAGATATTCATCACAGGTAGCCTACATTTCATGTCACATCCACATCCGAGTAAAAACTAAATTCACATGAAAAAGTCCTGATAAAACAAGATGGTTCAACAGGTACCGCAGAGAGGACGCTGCGGGTGTGTCTGCGGCCGCAGGAGGGCAGAGCTCCATCTCCAGAGAGGTGACACTCCGAAAATGACACGTTACAAATGTTGCGGGCCGCCTAGGTCACTGGCAAAGGTCACTTCAATCAAACGAAGGCTCACATGTGGGGTGTGGTTACAGTTAGCATTATTGTACCTCAGCATATTAAAAAATGTATTGCATCTATATTAATGAATGACTGATTCAATGCATTCCCCACTCCCCAGGAGCAATCCAAGTGCCAAGGATGTATTGTCATCACGATGGTCGTGACCTGAACAGTAAGGTCACGAGGGGTCTGGCTAAAATGCTAACGTGCTCGGTGGATCACTGGTGCGGCGACTTCTGTGTCTTGTTGATGACCTTCGACCTTCAGTGAGGTGTGTGAGGATCTTCTCCTGTTTGACACTTAACGTTAATCCCTAATGTAATGGCAGAGCCCCATTCAAACGTCTTGGATTTGAGGAGCACAGTGGGACCAGAGAGGCCTTCTGGACTGGTTATAGTGGTACAGAGTGGACTGGTCTTGTTATGCTTTGAGAATGACTAGAAGTTGAACCTGGAACAGATTGTGGAGGACTTTGCTTTGCCCAAGACTTGCAGGGTGTCATCCAAACTGGTGAGTACAACAACACACCTGCTGAACTCTGCCGGTGAGAACGTCAATAACCATTTCGTTGCCAAGCAACGTGCGCGTCACGTGGTGTGTAAAAACTCTCCTGTGCCGTAATATGTGTGGAGTTTATATTGTTTCTGCATGTCCACGTTGTCTGCTTTGCTGTGGAGTCCAAGAAAAGTTTCAGACGCCGTTGTGTAGCTCTTTTTATAAGTTGTCCGAGTTTTGTCTATTTTCTGATTTATTCTTGTGAGGCTACACTGAGAAAGGCAGTTGTATATTTATAATTGATAATCAGTTGTATGCACAGACTGCAGAGCGCCTGTCTATTGGTCTGGACAGAAGGGGTGTTGTTGCCGATGTTGTTCCCCTTGTGACGCAGTAACGTTTACTCAGAGTACATTTCTACAAGTCTTTTAAAGTAACAGTACTTTTACTTGAGTACAGTATTCTAGTACTTCTTCCATCTTGCATAAGTGTTAACTGAACTACTACTAGCCAACAGTGGTGGAAAGTAACTAAGTACATTCACTCAGCTAGTGCAGTTAAGTACAATATTGAATTACTTGTACTTTACTTGAGTGTATCCATTATCCATTATACTTCTCACCCACTACATGTATCTGACAGCTATAGTTACTGATTACGTTACAGGTTAAAACTGTACTTAAATAACATAGATAATCTTATAAATGCAGTGTATTGTTAACAACTAAACAAGTCGTTCACAACCTATACTTGCTCATAGCAATTCTACAAAAGGGTGATTTCCCCCGTAAACTTCTGTTACATTTAATTAACTGTTTGAGGTCTTAAGAGGTAAATTATATAATATTTCACGAAAAGCAAAGAATAGAGAAAAGTACAAAAAAAAGAAAATCAAAATTTTGTGTCGCAGTACATTGGAAATAGAAATTCCTGCCGTATTCCTGGTAATTTATGTAATTACCTGACCCTACCACCAGAGGGCGACCTTTGCCTGGCTACAAGAAAATAGTCAACATGTAGTTCTGCGAAAGTAGGAACTATAGGCAGTATGATGGAGTCAGAAATAAGAGACAGGGGCAGCAATGACATGAGTACATTGAATACCTGCAATATCTGTAATATTTTCATGAACTGAATCAACAACCTAACGGTGTAGGACATTAAATTACTGACAGACGTCACCCTAACTATTGATTGTTTTTCTTTTTTAGACCCTTTACTTTTATTTTTCAGTCTTTTTTGAGGAAAGTGAGCCTACACACTGGAGTTCATTGTCCTGAGGCAGTGAGCACTCCAGTAGATGGTTTAATTGGAGTGCCATCACTTAGGGAACAGATTACGCAGGAGTGTTAAAGACGTCTTTCAACATTTGCCAACACACGCTATGAATAGAGCATGTGTGTGTGTGAGACTGGTGGGGAGGGGTTGTCAATGTCGCTGTCGAGACAAATCTATGTACACTTGCATTCAACATCTAGATTTTGGATGAGACTTATAGACACACTGAGACACTTTTTCGTCAGCAAGACAGACTGGACACAGAAGGACGAGCAGACGACACCAGCTGTTTTCTTGTTATTTATTATGATGTCATCACAGCGTCTTTATTGCACGTTTCATAAACACGGAACTATTGCTTTGATTGATCAGTTCCAGAGTTCAGCTCCACCTCAGCTTCATTTTGCCACATAGATCTTGTCTTGTTTCAAAGTCTAGAGGCCAAGGACACATTTTGTTGTATAGCAAGGGGCTACAGCACAGAGACCTTTGTAGAGCACATGGCAGTTGGCAGAGGCTGAATAGAGGAACAATGTCCGTAGTGGATGGCTAGTTGTATGAAAGGGATATTCATGAGTAAAGCCAATTAAAGAAGCTTCCACAAAGAGTTAGTGGGTACATGAGATGATAAACTGAGTACAGTGGATTGAGAAAGGTGATGTATTTCAAACCGATGCATTTTCTTTATTTGTGAGTCGCATTTTCAGTTTCCCATTCACTCTCCAAATTCTTTATCTACCTTCCCATTATCCCTCCTCCGACTTCCTCAAGTCCGCCTCGCTGGCATGTGCTGCAGTGGGCACCCAGATCTGAGTGCTTCAGTTCAAGTGTGGGCTCCCAGTCTGCTGGTCTGGCTTTAGGTGGTCTTGGCTGAGACCGACTCAGCAGCTAGTTTCACACATAGAGTGGAGATGAGGTGGACACAAGGTGGCGGGGGAAAGGTTCAAGGGGTGAGGTGGATTTAGAGAGAGCGGGTCAGAGGAAGAGTGTGAGACTGTTGTCCGAGACTAGTACCCTGGACTAAATGAGAGGAGAATCCGGGTTAAGTGCTGTATTTGTGTGACCATTAAAAGCTGGGAGTAGAGTACTAGGCCTCGCTGAGCCAAATCTCATCACTCGCTGCCAATTTGAATCACAACCAGCAACCAGTTTTTCCTCTTTCTATTCCTCCTCTTTCGCTTTCTCCTCACCCCTCCTCCCACCCTCCTCTCCATGCAGACAAATAGACATTCCGGCAGCGGATGTGGCGGTGGTTGTCCATAGCAACCTGCCATGCGGGGTGTATCTTGTGGGAGCAGGACCACTGAGTGAATGGCTAAGCCTTCTGCTAACAAAGACTGAATCTCTGAGATGCTTTCAGCTTCCACAGAAGCGCTGTGACTTCTGGGCTGTGGGAGTGCTTTACATAATCCAGCAGCAGCTCCCCTCTGCTCTGCCACATCACTCTCTCCTTCTGCTCTCTGCACCTAAACACACACGCCCCAATGTAGGTCGGCTCGTCTTGGCGCATCCTCTAAAATTCTTTCAATCTATCATTCAGTGTGATAATCACAGGGTGCTGTTGGAGACCGGCTATGAAGGTGTGGACCGGTCAAGAGATGAATGTTCAACAGTTCTGCCTGTATCTTCTATATGAATTTTAACATGGAGAAACCACATTTAAAATGCTTGTCTGGGGAGGATCACATTTTATGTTAGAAATATCAAGTATAACAGTCACACTTTATTTTAGACAGCATATTATAGTATGTAACTGTTTATGATCAGTTTATCCTAATTGCAATACATTCTTGCATGAGAGGCCACTTTTTAACAATAAAATATGACGTAACCTATAGTGCTAAATTAGTTTAGGCTATTTAGATTTTCTTATAAAAAACTTTATTCTATATTTTTGTCATTTATTCTCCCCACCTCTTAACTGTCACCCAGCAGATAATCTGTTGTATTTCCAGCCACAAACAGAGAGTTTGATGGGATGTTTTGATAAATGTAACGCATGTTCTGCATATGAGTTCTACTCTAACATCCTCGTGTTAGATGATAGGATCTGCCAGCAGCTGACATTGTGTGCTCTGCTTCCTCTCGTGAGCCTCTCTGGGACTGCTGTAGCCAGCTGCTCCACTGTGCCTCTCAACGTGAACACATTTAACACAGGCATGTAAACTGCACACTTCAATAAGTCGACGACTCAGTAACTTCACCTTATTGGTATGAGCTTTTCTCTTCCCCTTCCTTTTTTTTTTTATTGGAGCAGCTAAGCTGTAAGAAATGTAAAGTAAAATCATTGTGATGGGTGTCTATCAGAAATATCCATTTCATATTTTTTTTAATCACAGACTGGAAAAAGAAGGGGGGTAGAGAAAGTCATTTCAACCTAAGAATTCCTCAGATTCATTGTTTCAACACTTTAGGTAAACAATCAATAGCAGAAGGCTTGCTAGGGAATAAAACTAACTGGCATTGTGTTGCCCTGAAACATGTGCTCTATACTGGGGTCACTTTTACATTTACCAGACAAGGATTTGCATCTGGTAATGTAAACTGATCTCTTTTCAATCCCTACCTGGAGCACTATCAAACATACATTAAGGCACATAGCCATATTAAAAACATCACCACATACTGTATCTATGGGGCACGAAAAACATAAGCTACCACTCCCCTCTAGTTGAAAAAAACGCAACATGTGTTCAGCAAAGAAGAACGTTTCCCTCCATTAGTGGTTGAGTTATTTGAGCACAAATTCATAATTACTGGGTAAGACACCAATTTGTGTTTTGTTGACAGAACTATTGCAGCTGTGTCTGTATTGACAGTTTTGAGGCAAAATAAATGTATTTGATGTGCTATATCTTTTCAGTTGTTAGTTGTTATTAACAATCCATTACAACAACCCTCGAAATAAACAGACAGTTTGAGAGTGGGAGTGAACATACTGTTTCCTTGGTGAACACATGTCTGGAACTATGGCCATTAAGATAAAGGGATTCCATGATTAGAAATAGAAAAATGAACATTTGTATCAAAAGCAAAACATATTTTCCCTGCAAAAACAGCTACAACGGGTTCTTTATATTGATCTAGGATGCAAAGGAAATATATCAAGAGGTGAATAGATGAATTGTCAAACTAAAAATTGTTCTGGCACAGTGTTACTGTAAGTCGATGAGTTTGGTGGATTTTTGTACATGTCCATTCCAGCCATCCTATACCGTCCAGTTTATGCTTTTGTCCACATTCATTCAAGGGTTACAAGACTGTCAACATTGTGCTGTTTGAACCATCAGTAGTATAATATACAAATGTACAGATACACAATAAAAATACGTACATAATTAGTTATTACAATGAGACCTACAAAAAAGCATGAGAATAAAAAGTCTGTGGGATATTGCAGGTGAGGCAAGCAGAGCCACAAATGTGCATCCAGACTGAGGGACACACCCTCCTACCATGATTAAGCGTATGTCTATTTACACTGTATCATAACAAAGCTATCAAAAACAAAGGCTCCAAAAATTCCTCCTAAAAACTTTTTTTTGTTCTTTTGTTTCTCTACTTACAACAATGTTGATTCCATGTATGTACATCCCTAGAAAATAATTTAATTATAGTTACACACTTTCTACATTTTTGAAACAATACACTTCTAGTCCACAAGGGAGGTTGTTTGTTTGTTTGTGCATGTATTTGTGTGTATGTGTACATATGTTTATGTGTGTGTTTTTATGAGTGTATATAGTGTGTGTGACTGAGGTGGGGAATGATGGTTTCATGGGCATAATGTTCATGGATTGGCTAACAGTCGCAGGGGCAGATTTAGAGAGTGGACTGGATGTGGTCACAGAGAGGAAGTAGTGGAGTCGACAATTTCTCTCCCGTTGCACACGGTTGGGACGTGGTGGGCGCTGACAGAAGCTAAAAGAAAGGGCGAGAGCGGAAAAAAAGAAGATAAATGCATAGAAAAAAGGAAATCAAGTGTTCTCAGACATCAGCTTTATGCATATAATCATTCATAACAGACTTCCTCAGTTGATGATTTTTGCTGCCAAATGCTAAAAATAACAATAATAATATGTATGACATTATGCCATTACATTTAAATCACATTATGTCAAACAATCATAATAGTGATTGAGTTCTAGACGCTAGTGTAGGAAGAACATTGCCCTGAAAGGCAAATTAAATGAAGGGAGAGTCACATAACTGATGCTAATGACATCAGTGGGGATGTAAATGCAGACTTAATCTAACGGTAATAAATATGGTATCACTGCTAATTTACAAGCCATTTGCGAAAAAAAAAAACTGGTGTGGAATTGCACCCAATCCTTAAATTTCTTTTTTGTGAGGCCTGTTCCGTACTGAGGAATATGTTAGAATTTCCAGTAACCTCTTGGGGGCATGCTTCTTTCTTGACATCTCATTGTACTGTTCAACACCACAGTTCTGCCAGCAGGATGCCATTCTCTGCAGTCTAACAAGCTGACAATGGAAACTGTCAATCATGCATCACCGTAAAGGTAACACCTTTGGAGGAACAGCTATCCATATTTAGAGACCTTTCTTGCTTGGAACATTATAACTTGGCTGTACTACAGTTTAGATACAAAATACAGAAAACAAATGCTTAGATAGTTTATAATTCAAGATTTTGTGTCCCCTATAGCAAAAGTGGAACACAGGGTGGCTAAATATTGAATGCAGAAAACACCCATTTGACAGAGGTATGATAATAATAGAGCAGGACAGTGCTGCTCTAAACCCCTGTCTCTTTAAAAATGAGGTAACTGCATGTAACCCACCGTGAGATGCGTATGAGGTGGCAGCCCCACTGACACTGAAGCGATTGAGGTTAAGCCTGTGGCTGGCCACATTCTTCTGGGGCTGGAACATGATGATATGGACCTTGGGAGCAAACATGCAGCCCAGAACCACAAAGCCACTCAGACTGACTGAGATACACATGGTGGTGGTCTGAACCTGCAGAGAAAAGAGGAGGAGACAGTAATTAGTAGCCAGACTTTGATGGATCCATCTTATGCTAATGTTGTACAAAGTAATTGCTGTTAAGAGCTAATTTGGTGATAATAATCTGTAATAAGGAACGTTCGTCAAAGGGACTTTTTTAAATGAGTATTACAAAGTGCTGAACAGAAAATAAAACAATAATACATTGGATGGATACATTTAAAGCATAAAAATTCCTAAAGTAATGAACCAATCTCTATGTAAACAGAGCCAATGAGGCCTGTAAATAGTAAGCTGAACTATTTATTGGCATATTCTGTTACCTTGCAACAGTTCAGAGGATAACAATTACAGGATGGATCAATAACGTACTTAATCAATAAAGGCCAAACTTAACATTATCTCAGTAGTAGCTTTTACTTCATTCTCTGTGACTTATTGTACAAAATCAATGCTAAATCTAATTTGAGGCCGGTCTGAAATGGTGTTTGCAGTATGTCCTGTTCAGGTTGCTAAGTCATTGCTGTGTCTAATTTTGTGTGGCACAGAAGTTTTACAGGGTTTAATAACATCAACTCACAGTATAATCATTACTGTACAGAGAAGCACATTAATAATCAGCCCTTCAAAATCTCATCTGTGCGTGTATATACTTGTGAGTATGAGTGGGTGGGGTTGTGCCTCTACCTGACTAATCTTAAAGTCAGATTACAAGGCCAAAGAAATGCTTATTTTTTGAGAGAGAGAGAGAGAGAGATATTTTTTTTTTATAGGGATCAAATGAGCAGCCCTGGCATCAGCACTCCTCTCTTATGCCCTTTGATACAGTGCACAGTGTGTGTGTTTGCAGAAACGTGTGCTTAAGGTGTGTGTGTATGCTTACGATTTGTATGGATCAAATGAACACCCACCCCCCTTTGCTGTTAAATCTGGACATGTGTCAGCAGTTTGACAGAGCCTGTCTGTTTGTCATGCCAATACTGCAGAGCTGGGACATTTGCCAGCAGGATTATAAATTGTTTAAGTTGCCTCTATACCTGTGTTGTCACTGCTTTGTGACCTGTGTGCTTGTATTACCATGTTGATGGGGACAAAAAAATGCTAACACAATTATATTAATTGACAATGTCTTCCTAGAAGACAGAGACAAGCGTGTGTGTGTGTGTGTGTGTGTGTGTGTGTGTGTGTGTGTGTGTGTGTGTGTGTGTGTGTGTGTGTGTGTGTGTGTGTGTGTGTGTGTGTGTCGAAGAAGATACCCTGTAGTCACTGGATGTAACATAGAAGATGGGAAGAAAGGCCAGCCAAATGATACAGGTGGTGTACATGGTGAATCCAATAAACTTGGCCTCATTGAAGTTCTCGGGGCACTTCCTGGTCTTGAAGGCATACCTAGAGGGAGAGAATCATATTTCTGATAAGTTCGACACCATCTAAAAAAATGTATGCCTACTCTACTGCAATGATCGTTGCTATGAAAACAAAACTTCTGTTTCAGAAAAACTGATTTGTGAGTTTTTAAAATTGTATTTATCCAAGAGCCCAGTGAGATTGCTGAGCACATAAGAAAACAGTTTTTTCTAGGTGTGCATGAAAAAATATGGCACCAATACACAGTGAACAAAGTTCTGAGAACATAAAGCACTTTAGTTACGAAACTATCATGACAAATCCAACCAGCTATGACACACTTACACAGTACACAGGATGACCAGGAGCACGTCATATCCCAGTGAAAGCAGCATACTGGAGTCGCGTACGTTACACTTGAGGATGACAGTCTGTCGTCGCTCTGGCAACGTAAAGCGGCGTGTCCCGGGAACTTCCAGCAGCAGCCACACCGACACCATCACTAACTGGACGGAGATTAAACTCAGACAGATGAACACCTGAAACCGAAAGAAGGAAAGAAGGAAAGAAGGGTAAGGTCATCAAGATTCACTGTCTGTCTGTCCATCCATCTGAATGATGCAGATGGATGAACATGATGCTGCAATCACTCACCTGAGAGGAGGGGCTAATGAAGCGGGGCCTCACTGCACCCGCGCCGTCTTTCACGCCATTGAAAATCCTGGCAATTCTGTTTGTTTTGGTGAGGAGGGCGGAGTAACAGACAGCAAATGAAGTGCCCAGGCCGAGGCGCCGCAGGGCACAGATGGCAGGAGAAGGTTTGGCCAAGAAGAGGAAAGTCAGGGCGTAGGACAAGAAGACTCCAGAGAGGAGGATATAACATAGCTCTCTGCCGGAAGCTTTCACCAGCGGTGTGTTGTTGTGTCGAATAAACACCCAGAACACCAGACCGGTGCACATAAACCTGTGGAGTTAAGCAGCAAACAGATAAGCAGTTTCATGAAGTCATAGTTTTGATAGGTGCCTATATTATTACACAAGTAGGGCTGAGCTATACATAACAAATTGTATCACAATAATCACAAAATCTTCTAATAACATAATACATGTTTAGATATGGAAAAGCACAATTAAACTGACTGCTTGCTAAGCCCTATATCATTTTATTTTTTACTGTTGTTACATCTTAATTTGTATTTATTAGTCATTTTTAAAACAGTGGGTCCTTGACTGGCAGATTTTAGCAGCTGTGGCTAGCCAGCTAAGTAAGCCATGTTAGCCCCATTAGTTGATCGAAAAAGTTTTCAATGTTTTCAACTAACTACTTTTAAAACAAGAATCTTATGAAAGGGATCCTAAATATAAGTACATATCATACTAACAGACTAAAGTTGCATGTCCCAGGCAAAAAGTCAGCATTCTCACCAGTTGATAATCTAAAGAAGAATAAAGAAGCTGCATTGCTGTTGTATTGCAGTGAAGAGCTATATAGTCCTAGTACTGTAGGTATAATAAGGAAAACTGTGTGATGAGACTTTATTTCAATTGTAACGTTAAAAGAGAAAATGCTTTAGGATGATGACGACTAACTGATTTGTTTGGCAAACATAACAGCATCTTGGGTAACATTGGCTGGGGTTGCTGCAGTGTAAATATCTCCAAATCCAATAAAAAGCAGCACAGAGCTGCTAATGTTATCTTCAGCTATCATGGCATCCAGGACCAACTGTAACAAAGTAGGGAAATACTTACGGCTGTCCTCGACCAAAGACATTCTTAGTTGACTAACACTTTAGCGGAGATGTGTTCATAAGTTTCTTGTCAAGTCATTTATCATGAACAATGTAATCGACTTCTTAGTTGACCAACGATTGATTGGTCAGCTAATCAACGAATGGCCTTAAAAGTTTGAAAGTACCACCATTACTGTAGGTAGTAAGCTAGTTAGCTGGACTTAGTTAGCCAGCAGTTGCAGCAGATGAGCACTCCGTTTTACCCATTTCTTTTAACTTTTGACGGCTGCTAAGCTACGATTGGACTATCATAGCTTGGAGGAACGGTCAATTCCCTTGCCCCATCCCAACATATATACAAACACTTGTGCACACACACACACTCACATTTACACCTCTCAGGGCTCAGAAACTGACATCATGTTGACAGCCCTTTATCACTCACCCTACACAGGCGATGGTAATTGGACCAATAGCCCAGGCATCTTCCCACATAATGTAGTCCTCAGGAAGGTCGTAACAGGACGTCAGCTCATCAGTAGGCCACTGGCCAGGAGCGCAGGGCGAGCAGGTGAACTCATCAGCCAGGTATTCATGAGGCTCGCAGGCTGTACAGATCCAGCAGCAGTACTCACCTGGGAAACAGGAATGTGAACAGCAGAATGTGTCAGTCTGAGATTTCTCAAAAGGCACTGCTGCTTGGTATGGTATGCTGTGACAAAGAAGAACATTGTTGAAATTCAGTATCCTACCTGCCTGCATTTTCTTCATCTCATTGCGTTCACAGGGGTCGCTGCACTGCGAGGTGGGCACCACTTCTTTGGGCCAGTGAATCAGATCGTTGCTTAGAGTCAAACTCTCTGCCCATTCACCTACTGGCACGTAACCATAACGATCGGCAGAGCGCTGGTAGCTGAAGATGTTGTATCGGCCCACGCCGTCCCCCTGGGAATCAAATTTCACTACCGTCTCACTGCCTGGAGGAGAGAAAGGGGCTGCAGGGAGAGAGAGGAGACAAAGAGTGGCAAAGAGAGAGATAAGACGAAAGGAAAAAAGGAGATTAAAGCTAAACAACCCCAAACAATCATCCCATTGATGTCTCATTGATGCCTCTTATAAGCAACAGTGAGGACAGATACAATGAGCCATGGTCAGTTAAGCCTTAGGAGTCCAGAACAGACAGTGAAGGGCATTACAATAGTGTTTTCATCACTGAAGACCAGCCAGTTACCAAAGTATTTGCTAAGAGGCTATAAATGCCTGGTATGCTTGGTGATGTCTGTGTGTATCAATGGCCTCCCATCCTTCCCTGAGGTCACATACGGACAAAATACTGCTCTGAATTCCAATCTGACAAAGTTTATTACCAAATGCATCATTAACAAACTGCCTATAAAGTCATATAGGCATGAAGTTAGAAGACTGAATCCCTGAGCAGTGCTATAGCTACCCACACATTGATAGAATTAGCCTCTGGGTCTCTTATGTGAGGGAGGTACACTGCTGAAACTGCCAAATTGGTTTGTATACAAGTTGTTATGAAAGGATTACCATCTACCCTGAGGATGTGGGAATAGAAGAGATTGTAAAATTGGCAGGATGCTGAAACCATTACAAAAAAACAAACGAGAAAAGCGGCCATAGACTCAGGAAAAAAATAAACTTCTTGATGTGTTGCAGGCAGTGTTGGACCTGACAGTGCTGACACTTGGTCGTTCTGACACAGACAAAGTGTATGTCACTCCTACAGTGCCACTTCTGTCCTTACAGCGGAGCAATCAACTCCATGCTGCTGACACACTGTATAGGGCTGAGTGTTATACGCTGCTGCCTCCCCTGTCAAAAGTTGATGTCGCTGGGTTGATAAAGCGTCACTCTTCAACGTCTAACAAGGCTCTTGGTCTTCAGTGCACAGCAGCATTGATGACACTGTGCTGCCTTCCTCATATCTCTGTGTCATTGGGTAACTGAAGAAATCACCAGCCAAACGAACAGCTTGGGATCAGGGGAATGAATCAAAATACAGATTGTGGATGCGTGTGGATGTGTGCCTGTGGAAGCTCCATTAGGTTTTACTTTACAGTGTGATGGTTAAGGTATTGCTCTGAGTGCGATGGGAGGCTGTGCAGACAGAACCAAAGCTCTGACCCTTACCAGGCATGTGCGTGTGTGCATGCAACACTGACGAAGTCTAAAGCTGTACTATTGTTGTGAAAGCTCAGTGTGCTCGGAGAAGAATGGCTTGTCAGATGGCAGCAGAGGGGGTTAGGGTTTATGAAATCCATAAATCACAGAGAGAGCCCAGCCCTCTATCTTTCTCCTCTCTCTCTGTCACAGGAAATTCTAAGTGTCAAGTCTTCTTTAGATTTTGGGGCTAAATGTTTCAGTGACAGCTAAATGAAAATAATTTCAATAAGATGGCGATACTATCTACAGACGAAGGAGAGATATGAATCCATTATATTGCAAGTTGACAGATAATAAAGTCTGCTAATAACACCGAGCAATAAGACAAGCCGGGCCTCCTCCTCTTAGACACCCATACACACTCACAGAAACACTTTGCCATGAGCTAATTATCATAACTGCACCTTATTGGAACCTTAGATGTGTGCTGAAGCCTAATTAGCTGTATTTGGTAATTACGTGTAGTACAGACTAAAGAGATAACGGCATTAGCCTACAGACCCATCTGAAGGCACCGTATTGTCCTTGACTTCACTCTAATAGATCACATTCAAGGAGCAATAAATTCCAGGAACTGTCGATTCCTCCCTATAACCAACACCAGAGACCTTGCTGACGTGACAGAGTGAGCAGCTTATCATAAAAAGTGTTTGAGGGTGCAAGTTAGAGCTGGCGAAGGCCACCAAGACCCTGGTGACTGCAGAGAGCTGAGACAAGCAGCCCAAGTACTTGACTGATGGACAGCACTCTCTCTCCTCAGCACTTTCCTGGGATCAATTTAAAAATCTGGTGAAACATTAAACCACGTAACGGATCTACAGGAAATGTCAGAGGATCACCAAATTAAGTAGTATTCACTCTCTGGGATCCATAAATGTCATGACAATCCATCCAACAAGCATTAACTTCAGACTGGAGTCAAAGTGGTGGACCGACAGACTGACATTGCCATCCATACAGCCATGCCACTGGCATGACTAAAAAGCATTTTTATTTCTTCAGATACACAAGTAGTGGGCAGAGAAGCTCAAAGGAAGTTTGTCCCTCAGCTACCTTTCTATAGCATGTTTCTGTGAGATGTAACTGTGATGAACCGTGAACTGAACCAATTTCATCATTTGAAGAGTTGAATGTGGTGACTGCTTCCAAACAGCATCTTGTGGGCTTTCTTGCTGTATCTTAACCACAACACAATTTTAGCCCTGAAACAGTGATGAATAATGATTCCGTGTGACCTCATCCATACAGTATTTCTCACTGGCCCAGTCCAGTCCAGCTGAGATTCACAGCAGGCTCCGCCCTCAGCAGTATTTGTAGCTTTTTAAGTGACTCTCCATGTTTCCCAAGTGTTGCCAGCATCCAATGGTGGAGCATGCCTTCTCAGCGAATCATTCACTTTGTTTAGCTGAGGTGCACTGGATATGATCTATCATTTCAGACAAAATAACAACACCCAAAGTGACCTTTGCTGAACTGTGAATATACGACAGTTTATCTGAGAGGATTCAGAGCATTGTCAACCAAAATCTACTTAATTTATCAAACAACGGAGACCACAGAATGTCAAACAAATAACAGAACAAAAAAGGCGAATAAAGTTAGGTGTGACAAACTGCGGTTATCACGCAGACTAACCAGATCCCTAATTTTTGGGAGAATTCTTTTTGCATTCGCACTAACTCGAGAAACACCTTATTATTCTAGCTTAATTAGAAGCTTGGTGAAAACAAGCTTTTCATTCAGAAGCTGTGAAATTAATTATGTTCTCGGCCATGTCGGGCTAAAGTGAAGCCCAAGGGGGGATTGTGGGTATTAAAGGCAGGGAGAGAGAGAGGAGGCAAAGGGGCTTGGGAGGAATAAGTAATGAGAGAGAGAGAGAGAGAGAGAGAGAGAGAGAGAGAGAGAATATTTTATTTGTATGAGTGTGTGACTAAAAATTCAAAAGCTGGTTGTTGATTAGTGGTTGTCTTGGGAATAGAGAATTGTATTTCCAAGTGTCAATTCATCTGAATCCTCGATTTACTCCTAATTTAAGCACGGCAAAGTAAACACTGAGGGCTGTGCACAAATGCACACCTGTTCCAGGTAAAATACAACATCTCTGCATGCTAATGGTGTGATCAACCTTTCTTATCCCTCTTTTTCCTCCTCCAGAGGGTTGAGGACCTTATACATCTGTGACCCACACAGACACACATCCCTGAGCATATGAAGATATGGACTCAGAGATGCACTCACGTGTGACAAGCGCACACGCAGACAGATCACATTAGCTATATTTGTTCTCCCTGTAGATTCAGTCACTGGGGACTGAGGCGCTGCCTGGGCCACGGACCAACAGGCCTCTGGGGAACAGGACACAGATTGGGTGGAGAGAAGGAAGTCAAGAACAAGGAGGATAAATGTATAGGAGGAAAGGTGCAGCGGCAGAAAGCTGAGGCTTGACTGAAATAAAGGTGGTGAGATATAGGAGACAAAGAAAGAAATGGCAGGCCAAAAGCAGGAGGTGCTGGGAGGAAGGATGAGCCAAGAGACACGATAAGGGCAAAGAAAGGAGGGAAGTGACAAGGGGGAAGAGGGAGAAGAATACGAGAAAAAAGAGAGGCGATAGCAAGAGAGAAAGGCAAGAAACTGGTGTGACAGCAGCAGAGATATAGGTGGACGGAGGAAAGCCTTTAGACGGAGGAATCAATAGAGAAAAGGTGAAGGATGGATGGAGGGATGAGCAAAGTGAAGGAGTGGAGGAACAGACCGGCGCAGAGAGGCGGTGGAGGCAGGAGAGCAACCTTGTGAAGTCCGAGTGGGATGTGCTGTTTTTGAATGTAGAGAGAGAGTAGGACTCTTTCTGGGTGAGAGAGAGAGAGAGAATGGAGACACAGAGAGAGATATAGAGAGACACAGTGAGAGAAAAAGAGACAGAAAGACAGAGAGGGACAGAGAGGGACAGAGGCAGAGAGACAGAGGATAGAGTGTGACGGGAAAATGAGGGAGAGAAGGAGTGAAGGTTGTTCTCTAGCATCTAAACGTTGCGGTAAGCTCGCTGCTCAATATGGCCCTGAAGGCACACCGCCTCTGCTAACAGACGTATCACACACTCACACTCACACACACACACACACACACACACACACACACACACACACACACACACACACACACACAAAAGCGTAGGGAAGGGGGAATATCACATCTACCATCACTATTTGAACAGAAGACTGCGTGCATGCGTGTATATACTGATATGTTTGCTGCATATCGGGTAGGTGGGTGGGTGGGAGTTGAATGATGGCTTTGAGAAGTGTGTGGGTTGGGGGTGTCTGCAATTTTATACTGGAAAAAAACCAAGCATTTCAGGCTGCATCTTTGTAAAAAAAAAAAAGAAAAAGAAAACCGACTGTGTCTCTTGCGTGTACGTACATTCGGTTTTGTGTTCGAAGTATGTGGCGAGGCACAAATGTGCCCCTGTGTCTATTACTAGATGGCAGGAAGCAGTTCCCATGATCTATCAGATCACTTCAACAATTGGCAATAGTGTCGGCTTCATTACCATAGCAACTAGCGAGATGAGACTAGATGAAGAGAGCTACATATGAAAACACAATCCTAACCACACAACATACTGCCTCAGTGCACCACATACGCTGCCAGTCGCACACAACAAAAACATCCTTTTCACAGTTAAAGCCACAGTCCACTGTGTTATGATTGTAAAGTTAAGGACAGGGGACAGTATTTCAGAGTATTGTGAGGCATTACAATTAAGTGATCAAAACTTTGATGCACTGTATAGAGTGTATAATGAACATGCATGCATGTGAGAGAGAGAGAGAGAGAGAGAGAGAGAGAGAGAGAGAGAGAGAGAGAGAGAGAGAGAGAGAGAGAGAGAGAGAACTGAACACTGTTGGTTTTCCGTCTGCTACAGTTCAGACTGAGAGCACTGCGGATGGTGATGCTGCAGTATTTATACCCCACATTCAACCTCAACTCACCTCAGCTCCTTTCCTTCCATACTGTAGATGGAAAGATGTGTATGTACAGCAGTGTGAGTGCGTCATTCTGGGGCTAAACCAACAGCTAAAAGCAAACGATGCCACAGTTTCCAATTTAACTGCCACCTTCACCATCCTCATCTTCTTATCAGCGCAGATTCCCAGAATGCTTTTTTCCCCTAACCAATAAAGCTGTTTGCCACGCTGTCACCGCTGTTACTGACATTGAGCTGTAAAGAACTCAAGATCCTTGTACATGCTGTTACTCTCTTCGCAGAGTAAAGACATGCGCCTCGTGGACATACATCAGGGGTGAAAAGAAGGGAGGGGGAGCGGGACAGGGGAATGTAAGGAAGAGAGATGATCAGACATAAAGATGTAAGGAAGTCACACTGGATTCACACTTCTCTCTCCTCTCCAACTTACTCCACACATTTTTAAACTTTCTATGTGTGAATCTGCATATCTATTCAATCCCTCTCTGTATGCATCCTATAAGGTAGTGGTTATCGTTTGTGCCAACCGGAGGACGGCAACTGCAATCGCCTTGACTAGTTCCTCTCCTTTCCTCTCTATCTTCCTCACTCTCTTCCTCGTTCTATCCTTCTTTATGTCTCCCTCCTCTCATGCAGAAATGCTCCAAGTCCTTTGATTTGTAGCAGAAATGAAGATGGGGAATTTCAAAGAGAATCCTCTTCTTCTGCTGACGCATGCTGTCCCACTCCGGCATTGCCTCAGTGCTCCCTTGTTCCTTCTCTCCTTCCTTCCTTATTTCTTTTTCTGTCTTACTCCCTTTTACCTTACCCCAAACTCTCTTTTCTCATTTGAGTCTGCCTGTCATATCTGTAAGCTTCCCTCCCCCGCCCTTCATATGTGATGCCATTCTTTCGTCCTCCATCCATTCCTCCTGCTCTCTCCCCAGCGTCTCGTGGTAAAGCTGCCGTGTTAGCGCTGTTTGTTAGGCCGTTTTGATGTCTGCTCCTGGTCACGGTTGGTGGAGGAATAAGCACCTCTAAACCTGTGTCAGTCCCCGAGACACAGCTGTTTATTTATAACGCTGCCTTTGTACGCCATCTGTCAGTCAAGCCAATCCTCTGTCTCTTCTCTCCCTACTCTACAGAGACTGACAGGCAGCCTGCTATAGGAGCTATTATAACACACACAATCTCATTAGTTCAAGACAGAAGAATATGGCTGACGGATTAGCTGCAACTCTCATTCCTCAAAGCAACTTTGTAGTGTCGTATCAATTACGCATGGGTAATAGGTGTCAATAGCATGGCTGGCTCTGACAATACATAGCAATTAAGCGGATTTGTCTCAGTACTTTTTATGTTCTGTGAAAGGACAGCATCCTCATGTTGTTCATGAGAGGACTGTTAACTAGGCACAACACTCACAGTCTGTTTCTTGCTATCTCTCCCCTTTCCTCCACAACTTTCTCTCCATCATTGACTTATTTTCACTCTTCATCCGTCCACCTTGAACAACTTATCTAGGACTCTACACTTGCTCCAGAACATTAACATCCCTTACCTGTGAAGCTGACATTAAGGATGTAATCCCTGTAGAGTCTGCGCCCGTCCAGTGCCTTCATGCTGTCACACAGCTTGGTGGTGTTGAAGCACAGGCTGCGTTGCATATAATGGAGTGCATGAGCCATGGCGTACACCGCATTCACCACAAACATGATCTTGGACT
Organism: Ophiodon elongatus; assembly: GCA_016806645.1. Lineage (NCBI taxonomy): Eukaryota > Metazoa > Chordata > Actinopteri > Perciformes > Hexagrammidae > Ophiodon > Ophiodon elongatus. The sequence goes on along the minus strand of JACSYO010000489.1, from coordinate 709,908 downwards.
CTGGTTCAAAGTTACTCTTGTCCATTGACAAGTCCATGTCACACGGTGGGAGAGACGTCTCTCCCAGTCCAACACCTCCCCCTCCTCCTGCTCCTCCTCCACCCAAGGAGCACTGGAACCGCTGCTCCCAGAATTCCCTGTACCAGGGATTACGATGGTTTTTGACCGGGCTCAGGCTGAGAAAATAGCGGTTGAATTCTGGCAGGGGATTGGCTGCCAGCTCAAGTGTGATGGCTCCTTCAGCGGAGACCTCATTTCCCTTGACAATGCTTTCCTGTGCACCCCAGCCATCGCTGGCCACCCAGATGAAGGAGGTGTTAAGCCTGGCAGCTGCTGCCAACAGCTCCCTGGCATCGTCGCTACGCAGGAAGAGGACGGCCACACGGGCATTCGGCTTCTGGAGGAGCTGACGGATCACAACTTCATAGGACTTCTTAGCGTTAGAACGCCCCACCTGGACAGAAAGAGGACATTAATGTAATGACCGATGTACTGAAAATGTTCCTTCTACTTTCAAATAATTTTGCGGTCCCTATTTGTGATCATTTATCACCATTATTCAAAGGAAGAAACAGGCCAAAAATGTTGTCTGTACTTCCATCTCACGCCATTATGCACCTCCGTAGCAAATGAGATAAAAATGTGACTGTGAAAGTACCCAAAATGAGTTCTTGGAGATAAGCTTTAATTTTCTGGTTCATAACTGATTACACCAGTGTAATATAACCTCTATTTGTGTGTAGCACCAGATAAGACATGGAGGCAAACTTTTATAAGCTCAGTGGTGTAGCTTCAGTCCATACATCAGTGTGACACTGCTGATTAAAGTTTGTGGTTTTTGGTATCTTGCTGTGAGCAATTGTTGCTCATATTTATGCAGAAATAAACTCACATTCTATTCTATGTCTTACCTTCTCTGAAGTAGCGATACAGATGTTTCTCATGCGTGCCTCTTGTTCAAAGGCCTCTATACCGGTTTCACCGTAATCACCCTCTGATGCCACAGTGGACACGTAGGTCCAGTTGAAGAACCGGAGGATCTCGGCCATGGCTTTGGCCTGGTAGAAGTCGGGGGGCACCGTGCGGGCGAAGTAATCGTAGCGGGTCTTATCACTGAGCTTGGCACTGGTCGAAGCATAGCTTATCTGAGGAATCTGAAAGAGCCTGAGAAGATTGGCAACCTGTGTGGACAAACAGTAAAATGAGAACTAAATCAGCCGAAATAATTCCAAACCCTCTTGCAAATTAAACCATTTGAATTAATTCTAGGAAATTAACATGAATTGATTGATTGAACTCATCATATGGCAGATTTTACTAAAGATTTTGTTTCAGAATATACACATACATTTAGTTTGAGAGACTATTGTGCACTATCAACATTATCTGCATATAACTAAATTAGTCCAAATTAGTCCTTTTTGTTTTTGTGTAGCTTGAGTAAGAATTTAATTGAATTGTATTTTTTGTCCCATTAACCTCTGATTACTTTATGCAAAGTGATATAAAAAGTATTTTCCATAAGCTGCCATGTGGAACTGCGTTAAACTCAAGAGTCAATGCATTCAAGCAGCTACTTATGGTGTTTGCAATGCACAAGTTTTGAGATGTGGCAGCAACTGAGGCAATTACTGTACTATTAATTTAATGGGTCACTTGAAAGAAGCAGTACACACGGAGTGTCGGAAACTGGAGGATGTACACCTCTTGGATTGCTTAAAAGTTGCAACCATAATTAGTTTCATAACCGATACTCAGCGTTCATATCTGATTTCAACATTTCTGAATTGCTGATGAAAACATTTGATCAATACTGGGAATCCCTCAAAATAAACTAGTGTCTGACTTTGCTCATGCCTCTAATATGATCCAATAAAAGTTTGTAAAAGATAGTTTCCTCTTTGTAGCTGGCAAGTTAAGATGCCTAAGGACTGTCTGCCAGCTGAGAAAATAATGTCAAAAACATATCAAGTACAATATTATTAACTGCAATAAACTGCTCATCCACAAACATGCTGCAACTGCAGGCGTAGTGTTGTTGTGTTGGCGAGCAGATAACCGTGTGCGTCAAGCTCAACAGTCTACAACCAAGTATTAAAAGTTTGATCTAAAATGACTGGCACATTGACAAAAACGTAATAAAATAAGACCCACAGAAAATGATTGGAATTCATTTTTATATTCCTCAAATGAAAAAGGAGAACATATTTAGAAGGTTGCTGCTGATAGGAATTACTTCATGCATAATGTGATTATTTGAAGATAAAAGACAATGCAGCAAGTGTAGGCATATATGCACATGGAGAAACACAAAATAGCACACACAACCCGCATGTACACGCGCACACTCTTACACACATGGAAGTTCAATAAATCACTGACTCATGCATTAGTGATGGACATCATCTAGGGTCCTGATGTCCATATAATATTCCCTTTTACTGTTGATTGGGGTTTGGTCTCTTCATTACAATTTTAGTCACAGATGCCAACACAAATATAATTGCTACACATTCTCATGCACACAAAGACAAGTAAACATTCACACACACCCAAATGAACAGAAACTACACAGCCATTCTGTTCTCGCCTCAGTTTAATCCTTTTAGAGCGCATCACTCTGGGCTTTTCTATATTTCATTCATAGCTCATTTGATGAGCTGTTTTGACAACATGTCAGAATCTCATTAGACTAATAATATAGAAGATTAGAAAACACACTTGTATACATACACTGATGTGCACAAGAACAGGCACCTGCATTGGCGTGCACACACACACACACACGCACACGCACACGCACACGCACACGTACACGCACACGCACACGCACACGCACACACACACGGATGGCTGCTTATAGTACTTCGGGCAGGTTTTATGGTTTTAAGATGGCAGTTGACTTAAATGTCATGGAAGGTCAGGCTGCAAAATGTAACCGCATTGCTCCATTACCTGCCACTGAGCAATGACTACAGCTAACTAAGAGGCCTGTCTGTAGGGACATGGAGAGTTTACTCTGTTAGTGAACGCTGCTCTCTTTCTGTGAAAGAGAGAGAGAGAAGGGAGATTTACTGAATGGGTTGAATATGAGAGACGAGTAGAAAAAAAATGAACGGGAAGGAGGAAAAATTGGTGCAGTGGAGGGCTGCTGTGTGTTTTCTGCTTGGAATGCAAGTCACACACAGAGACACATATACACACACACACACACACACACACACACACACACATACACACATGTACGAACGGAGGGGAGGAATTATGCCTGCTATGTGAATGCCCTCAAAACATTGGCGTTTAGTTTTGCATGGCTAAACATGAAATAATTCCCTATTACTTCATTGAGAAGCAACAGAGAGACTGGCCACGTAGAGCGTCATTAAGGAGTTGCTGGGTTAGCTTCTCTGGCATAAGATCAGAAGGCAGAGCACAGTTCGGCTCTCGTAAACAGTGTTGCCCTCGGAAAAAGACAGGTAAAAACAACAGCAACGGCAACAAAGGGCAACAAGAATGAGCTGCAAGAAAACAATGGGTAATTATGTGTGATGAAGGACAAGAGACAGAGCAGATGTGTTAACAATGGCTGCCCCAGGAAGGAGGAGGATGAGAAGAAGGGGGCTGAGGTCAGCATACACTGAGCTCTCCCCAAATAGCCGCGAGGGATGCCACTGAATGCATATAAAGAAGGAAAAAAGAGAAATAGGCAGTGATGAGAAAGAAGAGAGGAAAGATTTAAGGGACAGAAAAAAAGAGAACTACATAAAATAGGGAGAGAGAGAGAGAGAGAGAGAGAGAAAGAGAAAAAGAGAGGATGAGAAAGACAAGACAGAGAGAAAGTTGCAGAGATTAGGGATTTAAGGACTGATAGGAGGATGCTTTTGTGCAGTCACAGAGGAGTAAGGGAGAGGGAGGTTTTATGCTAAACTATGCAAATTACCCAGCTCTGTGACAAGCGCTACAAGAGCCGAGGAGACACACAAGAACATACCAATGGAAAACCTGATTCTAAGAAATAAGTATACACACACACACACACACACACACACACGGACAGACAGACATTGACTTGCACTGCCATATCACTAGAAGTCAGCCTCTGCACCCTTGGTCATGAGTAAAAGATGAGAGAAGAAGCCACCAAGTTAAAGTTAGCTGATCATGGTAAAGTGCATTTGTATAAATACTTCTGTACCTGCATGCTGCGTGTTACCTGTATGGAGACGCTGCTGAAGGATCCACCTATGACTCCAGCGATTGCGAGCGGGCTGTCGTCCTGCAGGGCGTAAGATCCATCTGGACAGATGAACTCTGTGTCGTCCACCTTAGTGAGGGAGGCTCTTACAAACTCCAGAGCCTAGGAAACACACCCACATGGATATTTCATATCAAATGCTGTGCAACACACGGGGAACAACGTGGTTTATATTATCTATTTATTCTTAATCGGCCTGTAACACATTTTGAATTATGTTCTTTATAAGAAATATGCAACATAAATAAAGACTTATTGATACTTTTCTATAACGTAATATTTCTTTCTCTTTGAAGGGACTATAAAAGCCCATTGCTTTACACTAGCAGCTCTTTCAGAACAGGTTCCAAATTGCAAATGAACTCCCCAGACATCAAACCACATTATAACATATTGCTAGGATGTGGAGAAACAGGCAATGGACCTGCAACCCACTTAGGAAAACCAAATGTCAAGAATCGAGGGTTTATACAATCAGTCAAAGAGCTCATTGTATAAGATCACTGGATGTATCATCCTTAAATAGCTCAGCAATAAGACACAATATATTTTTTTGAAGATAATCCCTGAGGGAAAGTGCTTTATTTTTTTTAATATATATCTGCCTCATTTCCTTCTTCGCAAATAGCTTCAATCTCTATTTCTCATCAAGGATTTGCCGGTATCATTTGAGGCAAGATTTTTACCCGTCATGGATGAAATAGAATTTCTAGGTACATTTACTTTACCTGAATATTACCTTTTAATGAGACCTTATAGTTTTTACTCCATTTAAAATGGAAACATTGCATTTTTTCCTTCTTACTTTGCGGGGAAACATTTTAAATATAAAATGTAGCAAAAGTTCAAGTTGCCCAGCAGCGCAAAAGAACAGACAGCTAATTAAACAAACTGTATCTGAACTGCACTGTATCTAAAAAGTTGTATCTGCATTTACAGTGAATGCAGATACAACAGATTCACGGGTGAATGCAGATACAACTTAACGCTCAATAATGCAAAAATAGGACTTTCTCTGAGAATAGAATAAAAGCTCCAACTGAGCTATTATTTCAGTAATGTGCTACTCTTTTTTTTTTTTTTGAGGATTTCATTACTTTCACCACTGTCATATACATAGACAGAAATGCAACAGATACTAGTTAACAGCACAAACTTAAGATGGGAAAAGTAGTTTGTTTTTAAATACTGTCTGGAACCATCTCCCTTTAAGAAACATGCAGAGTATGTGTACAACGACCGCGCTCACCCACCTGCTCCAGTGCATAGGTATCTCTTGAGCAGGTGTCCAGGATGTGGACCCCGAGAGAGACCCCAGGCAACAAAATGCTGTCCTGATTGATTCTGTCAATGGCAAACAGCATGGCCTCCAGCCTCTGGATCCCTCTGTCCTCGTTCACACGCCCACACTCCTCCATGCCGGCACCTTTCTCGTGCACAGGGAACAAACCGCCGAGCACCAGATCTCCCTCGATGCGGATCTCCCGGCGGGACTGAGGCGGGTCTCCGACTGAGAGCAAGACGCCCCGACACATCATGACCAAGATTAGAGCGGGAACGCAGGCCACCATGTTGGGCTCAAGGAGGGATAGGATTGTCAAAATATGAGGAGAGGCTTGACAGAGAGTGAGACAGAGGGAGGCAGGGGGCTAAGGGTGAAGGTCGGGGCTGAGGGGTTTAGGGTGGTGCACGGTGGGGTTGATTCAAGCAGTGGCCGTTGATGCGTGGATCGGTTTGTGGCCCTTGAAACGGTCAGGGAGAGCTGAACTGGACCACACATGGAGGGGCACACCATCTGGACATCATTCCTGTGTGGAGAGGAGAAGAGAGGAGCTATAACTCAAGTCAATCCACGTGCCACAGCAGCTTATGAAATGAAATACTTTTGTAAGTGTCTCTATAAAGTATAAAAACAGCAAAGTAGACCTTTAGTGAAGTTTGGGGACACCGTTAACAAGGGCTCAAAGTTGTTTCCGCCTCACAGCCAAAGCCAGGCCATGACTAAAAGGGATATAGAATTGTTTGGAGATTGTACCCCACTGCTCTCCAACCCCTCCTCCTCCCCTTACATCACCCGGTAAACTTTCTTCTTGTAAGTGTGTGTGTGTGTGTGTGTGTGTGTGTGTGTGTGTGTGTGTGTGTGTGTGTGTGTGTGTGTGTGTGTGTGTTTGCCCCTGGTTGTATCAGGATAAGCCAGCTTAGATGGCTGGTTGATACATGAGCCCAGCCTTCTCATGCCACAGATCAGAAAAGCTTCTCTAATCTGATCTCTGTTCCAACAATTCTCTGCTCGTCCATGAGTTTATACCCCCAAGTATATGTGTGTGTGTATTATCAGATTTATTGATCCCCCTCTTCTCTGCATAATTACAGTGTGAAGACCTAATGCATATTTACCATGAAACTGACAACAATGAGGCCAACAACAGCTGATGCTACTTATCATAGATTACAACTCAATTAAAGCTATCACTTCATGTGTTGACGTGTGTGTGTGTGTGTTTGTTTACATTCTCCATGTACACTTTTCTTAAGAAACTATCAAAAAAAACAATATAAAGCAAAAATAGTCAAGTTACGGTTCATGGACTACAGTTGGACAATGTCCCGTTATGATACAGACATGTATTGTCCCAAGGAGATGAATTTACATAATTTTGATCCTTCATGTGATGCCATCATCAAGTCACATTTTGAATTCCAATACTTTGGTTTATGGACCTACATAACTATGATATTCACATCAGACAAAGCTGTACTTTGAGTTTTGTGCAAATAAGCAAATGTTAGAATGCAAACACGCCAAACTAAGATGGTTAACAGTATACCTGCTGACAATCAGCTCAAAGCACCACTGTGCCTATTACAGCCACACAGGGCTGCTAGCAAGGCTATAAATTCTTAGTCTAATAATGTTGCAAAATACAGATTGAGATCTGGTTACAAAGCGATCCATATCGCCTCCAGACGTGGTCTGGCTGATCTAGCTGATATATCAAGGTATATTGCACGTTAATACCATGTTGAAATGGGGTATAAGTCAGCATATCCCAGCCCCTGCTGCATTGACCTTTCTTTTCCTGCAAGTTCTACAACTTTATGCAAATGCATATTTTGATGTCCAAGGATTTAAAGATTCAGCTGTAAGATATAATAAATAACCTGTTCTTACTGTAGTTACTTTCTCTTTCTCTCTGTGTTTGTATCTTTTAAACTATTTAGTTAATGGCAAGACAGTAAAGCCCAGAGTAGAAAACATCTTTCTTCTTTTCTCATGCCTCCCTCCCTCTCTTCAGTCCTAGAATTAGGCTGGAAGTTGAAGTTTTGACTATGAAAATCAATCAAGACAATGGAGAAAGCGTGTCGTGAAATTTCTGTTGATTGGTTGCATCTCTGGCCGAAACAATGTGTGTGTGTGTGTGTGTGTGTGTGTGTGTGTGTGTGTGTGTGTGTGTTGTGTGAGTGTGTGAGAGAGAGAGGGAGAGTGTAACCCCCCTGTGGTGGGCAGGTAGGAGGATGAAAGCTTCTCTTAGATGCAGGCAGCTCAGATTTTTCTGCAGGCGGCTGCCATACATTTACCACTCTGCTCTGTAATATGACACACACACACACACACACACACACACACACACACACACACACACACAGACAAACATGCAAACCCAGACAAACAACCCACCCACACACGCACACTCAGACATACACACTCACACGCATGCACAAACACACACCTCTGCTTCTCTGAGGGGGTTGACCTAAAAGCAGACTACTTCTATGTCTCCCTTCTCTCTCAACCAACAAAGATCTGAGTTAGTGTGTTCAGTAAACATGTAGGAAACACACAGAATCAGGATTACGATAAATGTATGATAAATTCATTTTACAGAAGAGATTGGAGTGCTACTACCCCATTTAAACCACAAGTAAAATGTGTATGATGTACCCTGATATGGTCTTTTTAAAGTTACTCTTGTAACCCAATGAGTTTGCTTTAAAAAGTTATTTCCTGTCAAAATCCCACAGGAGACTACCTGACATGTATTTGATAAATATATAATTCAGCTTAATGCCTGTTCTTTTTGGAAAGGAAATAGATGGTGTCTATGAAAGATTTATATCCTTTCTCCAAGCTGTCACACATGCTCAATGTGTGTGTGTGTGTGTGTGTGTGTGTGTGTGTGTGTGTGTGTGTGTGTGTGTGTGTGGCCATATAGTATGTGTGTTCGTGCATTGGGGGAACAAGTCAGAATCCCTTTGAATGATTTCCAATATTCCACTGAAATAGCTGTTCCTGGAAATAAACTCTTCAAACAAACTTACATAATTATTAGAGGCCACTTTTTAAACTAACACAAAGGGGAACTTTGTAATGAGCTCAGTTTTGAGGACAACCCTGCAACAAGGCAGCAAATGTGGCTGTGTGTTTGTTTTGAGTGTGTGTGCATTTGTGTACAAGTGCAAACACATGAATGTGTCTGTTGTGGCATATAACATTGTATATTTATGGAGCTGAGGCTCTTAACAGCAGTTTCACTCAACGCCTTACTTTGACAGTATGCTTTAATGTAATTGGCAGCTCTTGAAGTAAATCATTTCTCCGAGCATTTTTCACCGCTGTCATGGTGTCCACTGAAATTGAATGTTTGCTTCATTATAACTTCCTGGAAAGTGCCCAAACCCTGCTTCCTGTCTCAAGAGCAACTGTGCAAGCAAAGCACACACTGTGAAACAGAAAATATTTCACTTTTTCTCCCTTCTTTCTTTATTGTTGGAAATACTGCCAGGCCAAGCAGGTTAAAGTACAGGACAGAATATATTGCAGGCATTTTAAGGATCATAGTACCTTTGCATGTTTGAGCTCGTTTGTTGGGAAGCAAGTCAACTATTTTCTATCTTAAGTATGAAACAAGTTACATTGGAGTGATGAATGCATTTTGTCTCTATTTTCAGGCACTGGTTTCAGATCATGTTAAGAAATGGAGTGACCATATATTCTTTGTTCTTTGTAAATTCAGTCTTAAGCATTCAAATGGGAGAGAAGAAGTTGAGGTTCGGCTTACAAACACCATCACAGTCTGGAAATCAAACCTAGATGACAAACATGGGACAATCATGGACCCTGTAAAATGATAACGTGAAGTTGAAATAGCCTCTTGCATGTAAAACCTTCTGTTTGGCGGCCCCCTCTCAAACAAATGTCATAGTGTCCTGCCTTGAAGACAACTCGTGGATTCTTCACCATAGAGGTTAAGAGCTAGTTATCTTTAATCCGTGGCGCTTATGGTCAAATTATATCATAATAATGTTTGTCTCATCCTGTTGTAATGTGGCCAGTGTTTGCTTGATCTTCAGGTTTAGGTAAGAGGCTTCTATTACCCTTGGCCAGGTTCACTGTTTTCCCGTTTACAGTCTCTGTGGTAAGCTAAGCTGAGCACCTGCTGGTTGTATCCTTACATTAAATGGACAGATGTAAGAATGGTATTGATACATATTAAGGCTGCCCCCTCTTAGTCCATTAGTCGACTAATAAGTTGTTTTGATCTTGGTCGACTAAGATTTCTCTTTTAGTCATTTTTTATGCTTTTTTCATACTGAATTACTTATTTCCAAGAAACGTATGAGCAAATCTCTGGTAAACTCAAGATTTAAAGTGGTGCTTTTGTGTTTATTCTTTGTGGAGAAACTCAGTTTTACTGATCTGCTGATTAAATCAACTGTGGTTTTGAACAGCCCTGTTAGACATATATACCACATATTGGCATTACAGTCTTACCTGAATAAAGCAGGATAAGAGCAGATGGCAGCTGGCACATGGCAACATCACCACAGACACCTATTAAAGAGAGATGGGGGACACACATGAGGTAAGTAAACAACAGCCAGAAAACAACCTGACAGTCAATAGGAGAAGAGTAGAGAGGATCAGATAAAAGAGGATGCTGACTACTGACCCTTCTCCCTGGGAGCTATGATGCAGAGTAACATCTGACAGACAACCCCATTTCACCTCTGACCTTGTTCAAATCTAAAGTCAGTGAGTAGGCTGCATACGCACCACCACACTCCTCTTTTGCCTCTCGTGTTTCATCCCGTTTCCTCCATGAAATCGCCCCTGCATCCTCTCCCTTTCCCACCCTCTCCTTGCTGGTGCTCCACTCCACACTACCCATTTATTTCCACCTCCCTAACACCCTCCACAGCCCTCGCTCTCCCCCTAACAGGCAGGGCTGCTGTGGATGACACGTATCCAGCTGAGAGCAGCCATGCAGGGTCGATGGACACTGAGAGGAGAGATAGCCCCACAATCCAGCTCTCTGTGTGTGTTTTTTATGTTTTCTTTCCTCTTTGTGTGTGTGTGTTTTCATGTCTGTGTGTCTGTGTGTGTGCTTGTTTATCTGTCTATAGTGCACCTGACAGAACCCACAGCTGCACCAATGACGTGAATCTCACAGCATGGGGAGACACTATATGTGCATGTGTGTGTGTTCTTTCATTTCTTTGTAATTTTTTTGAGAAAGTGAGGTGGGAGGTCAGGCATCAGAAGCTTTGTTATTACAGAACAACAGACAGCTTATTAGATCTGCACACTATCAAAGGTTTATCAGTTAATTCATCCAGTTGCTTTTTGCTCTCTTTCTCTTTCTCCCTCTATATCGCCCTCTCTAATGCCAAATATGTACAGTGCAACTCATTACTTTCTTGAGATGTGTGAAAAGAGTACTACTTTTAATACTTTTTTGCGTGTGAATGAATGGTGTCCCGGACTTCTGACAGTTCAACAGTTGCAAGGGGCTGTGACCATTAATTATTTACGAACTGCATTTTAGGCAGGAAAGACTGATGATCCATAATTAGGACAAAACATAACAACCAAACATCCAGCGAGACCTGATGCACATTCCTCCATCCTTTTTAAAGAATATCAATCCACATGGTAAAAATAACTCAACTTCAGTAGGTTCTGTACATTCACTGAAAACAAACTTCAGACATTTTAAATAAAATACCTGAGGAGGGTGACGATGGCTAACTTGGGTGAAAACGCCTTTATTGATAATTAAAATAATAATCAGATCCTCTGATCGCAAATGACTATTGATGGTCCGTTCACACAATCAGACAGAAACCAACCTTTCCTGTATTGATTAATCAGTCCATTTCGTGACCTGCATTAGGTTCAAAGGGCAAAGGCCTTAACATGTTAGAAACAGAAATTGACTTTCTGGACCTTACAGACAGCTGAAAAAAATGTTACTGCACAATCATTGATCTTTGCTAGACAAAAGAACTGCAGCTCCACGTTTTGTAGTGTGCAATCCACTCTAATAGATAAAGAAGTACATTTACGATGACAATTGGATTAACCCGCAAAAGAAGAGTTGTGCTTCAGGTGCACACAGACTAAACTGTGCTCTCATGTACAGTGGATACTCCAAAGGGATTCTACACTAAAAAAGCTTTTAACCTTTGAGTACCACACAAAGTCTACTATGGGAGTCCTCCGCATTGTGGACTATTTTACTTCGTACACTTTACTACAGTGAGACTTGGAACATGAGAACTATTAGTTAACTGCTACATTGATGGGAATTGAATCAATTATTACATTTCGTTGTTCATTTTATTTTATATCAAACAATGATACCAACAACTGCTGGCTACAGCATCTGAAATATGAGGATTTTCATCTTTTCTCTCATTTTGTCGGGCGACGGGAATTTTACAAACCAAAATTGAAGAACAATTGAGACATTAATATACAGAATAAAAAAATATATTGTTATTTGCATCCCTAGTTTTATCTGTTATGGCTTCCTGTTGAGTTTCAGTCAGTTGTCTCTGTCTTCATCGACTTCACAGTGTGTTTTCTCTGAGTTTTGGTGGTCCACAGCTCATCTGACGTGGCCTGATTAAAAATGGCGGCTCAACCTAAAAACAGACCAGGGTGGTGTGAAGGCATTCATCAGATCCACATTCCATCACTGTAGAGGGTGTCAGGCCTGTCAAAAGGAGAATTACCTCTCCATGGAAGGCATCTATCAACTTAACAATCATGTAATGACCCTGGGAGTCATCATGTAGCATCAGTCAACCTCTTCATGGCGCGGGAGCTGCTGCATCCTACTTAATTCATGTTCACACCCCACCAGTTTGTCGTCACTGCAGTCGATACGTGAGATGTACGGAGCGTTGCAATGGACAGGTAGAGAGTAATGGAGAGTATTGACTACCTCAGACAGTTGCAAGAATAAATAGCATTGGTTTGGACAGAGACACGAAACAAGTAGACATAATGTTGGTTGATTCAGGGTAGGTGGTGATGTGTAAAAAATTATTACTGCAGTCACTCCTTACTAATTATCAGAATTTAAGTGATGTCCCAACTTTTAATTTGCTCTTCCACTTTTGTGGTCATCATAATTGGGAGACTAATTGTTCCCACTGCAGCACAACAAGTTCAACCTATTGTATTGAAACTTTGACCTTCGTAAAACACCATGACAAAACTCTGTTATTTGGTATTTTCAAAAAGGGATGGGCAGTATGTGTTATAAAGTAAACATTCATTTATTTTGAACAATTCATCAAAGTTGTCATTCATTTTCTCCAGTCTTGTGTTATTGTATCTCAGATATTGATCATGCTAGTTATCCATATTTATCACTTTGTAGGTAATAGAAAAAAAAACAATACAATGTTTTAACGATTTATGTTTATGAATATAAGAGCTTTATTCATCTGCTGCATATAGTTGAATATGTCAGTTGTTTGAAATTGAAGTTGAAGAATAGACTCTAGATCTGTGGGCTATGTCCTTCTATTTCTTTGTTTATGCTTTGCAGAAACCTAAACTTTTCAGGAAATTAACAACAGTATTGCATATTATATTAATGCTTGTAAGTTGTGCATTTAAATTGATCAAGTAATAATTGATTGATCGTTGTTTGTTGCCATGCTTAATCCCAAGATTGTCTAAAGGTGAGAGATGAAAAAAGATAATAAAAAGTCCACACTAAAAATGCAAATGTTTTTAGAATGCTGTATACACTATAGTTTAATAATCATTTCGCTGTGACATGTAGTTCTCAGGTTTATGGCCGATGCCCACACAGCAGCGATCAAGGAAAAGCTTTGTGGTCGGTTCAAGAGAGTTCGACCTGCGAGTTAGGAGTGCATTTCTACAGTAGGTACTGTACCTGATGCTATAGGGAGAACATTTTTACAAGGTTATTGTGCCTGTAATGCAATCATAACCTGAGGGAGAGGTTATTTAATGGTGGGCCATTTCAATGGTTTTCACACAAATATAAACAATTTAATTTATTAATTCATGCAACAAAAGTTTATATTTAAAGGATAAAATAATTTAACATGTGCCATTGCTGACCTAAGGATGTAAAACGCCATACTATTGGTATGTGCACTATTCAATGTTTTAGTGATGTGCCTTGGGCCTGAAGCAATAGGTCAAAAACATACCATTGGGAGCTGTAACTAAACACCCAAACGCTCCATCTAGTTGGTGTAATATCACACATACACACTCACATAAGTGAAAAAAGCTCCATCACCACCAACAAAGATATCACTAGCACTCGCATACATAGAGATATGTATAGTTAATTTCTATTTTTAGATTGCTTATTCTAAATATTGACCCAATTTTGCATCTTTGCCAGGATTGCTCATGCTGAGTTGACAAAACTTTTAATCATTAGATATTTCAACTGTTGCACTGAGTGAGTTAAAACTGAATAAAATGGCAAACTGTAATTTTAACAGACTTTAGGAACTTGTAAAAATGATGTCGCTGCTGAGTTACCTGCTCTGTGTGAAGCTTTAGCCACAGGATGACCAGCAAGCCACCTTTCACTATCGATCTCACACACACACACACACACACACACACACACACACACACACACACACACACACACACACTGCTTCCCTCCTCAAGCTCATCATTTATTAAAGAGTCTGATCTCTCTCTGAGACACACCATCACAGCTGTACATCCCACTGCCCTTTCACTGCCTCATCCCCTGAGTGTATGTGTGTGTGTGTGTGTGTGTGTGTGTGTGTGTGTGTGTGTGTGTGTGAGAGAGAGAGAGACTGTCTGTGCATGTAGGGAAGGATGGATGTCAGTGAACAGCCAGTGTGGTGCTTACGCTGTGTGCGTACGTACATGTGTGTGCGCGGCTCAGTGTGTGTTGTGAGTGACTGTTGTTGCTGATGAGAGGTGAGCTGTGGGAAGCAGCAGTGATTTCCAGACTCTTCCCTGTTTCCTCACTAGAGCATAACAGTGTAAGAAATACGTGGAGCGGAACAACCGTAGTAATAAAAAAAACTAATAAAAAAGCCAAGAACTTCAGGAAGCATATAGAATGAAGGACTTCGTTTATGATATTGATTTGATCGTTGTAGTGAATCTCAATCCAAAACATTAGTTGTATTTTAGGATTGTGATTAACAAAAACAATTTGCAGCAGTACATGCTGCCCTGCTTTTCATGGAGATCAGAACAGTCCACATATACCTGTTGCTATCTACTATGTAGAAATCCTGCTCGCAAATTCAGCTACATGTAACAATATCAATAGTTCATACAAAAAAATATGAAGCATATGTTATAAAGACGTCGACAGTAAAATCACAACAGAATCTTGCAACACTGGAGCAGTGGTGTTATCTTCTTTTCATTTTTTTCTACGGAAACGGTGGCACAGATGCTACGGCCGGTAACGCCCATGAATTTTGCAACATCTATACCGATAACTGGGTTTTGGCTATACCCTGATACTAAGGTACCGATCCGATACCAGTGTTTAATTAATACGCTATATAACTCACTGTGTGGACTGGGATCATCCTTTAATGTGTAAAGCAACATCAGGTTTGACCTAAACATTTTTTTTCCTAAAACAAAATGTCACAAATAAATGCCTATTTACGTAGACATAAATTTACTGAATTTTTACATTAAATGATACATCCTACACCAGTAACATTGAGCAGGAATTACAATTCAAGTGTAAACCTTTTTAATGCAGCAACAAATTGGTCAGAACTTAAACATTCCGTATATTGTATTGCATATAATATATATAGTATATAAACAAAGAACTGAATTAAATAGATCGGCCCTATTGTCACCAATACCCCATCTAGCTCTTTGAGTCAATATTGTCCCGATGTCCGATCCGGTATCAGTGCATCCCTTGTCAGGTTAACAACAGCAACAATGCATTTCCCGTCTCAACTCCTCTTTACCTTCTCTTTCTTCAATCTCTCAAAAACGGCAAGCAATTTAGTAAATGGGAGATTACACAGTGGCACGTATTCTTTGCAACAGAGACCTGTCTTACATCCCATTAAGTAGAGATGCTAACTTGTGGGGATGAGCTGAAAACATGGATGAGCTGAAAACATGTAGAAAGGAACTTTACTTTAACTATAAGCCCCAGTGTTGCCGATGTGAAAAAATGCTTTTATTTTAACGGTCAAAGTTAACAGTTACTTGTTTGAGCATAAAAGTCCCAGCAATGCATGAAGAGTCCGAATGTATGAAAAACTAATTGCTTGTCAGGAAGTTGATAGCTCTAATACATTTTAGAACAAGGTCACAACAAAGTAAAGCACTTTATGAAGCTTTATTATGATTTCCTTAAGATGTTGACTTAACTAAGGGCATAGAAGTGATAGTTAGGTGTGATTAAGATCTGGTAGTGTCTCAAGCTTTTGGAATGATACATGAAAATAAGGCCGCATAGAACAGTTCCTACTCTCAACCGAAATGTGGAGAGAGGATCTTGTAAGGGAATTTTGATTGGTTTGATAACATTATACAAGTTATGCTATATATTTGTGTATGTATTTGTTTGTACAGTTGTTGTTAGCACGAAACCAGACATTGATTATGAGTTACCTACCTGCTTTTTTTTTAGTGTATTAGACTCCTCTTGGCTCTACTGAGATTAGATCCCATGTTTCCGTCCCCTCGTCTTCAGCGTTGCGAAACACATGAAACCAGAAAGAGAAAGAATAAAGTGAAAGAGGACAATCAACAATTTTTATATTGTATTCAAGTGTGACATTTCCAAGCACTGTGTTTAACGTCATGTTAATTTCATTTATGATTTGTTTTTTTAAAGTGAAAACAGCTAACAAAGAGTTAAATTTGTCAAGTTACTTTGAAGTGAATTCAGCACCACGGACAGCAACATCAAGAAACTCTTACATGCTGTTCTCTGAAACACCAGATTTAAAAGAAAATCATACTCATCACACTCTTAGAATACACTGATAACTTGCTAAAATGATTAATTATGTGAAGTAGGGCACATAACCACCACTGGTAAGTCAAGTGTTTTGCTAAAAAATTGTTAATATTTACAAAATGTTCTTGTAAAACATTTACAATGCTTTAAAGATTTTTTGTATGTTATCTCACAAATAATGAATAATTCCTGTCTTAGTAATAGATTCATTATTATTGATTATCAATTAATCATGAACACATTGTTTACTAGGGGCTTATGGCTATTCATATATTCACCAGCATATTTAGACACAAACTTGTAGATCATATTCAAAAGAACGATTACCTATACAATTTGAAAATATCTGACTTTAGTGCCCTCGGTGGCATACAGCTCTGTATGGCGCTCCTGTGATGACTGGGCTGATGGCAAACACCCAGACTGATAAGAAACGATAATAAAGCACATCCAGTGTACGATGGGATGCTAGAAATATCTAGGAGAATAAAAACTGATGGATCAGCACACCAAAGTAGCCTCCCACTACAAGGATCTTTATTGCTGTTTAAGTTTTTGAGCATGGTGTACGGATCTATCTGATCTGGATCTTGATCTATCTTAAAACACCTAGACTGCACGTGTTTTGTCTATAATCTACAAACTGCATAT
The DNA here is from genome assembly GCA_016806645.1 of Ophiodon elongatus. NCBI lineage: Eukaryota > Metazoa > Chordata > Actinopteri > Perciformes > Hexagrammidae > Ophiodon > Ophiodon elongatus. The sequence continues at coordinate 692,724 of JACSYO010000489.1, read as the reverse complement.
TCTTCAAATACAAAATTCTGTCGTTTGAATAATCTGAAAGATGCCGTTTCTCCATGAAGTGGCGATAATTCAATATGATTTTTTATTATCTTTCAATGGAATCATATTGTGATGAAATACACAATTACGTCTCAATACTTTATTCAAACTGATAATAACAATCACACACCATCTCAAATATCTCAGAAAATCTGACTATTTTGTCCTAAAGCTTTTACTTAAATGAAGAAATACTCAGTACTTTACATTTGTTAAGTATTTAATCCACACAAGTTGATACAAAACCATATGGGTATTTCAAATAAGTAGCATATCGTATATATATATGTATATATATATACAATTTTTTTTCTTATTACCAGAAAACATGCTATATCTCAATATATATGTTATTAAGATAGAAAATTAGCTATGTGATAGAGGTTTTTGGCCATATTACCCAGCACTGCTTTAAGGTAAGTCATAATTTCAGTATACATTCAGTAGGCTTTTCAATATGCTACAGTATAATACTACATGAAATACACTGAGTGAAATGTATATTGCAAAATTAATAATTCAATTACAATTGAACCAGTAGCAATGTTAACACACTCTTTAACCAATACTAAAGCAGCCTTGAAATATCCTCAAAAGCAACAGTACTTCTTGTACCACAGGTTGAGTGTACATTTCAGAATTAATAATTAACTAAAAAGTAGTATGTAAACTCAAGCACTTCTATATTCTTACTCAAAAGTAGCAAGCTTTCAATAAGTATATCAAAGTCAGGTAAATATATGATCTGATTTTATTAAATACCCTTTAGACTTCACCAAGAGCACATCAAGGACAGCCAAACTAAAATTTTACATCATAGTATGTGAAAGCACTTAAAAAGTAGCAAACATTTATTGAAAATATACAGTGAAATGGTGGACCACAATTCTAATAAAGTCATATGCTGAAAATATATGTTTTATTTGCACAAAGTGATTCTGCCATAAGTGGTAGAAGACAGCTTTGGCATCAACCAGACCAAAGTTTGCTGCGTGTCATTAAGTTGGTCCTTACAGATCTTCATTCATCCATTACATTGTCTTATCTGGATGATATTGTACTTCAGTCTTTCAGTGACCACCTTCTTGACAGATCTTCTGTACTGGCTTTGGTAAAATACCATTACCCAAAACTCCAGCCGATCCAGAGCTCTATAAACTAACACATCTCAGATCAATATATTTTAACTACCAGTGGCCACATCTGAGATGTGCAAATAAAAGATGGAAAATGTTGTGGGCCTCTCGTCACACCACTGAACTACTATAGTACTCCATCCAACACTTTTTTGAAATATCAATCTCCTCCCGTAAGCTTGAAAAGTAAAAGGTTTTGTCCTTCATGTTGAGGTCAGCTTGAATTTGAGTTGATTAAAATTAATTCCAATAGTGACAAAATGTCCATAGAAAGCACTCTTAACGCATAATCCACATTTCTGCAGTCTATCCATGTGCTCAGTGATTACTGTGTGTTCCAGACACTGATATTTTCACCCATGAATGGTAAAACAAACTTCCATCTCAGTCCTAATGCACATTATGAGCAGGTGTGTTTACATAGTGTGCCTTGTAGGGTAATATAGATGGAGAGCAGAGAAGTGGAACATTTCTATGAATATTCGGACATGGTTTTTCAAAAGTGAAACTAACATGAATTCTATAGCTGACCACAGCTGTCATCTTGTGTGCTCCATGGAACTGTATCCGGAGAGCTGCCTTTCACAGAAAATTACCCCAGAACTCACTGTATTTTTTCATTCTATAACTTTAACTCTAAGCTCATGATTTGAACTTGGGCTGTGGTCATAATTGATCTTAGCTTACTGTGTGATGTTGACGCAGGTCACCAGATTCTGTATTTATCAAACACATTACTAAACAGATAATATTAATCACTGATAACCATCAGCAAACCACTGATGGTTATCAGCACTGCAATCAGCACTGCTTGTGCTTCCAAAATCTATGTCACATCACATATTTACATACACACATAACTCATCTGCCAATTCACATATCCAATACAACTAGAGGGCTTCCTTTTCCATTATGCACTGAGCAAGTACACTGCTAAAGATGAGGTTCTGTACTGTATGCAGTCCAGTGAGCACTGCTGAGTGGAAGCTACAAGGACATACACACACACACACACACACAAACACACACACACACACACACACACACGCACACACACACACACACACGCACACACACACACACACACACACACACACACACAAGCTTGGGTATGCACATTCATCTCTAACACAGAAATGCTAAAATTTAAGATCAAATCACTGACAGACAATTGTCCCCTGACATGCACAGATGCACATTCTCCTCACACAAATGCACACAAAAACACAATTATAAAGAAGTATGTCTTTAAGGTTTAACAAGGCCACCAAATGCCCACCCACACTTGCGACTCCCCTCCTACACAGTGTTTGACCCTCCAATGCAATAACTCTCTCTCTCTCACACACACACACACACACACACACACACACACACACACACACACACACACACACACACACACACACACACACACACAGACAGACACTCATCGATGTTCAAACTGCATATATTGAACAAGTGTGAATCAACACATGTATGAAATTACACTTAATTATACGCAACAGGTTACACATACATTCTTGGGCACAAACATATGCAATCTGCATATAGACACAAACACGTTGCAATGGATCAGTAAAGCAAAAAGTCAGAGGCAAACCACAGATACAGAGATCTCAAAATGTATGAAATACATTAAACAAAAAATCGGTTCATCTCACCCCAAAAGAAAAGAAAAATAATGCAGATTCTGCATTCACTAGGGCTTCGATTTCTTACTGCCACACAACAAATGCATCATTATTATTATTATTATTATTATTACTATCATTAATTGTATATCTGCTTTGGCACCATGCCTCTCAGATATCTAGCAGTCCATACACTGCCCACCCCTCCTCTGAGTAAATGCTTGTTCTTTCTCGAATAGTGCATACAAAGAATACAAGTTAATTTAAAATTCTCATTACTCTTATTGTAGTAAGTCATCTTCTCATGTTGATATTGCAATTATGATACAGTTATAGACTAAGCAATTATCACAGAGGAAAATTGATTTGGAAAAATCTTCTTCCATACAATTATAATAATAGTGAAAACTAATTTGATGATTAAACAGGAACATGATGTTATCATTGTCGGCTGCATTCCATTTCAGCAAAGTTTTACCTTTTTGATTTAGGACAAGAGAAAAAATGTGCATTACAAAACTAAGCCAAAGTTATTTATAGGCTCATCAATGAATAGCCTATACTTCATTATGGGTGGTGTTTAAAAGGAAATATGGTCATCTGAGGTGTACATACAATGTGATCACTAAGGAGAAATATATTATATGTAAAAAAAAAAAAATGATGTATGTGTTTTTTACTTTTTGATTTTTACAATAATTGGAAATAATCTAACTGTATCTACAGAATGTATGGCCACTCTAAGCTCACTGTTGAGTATAATGGAGACAAACCTGCAGGAATACAGGCCTTGGTTTTAGCTTGTCTTCAGAATTCAAACATGTTATTTGGAGTCTAAGGTAAAACACATTTTGGGAAGGAGAGAAGTTTCATCACACCTTAAAGGTTGACTGTCAGTGAAAAATATATTTTAAACTATGAAACTGCTGGTGCACCAATAAGAGTCTTTGTCTCAATGTACGTAATGGCATTTTGGACATTTAGGTGCCACGCGCCTCGCCTCCTGCGAAAAGGTGTAGAGTGCTTGTTGAGAAGCAAAGGAAAGTCATTCCACTGATAATCAGTGACCACGTACGGTTATCAGATCCACCTGTATGCCTGTTTCCAGAGACGCACTATACACGCCCATCTTTTCCCCAGGAAGCTGAAAGCCGCGGGACATGGCTTGTTGCGGTCTGGCTGAACCCAAATAACTTCTCCACGCAGCGTAAAATACGCAACTGCAGATACTCTTTGTTTCACCTCCTGTATCTTTATCATGCATCTGCTGCAGAGATCAGCAACTAGGTTTTTTTTTTCTTCGTTTTACACAACCTGCGATCAGAAAAAGCACCTGATTCAAATATAAACATAGGGACCACACGTATGCAGTACAATTGGGTGTTTAAATCCTGCGCAAAGTTCAAAGCAAATTGTTCCCCACCGTAGGATTGGCTGACGCGCACTCGAACGGTCCTGGACTGACAATTTTTCTCTGCACTCTGTCGCCTAACCCGAAATCTAACACCGCAACACATTTTCCCACCCGAAAGGAATATGTTGTATTTGACCTACCTTGATGACTTGGATCCTTCAAAGGTTGCCCACAAATCTTCAGCCGCTGGAAGTTTGACTTAGTCTACTCCTGATCCCTCGGAGGAGTCGCACTGAGAGAGAGAGGATGGGCGCCACTGCTTTGCGCGCCTGCTCTGTCTATGTGTGCATGCGTGTGTCAGCGCGCGTGCATGTGAGAGAGAGTGAGTGAGAGCGAGAGAGCGAGAGAGAAACAACAGACGTGTAGATCCGTAGCCCCTTGCCAAAGGATGCTTCAGTCTCCTAGCAACAACAATCGATCCGGCAAGGAGACATTTTTATTGGATAAAAAGAAAACTTAGCCATTCACCCCCCCTTAGCACATGTTTACCACTCAGAACAACAACTCCAGCCTTACTGAGTGAAGACAGTGAAGAGAGAGAGAGAGTGAGAAAGAAAAGAGGGAGAGGGGGAAAAAAGAGGATCCCACATGTTTTACATTTGTGTCTGAGGTGCAGACTGACATACAGAATACATTTGCACACCCATCTGTCCTTGCTAGTTGATTAAAAAAAAGTACATGTATACATATATTGAAAAATGACAGAATTCCACATCCTTTTATTATTTGATGCAAGCTCCCTCGATGCTTTAATGCAGTATTACACTCTACGATGTCAGTGGCAAAGAAAAACTGAGAGCAGCAGTAAACATGAAAAATCTGGCATTGGCTGCATGGTTCAGTAGTAGAGCCATACGGGACATCCAAACCTAAACACCCTTAGAGCTGTGACTAGAAGTCTACATCCAAAGCCTGTCATACATCACACTAACGGGATGCATGGTATATGGCTACCTCACACACATACACTCAATTTTCTTCAAGTTAGTTGCATCTCTCTGCCTGTGTCCCCCTTTTGTCCATCATTAGAACAGAAACAGTGGCACTCAGTGGTGTGTGTGTGTTTGTTTCGTGTCAGTGCATGCACACACACATCTGCGCATCTGTACTTGTTTATATGATTATGCACATGGAGTCATTAGAATGCAAGTATGCAAGTGTGCAGCTCCTATTGAACAGAAAATCCTCTTCACGCATGATTAAGTCACAGAGCGTCCTCTCTTTCTACACAATACAAACACACACACACACAAATGCACGCTACATACACTTTGGCATACACGCACACACATGCACACACACAACACAAAGAGAGTCTAGAAGCCTGATTTCTGTATTGTAAAGTTAGTCAAGTGCAGAGAGATACACTGTATGAGGCCTTGCTTAAAGCTGCTTTTTGATTGCGGCGACTGCAGGCCGCTGCATGTTGTTTTGCCTGTTTTATATGCAGACGTATGACGACAGCAGGCAGAAGTTCCCAACTGGCTCATATGTTTTCCACATATCTACTGTGACACCATATGGCATAAGAAAACTGTCTCTGAGGATAAGCTTCGGATGGGCAGAGATTGATTAGTTGGCTGAAGAAGTAAGGGTAAGAGCATCCACTTCACACCTCTGTGACACACATGCATGCACAGGCATGAGGTGGGAAGTGCACACACACACACTAGTGCCCAGTGTCAGTCACAGATTTCCCAAACTTCATCCCTCGTCCCTGTCGTTCCAGCTCGGAGATGCTGGCTACTCTAATAAAAGCCTCATTGTCTGCATGGCATGCATATATGCAGAAAGCCCAGAAAGCCAGCTTTGTCCCATAAGGGTCCCTCAGCGAGAGAGCTTTGTGCCTGGCCTTTCCCCAAAGACCGAGCCACAGCACAACAAGAAAGAAAGAGAGAAAGAAAGAAAGAGAGAACGAATGATTGAGGGAGAGCGATATGTACCAATGTGACAGAGAGTAAATATGGACAACTTGAACCTCACTATATTTAACCATCTACAGCCTAATGGCTAAATAATGGCTAGTTAGAGAGTGTGGGTATTTGGAAAGCAAAGTGTGCAGGAATTTAACGTCTTGCCTTATCATAGTGAACTGCTTCAGCTCATGCAGCAGGAAGTGGGTCCACTGGGATTATGTTTCCTCCTCCTTTGATTCCCCACAGATTGTTTGTGTCCCCTCGCTGATAGAATTAGTCATGCTTCATTTCCCATGGTCTTCTGTCCTGTCTTGGCCTCATGATGGATGGAGCGTCACACAGAGGAGTGAGTGTGCTTAGAAGTGTGCCCAGTGTTTGGTCAGACAACGGCGCTAGTTACTACCGCAAGATTCCATTTGCTTTGGTCAGTGTGGTCACTTGTGATGTGGCCAAGTGGACAAAAGGAATTCCTCTGTATTGTGGCAATAATACAGTTTTTGTCCATTCTCATATGACATATGATGACTAAAACACAACATACTGAATGCCTGTTTTAGGAACCATGCGTAGAGGATAGCACTTGATCACGCAACACAAAATTAACAGGTTGCATGTGTGATATCAAAAAAAAGCTCCTACACTACCCAGATAATATTCCTTAACAAATGTCATTAAAAAACATGGCATTTTCCCTCGTATAACTTTAATCTTTTAGAAGTCAAAGGGACTTTCCTTTACATTGTGGTATTTTTAATCTACTGAACAATATAATTTACATGTCTCCTTGACATCCCTCTCTTTGGTCTCTTAGACTTGGTTCAGGATAACCAAATAGTTAATTTAGAAAACTTTATTTTAATCGCCATGTACATACAGGTACATAAATGACATTTGTCCTCTGCACATAACCCATCCTAAGCATTTAGGAGCAGTGGGCTGCAGTAAAGCTCCCAGGGAGCAACTTTGGGTTTAATGTCTCGCTCAAGGACACTCGGATCAAACCACCAACCTTGTTGGTAAAGGACAACCCGCTCCACCTACTGAGCTACAGCCGCCCATAGCCATAGCCACAGACTGTACGGGCTATGAGAATAGCAGAGACGTCATCATGGTTTGATGAGCCACAAAGGTCTGTGCGTAGTGGGCATTTGAAAACAATGGCTATATCTGGAAATGAATTATGACGCATATCAAATTTGTACTTAATGTGTTTTAGATGGCTGAGTACAAACGTGTGTGAATATCATATGGTTGGTAATGTTGTTTTGGGCTGTTTGTGGCTCCTAACAGGGGGTTGGTCTCTAATTATCTTGGTTACAGAGGCATGGCCAACAGACTGCAGGCCACACACTCTTCACCGGACGTGCACTGACCTGTCTCATGTTCGTCTGCTATCCAGTCCAACACACACAAAGACACATGCACAAACACACATATACATAAACATGCACAAAATAATGCAGTTATTGAGAAGTGACCTCACACAACCTTTTGTCCAAGGTGCTTTTCACCAAAACTTTATTTGCTGCCGTGCAGTATCAGATGGACAAATTGCTAAAAGTCATTTTTTTTCCTTTTCATTCTTGTTCTGTTTTAGGGATCATTATGTTTGATGATCTTGAATACAAAAAAGGTGAACTTTTAATTTAAACAAAATCTGGCTTTTTGAGCTACAGTAGAAAGAAAGTTCATCGCAAACATTCTGTAGTTTAACCATCTATATTTCTCTTTGAAGGACTTGTGCAAAATCAAGAGTGAATTTGCATTTCCCCAATTGTTGTCTTTCATCATGAGAAGTGTTTTCTGAGCTTTCCATGCGCAAGTATCTGTAAACTGTACTGTAAATAACAGCTAACTGTGTTACTTGTGACAGAAAACACAACAGCCTTTGGAATCTGGGTGAGAATCACTTTAAGCCAATGTGCTTTTAAAAGAACTCTGGGTGTTATTTGGTGAAAATCTGTAAAAACAAAACAAAACAATGACCCTTAATTAGTTACTCTGTATTCAAATTATACTTAACACATGCAAATGCAGAAACACAGGTGTGTTTGCATGCATATGTATATGCACACATGTACACATGTGCAAACACACTGTGTACAGTATCTGATTTGGCCTCTCCTCTGAGCTTTCTCGCCACGACCACAATTCATTAGTAATTGACCGCAGCAGCCTCACTCATTAAACATTAACAGGCTACTGGTGAATAATTGATTAATGATATGAGGCGATCTGCGGCAGCATTCTGACAATAAGAGTGCATGAATGAGAGGAGAGAAAGGCCGAATCAATGCGATGCTAAGCAAAGATCCCAACACACACACACACACACACACACACACACACACACACACACACACACACACACACACACACACACACACACACACACACACACTATTAACTCACTATTAATTCACTATTAACCCACTGGTCAATCAAGATCTTTTTTTAGAATGTGTAATACTGTACTGCACATAATAATTAAAATGCCATTTTCTGAAGCCATAAAATAACCTTGTTTGGAACTAGATATTGAGGAATAATCTTACCATCTTTGTGCTCCTTAAGACTTCTATTAATCTTAGTTTTAGCCAGTGTCAGTTGGTTGATGCTGTATCTAATTTTAGACAGACCAGAAACACAATTTCTTTGAGTAAACACTCCGCAGTTTGTCAGCCCCAACAGGTACTCATGGTGTGTTTTTCTATGTTTTTCTGAGAAATTTTGGATTGGTTGCAAGGTTGCGGCATAAAAATAAAAATAAAACGAAAAAACGATGACGACGATGGAAGGCCAATACACAACCTCCACAACCCAGAGTTTCTCTGCCCACTTCTCACCAGGATAATACAATGTTTCATTGCCTTCTAAAACCAATACAAATTGCTGTTGCAAAAATCAAACCATTTTCTGCTTTGGCACAACTATGGTTAAGATTTGGTTAAGTTTAGGCACAAACACGACTTGGTTAAAGTTGGGCTGGAATAACTACTTTATTAATGTTAGTGCACAAGCATGCTCATGGTTAAAAGATACCAACGCTGACTGTCGACAGGAAACTGGAAGCAAATAGTGGTCTCCCATGTCAAAGTCCAAGTTTTGTTGACCCGTCTTACCCAATATATACTGTATGCATCCTATACACTCATCAACATTTTGTATTTCAGTACACCACGTCCACTTCCTGATCTATCATGGCTGTCCATGTGGCTCTTGAGGATGTGAAAGGCATGCTGAGCCAATAAATATATTGTCTTTTTAAATGAGACTTTTGGAGGGTGTAATGTGACATGGAAAAATTTAATAAATTCCTTCTCCCAGGAATGTACCGTAATACTTTTGAAATTAGTAATAGTCGTAGTTTAGATTAATAAATTAGTATTTTCCAGTGGCAGAAACCATTTAAAAATACAAGTACACATTGCACAAACATTGTAAGTGTCTCATTGGAGCTTACTGCATGTCTGAGAACAGGCCCTATCTGTGCTTGGTATCAAATTGGCCGATTCTAATGACATTATATCGTTGATTGTTTTGGTCCTAAAAGCCTTCAAGCATCCCTAGTGATGGGAATTTCTTATTGAAAGTGGATAGACAGTTTCATTAAAGTTATCTGTCATTAAGCTGATTGGACGTTCAAAAAAGACAAGGCTAATGTGAGAATAATAATTAAGTTTTAACTTTACTGACAATGGTTTATAAAGCCCTAGCCAAGCAAAAATGCCTAAAATATCATACCTAAAATTATTTAGAAATAGGTGGTCAACCAAAAGTCTTAATGTAAATTTCTGGCTCCCTTTGAAAGGTAAGAAGATAAGGAATGTGAATCCATCATATGTAAACCTTTTTCTTTTACCATTCCAGAGTAAATGGAGATGCAATGGAGGAAAATAATTATCTAAATTGCAAAGGCATTATCCCTATTAAAACCAAAATACAATTTACAATGATGTACCTGAATGTCTTCAAGTACTTTTAATTACAACTGTGACTGTACGTTTGATGAAAATATTTATGATACAATATGCCCAGATTGTTTACTGGGCGTTTCACTTCAAAACACTATTTATTTGTGTTTGTTTATGTTAAAGATAACATAAATCTCCCAAAAGCATTGATATATTAATAAACACAATGCATGTTGATCAATATTTATACATGACAGAGGAGCTCCCTGCTATATGGGCAGATAAATTGAGATAGAAACCACAGTCGTTTATGTATTTGTCTAAGCTAGCTGGATAGAATGATATAAGGCTTGTTGGAGTGAATATAGTTCTGACAAAATACAGTTGGTTTTGTGGCTTCGGAAAGCTGAAAACCTAATGTTTTCAATTAGTATGAAATGCATATCTTCCATAAAATGCCCATCCTCCATCGCACATTTTTGTAAGTATGCTACAGAGGTGGACCCAGCACTTGGTCTACTGGGATTATTGGGCTAATAAGCAGTGCTGAATAGATACTGTGGTAATGTCGGGTGATGGTATGATTTTGTGTAATTTTTCCACAACATTCATACTGGTGAAAAAGTAATTTCGACAAAATGTCACCGCCTGATGAGATTCAGTGGTCAGCTACTCAAAACAAATACATTCTTTCAATTTAAAATTTGTATCTAAAACACACTCACAGGAAACAGGGCGCACACGCACACGTAAAGACTCACACGCCACTCAGGGAGTAACAATTAGGATAATGATAGTCATCTAACAGTGAAAATAGGAGCTAGATGTCTCCTTACTGGAGTCAAGCAGAGAGAGCACGAGTTCATCCGAGCGAATAGAGTGAGATATGTCCTCTGTCAGCGCTGATCAAACTCCCCAGGACTTGTCAGGGGCCAGTCACAGAGGCGCTCGATGATGAATAGGGGGCAGGCTCACCCCTCTTAAATCAACTAATGGTGTGTGTATGTATGTGCGTGTGTGTTTGTCTGCCTGTGCTCATATAAGTGTGTCTTGTCTGACTCAACTCCTGACACTCAATAGTTCATTATCACATGTTTTAATATTTAATTTAGCTATTTGATAAAAGAGGATGTTTTATGAATGAGGTGATCCATCCTTAAATATCAAGAGTCATCCAAACCAGTGCAACACTGTGATACTGAAACTTCTACATGCCTCATCCTTTTTTTGCTTTGGTTTACTCGGATATGCCACATGTTGTTTTCTACTTGTCCACACGTATTTTTAGCTTATCTTTTAATCAGCATTATCTAGCGTGATATTTTGTTATCTGCTTGTGCATGTCTGCTTTAAATAGCACAGAAATAATTTCATCCCTGTCCCTTAATCTCCCATTTGGTTAATTATCACAGTTGCTAATTACAAACCTTTCAACAGAAGTAGACTTCCTCTGCCCGTTTCTTCCCTTATTCTTCCTCTCCATTCCCTCTCCAGTCCTTGCTCTGTTGCCATTTGCAACATGGCAACAAGACAGTTACACAGAAAACTTAAAAAAACAGGAAGTTTAGTTATGACTCATTGATTAAAATGCCTGGGAATAGGTCCAAAAACTCAGGAGATCTTATGTCCTGAGCAGACAGTGACATTGGATGAATCTATAGCTCCCTCCTCCTTTTTTTATGTGCATACCTCAGTTGGTGCTGGCTATGTATCCCCGCCTGTCATGCCGCTATTTCTGCCAATGCCAGTCACTCCAGGATGGCTGCTCTGAGAGGGGTACTTTGAAGAGCTGTCCAGGTGAGAGCTTGGCTATGGCAGAGCTTTTTCTGCTCTTTCACAACACAGAGTGCCCTTCAGGGACTTAAATTGCCCTGCAGTGTTATGGATAATACTCAAATCCACACTAAAATCACACACACACACACACACACACACACACACACACACACACACACACACACACACACACACACACACTCAGTTCCTTCAAATATTAAAATAGCAAGTTGGACCAAACAAAAAAGCGGAAGACAATTGCTCTGGCATGAAACTTTCCCTTGGTACCATTTCAAACACAGCGGAAAAAAAACAACCGTAAGAGCTTTAACTGTTTATTTTTCTCTCTAGACTTAAGCTCTTCTCTCAGTCCACATCTTTTTGTTTCCTCTTCCCATCCTCGCTTGATTTCACCTCCTCTCTTCTAATTGTTACAAACATAGCCAGACTACAGATGAGACCATATGCGCCTGTATCAGTGTACGTGTAATTATGTGTGTCTAATTATGTTCACTGTTCTATTCGAAGATACTGTGGAGAGGAAATGCGGTGCAGTGAAAAGTAAACTCATGACTTGACAGGTCCTTGGAGGTGCTCCTAAAATGCACTAAATGTCGATTCAGAGAGCTGCTGTTCTCTTCTCTTTTTTTTCAAAGGAACCAGTGTGGACTGACGTTTCCTCACAGGGGAACGCTGTGTTTTTTGTTGTCTCCGGTGCCTTTCTTTCTGTCTGTGTGACAAGAGGAACTCAGCACTATAGGTAGGATCCAATTTGGACCCTTTTTTGCCTCAGTTTTAGAGGAGCTCAGAGTCGATAAAGTCCCTCTGAGGTCATAGATAGTATTGGGTCGCTACAACAAATCCCAAGCAGTTTTCAGGCAGAATACAATAACTCTTAACCCATGTGCTATACAATCCTTTATTTTTACGGTTTTGCTACACAACTTTTAATGCTACAAAGTAAAGTGAGTGATCTTGGGCCCACATAGTAGTAGCTGGCCGGGAAGGGAAAGTCATTTTCTTTTGGTTGGATTGGCAAATTTCACATGTGGAATGGTAAAACGCTATGAATATGTATGCTTCCCTGATGTCCTCAACATCTAGTAATTTAGTCAAGATTGTAAGATTTGAGTGTAAAGCCAGGTTTGTTCGGAAAGACAGTCCAATGCATTCATTTATGCATCTAAATAACAGCCACATCTTTGAAATTACATGCACATAACATACGCATGGATCCACTTTAGAACGCACAACACATATATATACAAATATACAAACAAAGCTTTATAAGTGAAGCGTGTGCATACATTCACATCCTGTATCCACAAACACGAGCAGATTTTTACCACGAGTCAACCAAAGTTACATGGATAATAAATCATTTCCTGCTCACATAATCTTACAAATGACAAACTACATATAGCTCAGACTGTATTTTATTCATGAAAGTGTGTGCATGCCTGGGTACACACATTTTGCTCACGACCATTTTAGTCGTTTTTTTTTTCTTTTTCATTTCCTGTGTGTGTGTGTGTGTGTGCGCGTGTGTGAGTGTGTCTGTGTGTGAGTTGAGGGGATATGTGTGAACTGTGTCATAGAGCCTTGGGCCTTTGGCCTCCTCACTGATCAAGTTAAACAAGCCCGTTACTGTGGTGAACCAGGTGAGCCAGAGAATAGATAATATCATGATGTATTGGCTTCCAGGCATTGATATTGGGCTGAGATGTAAAATAGAGTTTGGACCAATGACCTTAACAACCACTGTCACAACATTTACTACTTATAAGATTTCTATGTTTTTTATGTCTTGATGTATCCACAATTTTTCCAATAATCACATATTTATTAATAGTATTATATATGTCAGTAACAATTCTTCAAAACAAATAATGAACCTTATGAAGTTTCTTTTATGTGGTTGACATATGGCGCGTGTTTTTTCTCCTCCTCTACCTCCTGCAGTCAAGTAGACGATTTGTTGTTCAAGCTGGGCTGGGGCATGAATCTGTTTTTGCATGCTGGCGCACAGTTCGTGGGAGCAGATCTGAAGTCAGTTCCATGTCTAAATTAGAGCACTCAGTAGCAACACATGGTAAATGAGTCTTAATGAGTTTCCCAGCCTTTATTTTCTGCACTGTTAGACAGCCCTATGGCAGCACTGAGATAGCAGCCATTCCTGCTGGTGTTAATATCCTCCAACCACCATGATGACACTGCCACCAGTCATTCACATACACACAGGTAATTGCATGCTTCAGGCACATACGCATATATATTTATATACAGCTTGCTACCTTGACCAGGGTATCCTGAAGGAGAGTGTATCCAGCATAAGGCAAAGAGGAATAACATAGTTATCTTTGAGGGTAACTGTTGACAACACATAAATTGTATCTCAACAGTGTGACTACGCGCCTTCATGCAGCACAGTATATAACGACGCATTTGTGTGTCCTCTTTGGGACACACATTTGTATGACTTTTTGACACAACTCACGTTAATGACACTGCCTTTTAAAACACCGTGTGCTTTTATATGCTATCCCAAAGAAGATACACACATGTTAAGTGAAACATACTTCCATTTACATTTTGTGCATGCAGCAGTAGTCATCTCATGACTCATCTGAATACTAAATCTCTCTTACAGGCTTCCATGCAAAACACCTCAAATCCTCATGCATGATGCTAAATATGAAAACAAAAATCATGCTTGTTTTTGCATTTTTATCAAACCGCTGGCAGCATCTGCCATGAAGACTTAGAGATCTCTTAGCTGAGTATGTGGGGCAGCATACATTAATCATAACCATATTGAGTGGAGTGACAGATACTCATATCAGCATTTACATAAACAAGTGGAACAGGGTATGAATTCAAATGATGTACCATAAAGTATGGATGATATCAGACAGGAATTGTACCACACATGCTGGAGAGCATGAGCTTGTAGGTGACAGGCAATCCAAGGAACAGACATTGTAACCCAGAATAAGCTTGATAACGGAACACAATAGTCACCTTGTCTTCTGAGGGTCAATCTGACAACTCTAATTGCTTGTGTCTGAGGATGCTCGTCTTCTGATGTTTTTGTTCGTCTTGTAAGTGTAAAAAAGAGAGGGTTTCTCCCGTCTGTGGATTCAGCATGTCAGTATTCAAAGAGCAGGAGCTGATCTATGAATAGAGTGCTATTGTAAAATGTTCGAGGGATGAGTGCCAATCTAATAAGGCTGATAAGGATATGATGAATGGAGCATCAAAACGAATATATAGACTGTAATCTGGGAGTGTTGCGTAACCTCTTACAGCTAATCTTCTTATGGGGAGAAAAAGCAACAAGGATGCTGCTTAGCTGGGCAAAGAGAAAACAAATGCATAAAGGAATCTGAGTCTGTGAGTTTTCCTGTCTTCCTGTTGAGCTGTCTGTCTTTGTCTGTTTTCTCTCTCTCTCTCACTGTTGCGTCTGTTCTTGCCTAGCATTCACATAGTCTTGCTAAGTCTTTCTCTGACTTATATTTGGCTGTTTAGCCATTCTAGTGGCGTGGCGCCAGGGATGGCAATTTCTGGGTGTCCACCACTTTGGTCCAGACTGAAATGTTGCAGATGTATTGATAAAGTATTGTCTTTTTACTGGAAAATATTTTATTGCACGTACAGTAACAAGCGTATTTGCCGTTAACTCAAATATCCTTCACTTCACCAGGTTCACTTTACCACAGCGGCCTCTCTGCTCGCACTTTGTGTGTGCAGTTGGAGGAGCTTTGCCCAACATAGAGAGCAAATGCGTCTGCAGAGTGATAATAAATTACATAAAAACATAAATATATACATATATCTTACTAATAATAACACTAGTAACATCGGAGCTTATCAATACTCCGGTAATTTTGAACTGGGGCCCGTTTAACACCGGGTTTCAGAACGCATTCCTAGCTTCAGATAACGTAACGTGCGAATGGCTCTTGCCAGAGCCAGTGTCCCTTCTGGGCTGCTGTAGAAACATGGCGGTGCAACATTGCAGACTCCGTAGAAGACAACCCACTCCCTGGTAAGATATAAATGCATTTTTCTGAATTATTAAAAAGAAAAACTACAATTCTTATTTTCAGGTGATTATACACTGATTAAAACATAGTTATGGATATTGTATTCCATTGCTGCCAATTAATCACCCTAAATGTTACACACTGTTCCTTTAAAGCATCATTGTATTTTAGTACAGCCTCACAGAGCTTTTAAGATTTTTCAATGTTGCAAACAATGCAGATGAAAGAGGGTGATGTATTTTTGTTGCATTACAATGGTGTTAAATTGTCTGTGTTTGTGAGTGTTTACATGCTTGTGCACCTGTGTATTTCTGGGCATGCATTGCTAATCAATAGATCACAAGAAGCTGTTATCAGTTATCTGTTTTTGTAACACTCAGTAGTAAATCCCTCAGGTCAATGTTCACTATCATGGTATTACACACAGAGGATCTCATTCGGCTGTCAGGCCACCCTGCATGTGAGGGTGTTTGTGTGTTGTGTGTGTGTATTTGAGTATGTGCTTTGTTATAGCTTGAGGGGAAACAGGCAAACTGATGTTCAAATACAGGCTGGATAGAATACATGAAGCATCAATATTTGTCATATAGAGGCAAAGATGATGATTGCAAGTCGTAAAGCCCTGATGAATCTTAAAATGTCAGGAATCAGACACTAAGGGCATTAATACATAAAGCCAACATTTGCTATTTGCAGCTCTGACTATACTTTTAGGCTGAATTTTTTAGGCTGACTAGAATCGCTTTGTCTTTGAATATATATATTTTGAGTGCTCACAGAAAAGCATCACCTTGTCTTTCCCTCCCGCTCTTCCCCACCTCTCCTTCACCTCCTCCTGCCTCTGCCCCAGCTCTCGTTCTTTACTCCCACCTTCTTCCTCCTCCTCGCTGGGTACAGGGCAGGGTAGCAGAACTGTCTCGTCTTTGAGACATAAGGAGTTTGATCTTCAGAATGTGGAATCTAGATAGCATGTCTTGCTGTGCTTCAGGGATCTGTATGTGTGTGCATGTGAGCGTGCATGTGCGCCCACATGTGTCTACGTTATATTCCAGAGGAAGATAAAAGACCTAACCCCGACATTGCTCGGTTTTGCTAAGTAGAGCAACAGGAATACTTAAGCTGCAGAACACCAGATTGCCTTCATAATTCTCAAAAAAATACAGTCATGAGTTATATTGGTAGTATGTCATCACCTCATTACATACACATATATGGACATGTACCTGCCCTTGCTGTTTCAGTATGTTATTTTTAGACTGAAAACCAAAAATGGACCTTATTCAACTAGCAGGCATGACAACCAACGATAGAGATGGATAAATGGATAGATGTACAGATAGATGGAAAAAAGAATGGATGGACAGATAGATGTATAGATGGTTGGATAGATGTATAGATGTATGCATAGATAGATAGATAGATAGTTGAATAGATGGATAGATGTACAGCTAGATGATAGATGGATTGATGAATAAATAGATGGATAGATGGACACATAGATAGATGGATAAACAGGATGGAAAGATTGATAGATGGACAGATGGATTGATAGGATAGATGAATAGATGGATGGATAGGACAGATGTATTGATAAATAGACAGTTGGATGGATGAATAGATGGACAGATATATGTATAGATGGATAGATTGATGGACAGATGAACAGCTAGATGATAGATGGATGGATACATGGATGGATAGATGGACACATAGATAGATGAATGAATAGATGGACAAATGATTGATAAATAAATGGATGCATGGATGGATGGATAGATGGACATATAGATGATGGATAAATAGGTGGGTAGATGCATAGATGTATAGATGAACAGATGGATCAATAGATGGGCTGATAGATGGATAGAGGGATGGTAGCGATGCACCGATACTCATACTGATATCAGTCCGATACTGACTCAAATAGCTGGATTGGGAATTGTGACAATGAGGTAGTCTTGTATTGGATACCATTATTTTTTAACAAATAATTCAGTAGGAAACATTTGTTATTTATTTGTCATTTATTTGTTTTTTTTTGTTTGACAAAGTTACAAAAGCAATTTGAAGGGTCCCTTATTGTAAAGTAGTAGTAGTTGTAGTCGTAGCTGTAGTTGTAGTATTAGTAGTGGTAGTAGTAGTGAGATATCCATGCTTTTAAAAAATATATAAACCAGGTCCAAGTGCTATAAAAATACTTAAAACATATCAAAATCCATAGACGCAGCGCATATTCAAAACCTGTGCCTTTTAGACGATCGGTCAAGATTTCCATATGGTTGTGACATCACAACTATACAATATATTGACCATTTCACAGTTTTAAATGTAAACATTGTAAATGTGTCCCAGTTAATTTCCAGTTGCAAGTGTATGTAAATTACATTAGCTGGCAGGAAGTTAACACAGACCCAAGCTGTTGCCTAGCAACGCAATTCCATTGAAACCCTCTTGAATGGAGTGTTTCAAACAGAGGGTGAATACAGGTATATTGCTACGGACAGTATGTGAAAAATAAAGAGTTTTTTTTAACATTAAAACATGTAAACATATTCTAGTAGAAACCCAAAATACAAGTATGAACCTGAAAACCAGCATGATATGTCTCCTTTAAGTCAAGCCTGATGTTGCCTTACACATGAAAGGATGACCCCACTCTCTTCGACAGAGTGAGGCATACAGCTTATTAATTAAATACCGGTATCAAATTGGTACTCTGTATCGGTCGATACCCAAAGCCTGGTTAAGGCTATTGGGACTGACAATGTCTGATCGGATGCATCCCTAACGGATAGATGGATGAATATATACTTGTTAACACTTAAAATAATGAAGTTTAGCAGATTATTTTGTACAGATTTGAATGTTTTTGTTTTGTTTTGTGGAATAAAAGCTGTCAACAAAAGGCCTACACCTATAGCTTCATCAGAGTCAAACTCAGGAAATAGTTTTGTCCTGCAAACAACAAATAAAGAGAATATCTCACTGCAAACCTGTAAACAAGTGTGCAATAATATGAAACCAAATTTATTCTCATATTCACTTGAATTTCACTGGATGGTGCTAGTGAATACAGGATTTGCTGCTTTTGAAAGAAAACCTTTCATGTTGTGCTTCTATTGATGAGCAGGAAAGTTTAATAAATGAAATGATACAAGTGTCCTACAAACATCTCTGCGCCTTTCTATTCTGCGGATAACATGATAAATCAAAGCCAGTGTTTGGCCTTGATTTTGTCTTTTCAAAAAAATTATTTCTTTTTGCTGTCCACAATATATCTCTCTCAGACCCCTCCTCTCTGTGAGTACACTGCAGGAATGTCAAGGCTTCACTGAAATGTGTGTGTGCACATTTGTTTGTGTATTTCTTGTATCTGAGCAGTGTGTTTCTAGTGTGTCTTTCTAGCTTAAGATCTGCTGTAAAAAAATATTTCCAGGGGACGGTGACCTGACCGTTTGACCAACACTCACCATTTCATTCTGACAAACACATGACAACATTTTTCTGAAAGCTGTCAACCCACACAGTTTGGGAAGGGATTAGATAACCAATGTGTTTCCTGCCTCACTGGAAGACATACTTCCAAACAGGTGTAGGTTTTAGACAAGAGTCAGTGTGTTTCTGGGGGCTCGTGCATGTGCGTGCGTGTGTCTATTGCATATCTGTATGTATCTTTGCATTTGTGCTTTTGTGCCTGTGCACATGTTCAGGGAATAGGTAATGTGTGTTTGAAGTACTGAAGCACCAAGCCAAGTGTTGCATACTGTTGGATGGCTTTGTTGCCAGATGAAACAGAGAAAGAGAGCTGAGAGACAGAGACGGAGCTGAACTTAAGTAACCCTCCTACAGTGTCTCACACTTTACATTTAGCAAGAATTTAACTGAAGAGTTTAACTTTCCTGATCGTCACTGCCTGAACTTCTCCTGAACAGTTGAGCTGTGTCAAGGTAGAAATAACTGCAACTTTCTGAGTGCCTTAACTGCAGTTTCAGATAAACAACACTGTCAGTATTCCAAGCTTATTCATTATGCTTATATAGCAATGCACAGTTACAGTGTGGTGTCCAAACATAATCTTTCTCTCACAGAGGCTGCTTTCCAGTAGTATCAGTATTTCTGTATGTGCATGGGTGTGCATGAATGCATAAATCTAAGTGTGTAGGATAATCTTTTGTCCATATTAAAAGCCTGAAACAGTGTAACTATACTTTCTTTTTCCAGTGTGATGGTGCATAAAAAAAAATGTCACCATCTTCACAAACCCAGATAGCTGACATTGTGCAACAACACTCAGTGTTTCATCTGCATATTACCATACATATTTTGAATTTGTCTACATTCCAAATATTAATTCTTCATCTATTAAGGCTTGTCAAAAATATCTACAAGAAGAATTCTTTTACAGAATCCTGTTTCCAACTGCAGGTAAATGTCAACAGTATTTTATGTTTCAGTTTTGGAATCATGAGTCATGCACTATAGTTTGAGTTCATGAAAAAGGTTTGGGTGAGGGGGAGATACTCTCATATTCAACTGATTTACTTTCCCCACCGCGGCATGCACTTTTATGCACAGTGGGGCTCTTTTAGCATAACCTTGATCCATGATTGAGGGCTGACTTTAATCCACTGTGTCGGAGCTAAAGGTGTTGCACAAGCACTTTCTTTATCTAATTTTATCACATATTCTTCTCATCCTTATGCGGGTTTATAACCCTACTTGAACTTAAAAGTAAGCTATATTAAAATGAGACTAATGGTTCAATTCATTTGAAATAGACGTGGAGATTGTAAGTGATTTTACTTCCATTTGAATTCACTGATTCAATTATTTAAAAAGTTAAAGTTACAACACAAATTGGCTTATTATCTTATTAACCTATTTATCTTACTTTGGGAGAAAGGTACTATTTTTTAAAGGAATTGTTCTTTAGTTTTTACACTTGAGTTTCTGTATGGATTAAACAAACAAAATGTAATGTGTTAATTAGTGATCTTCAGAGGTGTCGGTCGGTAGTTTTTATTATCTTCTAGCTGCTTTCCCTTATTTCCAACCTGGGTGCTAAGCTAAGCTAACCATCCACAGGTGGTTGCTTCATATTTACCATACAGATAGTGAGAGGTATATCGATCTTCTCATCTTACTCTCTGGCAGACTCTCTGCCAGAAAGCAATAAGCTAAACATTTTTGAAAATGTCAAACTATTCCTTCAAGTAAAATGATGCCACATCTAGTGAGGTGTCTCATTGTCAAAGATGGTATGGCCAGATGGTAGAATTTTGTTTACAGGATTAAACTTCACTTCACATTACATCATCATTATATACTAAATACGATGATAGATTATTGTGTTGAATACTAAATGGGCACCTAAGGGAAGTTGCTTCTTTCAATCCAAACTGGTCTCATTCTTGTCCAGTGTTCTTGTGTAACCTGGCTTACACACACGCACACACACACACACACACACACACACACGCACGCACACACACACACACGGTAAAATAAACCTGTTTTTAAAAAAGTAATAGTTACTTTGTCAGCCTCCCTCTCCCCTGGTTTTTTCCCCTTCACTTGCTAACATGTGGATGGCTACAGTGGTGAAGATGAGGTGGATGAATAAATCCACTGGTTTATCACTCTCAGCATGTGGTCCTGTTTATAGGCAGCCTGTGAGGGATTTCAAATCGACTCGGCTCTGGCTCTGGGTTTCTATTGTTAGACCCGAAGAGATTGGGTACCTTTCTTTTCTCTCCTTCATATTCCTGACTACATTTTCTCAGTTCCCCCCTCTCCTATTCTCCCTTCCTCTCTGCTCATAAAAGGCTGTTAAAATATACTTCTTAAAATATGAAGTAGCTGGAGTGCACTTGTTTTGATGTGTTAATGTAATTTTACTATTTTGATTCTCTCTTACCTCCCTCATCAGCACAATTTTCAACCGCAGCTGTTTTCAGAGAAAAAGCTCTGATAAACCAACTGTATGCTACTGGCCCCTGTACAAAATGGCAGACAGACAAAGTTAGCAACTAACATGATGGAGCCTTTAGCAGACGCAAAGGGCTTAGAAGAACTGCAGAGTCAGGTGTTAATTTTCTGTGAGATTGTTGCTATGACCAACATCTTTTGAATTAAACATCAGTCAATTGATCGATTAGTAATATCAAAATATTGATTGAAGCACCCTGAACCCTAAAGTAGTCCCAATTCAAAATGACAGAGGGATCAAATCTTGATTATCTTATTTTTTCTGTCATCTCGTCTCTCCATTCCTCCGCTGACCAGAGGACGCTAAGGGGACTGTTAAAATTCTCCCCATGGTGGAGTAACAAAGTGATCGATGGTCAGATGAAGGTAAGGGCCTGTCACATAATTCATCACAGAAAAATACAGAGAAAGGAGAAGGATGGATGGTCAGGTCTCATACAAGGAAATGTCACTGCATCCCAGACAACACAGGACGAGAATACAGATAAATAATCTGTCCCAATAATCTTAACAGGTCATTGCAAAATCCTTAAAAGCCATTAATGCAAAAGTCACTCATTTGTCATGAACTTAGTGGATTCTTACATGAAGAGTTTAACACAAGAGCTGTCAGTGTTCAGTATTTTATTTTTTGACAGAAATGGGAACATTCTGAAATGAAATGGTCAGGCAATGACGTCATCAGTAAGTGACAAAGATGACTTGGGTCCTAATGGGGAACTATACTGTATGGCCTACTTCACATTAAGAATTTAGCCCTGAATATCTATTAATCTGCACGATAGACTCCACAAGTCAAATATTTATTAGCTCTGATTAGGAAATTCATATTTTAGATAAGACTGTCTCATTCCTCTCAGCTCATAAATATTCATACCATTTCAGATGATAACCTCAGAAGATTTCAGACTAGACAGCTTCTCTGTCAAAGATTCTGCTGTCCAGACGTGTAACGTATCTTAAAAAGTTTCTTTGAACTTCATTTCATTGAATTTTTAAGATTTGGTCGATGATTATGTCAGACACTTGTTTGCATTTGAGTCAAACTACAATCCTGGTGGGTTTCTGCCTGTTATTGTTCAATGCTTGATAAATATTATACGTGTGTGTGTGTGTGTGTGTGTGTGCGTGTGTGTGTGTGTGTGTGTGTGTGGTTAAATTTGAGCAGTGCAGATGAGGAGGCCTGGGAATTCTCTTGGGGGCAGATACAATCTTCAGGAGCAGCATGAAAAGAGAGCAGAGATAAAGAGGATGGTGTTTGCCAAATTAGCCTGAGATCTGATTGGATTGACTGAAGCTAGTCTGTGTGTGGTCACATTGTGTGCATGTGTGTGAATGATTGTGTGATTATGTGTGTGCGCTCATTGGGAAAGTGGTGTCTTTACAAGTTGAAGAGACCTCCTATTGGACTATACGGGTCATGGGAACCTGCTCTCTCAGGGTCTCCATTGGCCATCTCATCACACACACCCACACCCACACCCACACACACACACACACACACACACACACACACACACACACACACACACACACACACATACACACATCAGAGGTTGTAGTGTGACATGGTGCTTCTCCCAGTTGCTCTGTCTCCCAGTATCAACACTCCCCTCTAGAGCAGATTACCACCTCTTGTTTTTGCCAACTGGTTAACAGTTATACATGCCTTAACCTGTATTCAAGACCCCGAGGACCAGTGACTGGTCCCACACTTTGAGCTACATAGGTGTCTATGTAGCTTATGTCATTCCATATGGGTGTCCATAGGTGGCAGAGTAATGCTGCCACATATCAAAACACTCGAAACACAGGATTACACAGTCTGAACAAGAAATACACAAAATATGGAACCAAGCGAATCATTTCCTGTTACATAGCTCAAACTACATTATAACATTCCAATCAGGACCGGGAACTCCTCTTCTTCAAAGACTCTTTGCTCAGTGTAAACAAATGGGTAAGGAAAGGCAAAATGTTTGACATCAAAAATGATTATCCCTCTTAAATCAGCTGACAATATGATGCATTACCGCAATTAAGCTCATTTTGGGGGGTCGGATGATTTGCAATCCATTAAGCAATATGCAAATAGCCGTGTTTGTTTGGGGAGGTTGGGGAAGGATGGAGGCAGAGAGAGAGAGGGGATGGAAGGAGAGGGAAGAAAAGAAGAATTTGGTATAATTGGCCAGGCTACTATCCTCTGCTGTGGGCCTAATGAGGTCTACACATACAGACAGATACACGCACATCACACAGAATCTCAGACGTCAACTGCGCTGGTTGGTTGGCCTTTAGTATGCAAAAGCGCTTTTCTTTATAATCAATACAACTCGACAGGGCAAAGTTTGAGGGGGTTTGGGACATGTTTTTGTATGTTCACTCCGGGTTTGTTGTCTTGAATTTTTATAAATATTCTAAATTGCGTGTTTGTGTGTATGCATGTGTGTAAGTACATTAGGCGTAAGTGATGGGGACATCGAGTAGCACACTTGGGGGCTTACTTCTGTTTAATAAAACAAAGCACTCAATTGATGGTTCAGCAAAGAAGTACAAGCAACAAAGAAAAGAAAAGAAATAATCAGACTGATTTGCAAATAAAAAGGTCCCGTAGAACACTAGCGTCGGGTGATTTTCACCCACGTGATTGTGGTCACGTGATTTTCATTGTGTTGCAGCTGTTTGAGTTGCGTGGGTCCTTGGGTAGCTTCAGTCTTCTCACTGACGCCATCGAAGGTAGGCCTGTCTCCCTGCTCCCATCCTTGGTTTTTTCAATAGGCACGTGTTCGGGTGATTTTCACCCAACGTTATTAACGGTGGATATTACCTTTGCATGGAGACTGTGCCTTCACCGGACAAGGCTCCAATGTCCAAGGAACGGGTGGACCGAAGAACAAGTTCCCAGCTCCATTATTGTTTCCCTAACTTTTTATAGGGTCCCCCCCATGATACCTTTTTTTCATTTTATGATACGTTTTATAGGGGAAAATAAAAGAAGAGCACTTCAATTTGCCATTTATTGTTAAATTGTAATATATTTTGATGAGAAGTATTTTTTATCGGGTACATTATATCAGATAAAATATACCTGACGTTAGTGATGGTGTTGCTAAGTGTTACGTTTGTGTTCTAGGGTTAAGAACATCACCTGGCTTCCCTTTGGACTCCCTCTCTGCTTTTGCACAGAGAGAGTAAGTGTACGACCTGTAATAAGCTAATCCGTGTGCAGCCATGGTCAGGTCTGCTCAGGTGGACTGTGTTCTCTCAGGCTGAACCATCACTGCGCTGTCGCCTCTCCAGCACTTAATGACTTTCTGCTTCGTGGACAACTTGGGCCAGAGAGATTACATATAAAAAAAAAGATGGAGGGAGGGAGAAGGACAGAGAAAGACAAAGAAAGTGAGTGTGAGAAAGAGAGGCGGGGGGCCGAGCGGTGAAGCATGCCATGTTCTCAAAAGGTGGTGTAAATTAGTTCAGACTGGTGTTGATCTTGATTACTGATCGGTCCTGGTCCTGCTCTGCCCTCCACTATCCAGCCAACAGTAAACTGAACATCTGGGCAAACTTAATCTTACCAACAAATCAATATTTTTTCTCTGGTGAGTTTACAAAAGCAAGACAGAGGAGGGCTGAGCCTCCAGTGACACTAAATGTCACTTTGCTTAGAATTTCACAGAACCGTCCGAATGACCAATGCTACATCATTGTCTACTCTTTAATATTCAAAACAATCAGGCATCAGTGTTTTTTGGTGGAACACAAAGTAATATCATTGTTAAAACAGCCAACAAGTATGACATTAAGGGACTGACTTCAGGGTGACTTTTGTATGGATTCAACAAGCAAGATGCAACGTTTTAATTAGTGATCTTTAGAGGTGCTAGTAGTCAGTTTTTTTTTTGCCCCGTTTCCAGTTTTTATGCTAACCTAAGCCAACTGCTAGATTCATATTTAATGTACACACTTGTGTGTTATCAAGCGGCAACCTTCGGTTCTGAAAAGTGAAGCCAGTTCGGAAGTGCATTGACTTGCATTCTTTCTAATTGCTCTGGTTGCAAAAAGAAGTCTTATTACCCTACTTTTTACTTGATTTATTACTTCAGTAAACATTGTAAACATGACTTGTTGGTGTTAATAGTTAGTTTCAAGTCTTCTTCAATACAGCATGATGTTCATTTAGTAAATTATGGTCCCATTCAGAGTGAACAAGTTGATGAGCATGGGTGCATGGCTGCCTTGTGATGGACAGGTTGCTTCCAGTGTTATCCGGTCTGGGAGGTTATCTTAGAACTTTAACCCTTTCAAGGTGTGTTTTCAGTTCATGAAAAGTAACTGTAACACTTAGGTTGTCTAAAAGTATCTTATTCAGTGTTTGGTTGTACTGAGCTTCACCCTCTCCAGTCCCTTACTGATGCAAAAAGCCAAAAACCAAGACTACGTACAAAATTTCAATCTTGAGGCTTCATAACAGCATTCTACAAACCACTGAGTGACGTCACGGTGACAACGTTCACTTCTTAAAAACAAACATGTATGTTATTGATCTTCTAATCAAACTCTCTGCAAGAAAAAGAATAAGCTAATGTCCCCAAAACAATGCCTTTAACAGATATAACACATTTTTAATAGTGTAACAAGGTACAACTATCACGTCTGTAATGTTGATGGCAGCATTAAGGACTGTTGCTCAATGTAATCTTGAACAAGGCTATTAGAAAAATATATATGGAATATATTTGGGTCAAGGTGCGACATCTTTACAATTAAACAACTATTAAGAGTGTTGAAAAGGTCAGGGCATATTTTCTCTAAGTTCTGTCTCATTAGTATTTAAGTGTTGATTGTTCAGAATGATACTGAACTTTTCCCCAAAGTTTCCTAACCTTCACATAACTTTGAGAATCTCCACAGCGCTCAACTGGTGTTATCCATAGGGTCTGTAAACTGCAGAAGTCTAGATTACACAGAAAGTTTGTTGACAGCAGGTCCCAGTCAACAAGTGTCTTATTGTAACGTGGAGATGTTGTGTGCACTGTGGGACCGATGTGGAGGACTCAGGGCAAAGCAGATGTCAAACCAGTCTTAATGAATCTCTGCCAACAGCCAGATGCCAGCTGCTCTCAAAGTTATTGTTGTCAGAATGTTTTCTCTAAAGTTGCCAAAGTATAGCTTGTTTGCAACCCTCACAAAAAATATATCAGATGTTTTCAACCGTGAGGTGCCGCCGTCCTGTGGCATTGTGTCAAAGACCCTCATAACCCTCGCTGATGCAAATGTATCACCCTACCCGAATATGGAACCCCACTAACCAATGCCAGTGTGATTTCAATATCAGATGGCTCAGTCTAATAACAATACTTCCATTATGCAAACAGATGTTCCTTACAAAAATGGATCCAGATCTGAGCAGCACTGTAGATCTAATGCTTGTAAAATAAATTAAATAAATGTTCTTCATTGCCTCGTCCTCCCTTGCCTCCTTTCTCCTCTTGGGCCAATTACAGGCCGAGTGGAATTTGTTCCGTCTCTGTGCATCTCTCTTGCTGTGACCCCTGGGCTCATTCTCATGCTAAAGTACTTTTCATTTGCTAACGACGTGGCACGGCTTCAGTCGGCCTGTCTGAATATGTATGGGGGCCGTGAGGAGAGAACAGGTTTTATGGAGATGCGGATCCATCGCTGTCGCTTTTGCTCCCATAGTCGGCTCCATTACTGATGACCCTGCACACAGTAGGCGACTGAGTGTGTTTGAGTTTGTTGCTAGTTGTGTGTGTGTGTGTGTGTGTGTGTGTGTGTGTGTGTGTGTGTGTGTGTGCCAGTGTCTGTCTGCGTGGGTACCTGTGTCTGTACATGTGTGTGTGGATGTGTGTGTATGGTAACCCCTCATTTAGTTGCCCCTCATTCGGTCATTACATCCACTAATGCAGAGTATGCATGGCTTTACTCATAATAGCACTTCTCTGATATGCAAAATGAGCTCTCTGCTGCACCTGGCATCCAGACACACTCTTCTCATCAGCAACTGTCTCCTCACCCTAATTTGCTTCCTGTTCAAATGTAATAGGAAACCACTCATACAGGAAAATGGTTTGTTTTGTCTGCTTTGATAATAATGTGGTAAGGGCTGAATGTGTCTGTGTGTGGAACAAAGGCTTTGTTTAGGTGCAGACAACGGGAAATTGGAAAATAGGAAGAAGGCTACAGTTGGGGATAATAGTGTTGCTACAGGTGTGTTAAATTTTGCACATACTAATATTGGTATATATTTTTTTTCTTTTGTCTGCACCAATAATGAACACATCAGTGTTACAATCAAGTAAGCCAATTTATACAGGAGGATGTTGATGACAAGCCCTTGGTTTGGCAAATGTATTAACTACGCTAAATCATCTTCAATACATGTGATAATTAATCATCCAGCGACGTTTCTATCAGCCACCGTGTCTTTAAGTGTATGTGTGCTCATGTACCTGTGTGCCTGTGTGTCTGTGTGCTCATGTGTTTGTGTGGGCAGAAGATAGAACAGAAGGTGTGAAAAGCGGATGTGACCAGAGGCTGCAGATAAGACAGTCAAGGCTGTCTATCCACACCTCTCTTTTCTCCCTTCTCTTCTCCTTTTCTCAATCTAAATAAGATCAGTTAGGTGTTTAAAGTTTTGGCAGCAGCCAAGTCCTCGTTTCCCCTCCTAATCGATGACTTATGCCTGGCAATAAGAGCACTGCGCTGTTAAGTTGCACCTCAGGGGGTGGAGCAAGGTGGATTTATAAATGAGGACGGATCAAATTAAACGAAATTGGAGTGAGGAAAGCCAATATTACTCAAAATAACTCAAAGGGAAATTCAAATCCCTTCAAGGTTTGTTTAGGTTTAACATTAGGTCTATCATAAGCCTGGGTATAACTTTAGCTTGTCCCCATGAATTGAGGATAAGTCATTTTAGAATTTTGGTTCAGAACATTCATTGCAAGACTACTTCTTCAATGAGTCTGTAATAAGGTGTATGTCCATGGTAGCTCTGCTGTATGTGTGTCAGATTGCAAAGGAGGAACAAACCCTGCATACCTATCTAAAAACAGGTTGGGAAGGGACACATCACCATGACAACACAGGGAGGAGTAGGATGTACGCCATTAAAAAGATAGAAGCAATGTTGTGTCTCCAATGTGGACACAAAAACATACATTTGTGTAATTTTTGTATGGATGAAATAAAGCGAATACACAAAAATGCACATACACAACCGCATGACACATGCACATGCACTTCTTCTTCCTCCAACACACACCCACCAAGCACACACTTTTCTGTAATCCATTTATTCAGTCCTTGCCTAATTTGCCACAGCGATGACGAACTGAAGTAATTTCCTCCACATCTTTTTATTCCAGTTCAATGAACTCTTAAACAATTCAGCTTGAGCTTTGATTACTTGCTGCTTATTTGCATAATCTTAGTTCAAGCCAATATGTCCTTTTGCCAGTAGAGTTAAGGCAACCTGAGAAGAAATATTAAAACCACAGGC
The DNA here is from genome assembly GCA_016806645.1 of Ophiodon elongatus. Taxonomy (NCBI): domain Eukaryota; kingdom Metazoa; phylum Chordata; class Actinopteri; order Perciformes; family Hexagrammidae; genus Ophiodon; species Ophiodon elongatus. The sequence continues at coordinate 663,339 of JACSYO010000489.1, read as the reverse complement.
ACAGGTCACATATTTATTACATTTATCCCGACAACAAATTCCTTATGACTTAATCAGTGGTGTTTGCATGCATGCCATAATCATCAGCCGCTTTGTACTCATTAAAACGATTTATCATTTTGACAATAGTTTACTTAAGGGGAGTGTGTTAAAATCAACAGTGTAATGCTGTGAATATAATTTGGCAACTGTTATCAGTGTGAGCCAAACATGTGAAGTGAGATTCAACACACAGATAATAGGGACATCTAGTGGTCACTTAGGAGAATGAAGAGGCTTGTGCATTGAGTACGTGGATGGAAACCTGTGCTGGTGACAAACAAAAGCACTGCTTATTTCTCAGTTTAACAATTTTGCTCCCAAAGAGTGTTCAAGACTTTCTCTCCAGCATTTCAGCTTTGATTCTACTTTGTGTTTTTTTCACAGGCAAGCCAATAAGCCCTTTTCTTCTTCTCTACATCTTTCTCTTTCGTGTCTTTTATCACTGCATGTACACACACACACACACACACACACACACAAACACACACACACACACACACACACACACACACACACACACACACAAAACCACACACACACACAAAACCACACACACACACACACACACACACACACACACACACACACACACACACACACACAGTGTCTTTAGCCCTGGGAAGGCTGGTTTTCCTCTGTGACATCAAATTTATTTAATCAATCCAGCACAACCCCAGCTGTCCAACATGAAGTGTTTCCCAATTATCTTAATGTGATTTGCTCCCTGCTGTTGGCTGCTCCACCACTGATTACAATGTAATAAGATAGCGAGTGTACACAGAAACACACACACACACATACACACACAGGCACATAAAATATTTTTCTGTCTTCTCTGCACCCCTGTCATCGGATAGCCAGTGTGAGTAATGACAGGACAAGCTGTGACAAAGGGGGTACGAGGAGACATATACCCCAGGAGAGGAAGGATGGTGGGATGGAGGGACAGGATGGATGGAGGGATAAAAAGGCAGACAGATACAGAGCTTTTCAGGCCCCAGCGGAGCAAGGAGCAGTGGTTCCACTGTCATCAAAACCACAGCGCGTCCTGCAGGACGGCAGGGCAGACATCATCCTAACAATGTGGTGACAGTTCAGACGAGATGTTAAATACACATTAGGAGGCACGTCACAACCCCTACAGGGAATAGAGGTACAGATGGAATAGAAGAAGACAGAACGAGATGACAGATCGGTATATCAATGCCTTAGCCTCAGAGGTCTTATGAATCCCAGCAGACGACACTGAGTCTCTCAGTCCCTCCCTTTGGTTTAATCCTAAAAGGTAGCATGTAGGAGAGGTGACAGTTTGGGCGCCTAAATAACTCTGTGATGACAGTGTGAACTCAGGTCAGATGAAAAAGACAGTATCCGGGAAATGGTGGTTCTGAGGTGCAGAGATGTGAACATATAGCACAGTGCCTTTTGTGTAGAAGATCACACAGCTGACAGTGTGAGCAGTGCAGTGGGTCTGCTGTCAGCAGAGTGGCTCCATGACAAACGAGGGGAAGGAGGGTTAAAAGAGGCAAAAAGTTGTGGTTCTCCTGGGAATTCTTTGAAGACTAGAGCCTAGGAGATGGTCTGACCCCTGGAGCTGCAACCACCACTCCGACCCCCCTTGTAACCTGGGCACAGGAGAGAGGGGAGTGGAGAGAGGATGGAAATTTGATGGTGCTCTGTTTTTGGAGCCTTTAGGCTGCAGAGAGAAATAACATCTCCAAAGCCAAGAGTCTTAGATTAACAACAGAACAGTAAGAAAAGGAAATATAAAGGATGAAAGACTTCATTCATTATGTATTATATACTGTAGATGGTTATTATGTAGATTTGGTACAGCATAATATTATTAATACAATACTAATATTTGATCACAGACAGTACGCGTGTGTGCCTGGGCTTTACTTCTACATTAAATTCAAATATTATTAGAATTATTTTGTGTTTGTGTTATCCACAGGGTGCTGAATTCCATGAGATATGACCCCTATTGAAATCCATAAGACACACTCCTTCACTCTGTTTATTAGAGTTTCTCTCTGCCCTCAGTGCCTTGGCCAGCAACCCTTCACTGATTTTGTCAAAGAGCTCATTAGTAAAACCTCTTCAGTCATTTTCTTGACTTCAATTATTTGTCCAATTAATTTCATGCCCCCTTTTCAGTCGAAACTGTGATATTTATGTTTAATTACTACAGCAACTCTGGCTCAGCGACAGCTTCTTTTGCTTATATATCAACTATTTGAACTTAAGCTGCACTGTTTGGAGCATTTTAAGGGTAATTGGCCCTTTGTTCAAGCCTCACATATTGTATTGCGAAAACAAAAGTGAGTTCTGCGGCAGCTTCATTACTGAACTGTTCTGAACATTCACATTTCGCCTATATCTCATACCAGATGATGATTTCAGTATGTTACATCTGTCAGCATCAACTATAAGCCAGAAAAAAACACTGATTTATCTCCTCACAAGTGTCAGAGATCTTGATTTGAGACCGGCTGCCTGCACAAGAACTATCTGATCTTATGCCGAACTGCCATTATGAAGGTAGAGCACTGACATTATAATGGCGTCCCTGTCCCTGTTTTCAATTTCACACTCAATGGCTTCCATGTGGTAGAGCTTAATTGGGGCATCATCAGGGGAGCCTTTGAATCTGTATGTGTGCATATATAGGTAGGTGTGTGTGTGTGTGTGTGTGTGTGAGAGAGCGAGAGAGCGAGAGTGCTATATACAGAGTTTCACTGTTTTACTGTCAGAGAAGCTTTGCTAAGACTCTTTTATGACTAACACAAAAGCAGGAGTTTTACAGTTCTTCACCCTTACTAAGCACACTTTGCATCCTCTTAAAAAAACATCAATGAGTTTCTGTATCAAAAACGGAAAACCTCTATAATGAAGTAAATATCTGAAAGTAAACGCAACAAAGCAGCATGGCTTTAACTGTGGTTTCTGCACAGTTTTGAGTCATGGGTCTTCAAAGATAATGGTTGAATTGATGTAAGTTATTATAAATAACAAATAATATAAATATATTAACAAGAGAGCAGCGTTTGCACCTTATAATCTGTCTGTGTGACAGATACACTGTTAATAATGATCTCCTGTAGAAAGAAAAAGGGAAGTGAACCCTCTTCTAGATTTCCAGAGGGAGAGAAAAAACAAAGGGAGATAGTTGACTTTAGTGCTGCTGCTTCTGTTTTCTGTGACTCTTTTGGAAGTGTTTATAAAGAGTTAGGTGTCTTCAGCTCAGGATGAGAGACGTTATTAAAATGCTTGAGATGCATATATAAAGAATGTTATAAAATGTTGAGTTTGGACAGCAAAACATGCATCATCCCATCTACTTCTGAACACAAACTTTTTGGATGAAATATCTATTTTACAGTGTTCCAGTTGAGTGATCTGAGTTTGACTGTTTGACCTGACAGGTTCAACCCAGCTCACAGACATCAAACATATCAACCTGGAGCTCTATCACTAAACACACATCAAAAGGTCTCAGTTCTTTTTGGCTACATCTGTCCTTTCATTCCTTCCAGTCACTTCTCAGGCCCAGTGGGACTGTGTCAGCTCTTTGGGATAGGCAGTCAACAGACCATTTCTTTTTTTACAACATTGACATTCATTGACAGTGTCTACCAAATTGCTGCAGCTAAAGTCAGCATGGGTGCAGCTTAGGGGTTTTGTCAAGCTCTAATACAATAGAGATCTATAGTGCTTGCCAAGTCCAGCTCAGCGTCCCTGAATCGTTCAAGAACTTTTTCTCATCGACACCCCTGAAAGCATCAACCATCATTTTCTTTGTACTGTACATTAAGTGATGGTTCATAAAAAAGCTTTACCCAGGTGGCTATGTGTTCAGCTTTTAACAGGGACATGGTGTTACAAACCACAATCCTGATGGACTGTGTACCCACAATTTTACTTTTACGGCTCCATCTTAAGAAAGTAAAACAGATGTTATATACAGACACTCTCCGTACGGATAACCAGGTGGTTCAAGGTTTATACTGTAGCCAGGGCAAAGAGCAAACAGCTGTTTTTGATGTTGTTCAAGCTTTGATGAATAAACAGTGCAAAAGTGCAATGCCCCACACAAACTGTGCTGCAGATGTAAAGTTAGTTAACATTCATATACTAAGCCTAAATAGTTAGAAAGGAAATGCAACTTGTTTTGCTCAATTTCACATTTTTATTGTATAAAAAGCTTAAATATTCCCTCTCATTGGTGAATCCATCATTCAAATGCATCTTGCAAAGCCACACACAGGAATTCAAAATTGAAGTTTAAATTCCATCTTAAGATTCAACAAAGTTACCTAAAATATGTATATAAAATGATGTTGTTTGAATTTGGTGCACCCACAAAAATGAAATCCTGGTTTTAAATATTCTGCTCGGTTCAAATAAATAATTCTACATTTTGGGGAATACCGTTCTCCTTCATACCTGTACATAGACTGTATTTAAAGAAAACCAAATTTGCTTACCAGCACCTGTATGCTCACTAATTAACACATTATATCTCAATTGTTAACTCCATACAAAAATGGAAGTGTGACATCAAGATATCACTGAACCCGGCCAAGAAATATTCCTGCACATAGCCCCCCTCTGATACCAATGCTTTGACACTTAGTGAGCTTTAGAGGTATGGTTAGGAGGCTCTTGCTACCTTTGGACTATCTGTTTCCCCCATTGTATTCCGTTTTTAAAGCTAAGCTTAACCTTTCCTGGCTGAAGCCTTAAATTTAACATATTAATAAATGAGTGGTATCACCCTTCTCATCAAACTCTTGCCAAGAAATAAAATGTGTTTTCCAAAATGTCTCACTCCTGTGAGTCTAAGATGCAGTTTATATGCTGGAACAAGCTAATGCAGCACAAATATACAATGTGCATGTGACATTGTTGATGTTTTACGGGCTTTGGCACTTACTTGAAGAAATTCGAGGGCAACATCAGGGTTGGATAAGGGCATAGACCCCATCAGTGTATGAAAAGGGTAAGTATCCAACATTTTATACAATGTATACACTGTATTTTGGACGGTTGAATTGACAGCATGTTCCACACTGCCTCAGACCTGCACAAGAGCTGACGGTAATGGAGATGCTATGAAAACAATCTACTCCATGACTTGGATTCTATCACACTAAAACACATAATATACACACATTTGCAGTAAAGATGTATGATGAAAGGAGGATGTGTCACATATGATGATACGGTACATTAACCATAGCTACCAGCTGTATTCATTAGAAGGGCCTGACAAAAACAGCTTAAAGAGAGGGACAGAAAGGCAGGCAGAGATTTAGGCTACTTGAGAGCGAAGTCATAAACAGCAGGGGAGTGTGCATTTACAGACCTGCCGTGTTCTTTCATTCAGCCAATGTGTCAGTGGAACAGGTGTGGTGTATCAAGCTGCGCATGACTAAACATGAATGCTATAATAATTTCCAGAGCTATTCCCTGAAAAATGCGACCATGTTTTCCTGCATGTGCATGAGAGCATGCATCTGCGTGTTGTGTGCGTATGCACATGAAGGCAGGAAGCTAATCAAATAAAATGCATTCCATATTAATGTGATTTATTACTGCTGTGTAGCCAAATTCTGATCTTGCAGACCGTCAGCAGAGGAATGAATCTATTTCAATTCTAACTAACGATACATGCCACGGGCCCCAGGATGTGTTGTTTTCCTCTTTGCTGACAGCCTGTGTTCTTCTAGTCTGCCCCAAGGGATTGTGGGATTGAAAAAGTCTGCTCTAGTTTTAGTGAGAATGATGAATGTGAACACAGTATCTCGTTAGAATAAAATGTGTTAGGGTAAGTTAGATATCAAGAGAGCAAGGATTAGATGACACAATCTTTGTATCCTCCTAAAAATAAATTATAATTTAGTGAATAAAGTGGCCACGTCATATAGTTTATTTTGAATATATTATTTAATGGTCATATTTGAAATTTGCATATAGCAACAAATTTAAAAGTTAAGAGTAGAAAAATAAAACTGAGAAAGCAATGTCAAAGAAGACACTGGAAAACAGTCCTGCAATAAAATATAAAAATGTTATCCATGTTTCTTCTATTCCACAGTCAGAGGGAGAACATGTTGTGAAGCTGGCAGAATATCAGTCATATCAGCTTACTGTGTTCATCAGAATATTGTTACATATTGGAGAGAGCCATGTTGTAACCTTGGAAACAAGGGGTCATACTAAAGTTACAAACCACAGCATGAAGGAAATCCCACAATCATAATCTTAGCAAAAGGGATATTTGAAAAACATGCTTCTTATGTTTTTTCCTGTTACTGCATGTCAGTCATCATGAGGTTTCCCGACAGGATGGGTCCAAATTTCAGTGAATTCAGCCCTAAACTGGCGGTTGCTGTGGCAACATTATTGTCTTGTCCTATCGCCTTTGCTATTTTACAAAGGTCATATATTATGTGGTGGCAATTCCCAAAGTCAGAGATTACGAGACCTTGATACTACAATATGTTGGAAACAATGAACGCTTTAAACATACATTCATGGGACCTCACGCCAGTGACCTCATGATTGATTACCAGCCTCAGGCTGTCCCTATGTCTGAACTTCCTGGTTTTTAAGTTTCGCTTCCTGCGAGGATCGGTACTTTTTGTGATGTGATTAACTCACCAGAATGAAGTAATGATTCATGCTGGGGTCTTCAGACAGGTAGAGGTTAGACCAGAGATTAGAGACAGTTTCCCAGGTGGTCTGGTTTAGAGGGTGAGAAGGCTAAAAGGTGGGGTTGAGGGGGCTGTCGGAAAGCCACTGGTTATTTGTTGGGGTTTAAGGTTAAGGTCTGGTTTGAGGCCAGATGAATGGTAGGTTGGGCTTGAAAGGGCTATCCGTTTCCTTGGAAGGGAAAAGGGTTAGTAAAAATGTAGAGCTCTTTAGTTTATTAGTGTCTTAATTAAGATGGGAGGATCCAACTTTTTAAACCTCCAGAGATTCTAAAACATTTGACATTGATGGAAACACAGTTATTTGCTTTCTTACTGAGAGTAAGACAAAAATTTGCGTAACTTATCATGAAGGCTGGAAGCAGTGTGAAACAACTAGCCTGGCTGTCAGCACCTCTAAAGCTCACTAGTTAAGACAATACATACCGGTATTCTTTGTTTAATACGTTATATATTAGGGGAAGGCTAGCTGTTTTATATTTAGCTGTAAATATTTACTATATAGACATCATATTGGTGTTGATCCGCTCAACTAATTCTCAGAAGGAAAGTATTAAGTATGTTTCCTAAAATGTCAAACTATTCCTTTGAGCTAAATATGTTCACAGGTATACATATATTTAAGGTTGCCTTACTCGTTGGCATTTTGTGTCTTATTTCTTAATATCCTGAGAATCTATGAGAATCACAAAGCTTCCTTCTTTCAATTAAACACACATAGAGTATATGTGTCCACCATATGTAGCTTCCTCTTTTCTGTCTGTCCATCTCTCTCTTGAAACCCAATGCCCCCATATGACCCTGTTAGCTTGCTAATTGAGTTCCTTCCGTTTATAACCATATGGTATTGGTTTCAGTTGCACTGCTCCAATCTAATGAGCAATCCCATGCGGAAAAAAATAAAACCCTTTAGATTTATAACCGGCTTCTTCTAGTGATTGTAAGGAATGACCCCTGTGATTTAAAAAGGTTAAAAATTCAGTGCAAGCTAGCACAAACTGAGCTAATGGCCATTACCGCAAATGAAAAGCAGATAAGAAAGGTTTCATTGTCCAAACTTCATCACCCCTTTCTCTCCTCTCTCTTTATTGCCCATTTCTCTTATTATGGATGTCAAAGTCAGATAGCTTAGTTAATAGTGCCCAGACTCCAAGTGCTACCAATACACAACAAGTCTTCAGTTACAGCAATTTATTCATACATCAGGATTACAATGTAATATGATTACCAAAGAAGTAGCAAGTAACTTCCAAATATTTGCCATGTTGCGTTAATAATCAAAGGACTACAGTGGCTGTAATTCAGTTTGAGTCCATATCTCTTATTGCATGCTGGCAGTGCTGAAGCTTCATTTTTTCAGGTTTACTCATACCAGATATTTAATATGTGCTTCCACACAGAGATTATTGTTGCACGACACAATTAGGTGTTACCAGCCTGTGACAGTGTGGAAGAGGGAGGTGCGCTAACACGGAGCAATAGAGAAAATGGTGCCGTAGAGTGAAATTCCTCATTTAAAACATTGAGCTGCTACTTTTATCGGTCCCATATGCAGCCACACACACATAGACGCAAAGGCAACAATTTGCTTCCTGTTTCAGCACCAACACCCTGCAGGTTAATAAGCATCATGGTGGATGGAGACCCTGCCACTACTTCTAGCATATATCCCTGGCTTGTCCCAGTGCCACTTTCACTTCACAGTGAGTCATTGTACCAATCACTCCTCATTTCCTCTTCAGCGAATGCTTGAGCTGTGTGGTAGCAGTCAGAGTGCAGTATCCAGCAGCGTGACACAGCACTCATTATGGCCTAATGGAGGTGAAGGTGTTTTTATGGCTCAGTCTGGCCCATTCAGCCAGTCAGGTGCCACACAAGTCTCTCTCTGGGGGCCTTATTACGAATGTCCTCGCACCAATACTTACAGATACACACATACACATACACCTGGATTTACTCATGTCTCTCACCTCGCTGAGATCCTGGGGTTTTGCACCCTTCCACCCAAAACTTTGTTATGTGCCTCCATCATGGGCCCCAATCGAACCACTGCAGTGGCATGGCTTTTATTGAAACTCCTAACTGCTGCAAATTGTTTCCAATTAGTCTAAATTGGTCTGTTAAATCTTAGGTTTATAGTGGAAGTAAGTGACTTTGTGAATCACCTCTGCATGTATTGTGACCATATTAGTATAAAACGTCTTTGTAACGATGCTGAGGTTCCACAATTATCAGATTGTTTTGGTAATTGGGTGCTTAACTGCTCTCAATTGTTCTTAATGGTTTGAAATACTGTAATAGTGTGTTGTGGCTTCCAATAGGCCAGCCAGCACCAGATATCAAAACTGAGTGTTCCCCAAAGTGAAGCGTAGATTAAAAACACACCTGAGGTAAGACTTTTGGGATATGGAGGTCACGCTTCACTGGCACGCACATTATCGGCAATACGTTCCTCTGAGACCTAATGAAAGTCATGTAAATGCATTCCATTGTTATCATGAATAGGTGCAGAAATACAAGCCCAATAATAACTGGCTGAATGGGAGAGTCAGTGGTGCGGTAAAGAAGATTAGAACTAACAGCAGAGTTGATGCTGTAATTTGATCACATTTTCCAGCTTTGGCTATGCTGGTACGTCTTTTTAAACTTCCAGTGAAGGGATGACAGGGGGGACTTTGTTTCTTGATAATGTTAAATAGAATCACAGAGTTTCTGGTATTTGTTGATAGGATTCAACAAGGACAAAAGAGAAAAAATGACAGAAAGAAAGGTCATTGACATGCTGATGGTCTTCAAACCTAACTGTTTACAGTACTTCAGTGAGGTTAATCGTAGAATCCATCTCCCTTTCTATTTTGTGCTTTTTCTACTCTGTCTGCCTCTCTCTTGCTCTCCGAGCTCTAGCTCTTTATGCTTCAATGACCACAATTACAAGCTGAAGCCAGCACAGGATGCGGCAGTGATTTAAAATGATTCATTTAGGGAATGCAGAGAGCTGACACACTGAAACACATACTCCCACTGCAGCCCAGCATCCCACCCACATACACTGAAAAAGACTAAATGTAGAGCTGCACTAATACTGTAAATAATCCAAGCAGGTATTGATTGAGTACACTCATATCTATTCCAAAGAACCACATTGAAAATGTTGCCCTTTTAGTTCTTAGTGGGGTTTTTTTCTAGGGTTATCACACACAAGCATAATGCATTTGCTTACAGACCTAAAAACACTGTTTACTCTGGCCTGTCAAATCTTGACTCCATCTTTAAAGGCGACCTGTCTCAATGTTTGTAAATGTGGGACCACCTCAGGGGACGAGCTCCCCCCGTCTGACTGAGTGAACTGTGATGTTTGATAAGCTTTGAGAATGCTGCAGTAAATTCAGTCAAGTTGGGCCACAGGCATTGCTATGTCTCTATCTATCCTACCCCCACTATTTGATGGCCTGAAGGTGTAGATATGAATCAGATGTCAACAATGTAGCAGTAAAAAAAGGCGGAAATGGAGAGAGCAACGGGAAGGTGAATTAGAGAAAGAGAATGACCTCAGAAAAACCTCCACCATCCCCACTGGCACACAACAATTATGCCTCCTGTCTCCATTTCCTTTCCCTGCAGCCAACATCTGACCCTCTCTGATGACAATACAAAATGAAACTCCTACATGGCCAGAGAATAACATCAAGCCTATTCACTGACAGCTTTCTGTTTGCTTTTGTGTTGTCTCTTTATATTCTGATTCGTATGATTCATGCTATGATATATCACTAAAAAAGCATATACTTTATACTTGTATGTAATTATTTTCAATTTCTACCTGACAGAACACGTAAAATGAGTTGTGAGATACAGTTTAATTATATTGGCTATCGTCTTTGTTCAACACTTGACAGTGAAAGATAATGAGATCAGCAACTGAAAACCACCTGTGTTTGAACCATTACTGTACAATTTGGATTTATTTTCCCCAGTGGGAACAGCTGATCGAGGGAGGAGAGGGTTCCCTGATAAAACGACACATAACACAGCTGTGCCGTATCACACAGATACACACAACACTCGCAAACTACACAAGGGAGGATGTTGTTAAATGTGTTTTGTTCAAAGGCTCGAAGACCATCTGAGGCTGTATGTCAGCCTCCTCCCCTAAAGGTCTAATTTACACTCCTTTACTCTAATTTATCCTTCTATCAGTCTCTCTTTCTGTCTTCTTCTTCTCCCAATAAGTGCTATGGCTTATCCGATGAGATCCACAGATGTTTACTCCACTAGAGAAGAATGTGAAGGCCCATCAAGATCTCAGACAGACGTCAGCATAATTATTTAGTCTGGATACCTTGCCCCCCCCCCAAAAAAAGAAAGGATGTTTTCACAGTTTGTCCGGATTTTACATTAAGGAAAGTACCTTTTTTTGACAGGTTGGAGTGATAGTAGAGGCAGTGTTGGGGTAAAAAACAAAAACAAGATCCACTGTCTATTCTGTAGAATATGAAGCTCAAGCTCACATCCGTGATCTGTAAGTTTGAATTTCTGTTACACCCTTTTCTGTTCATGATTTTTCTTAAAATAACATAACTTTTTACAAATCACGGCAAGATAAGAGCCATCCATTTCCTCGGACAGACACTCCCTCCCTCATAATCGGTACTGTCCTCTGCTCTCCTGCAGACAAAAGATATATGCAAAAGACAAAGTGATGCTGATATTTGCAGTTCTTCACATGGAAACATTTGAGACTACCTGAGTGATACATTTGACTCCCTTTGGTTATTTCCTGCACAGAATCATGTCAGATTCAGAAACAACATGCTTCTTAAACAGTTCACAGTAGAATGTTATGTTCACCAGCTGTGTTTACACCTCATGCATGAGTATGGCATTTTTCTGCTTTAGTGTTTGGATTTTTTTTTTTTTTGTATCTCTTTTTGTTTTTTACTTTCATACAACATGCCTGTTGGTGTCTTACAGTTTCCCGATTCTTCTCTTTTCCCAGCTGCTGTACATTCCACCTGTTTCCACTTTCGGGTCACTTCACTCCTACTGTAGCTTATTGCTCTCGAAGCCACAAAGCTGTGAGTTCCTGCAGAAAATAAATAAATAACCCCACGCTCAGACACTTGACAATCACTTACAAACTCAAAACATAAATAAACAAAATGGAGACAGAGAGGAAAACTTTGAATCCTGCGCCCACGTTCTACCTCTCTGGTTGTATGTTTTTGCTACAGTTGCGGTCTAATGGGCCTACGTGTTTAGTGTTTACCTTTGGCAGTATGGCTTGGTGAATTTTGTGTGTGTGTGTGTGTGTGTGTGTGTGTGTGTGTGTGTGTGCGTGTGTGTGTATATATATGTGTGTGTGTGTGTGTGTGTGTGTGTGTGTGTGTGTGTGTGTGTGTGTGTGCGTGTGTGTGTATATATATGTGTGTGTGTGTGTGTGTGTGTTTGTGTGTGTGTGTGTGTGTGTGTGTGTGTGTGTGTGTGTGTGTGTGTTTATGTATTTGGAAAATGCATTTAATTGGGCTGTGGGTTTTTTGTTTAGACTGTGTAGCTATGATGTTTGAAACTGATTGTTTTCCTCCCGTTTAGTCTGGGAAACGTAGTCTGTTGGTGTTTTGTTTGGGTCACTGTGTGTGTATATTGAAGAAAGAGAGAGTGCTCAATGGAGTGGCTACACAGAAAAGGGTTTTTCTACGCCTGAGATGTACCAGTGTTTGTTTAAAAGTTACAAAACTATTGAGGTGTAAAATGTTTTATGGGAAGTTGCTGGAAAAAATAAGCAAAGATTGGTATGAATGTGGATTGCAGCACATTGCCTTCCTAGCAATGATTGAACATGAACTTAAATCTTTTATTTGAGTAAACATGGAGATAATCCTCCAATTCATATTCTTGTTTGTAAAGCTATGTGTATATTCATATTTGTCATTGTCTAGCATAGATAATTCAAATCTTGGCAGCCATGGAAGGCAGTCTAACACAGAGCATGGCTGTCTTTACTGGCTGATGATTGTTTAATGGTATTCTAAATAATGCTAGCACATTTCCAATGTGGATCATCTTACCAGGCTTACTCACCTGTGTCTGTTTCCCGATGTGAAAGAGTTTGCTGTGGAATCAAAACCTTCCGTGAATTCCGTTATGGCTTATTGATACAGGAAGCAGATTGTACAATGATTATATTAAGGTGGCCAAATAAAATGTAAATTGATATGTTTGTAGGGATCTCCTTCACTTCGGCCTGATTACTCAGGCCGGGAAAGGTGGGGCTGTTCATTTGTCACACTGCTCACATTGTGCATCAATAAATGCCCAAAGAGGGCCAAAAGATCAAGGTATAATTGCTGGCTGTTACAACAATAAAAACAATGGTTTATTAAACTTTTATTGTTCAGTAGATTTAGAATCTGGCAATTAAATGCATCAGATTCTTGTTATAAAGTAAAAAAAAAAAAAAAAAAAAAAAAGATCCTCTGACATGTAACCTCATAAAATGTAAATACTCAAGAAGAAAGAAGCATCTCAAAACTAATCGAAATCATTGCTACACTTAAAGAACTTTCATTTTGTGTTGTTTTGGCCATTCCTGTGGACGAAAGTGTTACTGTTTTTGAGCACCAAAGTCCCTTTAGAAAAACTTTCAATTTACTGCAGCAGGGTCTGACAGTCTGCTCCGTGCAGTCCTGGTTCTGGTTCTGCCATGTCTCCTGCAATACAGCATGGGCCTCCAGCATGGTGTCGGTGTTGGCTCCCAGTGGTGAACAGCGGAGCAGCGAGGAGGTGCGACTGCTGCCAGGCACTGAGCTGAGCTCTCCTGAAGCTTCCAACTGCAGGTCAAAGGCCACATCAGGGTCTGTCCATGAAATCCGACACGGTGGCACCAATGACAAGCGTTAAGGATAACTAATAGGTAATCTTCTCGCTGATGGTCTTGTTTACTTATGCAGGTCATAAAGAAGGATCGGTATTAAAATGAGACTGTCTTATAACCATTTAAAAGTGATTCACAGTAATAAAGTTAACTTTTGCTGCTACAGTTTCATGTTAGGGTGAACATCTCTTTACAGTGAATTTGGTAGAGTTTCAAACAAGCAGAGGGCATGAGTGGTTCACAGTGGAGTTCCTCTGAATGAATGTACTCTCTATACTTACCAGCTACACACTGCAGAGAGACAGTTACAGTTGGATCTATACGTTACAAAGTAAGTGTGTAAAACAGCCATAGTCTTCATGTGATATATATAGCACCCATCACAACACAGTCATAACCTGGATGTATGCTGACAACAGTTTGAATGTTGGCCATTTAGTTTTATTGTTTGCTGTCATTCATCACTTTCACGGTACATTTAAGAGATATATGGTTACCTATCGGGGACTCACTGAGGGAGAAGCTTAGGTAGACTACGAGTGTATATGCTGAAGGTGTCCTGCATGACTGAGAAAATGAGGCACCACTTTATTTACTGCAAGTAGCCAGTAAAATACATATATTCACCTGCTTTTTATTGATCAACATTCATGCTCTGTGTTTTTTTGTAGTGTGCTGCACTTCTGTACATTTGAATTTTCTGGGGATACTCAAAGTCCTTCCATGCTTGTTGACATGTCTAGTTGAGATCTAATTAATGATCCTTATCCTTAATCATTGATAAGTAAGAACCATTGATAATTAGCTCTGCTCCAGTTGTAGTTGGAGCACAAGGAGATTGGTGGCAGCTCACGTAATCAAGATAAGTCAAAATCAGTTCAAGTCTATTGGCACTAAAGCTTGGAGGCTTGCATGCATGCGTGTGTGTCCCACATTGAGTCGAGGCTCCCTGGGTGACCAAGCCTGGCCGTCTGCCCTCTCGCTGGAGATCTTCACGATTACTGTTAGAAATTACTCACAGATTGCACTGCATTCTGTATCTTAACATGCACTACGTGTGTGAATGTGCACAAGGCCCTCTCCCACATGAATACCACAAGCATCTGAGAAAAGCTGTTTCCTTCTCTAAACAATTTAAGACTGCGGACCTAGTAATGGAACATTAATGCCCACGTTTATAAGAATTACTGCCCTCTCACCTCATTTAATTCCAGAGCGTTTCACCCTACTGGAGACTATAACTTAATCTTCAATGTTTTACCAACTGCCAAGTGCTTTAACAAAACTTTAAGAGGATGAGACAGGGGATATGGACCAAAAACTCTGATGTGATATATTGGCCACTTACAAATCCCAAACACATAATGTACAAGTAAAAGTGTTTCCAATTTGTTAAGAGTTAATCCCTCAGAATGAGAGAATATTTTGCATCCTTGTAGAGACATTTCTGCTGCTCCATGACTTCAGATAATGTATTCTTGCTCCTGATCTTCTCCTGTTTACATTTTAGCAATACCATCACAATTGTGCAGAAGAATAATCAGCACCATCCAAGACGGTATATTCTTCTGAAAACCACTAACTGCTGATCTCACATTTCTACAGCTTCCCACCTCATCCAGACTGAACAGTTGATCCTCCTTAATGGAGGATCAACTGGATAACAACATTGTAGAAATGACTGGGGATTATGGGGCTATTCTTTGGTTTGCTTTATCATGTCTTGCATTGCCAAATCCCCTCAGTTCACTCACACTCCATATATCAAGGCCCAGGGATAAAAGAAACACAAAACAAGCTACCATTGTGTAAGCAGTGGGAAGAAACATATATCATATGTGTGTAAGCATGTCTTTGTGTGTGTTGTGCACACCAACACAACATACACAATTTCATCTATGTGTTATTTTTTAACCATAATGAGAATTACTCTGCTGTATAACTCTTTTACTTTGTATTGCAAGGCTCAGCAGACATTTGCGTTGGACAAATATATCTTCAAGAAGGCTGAACATTAGATGATCATCAATTTTGTCCCACCTTCAGATATCTATTAGCTGCTCCTCACCCTAATCGGACGAATGGGCCACTTGCTGTGCGGTCGTCGGTCTTTGCTCCTGATTTTTAAATAACTTGGCAGCTGTTCTGGGAACATTGCCAACATCCTTTTCAGCTACCCATTAAAAACAGTTTCTCAATTGATTTGCAACAAAAAGAAGACATAAATTGCTGTCAGCATCACTCTTCTTTTTGAAACTAGGAACATTTAGAAAATGTTCAAAAGGGCTTCAAAGAGTCGTTGAACAACATTTGGGCATTTTGGGTTGCTGGTGTCCTAAGGGTTAAGATATTGACCATGAACTGCAACGTTGGGCAGTTTGAATCCAACTAGGGACCTTTGTTAATCATGCATCTCTGTCCCGCATTTCCTGTTATCCTGTTATGCATGCATTGATAACTAGGTGCACAATATGACCGGGAAAGTGATCGAAGGGTTAAAAGAGCAATTTTCATTTAATCTACCTCAAAAATGATATATATCAAAGAATATGGACATTTTGAGTAATATCAAATACGTATACTGTATGTTGCTAATTGTTTAACATGTGTCTGAAGCTTGTGAAAAGTATTCTTGTTTGTCAGGCTAAAACCGTACACCCCTTGGCCTATATCCCGGACGGAAAATTGTGACATTTTTACTTTTCTTTGTGTGGAAAATTGGTCATTGTGATGATTAGAGGTACGTGGGTACACACACACACACACACACACACACACACACACACACACACACACACACAAACACACACACACACACACACACACAATATTACTTAGCACAACTCTCAGGAGGGATGGGGCAGGGATGGGATAGACAGCATGTGGTGCTTTACACAATGTATGTCATCAATGGTGCTCATAACTAATGGCTTTACTTGTACGTGTGTGTGTGTGTGTGTGTGTGTGTGTGTGTGTGTGTGTGTGTGTGTGTGTGTGTGTGTCTGGGAGTGTCAGTTTTCCTAAGGAAGTGCACACCCTGACACTGAACCTCCCAACAACCAGGGAGGACAACTATTTTAACCTGTTAACCTTTAACCTAATCCTCTTAGGTAACTGGGACCCAGTCCCATCTGCTGAAGATACACACCCAGAGCTGGAGCAGCAATGGGTTAATTACCACCAGAGTGCAACAACAAGCTTATCCCATCTCACTTACTGAGTGACACTGAAACTCTCTTTTCTGAATCCAACATTACAGCTCTCCTCTTAAATGAATGTGACCTATGTGTGTACTTGGCTCTAAACCTTCCACAACTTCTGCTGAGGGAGAAAAAAAACGTTGTGTGGATTTGGACTGACTCATGTGTGTGTGTACATCTATGAGAGTTCTAAAAAAATCAATATTTACTTGAAAATCAACCAGGGAATTGGGACTGCATGCTCTTGTCTGAAAGACACGTGGCCAAGGCATCCCACCCATCAGGATCTGCTGCCTGAGCCCAAATACAGCTGCTCTTTCCTCTCACCAACACCCGGGGGAAACCCAGAGGAGCAAAAACCAGGTTCAGAAAGATGATCAGCATAAGCTTTGACTGGACATGCGTGCTGACATATTCAAACGTCACAATTATCAGATTATTTTAGTAGCATGACACACATTTTTATGATCACATCAATTTGAGTCAGAACTGGAAAATAAGTCAGGCAAGGCCCTTTGACTCTCCACCCAACAACATTCTAATATTTGTATACTTATTATACTGCCACTCAAATCAATCAGCTCTTTGTATCTTAAGATATGCGTTATAGAGCTATAACCTATAATGAATGGATCTAAGATGCTTTTTGGATCAGTTATACAGCATTAGTACAACTTTTGGGTTGCCAGTTTGTGGAAATTCCTCCAACATGACACGTGTTTTTCATGAAAATAATAAAAAAAAGCTTTTCTATACTCTATAATAGCGTATATATATATATATGTTCAAGAATACCATAATACTACCTTAGCTCTGGTTTCTAACGTTTGAGGATAGTCCTCCTGGCAGCGGGGCAGATGCTGAGGGCCCCTCCCCTCCTGCAGCAGCAGCAGCATAATTGGGAGTTTACCGTCTGTCCTTCCCGGGGCGAACTGCCACAGAGTAACCAGTCATCCAACACACACACACACACACAGGGTGCACCAAGAGTTCAAGAGCGCTAGCGTGCGTTTGACTACAATTAAAGGGAGTAGAAATATTTTGGGGAAGTATCAGTTTATTCCTCCACTTCTCTTTTGGTCGTGCCGAAGTTGCGCAAGTGTGTATACTTTTGGTTACTTTTCGCTGTGCGTCAGGCAATTAATTAAGGAGAGTGACGCTGCTGTCCACGGCGTGGGCATGTGTTGCATGTGAGGCACGGATTTGACTGCGCAGGTAAGATGAGAGACGTAGAACTCGTAGAGATACTGTTTTTCAGTTCATGATATTTGCTCCGCAATTGTCGTTCCCATCTGTTGTATTGTAGTGATTAACTTGAAAGTTTACTTATGTTGTCCAGATGATATCACTGTGTTTGACACAACATGCTACAGTCTGTGGATTGGTATGCCGTTGTAGACATTTTTTTCCCTCTAAATATACAAATCTTGCTTCACCGTTGATGTGTATATCTAGCATATTTTGTATGTTTTCCACCATTTTTCCAACTTTAAGTTCTGCAGAACAGCTTACCACATTTTCTAAATTCAACCTTCAAACCCAGGATTTTATGCATTTGTCTTTTGACTTTCAAGAAACTCCGAACAGCTTTGTTTAAAGCATGGTGACAACTAACCTTTCACATAATACAAGGGATTTTTAGATATTTTTTGATCCTTTAAATAATTTGTATCAATCTGTAAGGAAAAGGTAATCCTTTTGAATTACTTGAATTGTTAAAATCACCAATATTTGTAATGCATGCTATTCGCAGGAAGCACTAATGGGGTCCTGAACTGTGCAATTGAATGTGACAAGGCACACTTAAACAGCCAAGTATTTTTGGACAATCCCAAATATTCATATTGCAGTGCATTATTCAGTGAACATACTTGCTTTACTTCTGGAGCTCAGCTCCCTGCCATGTGTGTATTTCGGTGGTTTACTGTGCAGCATATAGGAATGAAAAAGAGTCATGTGGCTTTAGTGGTACTTATTTGATCTTTCCCCTTCCTGTATATCTAACTTCTCAAGGACCCACTCGCCACTTACTGCACTTCTAAAGGTTTATCTAACTCCCTACAAGGAGCTTTGTGTTGGGGGGGGGGGGCAAAGAAACTATTGAAAGAGAGGCGGAGAGATGGGAGTTGAGTGGATATTGATTTTTCTGGCAGAGTTTCAGGGCTTTCGATCAGCATGACTGAAGAAAATAAATGATTTCTGCTTCGGGCCACAGAAAGACAACTCAGAAAATCTTGTCTGATTTTTTCCTTTAAACGTTGTCCAACCGTTACGTCGCTGAAGTGGTGGCTGTCAGACATGCTTAATGCAGTTGCTGCTGTGTATACAGCAGCAACTGCAGATCTGGCAGGCTAAGAACTGCTGCTTAAATCACAACCTGGAAATGTACGCGGGTAATCTTTGAAAACTTTGAAGGCACTTTTGAAAAGTGACAGCATACTTTGAACTCATTTCTGAGAGCTCTGATATGGTTTGGATTGTATTTCATAATACGTTATAATGTGAGTCTGGTTGAAGGATTTTGGTGGTGTATGTGGGTTCCTTTGTTCATTGTATCACTTTAAACCCACGCTGTGCTAACCCTGAGCCTCCTGTTTGCTTTAATTCACTCCTGTTCTGTATTGCTTGTATGGTCTGATCCAACATTACCCTTAAAACCTCAGCTGTGTTTTGAATGGCCTACATCACCATTCCTGCGCTCTGTGACAACGTCATGCCATTCACGCCCAGGCATTTTACTGGACAGTGATGAAAACTGTTCTTTCTCAAAACTCAACAGGTTTTGGGTGGAAAGCTTTATTAAAACATACTTGTAATGCTGCACACTAGCCTAGCCTTATATGGACACGTTTACAGAATCCTTCAGCACACACAGACAAAGCAGTTAAGGCACCTTCACTGCAGCAGCGATGTTAGAGAGTCTACAACGGCTAGGTGCCAATGACTTGCAGACAGACAGCCCGGCTGGGTTTTGCCTGCCATGCAGCTCTGTGGCCTCTGTGGCCTCTGTGGCCTCTTCTGTCTCGACTGAACTACACTGGAGCTGGTGTGGGGATAACGGCGTAACAAAAGCCTTCCTAGGACTGAGAAAGAACAATCAATTACTTAGTTACTTCCCACATTTGTAGAAGAGAGTAACGCTCTTGAGAGGAGTTGTTGCATAGCGTACATGGGTGAACCCTTGTATCCTCAGGCTATCAGGAGACAAGAAGAGCACTTACAACTGTCAGTCACTGTTTTCATGCCCTGTTGCTCCCATCTGCCTACCTCAGGATAGTATAAGCTTACACGCACACAGATGTTCATACATGCAGACACTCACCCACATTCAGAGTTGCACGTCGGGGTCATGCGCTGTTCAGCATGTGTAGAGTTACTTGTTTTGTTGTCCCTTATCAACAAACCTATCGGCATGTTTATCTAAATGCTGTTGTCTCAGTTACATGGTTGCTTTGTCTGTTTTAAATAGCCTCTCAACTTTGTTTTCCACTTTTTGTTTTTTCCATTTCCGTCCCCTCTATAGAAAGGAGTTAAACCATAGATCTAGTATCACTTTCCGCTCCCGCTCTCCCAACTTTCCTTTCACCCTGGTGTGATAGCAGACCTTAGCTGGCACTGTCTCGAACCTGTGGGCTCCGTCTTCCATCAGCAGATCGGAGGATTAAATGGCAACATTAAACATAAAGCAAGTCTTTAACAAAGGCAGCACAAACACTATTGTGTTTCTTTGGTGTATTTGGTTCCCATACCATTGGTTGCTCAGAGTATTCACCAGTTATTTTTTACATACAGCTTAGGGAGGGACACAATGTGGACAGACAGGACCTCAGGGTTGTAATTTTATCCATCTCCTCAGGTTTTTTTCCACACACATACTTTTCAAAAATAAACGGAAGGAATTTCACTGGAATGTTGTCTCGTCTGGGCATTACCCTTCACTGATTTCATGCATAGAGAAAAGTGTGATTATCATGAGATATCTGTTATTTGAAATGTTGTGTTGTGAATGTGTGCAGGACAGGGTGTGAATGGATCACTCTGATAAATTCTCACATAAACTCCTTTACTAGGGCAGTGGAGTTAACTGTCAAAGTTGTTTAGTTGTGTGAGAGGGGCAATCTGTAATTAGACAGCCTGTGGATTTTCTGATTTATGGGATTTATTAGCAGATAAACGGCTGCAGGAAATACAGACTTTCCTAATGGCAGGGGATCAAATGTTCTGGTCCATGGAGAGGTATTAGATATCCTTACCTAACATATTTTGTACTATGCATTCATTCACTATTTAGGGATAATTTACTGCTGCATTTTCAACTTCAAAGCCCATCTCGTCTTTATCACCGTGTTTGAATGATAACATTTTGTGCAGAAGGGGATATTTTGGCAATTTATTTTGCATTCAATTTTATGAGTGATATGTAATTTCCCAGGAGATACACATGCTGTGCTGATAGATACGGTGTTTCACTCAGATAAGGTGGGGTAATGTTTTTGGTTTAATCTAAAATGAATCACAGCTTGCTGCCTTGACGTTTACTTTATGACTTGAGGAAACAAAATACAGAAAAAAATAACTTTAGTGTAATAGAATGTAGGTTGAGGTTTTTGAAATCAGTCCATAATAATCTTACATTGCCGAAGTATCACATGTTTCATATTTACTTGCACTCTGGCAACAGTTAATTCTCAGCATACAGTTAAACACTATGAGAGCTGCACCATGTGTGTGATGTGTTAACTTTATTATGGCAAAATAGTTTAAACAGGTTAGAAGACATCAACCCTTCAGATCAATATTACTAGTTTTTATTAGCAGACTTGGGAGACAGAGCTGACTTTACTTTGTTTCTAGAAGTCTCTTTATGGAAATAAAATATGCCGTGTATTATAGTGCCAAGACCTTCAGAGAAGGAGTGGTGCTTGTCTGTATTTAAGCAGTTTTGTGTTCCCTTCTTTACTGCTACCTATAACTGGAGTTATAGCCCACAGAAAAATGTTAATGCTCCTTGTATATGCTTTATAGTTTGTGTTTAATGCAAACACAAACAGTGTGGCCTGGTGGCGGTCCTGTATTTTCCCTTTGAGACATGAACTCACACAGACTCACAAGAGAGTTACATGCTGGCTTAAAAGATGATTGACTGTTGCCAGGAAAAACAAACAATGTCTTGAGAGCTAGAAACAATTACCTATGTTGTTCTGCCAGGTCAGTGCCTGTGGTCGGGGAATATAGACAAATAGCTGTGCTAATGCACTCTGTGCTGTGGAGATGGAGGGGTTTGATAGTCGTGTTCTCTGCAGGGCACCTGGGTGTTGCTAAATGCCTCATTAGGGGTGGTCTCTGTGTGAGAATGCCCATGGCCAGAGCCCTTCTTCCCCATCTGCTCCATGTCTGCTGACAACTTATGCTGGGAATAATATTTTTCTTAAAAGTTCAGCTACTTAACATGTCTTACATAACATCTTAATAATAGATTTTGGATCCTCATTAATCAATGGCTGCTGGTGAATGGTTGTTTTATGGCACATATTCACTGTATTTGATTGATGTTGAGCCCCAAACCAAGAAAGGCAGTTTATTTGAGTAGGTGACATCTATAAAGATGCTATACGCTTGAAGATCAGAAGCCAGCAGCCTCATATTAGCTGCTATAACTTTTAAATATGTCACCATCGCCATCAGGATTGTTTCCCGTCACCCCCTGCACCGTTTGCTGGCCATGCTGCCAAAGATAACAGGGACTCTAGCCGCCAGGAAACAGAGGTGTTAGCTTAACCCACATGGCACAAGCTGTCTGTTTCTTCTCTTTCACACCTCTCTCTCTCTCTCTCACCGTTTTTCACCCTCTATCTCTTTTCATCTCGACTATTCACTTTTTTGTGAAAATAGAGATGAGTTTCTGGCAACGCATATTATGTACTTCTTTGCTACATTGCGTGACAATCTGCTGTTATTGTTAGAATAGTTTTTAATGCTCCTCTTCCAACGTTTGAGCTTTCTCTTTTGTTTGGGGCCTATTCTTCTAGAGGGGCGCTGCACAGGCCTGTACTGGTGATAGATGGAGGCACTCAAGCGGTAAAGAGAGATACATTACTCGAACGCTACCCACATGGGTGAAATCGTGTCACTGCTCCCCTGAAGATACTGCAGGGAGGATGAGCCCCACTGCCAGCACTATCGCTGTCGCTCACAAGGTGTGCAAAGACTGCAAAAACCTACCCACTTTCTCACTCTCTTTGCAAATTGCCCATCCATCACACATCACTCTATATCTGTATTTGTAACCCTGAAGGTGTGAAGGTGCCTCAATTTGTCATCTTAAGTAAACAGCAGTCTGTTTATCAGGGTTTAATCCCCTCCAGTTTAAAGCTGGGAGAGGGGGGGGGGAGGCTTGGATGGGTGCCACTCTGCCCTGTTTCTCCGTAGTGAACTCAAGTTTCAAACACCAAATGCCAAAACTGGACTGGGAAAATAAATTAAGTGAAATTACTTGTACTTTTACAGCTTGTATCATCAACATGCCATGCAAATCTGTGCGTTTAGGTGTGAATGAATGTATGTTCTCAGAGTGTCAACTTATACGTATTTTCCTAAGCGCTGCATAGACAATGTTTGGCCCAAAAAGTGATCTTCTCTTGTCTATTTGTCCAGTTCTTCCAACCGAAAGCAACATGCTTGGTTTTAGAATTTGAGATATGTGAGTGTGTTTGCCACATCAGAGCTATTTATTTAGGCTGACATTGTTTATGTTGTCACTAGACAGGTCGATGTTTGTTATCTGAGATGGGGATAGAAGGAAAGTAATGAAGGAGATGTTGCAATAATGTCTGAGGGGGGAGGCATTCTTTTGATGCATTCATTAATTTCTTCATTGATTGTTTGGTTAATTAGTAGCTAGATGGCTGTGGAATGTGCAGGGATGCAGGTTTAAAAACACTGTTTATATTCATTTGGTACTTGGCTAGGGTGATGCACTACATATGGAACAATTCTGATTAAAGGTGAGGTTATCATGAGGTAATGATACATTCCAGTGGGGAACGATAAAGCACTTTTCTTGAGATGGTACAAACACACCAGTATGTGTGTAAATTTGCTAAATTACACCTGGTTAAGAGTAAATCAGGATCAATCTTAAAAAAAGTAATCGCAATAAAGATTGATAGATACCTATAAATACTTGGATACTGGTTCCTGCCAATAGTTCCTAGTTTCAGACACAACTTGTTAACTGCTCTGTTGTTAATCTGGAGTTAATTGGACAACTTTTCAATCCCAGCTGGATGTTCGTCAGTTCAAATGACTATTAAAACGTTGCCACATTTCCACATTTTACATTTTTAAACATTAGAGTACCCCAAGATCTCTTGTTTTTTCCACAATGATTTCACTTTGTCCCGTGTTCAATTAGCACACATCGCTCTAGTTCTCCTCGCTTATTAGTGGTAGAAAAAAGAGCGAGGGTTCCCATGACTGTTCACTCATATGTCTCACTTACCATTGAGTGTGAACTAATGTGTGCGCTACACACCTCTTTAATGCACTGTGAAGTCCCAGACAGGACGTGGTCCATTTTTTTTACAGAACATAAAGGAGGAGCTGACAGGGTCATAAGCCAATGCTAAAACTAATGGCAAGTATCATTTAACTTAAGGAATTAAACGAGTTATCCAAGTCAAAAGAAGATAGAGGGGAGAGAGAAACTGAAAGAGACATTGCCGAGTGAAAGATAGTAGAATGTGACTGTTTTGTTAGTGTGACCTTTGTTTTGGGCAAACAGATTTAAAGGCAATACAAAAGGGAAGTCAGTGGCAGGCAACAGCTGATGTAGGACGGGTAAAGAGAGGGGACATGCCTGTAGGGCTCCATGGTGAAATGACTGAATAGTCACAACAGAAACCTGTGTACATATCTTGCGCAGAGTTAGATGAGACACACACACACACACACACGCACACACACACACACACACACTTATAATTCCTCCTCCCTAGCTTGACTCTTTACTCCCGTCTCCCGCCAGGGTTGCAGAAAGGGACGGAGTGAAAGCGGAACAAGAGCACTCTACACACCATGAAGAAAGTGGACTCTGGTAATCAGAGTCTGGATGAAGTTGGGGCTCTGCAGTGCATGTCTGGCAGTAATTATGGCAGCAAAGGGAAGAGGATTAAGGTACTATCCCATCCAGGGGTCCCATTAATGGGATTGATGTTGTTGGCAACCCTCCCTTTTGGAGCAAGCATCAAACAAACTGTCCCCAGGGTCAAACTCAGCCAAAGAGGTAAGAAATGTTGTTGATTTGTCTTTTTATTTTATTGTTGTTACATGTTTACATTTTGATACGTTCCATATTGAACTTTGACAGAAAAATTAAGGATAGCCATTAAGGATATTCTATCTCATGCCAACAATCTTCGTCATCAGTGCACTTGCATTTAGCTGGAGTTATTGTAAAGTTGCATATGTGAATCTATGGACTCTCACCTTCTAATTCTCTTGATTTATTTTGTCTTCTTCACACATTTCTTTCTGTAAGCGTTTCAGCCATTCAGTGTGCATCTTCAAAGACCATGTCTAGCATTGTCTTTGTCTTCCCAGTAACATTTTGTCTCCTCAACAGTATTTCTCTTGTGGCTTTGTCCACACAGCTGAGAGACAAGTGAAAAGAGAGATTCTTAAGTAAATGGTCTTTGAAACAACACTGTAAAATAGAGTGAAAGATGTAAGATTCACTTGCTGATCCTTTAGCCCATTTCATAATTCCCTGTTTGTCACGTTTGATGGGCTCAAGAATGTTCCCTTGTCACTTTTTGTGAAAACTGAACACAATCTATTAATCCTCTTATTGATATATCCCTAATACAGAAGCCTGCAGTTACTAAAATACAATGTTGTTGCAGTCCATACATTTCACGTTGATGCTCTTGGTCAATAGTGAAACTGTCGTTCAATCAGTCGTGTGTATATTAGCCGATCCCGGCAATGTGCACTGCGTCTATGTGTTTAGTTTTGAGTCAACTGTTTGCTTTTTGCCACCGGGGGAAAGCTGAATTATTGCTGCCCTTAAAACCCATTCTCAACTCCAGGGCAAACTTAACTTCAAAGTCGCCATCCCTCATTCTATGTATCAGCTGCAAGAATCCACACAAATTAACTTCAGTCTTGCTCCATAAAATTGAATCCCCACTGCGACCTCAAAGTAAACTCACTCTGACTTCAACCTCCAAAAGCTCTCTTCTGGTCAAAGACTTCCTTAACCCATGGCTGGAAATAGATATGTTCTGAGTGTCCAACATAAATATATGTAAGTAGCTAGAGGAATAATCATTGCTAGGGACAGTGTTTACTCAGCAGTTAGGTGAGTATTTAGCTCCGTAGTTTATCCCATTTTATGTTTGTTTCAAATAAACCCTTTGATAGAATATTGCAGTTCATTATTTCATATATGATTGCATTTTAATGGGGCCATATATCTGAAAACAGTTTTTATACTCTGTCAGGGTGTGTCTCTTGTCTTCGACTATGAGCACAGTTGACCGAACTTCACCGTTCATTCAAGAGGCCATCCGACTGGTGGTTTCCTTTGGACCTTAGATTAAAAACAAACGCTCCTCCAACTCTGTGCACACATCATGCACACTTCTCGTCATCATCTCATCAGTGCACACTATTCAAAAGCAACACCACCCAGCAGCAGTGATCACTCTTCAAACATCGCATCGCCCTCCTGTGAACGCGCGGCTGTAATGAGTGAAGGGTGAAAAGATCAAAGTGGAATCATCTGTGATTGAGTGAACACCTCCAAAACAACTGCTTTCTACTCCAAACTTATGAAGTCCCCTCTGAAAAACACATCTCAAGTTCAAGTTTGGTCCAGAGTCACGACACAGACATTGTGGCCTTCTGCCAAATGAGAAGTGAAATCATCTGGTTTAAATGTTTTTAATATGCTGCACATTCAGATGGTTGTTATGCCTTTGTTTTTTCATATGTGACCAAAAAGACAAAGCTACACCACATGCCTTCCGCCCTTTCTCTAGCCTTTACTACTCAAAAGCTACAGTTTATTGTCATATAGTCATAAAATATAGAACGACACTTTTTAGGACATGTTCCTTCTTGTAAACAGTTTCTCAATACCTAACCTCAATTTAGTGAACAGATGTGTTTAGTAACAGCAAATCAAAATACATTTCAGAGATAAATCTGTCTGTTCTTGAGCTCATCTTTGTTGGTTTCTTTATTTATTAGTTCTTATTAACATTACTGGCTGTGATGTTACTCTGTCTCTCCTGAAACCATGGACAGAACATCCTACACTGCATATAAATAATGGCAGACCGAGGCTGTGATCATGCAACATGAAAACAGCAGCCTCATCTCAGCTAGCTTACAATCAGTGTACGATGATCAGTATAGGTACTTCTAATGAATATTGTTTTAATTAATGCTTAAATGATGTGACTCTTCTCCCAGCAGATATGGCAGATTTATATACCGCAACATTACAGCAATGTATCTTTTCCACTTCATACTCTTACAGTATATCAACCTTCAGACAAAAGGCATTGATGCGACTGATAAAGAATCACCTCATTAATCCCCTGTTTAGTTAGTTTTATTCGTGAGCACTTCTAACATTATAGTGTTATTGAGCTTAAATCCAGTTGATCAGCAGAGCCTCAAACTTTTGGCAGCAAGCCAACAGGTTGATGTCTTACTCCTATAAATATGTGGATGAGAGTGCCTCAGAGCTCCAGCCGAGGAGCTAATCAGGAGTTGTTAAGGGGGATGAGGGTTCTCTTCTCTGGAGAAAGGTGTGGAGCACTATGCTAAGCAGCAACAGCTAAGCAGGCTGTTTCTGTAGGCTCATAGTGCTACATGTTTACAGAGCAGATTAGCTTTAGCCAAGGGCTAGCAGGCCTAATCTCTGTGAGTTTTAGCCTGCTGGGGGCTGGAGTGTGTGTAGGGGATATGAGCATGTGGGGGTACTGCTTGTGTGAGCTTGTGTATAGGAGGAGGTATTAAGCAGGATTGCGTGGTGTGGAGGGGTCCTAGAAGTTCAAATATTAAGGGTTGGTAACCTCTCCAATCCTTCACACCGAGAGGGTAATCACAATGTCAATCCTTTCAGAGTGACTCCCACAGGACTCCCCCACATTGAGCCAGTGTTTATTCAAAGCATGTTGCTATACTGGTACACTGAAAAGAGCCTGGTGATAGAAGAGATTTCCTCAGATCAAGGAGATCAAGGACATAGTGCTGAGCTGAGAAAGTAGTCAGTGCTCAGCTCCCAGAAATGGTAGCGCGGAGTCCAACCGGTATTAACACAATATACAGCCTGGTTATGGTATATTATACTATATGTTACTGTTTATAAACAGTTTATTTAAAATGCTACCACTATAAATCATATTAAAGTCAACGGCAAACTATACCATCATCTAATGGGTGAGCAACAGGTATTCCACCTGAGGCTCACGTTACCCATGACAGGCACATGGTGCAGCCACAGCTCATGTTTAGGAAAATGCTCAGTCATCTGCAAATGAAGTCTTGTCAGGAAAGTACTGGTATTGAGACAGGTAGTTTTAGATTAAGTAAACCTGCCACCTCCTTTTAAAGAGCTGCCTTTAAACTGAGCGATATCTTCATGGTTAATTCATCAGCTATGAAAATACCCTGAGAAAGATATCTGATAATGGATCCACTAAAGTAGTGTTTTGGTACTGTATCTCTTCTTTATCAGCATGTGTACGTAAAGTGTTGAACCACTGAGGATTAGGCAAGTTTCAAGTCAAGCCAAGACACGTTTTTTTTTGCTAGAAGAAGAAACCCAGTGCTTGTCTTTGGGTTTTCGGTGTGTGTAAACTGAAAAGATAAGTTAAGTTTGACAGCGTAATCCTGCTGAAACAATTTTTCCAACATACTGTAATTCAATGCTAAATGATGCATTTTTAATCGTAAGCTTTACGCATATGCTGTAATGTGTGGATTTATTAATATCTTTGTTTGTATCTATGTCTGTCTATCTGTCGCTCTCTCTGGGCCAGAACTGCTGCAAGCCGGCAGTGTATCTCTGTTTATGGGACCCTCTGATGGACTGCACTCCCACTCACTGCTGCTGGACGAGGAGAGAGGTCGTCTTTTGTTGGGAGCCAGGGATCACATCTACCTGCTAGACCCTGACAATCTGACCACAGCCCCCAGAAAGGTACACTATGCTGTGAAGAGCACTGAAGAATGTGCAAATTATATACACAGTAGAAGGCTATAGAAATATCCAACCTCAGACAGAAAAACAAGGTAAAGAATACAATTTATTGCAGTAAATAAACAGCGTCTTTTGACTTTGTAGCTGTTCAAGCAATTTGCTATACTTGAGAGGTTGTTTCGGTAGACATTGAAGTGTTTACATCAGATTTAGGAGTCCTCACCCTCTGACAGGGGGATTGTGCTGTAAGAAATTCAAGTTTGAACAGGAGATGGAGTTTCTCCTCCACACACAGTTAATGGCTTACCCTGCAGACATCCAAACTCTTGCTTGGAGTCACTTGAGACATCCTAATAACATTTCTTATTTGCTGTGAGCAGCTCATTATTATAAAGACACCCCATGCTTCAGCTCATGACACTTATACCTGTCTTGCCATTAATTGAGGTGATGTAAGGGATTTATTTTCCATTACTGTGTTGCTAAGCTGAAATGAACTCAGCCGTGTATTGTTTTAGAGAAGAGCTCACCTCTCAGTCAACAGCAGTCTGAAACTGTCTGTCTGGCGAGGTCAGGGTCATCAGGGGGGAGGGCACACGCACAAGTATATAGACATACACAGAGTATGCACGCTCACCCTCACGCTCACGCTCACACTTACACAAACACATAAATGCACTTGGACGGATGCCATATGTTAGAGTTTGTAGATGTGAGTGTGTGTTTATGCAGCTGAGACTGTGTGTATATTTGATTTTTATCTGGTTGTTTTAACTCTCAAAGTGTTGCCGTTTTGTTGCTTTTCTGGTTATTGATACTGATGCCAAGAGATATGCACCAAAAGCCTCATTCTATCTGACCTCTGGGATCAGCCCTTGACAGTGACTATGATCTAGAAAAGCAATCTTTGTGTTTCAGTTAATGAAGAAGCATACCTCCAAAAGGGACCCGTAGGCACTAAAACACAACCAAATGTTCTGCTAGCAAACATTCTAGTTGTTTCTACCTTGATATTCAGGAGATAGCTGCTGTGTTGTAAACTTTTGACCACAGTCTTTAAATATCCCCATATGCTGTGGTAAAACAAAGCCACTGATCACTTCATATTCTGGCTTTCAAAACCAGTTTAAGCCCTTCACAGGCCCCACACCGTACTCAGTCAACACATCACGTTGTAACACTGTTTTTCTGTATGAGTTCCTCAGCGGCATGCAATGATTTGGGATCATGAGATGTTTTAATATTTGTGCTGGTGTGTTTGCATGTGCATTCAGGCTCTGTGGGCCCATGAATAAGTTTGGCGATAGCTCTCCTTGGTAGGATTTAGGGGAGGTAGCACGCTAAGCACATAAGCCTGTTATAACACATGTGTGAACATGGTGGTGTACATTGAAGGCACACTGGATGTTGTACGTCCATTGCTCTCTCATACCAGAACCTGGAGGTGTTAATTATTGTACAACTGAGTTCAGTTGTTCAATAATCCCCAAAATGTTGCGGATAAGCAAGGAGCAAATATGTTGCTACACTCATTTGATTTATACAGCAGTTTTCAATATAATACTGGAAAATGTATAGACCCAAAGGGAAGTAAAATAGAAAATGGAAAATAACTAGCAAAAAAAGTTGAGGGTTAAACAGAAATGTAGAATAATTACAGTAATTATTATGGTGTATAATATTGTGTCTCTAAATGGGATTTGATGGGGAATATAGAACTGGCTTGCCTGAACTTCTCTGAAAGTTTGTTTCAGAGTTGAGGGGCCCTGATGCCAAAGGCCTGGTCTCCTCTTGTTTTTAGCCTTTAAAAGCCACTCAAAGGACATTCTTGAGGATCTTGGGCTGCGTTTAAGTTCATATTAGGTTGGGGGGTCAGGAGATTACTCAGTAGTACCCTTTAAAGTGAGCCATAAAATCTTTTATTCCACTCTAAAGTGCACAAGTAGCCAGAGTAGAGATGCTAAACAGGAGTGTTATGACTGGTATACTACCTAATGAGATGTGACGTTTTTCTCCTTTTATTTATCTGTCATTAGATTCACTGGCCTGCTCCCAGAGACAGAGTCGAAATGTGCAAACTGGCAGGCAAAAATGCGAATGTAAGTTCTTCTAAAGAAAGTCTCGTCGTAATCTCTGAGGTCTATCTGTACACTATTGTGTGTTTATAATATACAGTTTAATTAAACTTCTTATACTAGTTAATCCCTGCTCTTTTTCTGCCCCTGCTTGTCCTAGTTGGAGTGTGCTAACTTTGTAAGGGTCCTCCACAACTACAATCGGACACATGTCTATGCCTGTGGGACAGGATCCTTCCACCCTAGCTGTGCTTTCATTGAAGTCACTGGCCACAGAGAGGTAAAGTAGATATGAGAGAATCTCAGCCAGATAGCTGACACAAGTTCAGGACTTGCATTTAACTTTGTGAAAGTTTAACGTTACAATCATTATCGCCTCTCAGGATGGTGTGTTCCAACTGCTGTCTCGTACAGTAGAGTCTGGAAGATTGAAATGTCCTTTTGATCCCATGCAGCCATTCACCTCAGTCCTCACAGGTAATACGAGCAATCACAAAACGCTCTGGCAGTTCTCTGCCTGCCTTATTTTTTTGTGCACCAGAATTGTATTGCTGTACCAGACAACTTCCATTAGTGTTTCACAGCCACACCTTAAGGCGTTAGTTTCCCCAACCTGAATACAACAACACTTTTTACCCAGGAATAAATTATGTTTCTCCTCAAGTCTCCACTCAGTTGTTTGAGTACATTTAATACATACAATCATGTGTTTGTTTCTTGAAATGTTCCTCAGTCTGTGTTTTTGTATATGTGTTCATTGAGGTAAGCCCATGGAAGGGTAGAAGCTAAATAATAATGTAAATTGTCAAATAGTTGTGGTTATGTTGTACATGTTGAATGACTGCTATTTTACTTTTAATTAAAAGTATAAATCTGTAATTGTTCCAGATCAGTACCTTTATGCGGGCACATCATCAGACTTCCTGGGCAAAGACACAACGTTCACACGCTCCCTTGGCCCTCCACCTGACCAGCACTACATACGCACAGACATGTCTGAAGAATACTGGATCAATGGTACACACATGCTTAAACATATCCACATTAGCACGCTGTTATATTATATTCGCTCTCAAAACTTGTTATTGCTTTTTCTCCAAACTTCCAGCCTCTCTAGTGATACAAAGAGCTTCTCTGTGCCCTCAAGATGGTTCTTGACATTCCAGTGTGGAGGAAACAGCCCACTTATTCATTTAGCTGAAACTTTTTATATGAATGCCATAGCTGAACAGGGACCACACCTACTGGGGAATTTACAGTGTGCCACAAAATTCACGTTCTTGGTTGCACAACCACACCATAGCCACAACCACACCATAGCCACACACACACACACACACACACACACACACACACACACACACACCCACACACACACACACAGACACACAGGCACGCATAGTCGTCACTGAGGAGGGAGTCACCTCTCTATGTATACATCTCCAGTCTCGAGTGTTTTACAGCCACCGATGGGTTGTCGTGTATCAACTGGTGTCACTGGGATCTAAATCCTTACACATGGCCTCCACATTTCACAACCACACAGTCAGCGATGTTTGGAGTAATTATGTGTGTGTCTCTCTCTCTCTCTCTCTAAGTGTGTGTGTATATGGCATGTGTTGGTGCAGGCATAGAAAAAGAGCACATCTTGCAGTGTTTCTGTTCCTGTGAGCCTGTGAAACATATTTCCAGTGCTGCAGGACTAACAATTACCTTCTGTCAAGTGTGTTAGCAGTCGTACATTAAGCTGTTCCAGTTGGGGAATCACCCTCTGGTGGTTGGCTCGACTTCTAGGGGTTGAGCTAATGTTGATGTAATGTCACTGCAACACTAACTGTAAGCCTTTGGACTAGTTCCCTCCTGAATCAGGACACTGATGGCAATCGTCTCCTTTCCCCACAGCTATTTCCAGCAGTATTTATCATCCTTATTTTTATTGTCTTTTAAAGCTGCAATAATCAATACTTTTATAACAACAAGTCAAATAACCGTATGTAACATGAAACCTGTCACTCACAGTGACCCAACTCTGCAGTTCCCCTGTTATATTATCTTTCAGCTCCTTGTTTTAGTTTTACGGCAACTTAACTTTTATTGTTCACTGTAAACCGCTTTAATCAACCTAATTTCCAGCTCCAGCAGGCAGCAGGTTCCAGTAAAAAACTCTGATAAACCTACTGTATGCTACCTGTTCAGCACCAAAGAGCAGACAACGGTAGCCACTTGCTTGTGAACACAATGGAACATTTAGCAGCCAAACAGAACGATTTTCCCTTGTTGTTGGTGGAGACCAAAACAGAGCAAGACAGAGAGTTATTATTGTTCTTATATTCATTTGGTGTCCAAAAACAAAACTCAAAATCAATGCTAATGTTGCTCTGTGTCTTCTCGATGTGTTAATGGATAACATATTCAACTTTATAAGGTGTTAATATGTCAATGTTGCGTGCTTACAGCTTGTTCTGCTGCCCCCAATCAACTACTTTTAACTGATTACTGTTTCAAACACTGGGCACACATGATCAGCGAAGATATTTGAGCCTCTGTGTTCCAGTTAAAGATGATCTCTATGCCACACTGCTTTTTAACAGATACTGCCAGACAGGCTTAAAGTCATAGAAAAGTTAACAAAAGTGCTTTTAAACTAACCTAAATATCCTGGAAGTCACTCTATTAGTCCATGTATCAAACTATACGGCAAGTTGAAGATTTGTGTGCATTCCAAGCTTTAGCTTAGTAAATATAAACTGTAATAAATCAGACCTTTCTGTATATATAGAGCAAGAGTGTAAATAAACATGTGCTAAGTGTAGTGTTAATGCCACCTCAAGGCTCCAGCGCATGGCAAATCCATTACATGACTTATTTTAACACTCTCCCCTCTCTCCCTTTTCTTCTCTGTCTTCAGAGGCCAGGTTTATATCTGCTCATCCTATTGCAGACACCTACAATCCAGATGATGACAAGATATACTTCTTCTTCCGCGAGGTGTCCTGGGAAGGAAACAACAAGAGCATCCTGTCCCGAGTGGCTCGTGTGTGCCAGGTGAGATATTACAAGAGAGAGGTGTAGAAAGTGTGAGGTTATACAGAGGGTAGACAGGTAGGGAGGAAAGAGTAAAGAAGGGGATGGAAGAGTGAAAACCCCAACTAAAGAAATTGAGCTTTGAAGACAGAGTAGGTGCAACACTGTGGGACTATAAAGAAAGACAGTAGGAGTGCAAAACCTCTTACAGAGTGTAGGGGAGTCATAACTCCTACAGCCCTCTGATCGGATACGGATCTTTGTGTCAGACTCTACAGAAGTGTTTTATGTCCCCCAGGAGGAGGCTTTTCTGATACATTCTTCTCTTGCAGTCATCTGAAAGAATCTATCCTTGGCAGTAAATCGTGGTTTCATTCCCTTTGTGCTCTGCTGACAGGGCATTGCTATTGCTGCTGCCTACTTTGACACTGAGATCGATGTAGGTCTTTGCGGCATCATTCTTTTCCTGAAAAGTTTGCATGCATCTTTATTAAAAATAATATTTTGTGTAATTACATTACATGATTATGTTTATTTAGCTTATGCTTTTGTCAGCATGCAATTTGCAGTAAAATCATTCAGCCTTTAATGCAACAAGAGCTACAAGTCATAATTCAAAGGTCTATGCTAGAAGCACAATGCCAAACTTTAAATTCATACCCAACAGGACCCAATACAAACATTCTCTATGTTCAATTGTTAGATGCTGCAAGACATTTTAGAATTGTATCATGTTTCAGTGCCCATTAAGTTCTATTTGACAAAATATCAAAACAACTGTAACCTTGAATGGCACTGCACAGCTTACTGAGGAGCGAATAGATTCATGATTCGTATACCATACAGTGTACAATTAGTCATTCCAAATAGGACTAGCCCACACAGCAGTTTGCTATTAGCATTCGGAGGCCTATTGCTACATTCTTAGAAAAAAAGCTTTCAGCCTATTTATGACTTGGGAGTAAGCTGTAAACCAGACGAGAAGGAGATTCCTCTGGATTACAGCCCTTTATTTTTTCTTTCTGTCTCTTTTGGATTTTGTATTTTTCCGTTACTTTCATTATCTGTAAGTGTGTTTTTCGCTGCATGTAAAAGGAGCGAAGGCACTTCACTTCAATCCTCTTTGAAGATTATCCCCATTGTGAAACATCATCATTAAGTGCTTACTTTTTTTTAAAAACACCAGTGTGAGTTTGTGTGTGTGTGTGTGTGTGTGTGTGTGTGTGTGTGTGTGTGTGTGTGTGTGTGTGTGTGTGTGTGTGTGTGTGTGCGCTCGTGTGTTGAACCCTAACTCTATATCTATTAGCCAGTACACTGGCCAACTTTAATTGGGAGGATCTCTTAATTTTTCTATGCAATACAAAGAGGTGCACTTGAATGTTCTTACCATAGCTTAATCAAAGGTTGCTACTTAAAACAACAATTCATATGCTAAGATACAACCTGCATTATCAGCCTACAGCCTCACTTGATTTTAGTACTCTCTTCAAGCATGCTGCACTTCCATGTGTTTCTCTTCTCCTTTGATGTCTCTCCATCGTCTCTCTCTCTCTCTCTTTTTCCTCTCTTTCAATTACTCCAGACTGTCATTATACTAACAAGAAGGTCTCCTTTGTGCTGGTTAAATAAGCAGATCCATACTAGAGGCATGCGGTTCAACTGTTTATTTTCCTAATTAGTGCATGAAATCTGAGTCAGGCTGTGGTGCTGTGTGTCGTCTCTGTGTTTAAATTCCTTAGATAGATTACAGTGGGATTGTGGTTAAGTGCAAAGTGTGTATTTATTAATTCTGGTTGTCCTTTGGTCATGTTGGACAGCTGCACTATGCTGACTGGTTTTGTTACAGTGTATGTGGTTGTCTTTCAGAATGATGTGGGTGGGCTAAGAAGTCTGACCAATAAATGGACCACCTTCCTCAAAAGCAGACTTGTGTGTTCGATCCCCGGACCAGACGGAGTGGACACACACTTTGATGAGCTCCGTAAGTGACTGTGAGAATAAATGGTGACTATCTGGGCCATGAGTATTATATTCCAGAGTCTACCTTCTAAGTGCACTTGCAATAATGTCAGCAGTGGCACAGTGTTAGAAAAATCTCTTCTGTGCAGATAAAGGTAATAAAACAAATAACCTCCATATTGTTTCTTCTATTTCTTATAGAGGACATATTTCTGCTCCCTACCAGAGATGACAAAAACCCCAAAGTGTATGCAGTCTTCACCACCTCGAGGTACGTTCAGTATTCATCACACTGTCATCAACACTACAACATTCTCCTTTTCTTCCGTAGCCTTAACCTGGTCTCTTGTTTCCTCTTACCTCTCAGCTCCATTTTCCGTGGCTCAGCAGTGTGTGTGTACAGCATGGCGGACATTAGGGCTGTGTTTAATGGACCTTATGCACACAAGGAGGGGCCCGACCACCGATGGGTAGAATATGAGGGGAGGATACCGTATCCCCGTCCTGGAACGGTGCGTTGTCAACCAAAAGGCACCCGAGCTAAATAGGATTATTTTCACAAATTAGATAAATACAATCCTTAACTTTCTTGCTAATTACAGAATAATAAACATGGCTTAATTTAAAAGTGTTGGGTTCAAGGAATGCTCTAGGGTATGCATGCTGTCATCGGCACATGATGTATGACATAACCTTGGCTTCATAGAGGTTACTTAACATGTTAATCAGATTCTTCTTTCATTTCGTTTGCAAAACATAATCAGGGGAGGGAAAGAACGTATGGGGAATTAATTGTATGCTTCAGGTGTACAGCTGTTTGAGAAATAGTATACTCAGAAAGAGGGAGTTGGAGTGACAGATGTTCCAGATGTGCTTTGTCTCCTGCTGTTCTTCACTTGACCACCAGAGGGAGACATGCACCATTACATTGTCAGAAAGAAACAACTAGTCAGTTAGGTGAAAGGGAATATGGGAAAAATAGTCACAAACAAACATTATAGGAGTTAAATTATCTTATGAGTGTGAAACTTTTACAGAAAATCTATTTTTTTTACTTTGTCCTTTAGTGTCCCAGCAAGACATATGATCCAAGGATCAAGACCACCAAAGACTTTCCAGATGAGGTGGTCAGTTTCATTCGATTCCACCCTCTTATGTATCGCTCTGTCTACCCTCTGACTGGCCGACCCGTGTTCACACGCGTCCGAGTGGACTACACCCTGACTCAGATTGTGGTGGACAGAGTTTTGGCGGAGGATGGACAATATGAAGTCATGTTTCTGGGAACAGGTGAGACACATAACCTCTCCTCTCACTTGATATTCCATATTTGAACAGCAGAGGGCACTAGATCACTATGAATTGTCCTTGGCCTTAAACCGATTCTGCTGATGCTATTATGGTCTTGCAGTTGGAAAAATGAAAAAACGTTAGGTTGCACTTCCAGTATCCGGTCTCAGGTCTCTTTGTACATTTTAACACAGAACTTCTCAAACCAAAGTCTGAGAATGGTCCAGTGTTTAAATTTAGTTGGTGCCTTTGTGTATGGACCAGAAGTGCTCATTTTTATTGGATAAGCAAACAATACAGTACTCATAACTGGTTGGTTTACATTATTCATTTCTGAATAAAAAATGCATGTCGTGTGTTTTGCTTGATTTGTCCCAATCACACATCCTGCTTCCTGTTTCACTCTCTGTCGTAGACGTCGGCTCAATTCTGAAGGTGGTGAGCATCACCCAGGACAACTGGTCAACAGAGGAGGTGGTTCTTGAAGAACTTCAAGTTTTCCAGGTTCTGTGCGCAACACAGCTACACACACAAATACAGAAAAAGAAAAACACACAATTTCAACTGTTCTCTAGCTGTCCTCAGTGGGACAGTTGACTCATTAGACAGTGAAATATTCATCGTGCCTCTGTTGTAAACTGCAACACTGATGGAGTTTTTCTGAGCTATTAATCAACAAACTTATCTGTTGTTTTTACTCAAAAAGTGCTCCAGCAATATGTATTTATTGAGGTGTCAAAGCTGGTGACGCTTGTTTGTTTGACTTTTTGCAGGTTCCCTCTCCCATCCTCAGTATGGAGATGTCTTCTAAACAGGTTGGACTTCCTTCTCATCCATTTGATTCCCACACTTTTTCTCTTTTCATGCATTAGTGCGTTTCCTGATGTGGCACAAAACATACTGTTTTTATCCCCAATTCATTCATCTCTTCAATTTCGCTCTCTCTCTTTAGCCTTTCCCATTTCCTTGTAGCTCTCTCTCCCCCTTCTGCCTCATTATCTTCGGGTCAGGGGTGTCAGTAGACACTTCAACCTCAATCATTGCCTCCATTAATCTCCAGCAGTGTTTGACCTGTGCGTGTGTCCGTATGTGCGTGCTCGCTAGGGTTTTTTCAGAGGTTGTTTGGAAGTTCTGTTTAGGAATCTCCTTAACTTCAGACGAGTCAGAGCAGATCCCTAGAGTCGAATTTGTAAAAATTCTTCACATTCAGAAATCCTTAAATCTCTGTGGTCTGTTTCATGTGCCTGTTTAAGGTTATGAGTATTATTGTTATAAAGCATTGACCCCTAGTTATTCTTGAGCTTAATTCACAGTAGGGACCTTAAGGAAATGTTGATATACGAAGAGCACATGTGAAAGAAATATTTCATTTATTTTTGCAGCCAATCAATCAATGTACAGTTTTATGGACTGCTTCTGTTGCTGCACTTTCTTTCGGAATTGTTTTATTTCCTCTAACCAAAGGAATTCCCTTTGTGTATAATACATTTGAACTTGTGAATCTGTATGTTTACCTTTTCTTAAAGCAGAGTGTGGTGTGTGTTTCTCTACAGCAACAGCTCTACGTGGTTTCGAGTGAAGGGCTAGCCCAGGTTTCACTGAGTAGATGTCAACTGTATGGCCAGGCCTGTGCTGAATGCTGCCTGGCACGAGACCCCTATTGCGCCTGGGACGGAAACACATGCTCACAATACATCCCTGCGTCCAAGAGGTATGCTAAACCCTTGAACATTCACTTTGCCGACTAAGTAGCATTACCCAAAACATGAGAATTTATCTCTTTGATTATTTTTTGTTTTGAGCCTGTAGAGGCATACATCCAGAGTAAAAATGTAGGATTGATAAAGTTCAAATCTATAACTCTCTGCACATTCAAAGGACAGGAAAGAAGATGGCGTGTCTAGTTTCCATTTGTGAAACTGTTTTACTTCTTTGTTGTGAAAATAATGTGAGAATATGGACATGTTCATGTCCATTCACTGTATGTAATTATTTTGTCGTACACTGTTTCACGTCATACAGTATATCACCACTAAGAAACATGCCGAGTTAACACTGTTATTTGAAATGTTGAGAAAATATTTTTTCATACAAATTTGCACCACATATTAGAACATTTATGGGAAATTACAAAATCAAACGTGTAACCATTTCTAACCAGACACACACTTCTACATAATTGTGTAAGCAAGTACAGTACCAAAACCTGCTTTAAATTGACCCTTTGTTGCCCTATAGTTCTCCATGGTGTGTGTGTGTGTGTGTGTGTGTGTTCCTGGTGCTGGCTGTGTATTCTGGGACTGCCAGGCAGAGTTCATAGTTCTTGCTAAATATGTTTTCTATTTTGGTTCTCCTCACCTCTTCAGACTTTTTTCCACGTCAGGGTATTAGTCCATTGAGGCATTGATTAGAGAGATTAATGCTACATGCTAATGCTGTCATTCAACTCTTCTCGAGTGAGTCCTGGTGGTGCAATGCATGTGTGTGTGTGCGTACTGCTTGTGTGTCTGTGTTTTTTGTTTGTGTGCTTGCTTGCACGAATTGAGGCTCTACAGAATTGATACCCTACAGTTTGAGGTCACACTGCCATATTATTGGCCAGTGGGGATGCTGTTATGGTTTGTGGAGCAGTGGAGGCCCTGCGTTTGGTCTCCAGAGCTCTTTGAAAGCTGATCTCCACAGTGTCAGAAAGTGTAGGCTACAGATGTCCAAGTACAAAGGACTGACTAGAGGTGGAGGAGGTGAAATCTGTAAAAATTGAAGGAGCCCAAGTGAGCGTCGCCAAAGTAGAGGCCAAAGAAATGCTATTTTTAACTTTTTAATTTATGTAAAAAAATAAAAATAAATCTGCAGTTTCTCTTGTTTTGGGCATTTTGTTAAAAAAAAGAAGTGTCAACATCTTGAAACAAGACAGAGTAAAGTCAGTTTGTGCACTTCGAGAAAATGGCCTGTGGTTGTAGAACATTTGCTGAAATAAACCGGTTTTTATGGCTCGATCACAGGTTTTACAGATGTCAACCAGAGAAAGACACTGAGAGTTGTGAGTAATCAGAAGTCACATTAAATCACATGTTAAGAGGTTGGGAAAAAGTGATGCTTGAGTTAATTGTCCGGCAACTTCTTCACATGTTCACCACAGCATTCCTATTTTTCGAGTGTTTGCAAATCTGACATTTGAGAAAACAAATGTGCGTTTGAACCCTGATGGGGGTGTTCCTGAAGCTAAAATGTTAAAATTCTGAAATAAAATCATCTATCCTACTTTTCTTAACGAATCAGAAAAAAAGGGTATTGAGGACATTTCTTTCAAAATTGACATGAACTTGTAATCTCAAAAAACAGTGTGTTTGTTCTTCAGGCGAGCCAGAAGACAGGACATCAAGCATGGAGACCCTGCCAGTCAATGCTGGGACACAGAGGACAGTACGTATACCTTGGTCTCTTAAGAAGTTCAGCCTTTATCTGTCTTTGTAAGAAAGTATGTTTTTGTCCTTAGCAAGCTGTAAACACATACCCAGTGAACAGATAAAGGATTCACTCAACCAGTCGCTAGAGGAAACCTGCATGAGGTACCTTTTTTAGAACCAGAGAAAATACTCTTGGATCGATAACAGTCGTGTTTTCTTTAGGTCTTGTTGGGGGCCGGGTGGAGGAGAGGGTCCTCTATGGGGTGCAGAGCAACTCCACCTTCCTCGAGTGTATCCCCAAATCTCAACAGGCTCAGATCCGGTGGTACAAACAGAAACTTGGATCTGAACGCAGGGAGGAG
The DNA here is from genome assembly GCA_016806645.1 of Ophiodon elongatus. NCBI lineage: Eukaryota > Metazoa > Chordata > Actinopteri > Perciformes > Hexagrammidae > Ophiodon > Ophiodon elongatus. Next base: position 622,173 of record JACSYO010000489.1, on the reverse strand, counting down.
GTCAGAGAGTGCACTCGTCGACACATGTGTACACACACCGTCCGAACATAAATAAAAGTTACAGGGCCAAAGACCGACGTTTGTCACTGCAACATCTGTCATTTCTTTACATAAGTACTTCAAAGCATCCAAAAACACATATTACTTTAACCTCATCTGCTTTGAGGTCTGAGCATTAAACCCATTAGCAAGTGTTTTAGGCACAAATCACTTTGCGGCATGTCCTGCTTATCTTGGGGAAGATAAAGCAGTGCTTGGACCTAGAGGAGACTGTTCACAGCTTATAGTGTATACAAAGTTGAATAGTTTATCCTTTGTGGAATTATAGGTAATGAGGGAGCCATCCAGGGTCTCACTAGTTCCTTGAATACAGTCATTATCAATGTTTATGAGTGTCGAGGGCTTTTGGGAATTTTCTGCAGTTCTTCTCTTTTATCTTTTCTTTTCCACCTTCCTCACCTTTTTGAGGAAGGTGAGGAATGACTTAAACCAGACCCACCTGAGTGGATGGTACATTATCTATCCCTATGAAAAATGTGGGAAAAGAAAAATGAGAATTGCACCCTGGATTTCACCTTTTTCGTTGCATTTTCTCATTAGGTATTCATGCTGGAATGCAACTGATTTTCCCTGTGTGCCACTGCAGGTTCAGGGGAGACTATAGAGTATTTTAATTGCGTTCTGGACGGAAAATGGAGTGGTGGATCAGAAAACGAATTCTGCACACTTAAGCTGTAAAAATACAGACTTCACACAAAGCATTACTTAAAAAATAAGTAATACAAAATTAAATATCACTTCAGTTTAATAATGATTCGCTAGTTGGTGAAAGAGTGCAGAAAATGGCCATTTTTGGGGCATATTGGGAGCTGGATTTCCAGCTGTTGCAAAGTGGTGCATATTTAGTGTTTATTTTCAAAACCATTCAACAAAGTTGTACTATTTCATTGCATTGGACCAAAGTCACTTTAAAACTCAGATCCTGGGAGACAGGGGTGGACAGAAAAGGACATAGAGGAACAGAGAGTCTAATGTGTTTGTATTTGAGGTGTGGAAAGGAACTCATTGATGATGACACTCGTCTCCTGAATGAGACAAGAGAGACCTGCTTACTCAGCACCTGAGTGCCCTCCCCTCCTCTATCCAAACATACAAACCTTCCTCCACCCACTGCGAGCGGCCTGCTTACCACTCAACCTTTTCACTCCTCCTCTCTCTCCCCACTTCCTGATACACTTATTTACTCCCACGACTGGCCCCATGTCCTCTCTCTCAGGGCTGAATGTAAACAAACTGACAGGTGCGGAGGCCACTAAAGACCCATGTGTTCTTTTCCTTTATAGGCCTGCACAGCAGAAAGCCCAGCATTTCCCTTGGTGTCTGTGTGTGTGCGTGTGCGTTTCTTTATGATCCCCTACAGCAGAAATGATAACAAAGCACTCCCTACGGACAGCCATGTGTTTTGGGGTAATGGACACAACGGGGTGTTTTCTTTGTTTGTGTGTCTAGGCATGCAATGATATGTGACCTATTGTACTCTAGACAAAGTGACGAAGGAATGAATGCAGGAGTTCTTCCTCCCTCAGGATTGTCATGGGATAGACACAGAAGCCAAGAAAATACAGCAGAATGAACAGAATCTGTTGGATCAATAGCCAGTTCATTGGTATTCATTATGGCAAAACGTCCAATATGTTTGGCTGTGTCGCAGCATGTACATAAAATACATTTCTATGTGACAGAACATTTATCTCAACGTCTTCTCTGCCAATGAAAAGGTAGAGCTTGCCACCGCCTGGACTAACTGGCAGCACAATACAATTTGTGGGGTTTCACAATTTTTCTAAAGGAATTATCTCAGACTGGGCTTTATAGCAAAACCTTTTACATAGTGACCAATGTTCATATTTATTATGATATATAACAACAAAATGTTGCTTTGGTGCTTGAAGAATGTTCTGATGATGACTGAAACCTTCAGAAACCAGATGGTTCATTAAGATACAATTAAATAAAAGATCTATTTAAATAGGCACACAGCTTTATAATACAGCCTTTGAATAAATAGATAAATAAATAAATGTATTTCTTTGGCAGAGCAGCCAGTGAACATCTCAAATGTTTGCAGACACAGAATATCAAGGACAAAAGGAAACTGCAACACAAATGCTTGGATTTATAAGTAATTACACATGACTGAATGATGCATTGTTTCTACTAATGGGCTAATAAATTAGCATTGAATTAACATTTCAGATTACAAACATGGCTTTCAAGCTGAATAGGAAAAATAAGAAATAGTTAACTTAGAGAGAAATATTTTCTTAACCCGGACTGTGAGTGAATACGTTTTCATTCTCCATTTCCCTCACAGGCAACACCTCTTAAGCTATAACAATAAGTGCTTGTTAGTTTTCACTACATTTTGCTTCTTTCTCATGTGAGTTCATATTTACGATTAAGCAATTGAGTGATTATGTTCTTTGCTGAACCCCAGCAATGCTGCTGACAGTCAAAACAAAGGAAATGAGTTCAAGTGATCCACACCAAGCTGGAGGTCAAAGAAACACACTCTGTACTTTTTCAGGTGATGGAAGAGATAGTTGTGTGTGTCTTAGTTTGAAAGACATTTTTCAAAATGTCTTTTCTGAGCCGTGTGACTTCAAATAGATATTCAAATAGCTTTCTTGTCATTGATGCTATTTTACTGTTTCCTCATCTTTGTACATAACATGATCTGACTGCCACTTGTTTTTGTTGTTGCGTTTGTCCTTTAAGTTGTCGTCATGGTTTTCTCTCTTTCTCTATCATTACCACCCTTCGTTGATGTTGCGTTTACCGGCAGCTGTGTCAAGCAAAAAAAACAACAACTGCAGGCCAGAATATTAAAACCACACCCATATTAAACCAAAACATCCAAAGTTTATCACTATTGCCAAAGAAAAATCTGGTTTTAAGATAAAGCCTACAAGAGTGGCCCTTACAGATGGCAATGGTGTTGTGGGGCTTCCCTCATGCAGGACAAGGTGGTACCCGCCCCCACAGCTGGACATGTGGTGTTGGAGCAGGTGATTTCTGAAGTGTCTGGCTCATGTCAACCTTTCACTCCCTGTGCTTCTCTTCCCTCTCTGTTTCCTTCTGTCTGTCATCTCTTGTCCTCTTCTGTCCCTCATCCTCCCTCATCAGTCCCACCTTAATCTCTCTTCACTTAATTCCTGCCTTCATGCTCCTTACTCTGTCTACTGTGGTTCCTTGTGCTTTTCGTGTTGTCTCCACAATTTCCCACAGGGACTTCCCTTCTCTGTTTCTCTCCACACTTTCTGCCTCTTGATGGTTTTTTTTATAAAGGCATCCTTGGCCAGCTGCTCGCAGCACCTGCAGCCCACCCCCAACACTTATTCTCATCACACACAAACTCCCTCCTCTTATCCCCTCATAAGAAGTCAGCTCTTAAAGATTTGAGCTGGAAAAGATTGCTCTGACTTTCTCACAGCATGTGTGTGCGTCTGTTAGTGCCTGTTTGTGTATTCACCTCCTGGAGCCTGGAATGCGGACCCATTAGAAAATTTGATACACACAAAAACAGACAGGTACACTAATAAAAGACAGACCATCTGGGTGAATTTAAATGTCTGGCATTGCCATTTAGTCACAGATGCCTTGATTTTGGATGGGGGGTGGGGGTGGGTCTCTCCAACGTAACCGCAGAGATTTTGCATATGTGAGATTTTACGTTGTTATCCCATGTGTTTTTTCAAGTCAGTCAGGTGTGTCAGGAAATGAGAATGTGATGGGAGACAGACTAGTAAGTCTAATATGGGTTAGGGTCAAGATCCAAAGAGCCTCTTAGGTCTGCGGGTCTGCCTCTGGCTAGACAACACATCATCAGTGTCAGACCTGGAAACCACCATAGAGCCAGAGTTCATAGAAAGATAAACAGGCAAATATTCATTGTTTTCTACATGCACTTACACCTCTGGAGGGTCAGAGCAGGGCTGTGGGATGTATGCTTTTGAAGCATCCACACATGCACAAACACACACACACACACACACACACACACACACACACACACACACACACACACACACACGTACTGTCATGCACACACATTCTCTGTCCTCTGAACACAGCTGTGTTGTTTTAGGGCCTGACAGCAGCCATGCCACCTGATAAATCATAGCGGATGCAAAATGAAAAGAGCCGGCTACAAACATAACCACGAAACTTACCCTTACACCTTAATGACAAGCACAATCAACCACACACACACACACACACACACAGACACACACCATTTATTTTGCTGAATACCTTCTTTAGCCGTTGCGTACTGCTTACACTCATCATGCATCTAAAGATCTCTCCACACCACATAAAGACCCCGCCCCGCCCACACTGTGAGTGACACTCACAACACCCAATTCAATATGTTTCCTGTTTCAGGGGCCATTACCATGTTTAACACACCTTGGATACAAATCAGGTGTGAACATGTATGTGTGTAAACAGGGTGGCATGTATCAAGCTGGCGTTTTGTAATGTGCAGTCATTCTGATTGATGGTTCGTGGGAATTTGTTGTTGTTTAATAGTAAAGGTTTGAATCTCGATTCATGAAAGCAATACAGAATTCCACATACATTTGTTGTAATGTGTACTAAACAAAAGCAGCTGTAGTCACATGACCTTATTCTCTTTTTGTCTCACAGGTCAGGCTGGATGATCGTGTCATGCACACAGATCGAGGGCTCCTGATTCGCTCCCTCCAAACCTCTGATGCTGGTGTGTATGTCTGTGTTGCTCAAGAGCACACACACTTCACCCACACTCTCCTCCGTCTCACGCTGCAACTTGTTACACATGGACAACTGGATGGGAAGCCCAAGCCCAGTGAAGACCCTGAGGTGGAGCCACGGCACAGCGTGGAGTCCCGCCAGCGTTATAAAGACTACCTGAGAGTGATGAGCGCTCCCTTTGTCTCTCTGGAGGAGTACTGTGATTCACTGTGGCTGGAGAAGAGGCCGTTAAGGGTGCGAGGACGAGGCTTAGGAGCTGGCAAATGGAAACATATCCAGGAAATGAAGAAGAGCCGGAACAGGAGACAACACAGAGAGAGGGAGAAAGAGTGGGAAAAACAGGAGCGAGGGAGAGTGGTGAAGACAGCAAAGCAGTGAGGGATGTGGTAAATAAACATTAAGGGTTAGCGCTCTATATTCACCGGTTGGATGAAGAAGCAGAATGTGACACAGAACTGCAAAATTGCAATGACAGATCAATCCATGAGCAATGTAACTCAGAGGTAATGAAAGACTAACTCTGAAATATACAGTTCAAGAGTTCAACTAGCAATTTTAAGTAGTATTGTGTTGTGAATACATAATTTAATTCATCTGCCAGCATCTGTCCTGTTTGCAGATAACATGCTTTTGAATAAACATGCGAGACTGAAAAACAATGATTATTGCAATCTGTAAAAACATTAATTTTACAGAGCCATCCATCGACTGGAAGAGCTTACCAGATGACTGGTCTTTCCTACGGCTTTCACTGGCAAAATAGTTCCCCCAATAGTGTAGAATGACGGTTAATAGAGGTGATCATTTGATAATATTGACACATATGTTATTTGAATTGGTGAAATTGGGAAAATATACCAAAAATAACTAAAGTAGTTTGCTTGTGGTGATGCATTCATGTTGAATGACTGTAAATATTTATATATCATGTACAGGAGATACAGCATGCTCAATTTAGTCTTATTACTGATCCGTATAACTGTAATCATAATCGTGTATTGTGTTTGGGCGGACAAAATGACATATTTTTGTACAAATGCTTCACTCCCATACTGTAGGTTCAATAGATATTTTCATAATTGCTGGTTTTGAAAGTTATTTAAATAAATTTGTCTTGGAGCCTCTCTGCCCTCAATGGCTTTTCTTTCATTGTGTGAAGAGATAAAATCAATATACATAAATTACCGTAAAAGAGCAGCTACAGGCAGTCTCAAGCAAACAGCAGACAAGGTTGAGAATGGGTAAGGGTTACTTCAGCTGAGCCTCGCCTGATATAGCAACACAAGTCCCAGTACACTGTATGCAGATGTCAGAATGATTCAGGACCAGCTGGTCTCTTGTTGTTGTGTGTGTGTGTGTGTGTGTGTGTGTGTGTGTGTGTGTGTGTGTGTGTGTGTGTGCGTGTGTGCGTGTGTGTGTGTGTTGAAGAGAGAGAAAGTGGGCATCGTCAGGAGAAACCATGCAAAATATTAAAGTTTTTCATCAAACTAAGCAATTTACAGGTTTCCTAGAATAAATTGATAAAGCTCTAAATGCACCAACATCAGTTTCCTGAGCATGAAAAGCAAGCATTATGCAACCCCATGTGTCTGACCTGAATAGCACTTTTAGACTTACATAATAATGTAGATGATATCATACACAGTGCTTGGATATAATGCTGACAACAGCGTAACACATATTTCTCTGTGAAAGACAGTAGTCATGGGACTCCTTGGTTTTAACAGACGTATTCAATTTAGCTGGAGCTCCTGAAATACCGCAGGTAGTCTATCACCAGGTAAAAATGTGTCCCATAGGCCAACTCAGGGATGGCAGTGACAAATTACATTTTCTCTCGTTAGTGAAACAGTCGTTTTTTCTGTGTACTTAATAATTAGTTGTGTTGGTTTGGCGATAAGGTCTCTGTGTGTTCGTCAACATGTTAAGGCACTGTATTTTGATGCCTAAATGTCTTCTTTAATTTAATAGGTCATATATTACATCCAATATATTCATACAAGAGTATTCTTATATGTAAGAATATGCTTACCTTTTTAAAAATGTAAGGCAGTAATGTTTACTCTCCTACACAACTATTACTGTCTCTGTGTTGATACACTTAGCATGCCTCTTATTTCATTGTGCGTACTATACTTGCCCTTTATATACGAATGCAAAAAGGAACAGCATTCAAGTCAACCATTATGTCGTTTTCCACAGTGATTTCTCCACGTTTCTTAAAACAAAAGACAATGAATATTTTAAGCACTTCCTCTTTGTCTATAGTTTATTTATCAGTCAGCTGCAAAGAACAAACTGCATCTCCCCAAAAAGGGAAACTGCAAAAGGGACACCACGAAAGGACTGGTTTCAGACTTTAACACAGTGTTGCTCAAGACATATAAAACAAATGCTTAAACCACTTATATTTAATATAGAAATAAATACTCAATGTAGTCATCTTTAGGAAAAAAATCTGTGCTGTTTGCATTCTTCTGGTCCTGCAACTCAATAATTTCTCCTTTCACCCCTCACTTACAATGCTATGAACTAATTAGTTCACTGAGGTCAGAGGAGAGTGAAGAACTTCGAGAGATGGAGAAAAGGTATGAGAGGTATGCGTGTGAGTTAACTTGACCTTCACATTTGGTTGGAGAAGAACCAATGAGTGAAGATGACTTGTTGCGGACAGAGGCAGCGGGGGTGAAAGAAGGAACCAGAATTCAGTATGGAAGCCCATAGAGGCCTTAATTAAAATTATAATGTAAACTTGAAAATGAAAATGTAATTCCACATGTGTTGTTTGAATTTAAAAGAAAATGCAATAATCCAAATTTTCATTTTCCTGTGCTGGCATGGGTGAGCATATTGAAATAAAAACGGAAAAGCTGTTGACATTTAATTTAAGTCATACAGTGGACACTATTCAAATGTTAGCTCAAATTTTAAAATTAAGATGCAATATGAACTAGAAAGGTGCACTCAGTAGATTGCAGATCTCTGCTACGTGTGTCTGCAACAACCACTGCTGTATTGTGTGATTGAATGAATTTATTGGAAGTCACTTTGGATTAAAGTGGCAGCTGAATGAGTGCACAATATTTCTTCAAAATTAGCTTGAGAATAAAATATACATCCTTTAAAACATTGGAATAAGAACACAATTTAGAAAGTACGTTTACTTCACAATTGTGCCAAATAATTACATATTTAATAGATAATTTTCTCTTCAAAGAATCCTACAAAAGAAGCGATCAGGTGACTGTCATAACATATCATATATACAGTATATATATATATATATATATATATATACACATGTAATATGTATATGTATATATTTACAAACCCTTGGACTTTAACAACTCATGTGTGTTTCAGTTTTCTGCTCATTTTGAAAGAAGTCAAGAATAAAGTTAATATTTTGAGGAAAATAAGTTGTATTAATACGAGAATAAAGTCAAAGTATTTGAAGAAAAAAAATCTGCCTGCCCTCTAGTCTGCTGTGCATTATTTTTTTACTCTGCACTCTGTCAGACAGTTTGAAGGGAATACTACGATATCAGCAGACACATAACTCCATTAAGGACTCTCTCTTGATGAGACAAAGTTTAAGGAAGCTCTTTTGCATTATTTTTTGGATGCTTTTAATGGTTTTATGTGAAGCACTTTGAATTGCCTTGTTGTTGACATGTGCTATACAAATAAACTTGCCTTGCCTTGCCTTACTGTCCACTGCTCTTCATCTGTGGAAAACCCAAACTAACAGAAAAGACTTGTGATCAGGCATTAATCTCACCATCTTGGGTCTTATTGTGCATGCAAATGTTAACTTCAACACCTATAATGGAGTGCAGCTCAAAGCTGCTTCCTCAAGTTTTTCAGAAGCACACAGGTGTCGTTCCATGTTAAAGCTCAACTCAACCTTCAATAATTATTAACCGCCTCCCAGATAGTAGCAATATCCCAACAAGATCTATGTCAGAATCTGAGTTTGAACACAGAGTTGAATGCTGAAGCTGACATTTTGTTTCAGCACCATGGTCAGCACTGGCCTTTTTTGAGGCAGCCTTCTCATGGTGGAGATGACCAAGCTGGCTGCAAACTCAATCAACAGACGCTCCACAGAGGTTTTGCGCACTCGCTTACGGAGCATTGCTTAGCGTGGCACAGTCTTCTATCCATGAATGCATGGATGTCAAGGCCAGTTTCAAGAGGGTACATGCTCCAGTTTGCCTGCTCCAGTCAGGCTGGATGTGCCAAACTCTCTATTGTCATACACCGCGCCCCTGTCAGTAATGCACCTGCTATGTCCGCACGTCATGTATGGGACTTCTCCAAATGAGAACGATCCAGAGGTGGTTCGGGCCACCGCCGCCTTGATCCAGTTCAGCAGAAAAGGCGCTGACCCTTCCTCCCTTACTGCATTCAGACCTGGCATACTGGAAAAATAACCCTTTGTTCCGTTGCCGGGGGTTCCCTTCGGCAGAGTGACGTCACACATCTCGGGTCCTTCTCTGGATGGTATATGATGGGATGGGATGGGATAGCCCTGTCTCAAGTTGTGAGGAAAATGGGGACTCCCCCATGCCTTAACATAAACTGTCTGGAGCTGTCCGCACTACTAAAATACTTTTACCTTGCTCCAAACAGAGATGTCATAGTGAGGACAGGCAACATGACAGGGGCGGTGTGCACTGAGCCAGGAGCCTACTGCTGTGGTCACATAAACACCTACTCTGCTATCGGAGCGTTGTACATCCTCTGGGTACATTTTGCGATATGCTGAGTATTGCGATTAAACATTGCAATATATTGCAATTTATTACCTACTTTTAACTCCAACCTATGCAGTTTGTCAATATCTTTTTTTATCAATTAAGATAACGATTTCAATCTGTTCGTATAACTTCGGTCATTTTTATTGCAGGTTTTGTCAGACAAGCAAACAAACAGTGTCATAAAGATCTCATAAATGTTGCATCATGCACCAGATAGACTGTTTGTATTACAGTCTACATAGTCCAATCCCGCTGACTTTACCGCAACAGAAAACACTCAGCACCCTCTACTGAACAGAAAAAGCAATTATTACAAAATGGTTTAAATTTGTATTTGCAATTAGGGATGTCACGATATGAAATTTTTATGTCACAATTATTATCAGAAGAAATAGCACAGTTTCACAATTCTCACGACTAATAACCAGAATATTTCTAATAGGCCTATGGCTAATAAACTAAAATATTTAGACTATTTCCTTTTACTTTGTTTAAGTAATTTGTTGTGGTGATTTGCATAAAAACACACAATTCAAATGATTAGGAAATAAAAGAGTGTATTTTATTGAAAGAAATCTTGCCATTATTCATTTTATTACGTATTATAAGCTGATTAGAGCTAGTGTTAGGAAGGTAAACAGGACATAATTCCCTCTCTAATATCTAATTTATGTTGCACTGAAAAAAAGATTAAATTTGGATTATTGCATTATTTTCATATTTACTCAAATAACATGTATATATATATATGCTGAAATGTATAATTCTATTGCAGAATTATGTTTTTATTTTAAGTTCACATTATCAATTTAATAATTAAGTCCTCTATGGGCTTCCATAATTCAGGGAAAGAAACCAGATTATAAAGAAGGAAGTGCTCAATTTGATGTGATTGCTGTAATGAGCTGTCTCCTTAGGACCCCTGTAGTGGCCTTACAGGATACACAGACAAAGGCACACTCCTTTTTCACTGTCTCCATTTTAAGTGGTTTTACTGTGTCCATTGACCCACGTGGATACATCAAGATTAGATACAGTGCATTGGACTGGCATCTTCCCAGTAGGTGGCTCAGGTTGGACTGGCATTGGAGTCTCTCTAATTGACTGATATCATCTGGGCCTCAATGGCTTTATTATTTTGAATGCATCATCTAGCGATGCATCCTGGAGTTCTTTAATTCAAACAAAACATACTTGTTATTCTGTATCAGTATAGGTATGATTGAGACACATTTCTGTGTCTCTTTTGAATCAAAGAGTTTAAAGATAAACTCAAACTACAATATAGGCTTCAAAAACAACTATCAAGAGTGTCACAGCCTGGTGTTAGGTGCCACATACAAACAGAATGCAATATCCGTTGACCTTAATCTGTCATTCTCTCTGTTTCCATCATCCTGACACCAGTGAGCACATATTTGTCTCAGTTTATGCAAGTGTGCCCAGGTGCAAGAATGTAAAGCTCAGGTGTTTTCCAATAAACACTGCCCAACAGGAAACTTCAACGGAACCATGCCAGCATTAAGATATCAAACACCATGACAGGACTAGAGGGAGAGAAAAAGGAGAAGAAAGCGGAATTGAGATGTCAAACCACAGAGGTGTTTCTGGTTCTATATTACAGGGTATTTACAGCTGTGCAGATGTGTGTATTTGTCAGGTGTTGACAGTGAACTTCTGGGCCGGGTGGAGACAGCCAAGTGTTGTGTGGGAGCTGTCGGGCTGGACGGTATTTATGGTCGCCTGAGGGTACTGGAAGGCGAGAGGTATGTGTGTATGAGCTACAAACAGTTGTTCCCCCAGAAGTAATGACTACCTGTGTCCCCTCTGTCTGATTTACCGATATACATGATCTCTCCTCACTCCAGAATTTGTGGCAGTACAGGCAGGCTGCAATGAATATCCTGAACACACCCTATGATAGATGTTTTCATTTGTTGTGTAAAGAGCTGCTGCTAAAATCCATGTAAATGATGTCTCAAGAGCTCCTTGATCTGTCGTTCTCCCTTCCTGTGGCAAAGACATTTTAGTGTCGGCTTTGGGTTGGTCGCTGCTGATTTGATATCGGGTGTCAGTTGGCGTTGTATGCATATCTGCTTTCACAGAGGTTTCGATCAGTCCCATGTTCTTTTTATTAGAGGTCAGGGGTCACAAAAACAGGCTGCAGGGCTCAGCATTTCTGTATCAAAGTACCACAGTTCAGGGAATAGTCTTTCAGATTTTATCAAAAGTATTGGCAAGTAAAAAAAATGCAAGTAGCAGCCATAATGACTGTTTACATTTCTTGAGTATAATCAAATATAAAACAGTTGGCAGTTGACAGTTTACATCAGTTAACAATTGCACTGAAAATAGGAAGATTAAATATAATATGTGGTTTATTAAACTTACATTTACATTTTTTTTACTGTTGTATCATAATTTTAAGAATTATTCATGGCTGCCAACAGGTGCATTTTTGGTCTGCAACAGTAAATGCTATAATGCTCATGGTGGATCCTCCAGCAGTGACCTCTGCCTTGAATGAGAAACCTTCCCCCTCACTGTGTGAGACTTTTTTGTTGTTAGTGACAATAATTGCTGAAGCCTTATTCAGTAGAAATTGTTTGAAAAGTGTTTTGTTTAATTGTGTGAGTTTTGTCTCTTTTCTGGTTAATTTGTATAAGGCTGCAGCGAGGAAGGCAGTTGTTTATGATAGTAAACAGTTGTTTATGATGCTATTTAGGTGTATGCTCAGGCTACACAAGTGGTGTATATATAAATGGAATTTACTGTTGGTTTGGACAAGGGGTCATGTTGTTGATGTTGTTCTAGTAGAATATTGTTTACTCAAACACTACATTTTAACTGACCAACTTTTTACTTTTATCAAAATAATTTTTTACAAGTATTTACTTTTACTTAATAAGTACAATTTATTTCAAGTAGCAGTACTTTTAATTGAGTACAATACTCTAGTACTCTTTTCAGCAGGGGAGGGCCTCATGAGAGTTTAGAGAAAAAGACATTGGTCAAAGTAAAATTAGACGAAGTGCTGTGCCTGTCTAGCAACAACATAGGTGGCTGTCCTGTGTGTGCCATGCATTGTAGAAACCCAAAACTTACAAGAGAATACTTCGGCCATGAAGGTTGATTATCTCAGTAACATTGGAAATCCTCTGGAACATTGTGGGCCATAGAGGAGCTTCAGTTATTTTCCATGCCTGGGTGTGACAAAGACACTCAAATTTCAAGCTTCATTTTGTAGATCATCACACAAATACTCCCCCTTATTTATCGGAATATCATTTTCAAACAGCTTCAGGTTAGCCTGACTTCCAGGCAGGTTGTAACTGTAATGAATTCAGTTCTGTGAAAATATAGACAGCATGTGTTTATACTGTGGAAGATTGTTGGCAGCCTAACAAAATATCTAAAGGACTGTGTTTTGGTCAATGTTAGATTTTAGATGATTTGGATTGTATAAAAATGTAATCATTCTTCAAAACAATATTTTTTCAAGTATCAGTTTCCAATTGTTTTTACATTATGTCAAAAAGAGGACATGTTTAACTTGATCACAGATGTATTGGTGCAGCTAAGTCAGAAAAATCCTGTTAAATTTGAACAAATATTAAACCATTAACCATTTAAATCCTGTTATTCTTGCAGTTATTTTAAAGTGATTTCAATGCTTGTTTGTGAAACCTTTGATATATCACCATTAAAGAGGAATGTTCTCCTCTTTCTCATCACATATAAACTAAAATATGTCTCCTATTATTCAACAATATATGTATTCTGAGTCTGGACAATATATGAATAAAGACAGGGAGTTCGGTAAATTAAACCTTGTAAAAACATCTTCAGCAACATAATGAATATGAAAAACGTATCATCTGATCTCTTAGCAGCATTTTAAAAATAAAAATGTCAAAATAACAACAAACGATAACAGAGAATGATTATACCAAAACTGAAAAGTCGGAAAATAGTTAACATCTCACAATGGTTGGATCTCCTAACAAAAAAATCAGCACTTCAAAAAAAAGAAATGCCACGAAACAAATTCCCATCAATATTTTGTAAATCAATAAAATCAGTTTTTGCCTTTTTTATTTGTTAGTACGTCAAAATTGTCTACATGTGTGTGCATGAATTGGTGAATGAAGGGGAAAAAATTGAATATGTAGGAAGATAAAATGATAACTGGACAAAAAATAAGGCATACAAGAGTACATTAGTAATTAAGAATCTGCTAAGTAAACATGTGACGTTCAGGTTCCATATTATGTAACTAATACTCATATTGTTTATGTCTCTCTCCCTGTATGATTTACTGCCACAAGTCAAATACTTTAATCACCGTCATAAAGTGCCAACAGTAGTAATAGTTTTTTGCAATTTAATTTAATTTAATATTAAACTTATATTAGTCGTTACTCCACAATTGTACAATTTGAATGTATTTAAAATCAAAAATCTAAATCAAACAAATCATGTTAAAAAAATGTAAATGATACATTTTAGATCCCAGATACAGCGTCCAATCAGAACTGTGGGTAGTGCTTCATCGATCTGCAGACAACACTTATCTAATTATACAGTTTATTTAATGTACTTAATGAATTGGCATATCGAGTTTAATGTCTGCATCGACATAAGGGATTACAGTGTGTTGATATAGCTGTGTGTGGGTGTATGTGTGTGTGTATGCAACACTAGAACAGACCCCATTCCTATCAGAATGTGTTTCTGTATGAGTGTGTGTGTGTGTTTCCATGTTTGTCTCATATTGCTGCTGGCAGCCACAGATCCCAGGGGCAAACACAGTGTGTGTATCCATGAAATGGATATGACTTTCAATACAGTTTGATGCCACACCTCATTGACCTTTAGCCTTTCAATTGTTTTTTTCCAATTGGTCACATATCTCTACGTTATCTTTGCATTGCTATGCAGCCACATGAACTGCACTAATGTCATTTGGAAAATATTTCCCTCATTCATGTGGCTGATACCGGCTGTAAGGAAAGGAAGTGCAGAGTTACACTCATACCATGTCAATCTATTTTTATATATTCATGATTGGAATGAGTGCCATCACATCATCACTACTGTATCTCATTTTCCATTTTAATTAAATAGCAGTTAGACAATATTGTACAATGTTAGGGGTCCAGAAGCAGTCCAGCTTCTGGAGAGAGATTAAACAGTCCGAGTGTCCATCTGTCCTCCGACTTCTCAGTCCCCTCAACCCCTCTTTGACCTGTGCAGGGTGCAATAACAAAACAGTAGGACTCAAAGATAGACAGAAAATGATACAGATGTAAAGAGTGAGATGTTTTCATCTTATTAAACTGAGAGTGGGCCACTTGGCAAGTAGTCAGGGTTAGGGTGAGGAGAGGCAGGAAGAGAGGGGTACAAGAGACAAGTGCTTACTTGAATGGGGTTAGTGTCTCTCTACAGCCTGATGGCATGCAATGGCATTGCCTTCAATCTACCGCACCACATTACACCACTAAGGATTTGGCAGCTGAAACCAAACACCCCTGCAATGCTGCCTTAAGACTCGACTCACTCTGCTTGACTCCAAGGTGAGGAAAATTCCCTCCCCTTTTTGAAGGACAATTTGTCATGCATAAAAACCAATAACAAAAGGTTTAAGAAATGCATTTTTCCTGCCATGATCAGATACTTGCCTCTTGGGGTCACTAATTCACTTTGCTCATTTTGGGACACTGAGCTGAGGGACAGTGTGCGTAAGAGCGCTGCACAAGGCAGCCTGTATCATGCGATTTTGGGGGACTTTTCTTGGTCAGTGCAGCTTTTTCTTGTGTTTTAACCACATTTTTGTTGATGATTAAGTACATTTCTTGTATTTTGATTGACATTGATGTGATTCCTTTATACTTACACGTTAGATACCACACTGTGGCATGAAGCAACAGTATGTCACTGGATTTTGTTTATTAAAATGAGTTGATATGCAAGAACCAATATCACACATGCTTTGATACATTTTACTGGGGGTCATTCGTAACTTTTCAATACATCGCAGTGCCATTTGGCCAAAAGCTGAGTTCGCAAGATCATTTTGGGTGCTTGACATTTCTTTTTTTGGGGTTTAAGGAGAGAATGCATGAATACTTATCTATACTGTCAACAGACATGATCTTGGTTTTAAAAATGCACACCTGATGGGCTTTCTGCTTGATGCTAATATTGCCCCTTCTAAAAGCTTCAGTTAAAAACTGTTAAACCATTTCCAATTAACAGCAGCAATAATGCCATTGGTTATAAGATAAACTGATTTTCACTTTTCTAAAAATACAACAAATCATATAAGAGGGCATTATAGAGCTCAAACGCTTGTGGTTGGCTCAGAGAACAGGGGCTGTGTAGCTGTGTAGCTGTATTTTAGCCCCTTTTAACACTTTAATAAACAAAAGTGGCGTAGAGACTCATGAGTCTTTTAAGAATGTAAGGGTGTAACCGTGTGTGTGTGCACATTTGGTAAGTATTTTCCAAAGGTGTGAATGGTGATAGGTTGCCAGCATCGGGAGATCAAAAGCTTAGATGAAATGTTTGTCACTATAACAGCTGCAGCGCTGTGGATTTCCACATGATACTGTTAAACACAGTCAAGACTGCAGGCACATCTGTTCTTATGTCACTGTTGAGTAAATGGTGCCTTCATCCTTATTTTCTAGTATAACCTTATGATGATCCATTTGAAAATTCACCAGCAGTCAGGTAAAAGTCATTTGAAAATCTGCAGGGAAGAAGTACAAGGAGCAAAATAACTGTATCGTCGCAAAATCGGTGATCACAAAAAATTAAAGAAACATTTTTTTGAAGTTACAATTAAGCGTGAGATCTCCTGTAGGTTTCATTTTAGGGTTAAGGCAAATATTATGTTGATAAAGAACTCTTTAGGTTACAATTTTGCGAGCTTTTGCAAAAAGTGACGAGACATCCCTTTACAAGCAGTCGAGAAAACATCAGGAGTATCATGAACACAACACTCACTGTGTCACTGTGTGACATAGGACGTAAGGCACCTCTCACGGGTGAAACATCAAGATCTTAGAGAGTGAATAAGCATTTGCAAGAGTTTGTTTCCTTCAACTCAAACCATTTGTGTAAGAACTTTAGATATCTCTGAATGTTTAACCTGGTTCGTTGCTCCTGTTTTCAAGTTCCACTCTCTGTTTCGCAAACAGTCTGTTGTTTTTTTTTGCAATAATACAGAATATTTTCCTCTCTGTTTTACTGGAGATCAGTTCCAAATAGAACTGTTTTATTTGGACCAATGAGGTATTTTATTTAAGTTCCCAGTAGCCTCGCCAAATTCACAACAACACGCAAGAAACAATCTGGACAAAATTAGCAGAAAAAGCAATAAAATGGCAAACAGTCTGAACAATAACAAAAATGTTGTTTTAAATTAAACTCAGCAGTTAGATTTGTAGTGACCTTAACTGCTACTAACCCCACTGCATGCGACGTGTAATTTCATCACCAGACTAAGTATGTATATATAGACGGGCATTTGACGTGTCACATTTCTGTTTACGATTGTTAACAACATTTGGTGCTGGCACTACAGCGGGAAACGGCAGCATAGCAGTGCAAAGGCAGATTTTTGATATTATCAGTATTAATCAGTTTCAGTTGAAAAAATAAATGGAAGGGCCATGCTCCTATTGAGTGAAAAATCCTTTTCAGATTCAGGGCCATTCAGATGTCCCAGTAATGAATGCCAGCCATCAGAAGAGAAACAGTCCAGTTAGCGAGGCCTATTGTGTACAGCTGGAAATGAAAAATGACATCCGTGGCTTTACATCCCATACACTGCTTCATCATTCATAAAACTGATGCCATAGCCTGGTGATCACAGCAGGTCCTCCTTGTATTTTAAACTGATTTGTATGACGGATGATTCAGTGCTTTCATGAAGGAGAAGCTGCCTGTGTTTCTTTGAGTGTGATAAGCCCCCGACTTCTAGCATTTGTCTTAATGAGCTCATTCTACATTAATTGCTCGCTAATTACTTTCCTTAATCATCAACAGACACATGGAAGTCTATAATGATTATTTTTTTCATGGTAGACTGTGACATGGACTGTATTTTTTATATTTATGCAGTAAATGTCTTTCCTGCTTCCTTCCTCCCTTCTTCCTTCCTGTGGTTTGATAACCTCACCCATATGGCTTGGTCTTTGATGTCTTTCCCAAATCTACGTGCGTGTTGGTTGTCATGTTGCTTCATGGCAGGCACATACCTGTCTTCCAGTGTGAGGGCCTCTCAACACACAAACACTCAGTGTCTCAGTCAAATTAAAATGGAAATATTCTTTCTCATATGTCTCATGTTTGTGCAATAGTATTTACATTTAAGAGGATTGATGTACAAACACATTAAAACCCACTGTATGTTAGTTACAACTAATTCAACTCAGTGCAGGTACTAGGAATCGGTCAGTGTCTCATGATCAGCAGATGCTCACCTTACCCCTTATCTCAACACTAACCCATGTTCACAACTATTCAAAGAAAGACAAGATTGCATTAGAAGTGCTCGTATAGTGAAAGGTACTAAGGCACGATTTTTGGCAAGCATGAAGGGCACCGCTATCATCAGGGCAGAGGATGTTCGGCAGCCTTGTGCAAGTGACGGATGACCGCACTCACTGCCATTTTATGGCTCCTTCAGCCATGCTTAAAGTTGAAATATGTGAAAGAATAAGCAGATAATATATTTCACACTATGGAGGTCACATCCAACCTGCAATGAATTTCATGGTGGTTCAGATTCCTATACTCACTAGATATGTGCATGCATGTGTGTGTGTGTTACCGAGAGAGAAATGGAGAGAGAGTTGAAATAAAAGTCACAATCAACTTGATGAATGGTATAACATTCTCAGTGGAAACTGTCATTTCACAAGATTCATGAGTCTCAGTCCTTCCAGCTGTTCAGGTCTGCTCGCTGGATTCAAGGCTCAACTATTCCTGTCGATGGTGTCTGATATCTATCTTGGGAGTGCTAGGCAATTTTAAAGACTACTTGAACTTCATTCAACTGTGCTTTTTGCCTCATTAATATACTATAATTTACTACTATTAGTACTGTAATAATTCAAACAGATTTGCATTTTTCAGCAATAGAATCTAAATGTTATGAGCTATTGTCCCCATTAGTGTAAAGGGAAAATGTTAAAGGGAAATGCCCATGATCTTAATGTGTAATATAGAAGACAAACTATATAATGGCAGAGGGAAAACTTTTAACAACTGGTAATTTGGCTTGATCTTATTTTGACATACACAAATGTCCTTTTTACCCCTTTTCACTGGCTTGGTTTATGCAAAGTATATGCGAATGATAATTTGTTCTTGTGTGTGATTGTGTGAGTGTGTGTGTATATGAAAGAGTGCAAGAGAGAGATAAAGAGAGGGAGATTGATCACACAGAGGTATTACTCCCCTGTCAGTGCTGTAAGGGCAGCACTATTATGCAGATGAGCGCATTAAATGTAGTTGGACACTACCCAGCATGTCATTAAATCTAAAATGGCAGTGGGACTTTAATGTTAGGCTGCTATTGTAATACGCTCCGTCTTTCCCCATTTTGTATATTGAACAACCCTGAACCACCATTAACCACCTGGCAGAACCTCTCGATCTCTCTCAGTTATTTTTTCTTTTTTTCTTTTTTACATCTGTCATTCTCTTTGCTCTTTTTCTCACATCCTGGTCTGCCAGTGTGCTCTATCTCTCTGTCTTGTATTCAAAACCAAAATAAAAATACACCGAGCAGACAATTACCTGTGGCTTAGCCTATTATTCCACTGGACAGCTAGTGTAGATGGCATAAATATAGCAGTCCATACCTGTTTATAATGATAAGCTCAGAGGACCACAGTGAAAACCCATTACCCCAATTACCCAATTATTTCAAATGACATGATTATCAGACATCATCACCAATACAGCTGTAGCACCACCTCTAGAGTAGCTGTTTGGTATGCCTGAATATAGCTATTCATTTCTCCATTCTTAGTTTCAACACAGACACACATGCAAACACATGCACACATGCAGTTAGTCCTTGGCCTGCTGTCATTTCAATGACAGGTCATTCAGTGCAGTTTCCTTTTCTGAACCATTTAGGGATCCTGGGTGAAGCTCTCGTATTCGATGGCAAAGGAAACAGAGCTGTTAGTGCAGGGTCACGACCTTTCACCTGACATGTGAGAAGACTGTGTGTGTATGAGTATGTGTGACATGTGAGAAGCACAGGTCACACTGTTCAACATCCAATGATATGTTGTTCTTGAAGCTCCTATGCCTCTCCCTGTCCATCCATCTGTCTCCAAACCCATAATCAGACAAAATAAATAGGGCTCTGTTTTACTGGAATAAAAATGCTTTTGAAATGACAGCAGTAACCAAACGGTGATACAGATTGCTTCTCTGTCCTTTAATCAGTGATATAGCCCTGGGTCTTCATGAATCTAAGGTCGAGAATGTCTTAGGAGCTCCGGCAATCCTACTTCCTGATGATTATCCATCCACTGCTCCTGACGCCTACTTTTCCCTTTCCCCTCCTCCTCGTTTTCATATCCTCCACTTACCTCCTACAATTCATGGCATCACACCCAGTGATGATGGACATCTTAAGCACAGACCACTGTTTACTCTGTCTAAAAATAAGACTAGGTTAGGCCTGCTCCTGCATGCCTGACATGTAAGACACAGCAGCAGCAGCTCGCAGTTGTTGTGTGTGCGTGTGTGTGTGTGTGTGTGTGTGTGTGTGTTGTGTGTGTGTGTGTGTGTGTGTGTGTGTGTGTCTCTTTGAGAGGTTGGAGGGGTCATCGGTCAGGTCATGTGTATGATATCTATGCCAGGTAAGAGAGATGTCCAATGATGGACGGAGGCTCCTGTGTCGACCAGTCATCTCCCATACGACGGTGTCACTTGCCCCTCTTCTTGCCTCTTCTCCCCCCGACTGGTGGTAATACAGCCAAGGCTATTCTTAGCTTCTGTGTCAAGCCTGTCTCTGGGGAGCAGTCTAGGGGTCTCTGTTACATTACACATAGACACAGACACACACACACATATACACACACACGCACATGCACACAGGTGTCTTGAGACATCTCTACTTGATCTTTATTAAGCAGTGTAACTCTGAAACCAATTTGAAGAACAGCCCCCTAAGTACAAGATCATGTTCCACCACAACTGAAAACTCAATTAATTGAGTGGCATGCAGATTGGGATGTTTCAGGCTGTTGACATGTTACCAGTGACAGCCTCATCATCCCTGATATAATCCGAAGAGCAAGCAGTATTTATTTATTGCATTTTAAGTATTGTACATCTGATGTCTCATGCAGAAAGTAAGATTTTATGAAAATAATCAGCACTTGCACAAATTAGCTGTAGTATGTCATGTAAGTAATAAAAAGAATCGTAGTGTGCAATTTGATTTTATTATTAAGGTTTCGGTAGCATATGTTTTTCATTTGAGGTGAGAATGCAGGCCTAATATCTGGTGCTGAAAAACAAACAATCAGATTTCTCTGCTGTTTCAGCTTAAAAATGGATGTTAGGTATTAAGAATTGCATGTGTGTCTTCCTAATTTTACATCTTTGTAAAAAAAACTAAAACACATTGTGGCTCGTCTTCATATCCTTTTAGGGTCATATTGTGAGGTCGGGGTGGTAGTGTTGATGGTTTAGTTTAAGGTTAGGGAGACTAGTGGGTAAATGAATTGTAGGTTATGTCATAAAGTAAAAATGTCTGCATCTTTGAGCTTGTAAAGCTTTGTTGTTCCAGCAAACTGATCAGTGCTGTTACAGAGAGAAGGTAAAGTCTACAGCTTCCCCTGGGTGACTCTGCATGTGTGTGTGTGTCTTTAATAAACTTTCTATGATAAATTAATTATTCCTATGCCTTTGTTTATTAGTGAGACAGTACCACCTGGCTTTTAGTGGCAGTTTTGACCTGGGCATGTGTGTTGGGGTTTACATGTCTGGATCAGGAGTACAGTTGAGACTTCACTCTCATGTAAATCCTGCGGTAAGCATCTTGAGCACGTAGCACTTCATAACAAGGGCATTGCCTTTCAGACCACACGCAAGATTGGCACCCAGCTAAAGCCTCGCAAAATCCTGTCAATGTGTCTCTGTGTGTGGCAGAGGAAGGGACCCGAGGAGGAAGGTGTTTAGTCCTCAATGCAGCTGTCCTGACCTGGGTGAAGGCCGAGCAATTTTCCCCATTCAACTAAACTTCACACACATTACACACATGAACACCCTGACACAAATACTGCACTCTCTGTGCCACAGGGCCTCATAAAAGGTTGTTTCTAATCATTTCAGTTATAAATTGCACTTAAGACATGGATATGGCCGAGAATGTTATGACATCTTGTAATTCAATTGTATGATTGTGGAAACAAAGCAACAGGTAAAGTGAAAATCACGCTTCAAGTTGTACTTTCCCATAATGTATGTGTTTGCCTGCAACAGAAGCACAGAGAGAGCAGTTTGGCCTGATTGCAAAATTAGCTTTGCCAAAGGTTATTTTATCTTTCACTGATGATATTATCTCTTAAAATGCAAACAAATTACCTTCTCTGGAAATTGTGAATTGCTTAATTACGAAACAAATGGCAACAAATCCGTGCAAAAGATTCTGCAGAACAGACATTTCTGAAGAGAAATTTGCATTAATCCAAAGCTATTCTTTATAGCCCTTAATTTAAATCTTAAATCACTGCGCCAAAAAGCAATGCTTAGTCAGTTCCCTGCATGTTGAGTAATGTTGAATGCCCTGGATCACATTAATGGCTGTGATCGTCTGTCTGCCATTGACCAGCTCCTTCATCAAACCCCAAACCCCTGGAACAGAATTAAATTCCATAAGTGCAGATACAAAGGCTCGTTGGCTCTACGCTCTTCTACAGTATCGAGCAGCGGTGGTTGCAAGGATGAGGAACACAAGGTTATGAAGAACTATGGGACGACTACAATTACTAATGTTCACTTCGCTGACTTTAGGTAGGTTTTTTTGTCTGATTGATCTTGAATTCATGAGGATTAGTAGCAACACTTATTCTATAAAATTACATTCATTTAAATATAATTAAGTGTAAATTGTGCTGTAATCTGGTTTAACTAGAAAAAAATGCAAATGTTAACTAGAAAACCAGAAAGCCTTCAGTAATGTTATTCTCTATTATGTGTAGATCAACCATTCGAACGGCGGCACATTCAGATACATGAATAATTGCAGACTCTACTGTCATCAGGATGTTGGATACAAAAAAATAGGTATTTGATCTAGAGCTGATCACTGTTCTCAGTGAATACAGTAGCTGCAGGGACAGAATCCCATTTGTTGCACAGTGCTTGTCTACCATACTAGGTTCAGTGGTTGTGCAAAAAAGTCTGCAGTCATTTGCTCTGCAGCAGAGCTCTAATGCCGTGTTTCTGGTGGTTAATGGTCTCCCATGAGCCCGCTCCTGTTTTACTGCCCAGCCTGTGGGAGGGAGGAGGGGAAAGAGTGATGGCGCCTGGGGGGAAAAGAAGTACAGAAGCCCAGAGAGACAGAAAACAGAAGTAAGGATATAGTTCACAAGATGAAAGGAGGGTGGAATGATGCATTGAAACGAGATGGAGAAGAAAGACGTTGACAATAAGACTGAACAATACAAGAACATAATCTAATTGCGATTTTACTAGAGCAATATATTCAGCATGCAATTTTTTGAGTTCCTTATCTTCTGTATTATTCACTATACACAAACAACCAATCATTTAATAGTATGACCAACACGACGCTAAATACAGTCAACATATAAACTGCTCTTTCATGTAGGCCAGGCTTACGTGTAATGATGAAATGAGATGAATTCATGCAATAATTGATATTAATAACAAACGCTATTGAATTCAACAACTCTTGACCAGTAGAATGTTATAACTTGTAACTTCAAGCCTTGCAAACAAGTTATATAATCATCATAATAAAATCTGAAAAATAGAAGCAAGAGCAAAGCACAGCAGAACAACAGGCCTGTCATGAAAATTGCGATATGAAAAATAGATATGAATCTTTCTGATCTTCAGTCATACAGAAACAAATCACACAAACTAAAGTGCACACTGACTATGTATGGCTCTACCATTCAAAAAATATTTAGATATCTCAAAGCCTCGTAGTAAACATTTCTGCATTTATTCAGAGACAAACTGAAACCTACATTGCACACTTACTACTACTTGACAACTTTACTGCTAATTTCTCCTCTGCTCCAATAGCCAACACCGGCCTGCTCTGAGCACATCCACCGTCACTGCTTACTCTCAGCCTGTGGATTGCACTTAAACTCGGCCATGGCCGTTTTCAAATAGTAATGCTGCGAGCATCAAAGCTTGCGCGTGGCGTGACATTTTAAAAGTTGTTTTCTTCATCTACCCTCATTTGCATATATGTCACCTGTGTAGGGCCGAGTGTGGGCATGTGAAGCCAACAGGGTCAGTTGTTTATAGTTGTTTATCATTTTTAAATCACAGCTTCTGTGATTTGTTAATTGCATTCTATCACAATATCAGTTTGAATGTGATTAATTGCCCCAAATTAGAGAGGGACAGGGATTGTGGTGTGAGATATGGTGTAAGGTGACCCAGAGCCCTGCAGCCAGTCTGACTCCTGCTGATTGATGAGCTGTTCAACAGGAGATGTCTGACTATTGGAGCTAAAAACGTGACATTTATCCACACAACATCATTATGTAGTAATGTACATTTATGCTGAGAAAACTATACACAAACTAGCATTAAATACCAAAACAGACTGAGTATGTGATAAGTCCTTTTCAAACAATATCGACCAATCTTTTGCAATTCTATCACAAGCACAAACACAAGTAGAAATATAACTCTGGCTGTACACAGGCGTGAGATATCTATTTCACATGGTTCCTGTATGTGACTGGTGTGTGCGTGTGTGTGTGTGTGTGTGTGTGTGTGTGTGTGTGTGTGTGTGTGTGTGTGTGTGTGTGTTTTACTGGTTCTGCATGTGGCCTCCAGTGTACAAAGGTCCACCATCAAGTTCAGGGTCACATTCACACCCATTAATCACAGACGAGGCACCAGATTGAAGTACTGCCTCAGCTTCTCTCCCATTCAGGCAAGCTGTGTTTCACCCTTTAAGGTTCAAAATCTACTTATACTTCTAACTGCTCACACTGAATGCTGATCAGCCTGATCAGCAGTGGACACATATTTTTCTATCTGTTACCTCTTCAACCCTTTGGACCATTTAAGGGTTAATTTTCATTCTATGATAAAATCGCACACTCCAAAGTTTCAAAACTTTTACTAAATGTGTATACAATTATCCACGAGAAACAAGAATTTTCCATTTATATTTATATTTATATTTAAATGATGAATGAAGTGCTGCAAAAAGTGGAGCAGTATATGTAGACAATGGCATACCTTTAAACATATGCCCATATACTTGATTAAAGGGGGAAATAAAGGATATTAGGGATGAAGTGAGTTTGAAGAGAGAGCAAAGCTTTCCATCTCTGTTTAACGGGGCTTTAATGGGAGCCAACAGGAAGCTGTGGTTGTATTTTAGTACCTTTGTAGTCTATAGAGTTGGAGTCAGTTATAGGGCAGAGAGATGAGCAGCCACACCAAAGCACCCTCGCTGAAGTTATATATAGAGACTGTTCAACCCCGTCCTGCTCTGGAGGTGAATGGGCTGCAAGCAAACACATTCTACAGCTTACATGACCTGTTTTCACACCCACCTCCTTGGTTCTGCTTTTCTTTCCTTTTTCCTATTTTCACATCACTTACATCCCTTGTTTTAGTTCGTGGTTTGGCATGGCAGTACAGCATGTGGTTCAAAATAAAATAAAAAGCAAAGAGCAGTCCAGTGGGATATCTATTAGCATAACATATCAGCCTACTCCCTGTCATGATTGTTGCCTCAATTTGTATTTATATATGCATAAACATACTGTTTCCTCTGCTATTTTGATTTACTCTCCAGCAGCAACAGAATGCAAGGACAGTGTCTCACAGGGCCAG
The DNA here is from genome assembly GCA_016806645.1 of Ophiodon elongatus. Lineage (NCBI taxonomy): Eukaryota > Metazoa > Chordata > Actinopteri > Perciformes > Hexagrammidae > Ophiodon > Ophiodon elongatus. The sequence continues at coordinate 596,509 of JACSYO010000489.1, read as the reverse complement.
TGCAGTGTGCAATTGTCCGAGGCCTCCCATGGTGCTGTGAGTGTATTCTGCATACTGGCTAAGAGTGTGGGAGAGGTCAGAGCTGGATGGACACTGTGGCCATTGTCCTGAGATGGCTGACCACTCATTTCCTCTCACTGACCAGGTGTTGAGGCCAGACAGATGACCTGCAGAGCCTCTCTGTGCTTGTGTGTGTGCAAGCACTTTTTGCACATGGTGATTCAATCATTGATAAACATTTTTACTGTTAATATGTCAGTTGTTAATAACAGCAGAACATTCATACCTTTATGACTCAAAGTGTGATACTGTATCGTAGAGCTCCATTCTTGCAGAGGTAATGCTAGGATGCTCCAATTGCAGTGCTTGTGCTTTCAGTTTCCGGCAATAGAGTACTTTTGTTATAATGGTAGTAAATACTCACTACCATGTTATTAATATTACACAATGAATGAAAGGGCCTAATGGGTGAGCATGTGTGTTCCCACTGAGTGCCACTCACCCCCAAAGTCCTGAGAAAATATTTATACTATTTAACTTTAAGTTTTTATTGAGTTCATGGCCTTGCATTTGTCCTTTCCTCTCTACAGAGTTAACTCACAAGGTGTTGTTTATATTGCTCTTTCTTGGTTGGTCCTGGTTACCATGTGGAGCTCCTGCTGTGTGTGTAAATCAACACCTTGTCGCACACACCAGCCTATAGCCACCTGTGACAAAACACCCAGAGTAAAGAAACTGGTGGAGTAAGATAAAAACATGTAAAGAGAGAGAGAGAGAGAGAGATATCTGTTTTCTTTTTGCGCTCTCATCACGTGACTCATCTGCGAGTGAATTGCAGTAAGTGCCAGAGACACTTCCCTATCCCTGAAATGTGCTGATAAACACACAAGTGCAGACGTCAGTCTGCATTGTCACTAGCAGCTGTTGCCCCACCACCCTTGAAACAAAAAAGGTGAAGAAGGTTGAGCCAAACTCATGGGTGGGAGACCAGTGTTTTCAGGGAGTGTTTTTAATAAGCCATAGAAGGAAAATACTAGCTTATGCGGATGTGGATGTAAGGATAAAACAGAGCAGAGTTTTTAAGGAAATTTGTCAAAGTTCAATGGTTTAGTGTGGCCTCAGTTACACTGTGACAACTCAAAGACACACTCTCTCTCTCTCACACTCTCTCTGTGGTCCAACTGTTTTTCCCATTATGTACCAGACACATACACTCACCTGATCCATCACATTCATTCATTCGGGATCACAATATCACACATCAGCTATCGCTTCACGATATCTTAATGAAACCGTTTGTAAACATTAAATGGGAAACACATTCTTATTGACTCTATCTATCTTGCAATCGCTGTGACGAAAGATTAAATCATTTCCACTGTGACAACTCTTCAGGGTTGAGAGTATTATATATCGCTGTGCAGTGTTTTGGCATCCAATAAGTCTTCAAACGCGTGGATCTGTATCTCAAACTGGATTACCTGCCAGCGAGACATATGTCATGTCTCACTGGTAGCTGACATGCCCCTCACATTTTTTTTAAACACAGGACTGTTTTCAGCCTTAATGCCTGCTCACCGCCCAAAATGTGCAGTTCTCAAGGGGTCTGTATTTGCTAGCAGTACCCCTGGACACACCTATGTAAAGCTCCTCTTCTTCTACAGTCACCTACAGTCCACAGAGTCGTCAGTCCAGTGCAGGTCCAGTTACCAAACATATCCGTCTCAGGTAGAAATAATAAATAGTAAGGCTGGCCAGGTCAGATTAGAGAGGCCGATGTGTATTTTCATACAGCTGAAGACAAGGGCTGCATACTAAGGCTCTAATGCTCTACAGATGGTTCCACTCACTGTAGTCAACTACAGGACGTACCCTCTCTGCATCCTGGCTATATGATATGCTGAAGCTTGACCAGACCTCGGATATGTCTGTGTACACTTTGTGGGAGGATAGACTCTATACAGGAATTCGTCAGGGATTTACAATGTCAGATAATAATCTGCACATCATAGTCTACACACTGCAATATACATTTTCTACTGATTCAGAAATTATTGACTTTTTTCTGGGAAGGAAAAATTAAAACAATACTGTAAACTGACTGGTACTGATCTTAGGATATAGTTAGTACAAATATTTATTAAAAGAGAATGTGTCAATATTGTTTTGCTTTCCAGACTGTAGACATTTAACAGTCACAGAGATAGAATACACATCATTCCATGATTATGACTTGCTCTCTCCTACTTCTGTTAAACCAACAGCGACAATAAGTCCAGGAATGTTTTTTTTCTTTTTTTGCAAGATATGTCCTAAAACATTTTTGATGATGTTGAAAATCAAAGGCAAATTACAGTAGAGGAAGAGGTAGAAAGTTGAGATATATCGCATCATACATGGAAACAGAAGATTTAGATTTATACTTCAAATAACTAAAGATGATATATTTATCTCAGACTGTAGTGGAGTATTGTTTGAATTCCAGCCTTTTTGGCACTGGTTTTCTATTTAAACAGGATGACCTCGGATTATATATCCCATTCTCTCTCCATCTGATATACTGAAGCCTGACCAGGCCTCTGATAGTGTCTTTGTAGACATTCTTGGAAGAGATGCTTTATACAGCAATTCGTCAGGGATTTAGTGCGTCAGATAATAATCTTCCTATTACAGTCAACAATGTGCACAAGAGATCTCAGTGGTTGAGACACACTCTGAAATCATTTCTAAGTTTGATTTAATTGCCACCCACCTTGCTACTGTAGGTCAACTTAAAGGAACAATCCAGACTAAATCATTTAAAAACTTTTTATAAAAAGCATAAATACCCATAAAAAGCAGTAATACCCATACCTATCACAGTCATGTAAGAAACCAAATTGAAAAACACCCCTCCTCTGACAGTAAGAAACAATGTATTTAGGGCAATTGTTTTTTGTTAGGAATAGGTGTTATTTATGTGGCTATAGGTCAAACTTTTAGTGAAAAGCAGTTAAATTTAATGTTGAATGTAAAAGGTCTGATGAGCGGTTCCAAACTAATTTAGTTTCTGAAGCAGTGACTTCTTCCAACTGCTTGTCAAAGCTTGCATTTTTCTGAGTTTCTGCCAAAGAGCCCACTGAACTCATTGGATGGGTTCATTGTGTAGTTTTTAGTTACCAGAAACTGTTAAACTATCCAGAGGTTCACTAGAAGAAGAAAAAAACACTGGAGTACAGTCCCATTAATAATGTGAATGCTTTTGAACCCTCAAATTCATGTTGTTACTCATTGAAAGGATTCCACTCTAAAGGTGAGAAACATCTGTTTTAACGGAAACACATGATGGAGTGCGACAATCACAAGCAATATATAATGTCATAGATTCTTGCAGTGAAAACTGAATGTGGTCATCAGGGTGGTGGATACGTGTAGAATTGTTTTCCTTTCACACTGGCATATATGACCTTTATTTAAAAATTATCTCAATTTCTCTGTAAAAATTAAGCAACCTATTTTAGTTACTTGAATTAAAGGATGGGTTGATATTTTTTTATAAGTATGTCTTAAAACAATAGTCAGGGGACTATGTACATTAAAACTGAAGCTTTGATTGTCGTAATAATTTCTACTTTTCATACTGGCTATTAAGAGATCCTTTCCTGGGAAGCTTCCAGTGGAAGAGATGGAGGACAAAAGACATAGTCTTTGTTCCATACAAAGATATATTCTAAAGTTAGTTTGAAATTAACATGAGGCTTCAGCAATCTGAGTCAATTTTAAACTTAATTGCTTTTTATGGGTGGATATTGTAAGACTAATGCATCGAACAGAGTCACAATAATGGAAAGATAAACTACAGATTTCTGATTGTACTACAAAGCCTTTCGGGGCTTGTTTTCTTCCGTTTAAACAGGATGACCTTAGATTTTAAACACCTCTCCACTTTGTATAAATTTGGGAAAAGGCTAGAAATGTTGTCATCAGAATTGTATTCCCTCTTTTTCAATAACTGTCTGGTCACATCCATTTCTCTCCTCACTTCTGCATTACCTCGGTGCAGGTTATTAAAGGCCATCTGCAGCGTCTCCATTGCGGAGTGCTCTTTCCAATGGAGGTCAAAGAAGTGTCACGTATTTGAAATGGCTGAATGATAATATGCTTGATTACTGGTGAAAGGCCTGTTATGATCCATGAATGTGGATACCACAGAGTGCATCAAAGTGCACATTTACATCCCTCCATTCAGTGAATCGAATCTGCTGAATTTACAGAAGTTTCCTCTGTCGGGCTTCATTATGTTTTAATGAAAAACTGTACTTATACTTGCTCAACAGTGTCCAATACAAGCAATTAAGTTTAATTTCAAGCTTGTAAACAGTATAACCTGGTCTACTGCTCTTCTGATGTTAAGCCACTAATCTGGAGCCTTGCATAACTGTTGTTTACCAAGTTCATCAACAGTATGCTAATCTGTTCAGACACATAATTATATCTTAAGACGCCAAGATTTCTTGGCTCTTCTGTCCCTTGAATTTCCTCAGACCCGACTTTTTGGTCAGGCTTAATTGTCTTGTCATTTGGACTAATTTGATTTTGCTGATGGAACGGGTCATGCCTCAGTTCAACCATTCATCGTGTACTTTATTCTGTTATAATAAAAAAACACTTTCATAACAGACAAATTATTCATCCATGTTGTTTTATGTAATGCTGTTAGGTTGAGCCAGTCTGTCTGGCCCTCTCCCTGTAGGAAGACAAGCAGGAGGGACAGTAGAACACCTAGTACAGAGGGGCTTTGTTAAGGTAACACACACATGCTTGCATCCATGTGTACACACACACACACACTTCTCAGCACTGTGGCGGCAGGCAGTCCCACTCTGTTAGGGGTAAAAACACAGAAATTAAACGCTGCATGCTTGTGGTTTTTAATTTAGCATGCTGACAGCCATCCAACAGTCATGTGGTGACACTGGATAACTTTATGACCGTGGTGAGCACAGCCTAGGACAGGGACCTGGACAGACACCCACTTCAGTTTCAACCCACACACACACGCACACACACACACACACACACACACACACACACACACACACACACACACACACACACATGCACACTTCATCGAAAATTGAATCTGGAAAAACTGAATTAATACTGCAGATGTTCACCATTTGATCAATCATTGCAAACACTCATTGGGGGGACATTATGGAGTTATGAACAGTTATGAACAGTTATGTGGTGAAATAATAATAATATTGTCAAAAATAAAAATTTAAACAGTTACTCACGCATAATATGCCAAGTCTGTGTCGGTTGCTGTGGTCTCTGTAATTGCCTATTTTAGAACCAAATACCCACTTTGCTGGGCTTCCAGCACAATATTAATAGCAGCCACACACAAGTGCATTGTGTGTGTATGTGGCTGTATGTATTTGTTGGGACTTCACCATTGTGCCAGTTAAGAAGTGCTGACTGCATAGTATTTGAAATGGGTGGTCTCTCCTACTCCAGATCCTCTGAGGGAAAGGCAGACATGGATGTGAAAAATGTATAGTCAAGGAAGCACCTCTTGTATCAGATTACCATAGCTCCATTACAAGCTGGTGAGTGATGAAAACAGATCTGACTTTGTGTCTTTGCTCAATGAAAGCTTGTGGCCTGTTGTCTTTACTATTGATTGTCTTAACCTTGTCCTGAGTTGACAATATTGACATGCTGTCAAGAGTCCCACTGCCATTTGGCCGTGCTAAGTATGACCTTGGTAGTAAAAGCCAAACATCACTGTTCTGTGAGGAGTAAAACAGTGTTCAGAAAAACATTAGTAAAGCATAAAACACATGGCTTCCTTATTAATTTCAATGAGACCACTATGGTGGCTCAGCAGTCTCTACAACACAGAGGGCCCTGTAAAAACAAGTTGACTCAATGTGGTCAAGTACGCATTCTAGGTAATATATACTGCACCTTGTAACCAGAGTAATTCTGCTTATATATAAACTGTGGAGACACAGAAATGATCTGCTGTGTTAATAGCTTTCCAGAGTTGTGAAATCCTTTCTCATAGTAATATTACAGTATACAATGTGCAGTATTTGGCATTACATTCATTATATACATACAGGTGTATACATGAGGTTTGACCTCTGCATTTAACCCATCCTAAGTGTTTCAGTGGGCTGCTGTAAAGCACCCAGGGAGCAACTTGGTGTTCAGCGCTTTGCTCAAGGACACTTTGACATACTGACAGTAGGAGACAGGGATCAAACAACCAACCCTGTGGTTCAAGGACAACCCAATCTCCTCCCCGAGCCACAGCCATCCCATTGTTGGATGTGTTATTCAATACTGAGCTTGTTTCCTGTAGCAACACATCTTTATTTGTTTAGTACACTGCTGATTTTGGCCTGAATGTTGTCAAATCCAGCAGTAATATCTTGAGTGGGATTTGGGGTTTCTCAATTACTACAATCTGCTTTTTGAGCTGAATGATGATATATGAACATACACAGGCATACACACGCACACACACACACACACACACACACACACACACATACACACACATGGAACGTACATGGAAAATAATATATAATAATATAATAATATGTATGGGCAGAGAGAAACAGCATATGGTGTGGTCCACGTGTTTTGCTTTATTATTCTGAATGTAGATGTGCAAACATGTGAACCAAGGGAAATGCTGCACCAGAGGTGGCCTTGAAAGTGCTTTCTCTTTAGGTGCTGGATATGTGGCTGTTCCATTGCCGCATGGTGGTGACAGTGTGTGTTGATGAAAACCACATGCAATGCCAGGGCTGTATGTGGCTCTATTTCTTTTTTTTATGGAAGCTCAAGCTAAGTGGATTGTGGTCAAGGTTCAGTGGACATCTTGTTAATCGGCTCTGACAGTGAACTGCATTAATTTGACGTGATGACACGTGCCTCCAAATTAATACTCATTGATATGTTGGTATGTGTGTGTGTTTTCTGAATGAGGACATACAGTAAACGGGTTATATGAAGTCATATGTTGGACTGTTGCAAAGGAAATATTTGCTGCTTTGCTGGAATATTCTGAATGGTTACCAGGCAGGCTGGTCTACTGTGTAAAGCACTTTGGAGAGTTGTAAATCTTTGTCATTTGGGAACCATAGTCTGTACATAGTATAGCCTTTTTATGTGTCTGTGGCATCTGGAACACACACTCAGTCACACAGTCTCCATGAATGAGTCACAGATGAGTGATTCTTTGTTGGCTGGATCTCTGCGGTACGATGTTTGTATCTCGGCACACCCTTTCTCCATAGGGAGATATTTGCATTTCTGATCCTCCACCCACACTCTTCATTCACTCTGTACCTGCCTACCTCTGTCTCCCTATCTTACTCTCACTCTTTGCCAAATACTGAACACTCCAGGTTCCCCACAGAGGCAGGCAGCAGGCGGGCATGCCCATTGCCAGCCTCTGTCCTCCGCTGAGAGTGGCTGACGTCACTGCTCTTTTCCCAGGTGATTTTGTGAGACACATCAACACTCTCACACACCAATTTGATTTTTTCACATTAGACCAGTAACTAAGGAAGGCACTGTGTGTGTATGAACACACACAAGCACAACTGTGTTTATGTTTGAAAGACATAGGGGGGGAGAGAGAGAAATAGAGATGCTAATGATCAGCGGTTGGCAGATGGTAGAGTGATGTAGCGAGGACTGATATTGCTGCCCACTTAAACTCATCTGCTGTTACTCCAACCCCCAACACTACTACAAGGCTGGACTCAATGCACACTCATCCACAGGCACTCTCTCTTACGCACCCAAAGGCGATCGCTCTCATTCACACTCTTTCAGACACACGGAACTCTATGCAAACATCCATCTGGAATAATAATTGTAAGTGTACACCCTTTTGTTTGTTTCAACAGCATTCTTCCTCTATTATTACAGGAGATTTGATATGTCTATAATAGGTAAGAGACAGGACAGTTGCTGCTGGTTATTCATGTAAAGGTCTATTGTCTTGTCATCGCTGATATCATGCTGTCAAGGTAGGGAATTCAGTGATCGCATCCTTTGTCATGGCAATAAAATGAGTTTCTTTTACAGTTTGTTGGTGTTGTTGGGCTCAGTAATAGATATGGAGACAGAACCGGGGGGCATGCTATGTGATCCCATAACACAACCTGGTATTTTTCACATGACATTAGTGTAGCAACTAGGACAACAACTCTCTCAGTGTGCTTGTGTGTGATTTATGATAGGAGCCCAGTTTATGGAATTCTGAAGTGTTCAGTAATAAAGTAAAAGCTTTTATGAAGTCTGTAGAGTCTCATAATTAGCATATTGGTCTGGAGTTGGGAGATTCAGCACAGGAAAACACTCACAGCTCTTGTGTTTTCATTTAAGTGTGAATCTCGAGGAAAACACTTTTTTATTTTTTATTTTGCAGGTTTCTGGCCCATATTTCAAAGAGGCAGTATTTATTTTAGATTTTAAAGAAATCACAATTCTGTCAGATATTACATAAATAGCTACAGAGGGTGATTACTGATGATCAAAATACTGCATGTTTTAGTTTTTGCTGAGCAAGTTAGTGAGCATGAATACAGTACACACACTTGCAGACACACATACACAAACCTGCAACCCCACCAGCTCCTGTATACATTTAGTGACTGAGGAACTTTCATCAGATATCCTACCTCTGTAACCTGATGATGCATTAAATAACCCCTAACATTACTCAGTGCCATTTACCCAACCATCTGCAACCACATTTCTGCATGAATGAGACACATAATATAGGTCACAATCAGCCCTCTGGGTGCATTGTGATGAAATATGTTGTCAAAAGTTAGTTAGTGAAATTAAATTTACTACAGAGGGCTGCAAATAACTTGTGTAAATTGTGCGGTACTCTTCGGGATGTTATTCTTCCCATCTGTATGTGTTTACACGGATCTTTAACTAATTAAAAGCTATGTCCATGAATGTGTTCTCTTAAGTGAGAGGCTGAAAGGCGTCAAAGCTTATTTACTGCCATGCTGCACTGTAGGGACTATAGTTAAAGGTGCTGACAGTAGCTCATGCTGCTCCAAATACTGTAACACACACACACACACACACACACACACACACACACACACACACACACACACACACAAACACACACACACAAACACAGATGCACACATCAGTAGAGAGAGATAGATAGTGCACAGCTGCCCTATCTCAGGAGAGAGAGAGAGAGAGAGAGAGAGAGAGAGAGAGAGAGAGAGAGAGAGAGAGAGACCACTCTCCTCAACAAGATGGAGTGACATATTTTCATATTTGTTGTTACATTATTAAGTCAAAGCCACACCAATGATGCCAAATTTAACAAACAGAGCAAATGTTGTTATCAGTGTCCCAGCTTCCTCAAAGTTGCAAGCCTTGCTTTCTGGGGGTACACAAAGTGCTGAATCTCTGTTGAGGCGTTACATTTGGGCCAGCTTGAACTGAAAATGCATTGTCTTCTGAAAATGAGTCTGAATGTTTCCCCCTCACATGGCCAGCTGTTGCAAAGCCAGAACCATGCACATTTTGTGTTTCTCTGCTGGGCATCACAGAATACCTCTCATTAAGTGTAGCTGACCGTTACCACATGGAGCAGAAGTTAAGAGGAGTTGGCATAACTATCCTGCTACTGCTCAACCAGATCCTGTAAAATGTAAATGTTTTCTAAAAAAAATCAACTGAATGTTTGAATATGAAACATGCAAAAACACAAGTGTAGCAAGACAAAACAATTTCTGCTTTTTTAAGCTTGGAAGGAACTGCGAGGAATTACTTCGGCCAGGGAAGCTATGTTGTTCTTTAAAATTACTCTCAACACAGTGAAATGACTATAAGAACTTTAAAGAGCACCGACTGAATAACACATATGGGGCTGCACCAGTGGAACATCTGTTGAAAACAACTGGAAATGTAGCTTCCCCCATTGTCTATTGTCATCATGTGGGGTGGCAGAAGTCACTTATGCTATTTCCTCTCATTACACCCTCTTCACAAGGTGTTAGGGTCAGCGAGTGAGGGGTAATTGAGCCTTAGCTCAAAAGAAATGTGCTACTAGTTTACTCCCACCGCATTCTGTCACTGGCATGAACAGCATATCCTGAGTGGCTGTTATGGTTTCATTATGAAACACGCATTCCTTTTGAATGTTTGCTGGCAGTTAAATATTTTACTGAGACTCTTTGTTAAGGATCCAGACAGAATCTGTCATCTGTCAATTATCTCCTGAGTAGTTTCTAAAAGAGGTAGGCAGAGGAATTCCCAAAGAAAGCTTTTTTTTTTCCAGCATTAGCAGTACTGCCTCTAATGATTTCCAGATTGGTAAATAACACAAATGTAATTAAATTGTATAATTTGAGGATTGTGCATATAACCTATGAACTGAAAAAATGTAACAGATATCTTCTAAATACATTTATCGAAATATTACATATTTAAAGGTATAAACATAAATGCTTGATGGAAGCTTGTAGGTGATTCACATAACAGTTTTATTATGTAAGTTCCCTCTTCATATCATAATACCACTGTATGTATGAACAAAGTGCTGCTGTAGTAGACAAAAATATCAAAGTTGTCAAATTTACCATTAAAAGTGAGATAAACAATCCAATTATCCCATTATGTGGACTGACTAAAGTCTGATTTATATGTTTGCGCAATAAAACAAAGCAGCAGAAACACACTAACAAAAAAGGAAAGATGCAAGTTGTGCAGGTGAGATTTGAAAAAAACCTTGTGGCCTATAGGAAAATTCTCATCTCAATAAACTATTATAATAATAATCATTATTATTATTTTACACAATTATAGCAAATACAAAAATACAAATACAAGAGTCATGTAATGAACATAGTAAAGTAAGTTGTTGAGAAGGACACTGGTAAAACATGTTACACTGATGGCTTCTTTCTTGACAGTAGTTGAAGATAATACTATGATTGCAATTAAACAGAGAAAAAAGAAAATAATTTGTATTTTAGCAAATAGGTAGTAGTCAGCATAGCTTATATTTAAAAAAGTTATTTGGATTCTATTATTCGGTCTACGATACTTTGCAAAACAATGCAGAGTCAGTATTAATTCGTTTGGTATGAATCCGCCCGACCGAAAGTGCAGACATCAGACAAAAACATCCTCAAGTCATTTGACTATTTTTGCAATATTAATACAACACAGGTGCTTTTTTCCTGTAATATTGTACTTATTGGTTAGTTTTTGTTGAAACAGTATCCTCCTTTTAGCTCACATCAATGTGATAATGTATCTTAACTGTGTCTAAATCTCTGACCCTCTGTCAGTTACTATCTCCAAGGTTATCTTAGAAAAACTACCCCCCTCTCACCAGCTCAGATTTCCTTCAAGCCAATGCCTCAAACTGTGAGCAACATAGTAGCTCTCTTTTACAGCACCCTTTCATCTTGGAAATAACAGTAGTTTGATATAGTGCAAACACATGCTTGTGTAATGTTCAGTAAGGTATTTGTTTGCTGTATACGCTAAACTGGAGTTTGCTCAGAGCTCCTTTTGTGTATATTTTCTTCAACCTCCATATGCTTAACATTCAATTCTTCATCTATCCACCTCAAACTTCCTTTTCGAGGTTATTTTCTCCCCGTTTTGATGCAGATGCTCTTTTTAAAAGTCCTCATCCTCCCGCCCTCTCTTGTTCCAGCGCTCACCTTCATATCAGCCGCACACCATCCAGTCCACCCAAAGCCCTCCCGGTGCTGACACAGATGGGTGCTCTGCTAGTTCATGCTAGCTGACCCATAATGTGAACCCCTCTGCCCCACCGGACGCTTCTGTTTGCAAACTGTGACAAAGTATCAGATTTACCCTTTTCTGTAGGTGCAGGAAGCGTGGAGGAACAGGGGATCTGGGCATGTTCCTCCATATTACCTATCACACCCCCATCGCACCACTTGGTGCACACATTCACTGACACATGTAGACATGCTTGCACATGCTCTCACACACACACACACACACACACACACACACACACACACACACACACACACACACACACACACACACACTTTCACACACGTTCACCAAACATACATTCCAGGAAAACCGGGTGAGTGAAACCCCTCTGTGGTTGGACTCCTGTTCTGAATTAAAGTAAGCCTATGTCAGTGAAGGACAAAGCCTTATTAAATTAACGTAAGCGATTATTTGGCATTTGCTAAAGTCACTCCAAGGCACAGAAGTCTACACACACACACACACACACAGATATCCTAATTAGCTAAATGAGTCATTAATTTTAGCGGAGCGTTATTAAGATAAAGTTAATGAATGTACAACTAATTAAGACATGATGAATCGAGATGTCTGTTTTACTCATTAACACAATATATTTTGCCTTTCTGTTATCACTCTTATCTGCTTTTACTGCAGAATGGCGCCTGGAAGTTAAAAATTAAAGTGTCATCCAACTGGTTTATCTTAAAGATTTATATTAGTGGGGACTTTGAGGGAGATTAGTTTTCTCTAGCTTCCCGTGGTACTTTTACAGATCATCATCCTTATTTACATTCAGTAACAATGTCTTACAAGCCTGCAGTAAAAGCAGAGTGCAGCTTGTAGCATTAGCTACATACAGTAACGTTACTAAAAGGGGATGACTGAACTGCTGTTGCCAGAACACAACACAGAGGTGTAAGGGTCTTTAAATTCCCACTCAAGAAAGATGTACCTGAACCAGCTTGTGATCAGGTGACCAACACACTATAGCTTGCTAACTGCTGTCAAAGCAAAGCAACTTGACACTAAAGGAAGGTTTGATATAGACATTTAGATAGAGAGGTTGACTATTTCCACTCAATAAGCCTTGAGATGGGTAAAGTTAGGTTGTTTATTTTAAGTTAGTTTTTTAGATAGTTGGGCTAAGGTAAGAGTTTGGTGCTGCTAATGCTGCAGTTTCCAGCTATTAATAAACATTTCACTGTGTGTATGGATAACTCCAAATGACTTAAATTGTTGCTTGGTGGGATTGTACCTGTCAGAGTGCCGCCCGCTTTTCACTTAGACCGTAGTAAATAGCCGATGAGTAACTTGATAGACAGCTAGCTAAGCATGTTCTTATTAAACCTGAATTAGTTCACTTTTTGCATTGAGCCTTTTATTTTCGCGCTTTGTCAAATGTGGTGCAATTTGGAGACGCGACACATTCAACATGAATATACTTGGAATAAACAAGAAAACTGAGCAGCAGCGGGGGTGGGGCCTCAGGGCTCTGCAGACTTGACTGGAGTCAACTATGAGCGGTTCTCGAAAAATCTGCAATCAGCTTTCTTGTGGGCCGTGCAATTATCATGCTCTGAATGGGCACATGCATGTGAACAATCACTTCCCCAGACAAAGCTGCAAGAAGCAATACCCGGGGCCAAGCAATTGTCTTGCTCCGAATGGCCAAGCACTCTGAACCGCCACTCCTCGAAGGGGCACTGCACAAATGGAAGGAGTCTCCCTCTTCATGTATGTATCTCGGTCCTCCCAGTGTTTTGACAACCATTCATCCGATTGACTTTAACACTTAGCGGGTTTATTGTTGAGGACCCAAGGAAGTGCAAAGTCGAGTGTAAAGTTGTTTGGATTAGCGGCTCTTGAGAAAGTACTGGGGGCCAAGTAATCGGCCAAATGGGTCCTGCACTTGTACAATAATTTGACAATGCATTTAATTGGCCAATGAAGGATATTTAAACATACATTACTTATATTTAATCTTTTCACAGTACCTGAAAAAACAATAGTCGGACCAGTTGAGAGTAGTTACCTGTTGAATATGACATGGTTCAATGAAAATATTTATCGACCAGTTTGACAGTGTGGAGAGATACCTTAAGTAAGCATTGTAGACAATAGAACATGAGTGGTATTATATTTCCCTCTATCTTGTTTAGGAAGAAAAAGTGACTTTGTAGAGCAGAGTGTTATAATGACCCTAATGTCCTGAGGTGAGTTTCACTTTGTTTTGAGAAGACCCTCTAAGTGTGCCATTAATTCCCGCTCCTCCCCCTCATACTGCTGACCTTCTTACCCATGGAGTGCAGGGTGAAGGGGTGGGGCTGGGTTATGATAAGCTTGACTGTGCAAGCATGAGTGACAGCAGTCAAAAGGTCACTAATGTCTCCAAAAGTTCTGTAATACTTTAGATTCCAAAAAGGAACAAGAATAGATACCTCATGTGAAGGTCGTGGCATGAAGAAATATTACAATTCATAGATATACATCATAAATAAGCTTGAATGCTTGTGTTTGTTCATAATATTGTTATTGTTCTGTGGTGTAATATGGTCTTATGTGTCCCACGAGCTGTTCTTTCGAGATAATACAGTTGAGCCACTTCTTCTCATTTACTGCTTACCCCAACACAACGCAATATATTATGCAGCAGCAGCATGGCAGACCACATATCAGAGAGAGAGAGTCAAGCATGGTAATACACTATTGCAGGTTTGGTTAATTACTCAATTTAACAATGTAGCTAACATTGTGTTCTCAATTATGCTTTGTTGCATATTCAGAGCGGTGAAGTTCACTGTGTCCTTTTTCCACTCAATTTGATTGTTTTAAACAAACAAGCCAAAATATCCAGAAGTGGTCCTTGGTTTGGCTCTGTGCTAGTTTGTAATGCATCTCCGAAAGAAGGCATATCATTAACAACGGAGAGACTGCTGTGTTTTGTATGAAGGGGTTATACACATACAGATGGCTTTAAGTACAGTATGTTGCGGAAACTTGAAACAGTGAACACTGGAGAGAACTAGATTTGAAAACTAAGCCCTCATTAGCAACCGTTTAAACCCATGTTTACAACAATCAGAGCGGTCATATTCAATGGATCTACCATAATGATGAAAACAAAATGATGCATTTACACAATGTTTCCCATTTGGACGGACACATGAAAGATGCAGAACCCTGTGGTATGATTGGAGATGGCAGGTTTGGCACTGTAACCCTGTTTGATCACGGGCAGTGGGGCAGAGCCATTGGAAATAGAGGCCAGAGGGGCACAGGCAGAAAAACAATCACTGTACATTTGTCGGAATGGTTTTCTTAGGTCCTTTGTTTGTTTTTGAATGCAATCAGCATCATTACCAGTATGTGTCCGCTCACTGTAACAGTAGTTGCCTTCATCTCCGTTCACCCGTGGGTCACTTAAGACTATATACATCTATGGGTGCTGTGGTGAGGCACCCAAGCACAAGAACATGGGGGCTTGGATGAGGATGAGATAAAGGGATTAGGGAAAGGAAGGGTGGATAAAGGAGATTTTAGACTCGGAGAGCAGTAACTGCGTTGTGTTTGATGCCTTGGCAGAGACTGGTGCCTGACTAATGTGGCGTGATACACTGGGTACTGAAAGCAGGGCCAAGGGTTCCTTCCTGGGCATGAGTTTCTGGGTTGGAGCTTCTGCTTAATTGGACAGCTGGACCATTTTTCCTCACATATTTTCACAAAAGAGGATTCTGTAAGCTTCTTTTCTGCTCCCTAATGATTTCTGCACTCCTCTTCGCTCTTCCCCAGGTTTGCTTGCCCAATATTGGCATTACTTCAGTGTAGAGTTCTCGCTATCAGAGCTGTGATCAGAGATTGAGAGATGGATATGTGTTGTTTCTTTCTACCCTTCAGGTAACAGCCTTTCTCACTCGACCATGACAAGCTCAGCAGTTATTGATACTTTAGTTAAGGGGGTCATACAATAATACCCCCTTCTCTTTTTGCAGGTTGGAGGGGTTCTCCCTACCTAAATTAGAGCAGAAACTCTTGGTATTCATTGAGTGCCCTGTATTAACTTACAGGAATTCAGGCTTTCTACTTAGAAGTGAAACTAAACACACAATCCTTTCTTGATGACTTGTTTGTGTCTGTGGGGCACTCATTTTGATAAATGCTTTTTATTTGACATGGAATTTGATCCGTTAAAAACATGTTCATAAGAATTGTTTGCATCAATGAAATATTAGGGTCAGTGCAGGGCTATGATTGTGGTGAGGCATTATACAAATGGTACAAGATATAATCTTAATTGGTACTTGGCACAAGATTATTTATGAGCCGGATGTTAAAAATCTTGTTAAATTTATAGCTGCACCTGGCACACTGCAGCAGAAGTTAAAGCACGTTTGTCTAAAGAAAATACCTGTGAGGGGAAAACAAGGGAAATATAGGAGGACAGAGGTGGAATGAAGGCTGGAGTTGTTAGTCTAACATGGGGGAAAACATGCAAAATATTCATTCTATTGAAAAATAAAAAACATTCTTTGAAAATGCAGATAGAATGTACCATGGTAAATTTAAAGTCAACACCTGGGGTGACTGGGCAGGATGAAAGACATGTTGTGTCACGTTTCTGTAACGTGTCCAGCAATAAGCCAAAATTAGGTGCAATTTCCTCTTGACTAATTAGTGTGGAATTGGTGCTGTTTTATCAGCCCCCCTGGGGCTTCAGCGAAGTGAGCTTCTAGCTGGAGCTACAGAAGGCTGGAAGTTGTCTGGATGAGTAAAGACAAACACAGACAAGACAGGGACAGAGAAGTGTGGACAAGAAAGGGTAGAGCGACAGAAGACATTAGCCAGAGGTTGTTTTCTGATGGTTCTGTTATCTGGGCTGAAACATAAACCCTGTCTTTGGTCTCATAATGACCTGGGAAAGATGCTTCTCACTTCACATAATGTTAAGAGCACAGATGGAGCCATCAAGCCATGCAGTCGGCCAATAATGACCCCACTCTAAGATACCTTTGCACAGTGATAGTGTGAACACAGTGTTGATTGATGTTCACCTACAGATTATTCTCTTTCCTAAAACACATCAAGTAATGAATGATCCTGTCCTCTGGTCCTATTTTTAATCAACATAACTGAAAGGTTTTTGCATGAAAAAAATTCTCCTTTTTCACACCTTTGCTTCTTTTTCTTCAGTTTTGTTGCTGCCCCATGTTATGTCCTTCCTTTACACCTTTCTCTTCCTTTATCTGTTGTGGCCCACAGTGCTTTAGAGTAGGTATGTATTCAGTCAGGACAGAGCAGTCGAAGGCTGACCAGGGATTATTGGGTTTATGTCAGAGTCAAGGTTCTGATTGAAGGTATAAATCTAGATAGAAGGATGAAGCTCATGGATTCCTTCTGTTTGACCCCAGCTTAACATCAGAAGCCCCATTAAAAGAGATGCCCCAGATCGATCGATCAAGCCCTTCCTTCCCCCAGACTCCCTTGCTATTGACAAGGTCAGTTAATCCATTGGTAAATGTCAGAACATGCAATGTTTATGGGCTCAACTGACACTGCTGATGTGCACATTTAGGGGTCAGCTGCGGAAAGCGAGACAATTTGATTAAAATGCACAAAGGAGCATTACACGGACAATGAAAGTATTTGGGAATAACAGTAATCAATGCACTAGTGTTCTTGTCATTCTTTTCTGGTATTCATTTACACAAATATATGTTAAAAAAAGTATCTGACTTTAACATGTGAAGTCAACAGAGGTTTCAGCTTACCATGACCAAGCAGTTTACGGAGCTGCCATATCAGAAACAGTCATATTAATCAAATTGTAATGGTCTTATGGATATAATTTTGAAGAGAAAACATAAACAAATGTTGTCCTGCTGGAGGAGCTATTCTTACAGATCTAGCAGGATAACTTTAACAACTTCAGTTCTGTCTATGTTTTGACTTAACTGATGAGAGATATTACTGGAGTTACAGGCTTAAAGGTTAGGCTTGACCTCTAACACAGGGACACAGGTTGGGTTTGTTGACCCCCTTCTTTTCTGATCAAAGACTCAGCAGGGATGTAATCCCAAGTCTCCAGTATTGGTTTTTAATGAAGCCTGACCTTTGACCCCCCAAAAGCCCCAGTATACACAGTAGTCACTGAGTTTGCCTGTCATGTTGTGTAAAACTACAGTCAGAGAGTAAAGTAGCTTCTTTTAAACGGTCACATTTTTCTTCCGTGTGGCGTGAAACCATTAGAAAATATAGAATGTAGATTATTATTTCTAGACTTTGTATGAGTTGGCAGGGACAGGCTGGCAGGGAAAGATGTCTCTATCCTAAGAATAGTGTATCAGCAGGTTGGAACTTTCTGACAGTGCAGAGACAATAGCTCCTGTGTGTCTTGTGAACTACTTAGCCATTGGCACTACCCACGAGTGGAAAATAAAAAAGGTTTGAGTCGGTCACATGTTTGCCTAGAAGAAGTTATTGTTATGTCTACATCCAGAAAGTATACCATTACACGCTGGGCTATGGTTTAGTGCTGTATGGTTCTCTCTACTCTTTCCCAACCTTTTCCCCCTCACACCTTAAGCTATACAGAGCTTACTGTGGTAACCACCAGAAGTGTGACGGAGAGACAGAAAGTGAAGTGTATAGTCACGTCAATTTGGAGCATGAAGGGAGTGAACTGTGTGATGTCTAGACCGCTGTCACTCTGCTGAGCTAGGTCAATAAACAGCATCAGTGATGAGTATCAGCTTGTCCGTCTCCACCGCACACACAAACACGGACATACAATGTTAACAGAAACAAACTGGTCTTTCTCTCTCATTATACCCTTTCCCCCCTCCCTGGAAAGCGAGACTGCTCTGACACGTGAGCTTTACAAACATTGGTGTTTTACTCTCAAGGTCTTTATGACTTTTGTACAGTAAATCTGAGAAGCTGCAGCAGTTTTATAAACCTTGTAAAATATAGAATTTATGTGACAGATGCAGAATTTAATGCTGGAGTAAAAAAAAGTCCAAACAACATATGTTATGAGAAGAGTTTCCAGAAAGTGCACACTGTGTTTTCAGGTTTGGTTGTGCAAGTCTCACTGTTGTCTCATTGCTTCTTGGCAATACATTGCATATTTGTTGTAAACTTCCTATTTGTAATAAAATACAGAGCTTGCTTTGGTTTGATGAAATCAGATTTCAGAATGTTTAAGAAAAACCATGCGTGTCTAAACTGTGCCTGCATTTATTGTGGAGAGGATTTTTGTGTGTCGTCACGATTAGTACAGATAATGATCAACAAGCCATGCAGCAAGAGCAACAGTTTCCAGTTTCCAAACTCAGTTTATGAAAGAGTATTTGGAAAAGTCCGAAAGGATCATAGCACAAGTGTGATGGTTTCTTTCAAAATAAGCACTACCACTAATACTATTCTCCAGTTGATGCATTAATATATAGCTAAGGCAGTAATGGTGTATGACTTAAGCTGCACTGTATGTCTGGTTTGTATCTCCCAACCATAAAAGCTCAGTTGGGACACGTACAGTTTAGAACAGGAGCTGATTCACCACGATGGGAGATTGCTGTAAAGGGAACACCTCCAGAAGCCCTTTCGGACGGGGAACTGAGATCGTTATCTATGCTTTCTTCAAAGCACTCTAACAGTCATTTCACAAAGGAGTTTAGTTTAGTTTAATTAGTTAGTTTTTGTAATTGTGGGAGTTTGGTGTTGCAAAGGGTTAGTTCGGATTCAACAAAGTCACGCAATAACATAAACAAACTAACCGATTGAGGCAGCAGTAGACCAGCAACTTCTGTCTTCTGCAAGGTTTTTGCCTCTTACAACCCTTCAAATAATAATCCAAAATCCAAAACATCCCTTTTAAGTGCTCATAGTCGATATCCTGCAATGAGTCCACGCTGATGAAATGTTCAGCAAAACTCCTGTTCTGGGGTCAATGTACTGCAGCTGACCCTGCACTCTAACCTCCAAGAAGGAAGGCAAAAAAAAAAGTATCACATTACTTTCTTTAAATTAACACAGTGTAGCTTGAAGGCTTTTCATGAAGTCACCAAACGTTCTGCTAACAAATGTAATATTTGGTTCATATGTCACCCACTCTACTCTCTGCTGGTCTGTACTGTTTTCCACATATTGAAAAGAAAATGTTTTGAATGACTTGAAGACATGTCTGCTGGTTAGTTTCTTATCTGTGTGATTTTATTTCTTGGAGTATATGACCAAGCTAAGGAGCTGTAATAGCCCCTGTCCTTGTTCGTGTGATCTCTGCCTGGCTACATATGAGTCAGAGAGAGACGGTGTGTTTTGGTTGTTCCCTGTGGAGATGAGAAGCAGGTAGCCTGAAGGTTGAAATATTGATGGATAATGATAAATTCATGTGGCTGGTGAAAGAGTGAAGCAGGTCTAAACAAACGCTGGGTCTTTTAATCTTAGTGTTAATGCCCATCTGTGGAAAACTGGTATTGTCCTCCAGAGGAGCGATGTCGTGAATGATTTGAGCTTCCATTCTTGTTAATATATAATGAAATTTGAGAATGCTGTATGGCTATCCTTTAAATTGTGATGGGCTTACAGAATGTATGTTGATATGAACTGGCTAATTGCACACTCTCAGTTTGGTTGTAGTGGACCCTCTGGTTGCCACAATGAGGGCGTGGTTGCTCTGGTGTTGAAGACGATGCTCTGTTCTCAGTAATTTATTCATAACTCTGAGGTTTTTGCTGTATTTTTCATCCATTTTTCATTAAGAAAGAGTAAATCACTAACAGCATGTCGTTTATTCAGTCATTAATAGTGCACAACATACTCTGTCTATTCGTGCCATACTCTCACGAGTTTGCTTACATAGCAGAGTTGGAGTGTAAAAGAGTTTTTCCACACTTTGTTTGATGCAGCGATGACAGATACGCTCAAATATGATTTTACCCTGTCCCAACTAGTGCTCTAAATAGTATTATAAATGTTCAGTAATGGTCAGACTTAATGTGTTTTTCTTGTATATTGTCTCCCAGATGCCCCTGGGGTAGGTTAGGATCCCAGTGGTGGCCACGATGAAGAAAGGCCTTCCCTTTTTATTTTATACCAGGACCTGCCAGCTCACACAGCTGGCTTCCATCGCTGCATGTTTGTGTGTGTGTGTTTTACATGAATGCCAATAATAACCACAATGACAAAACATCAGCCCTTTCTTAAGCAGCAACACAATCTCCATGGCAGTGGGGCATACTGCGTCACTGCTTTGTATATCTCATATTGTCTGGGTCATTGGAATAATATGACATACAATGGTATTTAAATGCTCTCAAAGTGTTTTCACTCAGAGGAACTGAAGGCAGATGAAATATAAATGCCTTGACACATCTTTTTCTATAACTTAACAGGCTATTCCTTAAACCTGTAATATTTCTCTGGGTAGTTTTTATTCATGCTCTTTCTCTTGTTTTTCTGCCTGTTCCAATCACTCAATGCTGTAAAGCTAATCTTAACTACAGCTGGGTGGGTGGATGCAGGGGTGAACTATGCAAGCCGGTATTGAAAAGGGTAGGTGGGCGGCAAATGTGGTTAATTTGCTTGTCTATGGGCTTGTGGTTAATTTTGCTGAGCCAAATCCTCTCATTTAGGGGATTATGTTCCAAAGGCTTCTGGTGTGTAGGTGTAGGTCAGAGAGGATGAAATAGAGGAAAGGAGGAATGCGGACAGAGGAATGGAGAAAGTGATGGAAAGAGTTTTCAGTGTGGGGTATAGGTGTAGAGGGATGGAGAGACATGGCAGCAGATGGGGGTTAATGTATGTATTAGTATGGAGTAGGGGGAGGTGATGCTCAGAGAGAGGCAGAAGAGGGAAGCAGCTTGTGTGTGGAGAGATCTGAGAGTTGGGGGTGTACTTGTGTGGCCAGGAGGCGTGGTGAGGTGGGGAGAGTTTTGTTTAAGGAGAGCTGAGTGAACTCTGATGGGGGGCTCCAGCTTTCAATGGGTATTGACAGATCCATTGCTACTTCTACTCCACAGGCCTGATCTGCCCCACTTCCAAACACACCATACCCCTCAACAAGTTAAAGAACCCCTGCTCCCCCATCTCTAGCTTCACTTCCACATATAAGTTGATGAATTCTGAGATGGTCAGAGTACTCTGGGCTCTCGGTCTTAGTGAATAAAATAGTTTAGACCATGGGGCTGAATTAGTGCTTCAGAAAGTCCTTTGTGTCCTTTAAACACACAACTCCCTTTGGGCTCTGTAAAAACCCACACATAGTCAAGGATGTGTCCCTCTTTTTTATTGGACCAACATTATTCAGTAGATTTTTAAACCATATGCTGAGAGGTAAAAGGCAAAGAAAGTATTCAACAATTTTACAAAACTGTACAAGCTGAAGAAAATGTTGGAATCTGCAAAGAAACACTCAGAAGACTTGTCTCCTGCCATTTAGAGATGGCTAAAATGTTGAGGATTAATTAGATAAGATTAAGTTGTATAAAATTAGATTATATCTTATTTTGAACATTAAAAAAAATGTAAGTAAGAAAATAAAACATGAATACCCCTCAAACACACAGCAAACTCTCAACAAGCAACATAATTAAGTATTTAATGTCTGAAACGGTGTAATCGATAAGCTTAATGTTAAACATGAATATCCCAACTCTCTGCCCCGGTGTGTTCACCATACACACTATATAACAGAAATGAAAGATTCAAAAGAAAACAAGAATAATTCAATCAGAATATAACAAACAAAACAACATAAATCAAAACAACCTACGTATCCAAATAAAGAGCCAGGCTAGAGAAAGGTTAGGGAAAGGGCATGGAATGGATGAGGTAGAAGAAAATGTGAATTGAGAGAGTTCAGTGGGGTTCAGTGGAGAAGTGGGGAACACTTGAGTTGGAAGCTCTGAATACCTCCCCTATGTCAGGAACGGGGACATTCTCACCACTATCTTTTTTTTTTCTCTTTGAGGAGGGGGCCAGAAGGATTAACTGCCAATTTTCAAGTCTGCGTATGCATTTTTTATAAGGATCAAAGCATCAATAATTATAAGTGGCAGTACTTCATGACCTTACTGATATGACATATACTACCAGGAGCTATAGCTACTGTTATCCACTTGAACATTAAATGCATGAAAACACTTTGCAGTTATCAACATGGAAAGAGTATGGCCAGTAGAAGAGTGGAGTCACATTCTCAAGGACCCATTCACTCCTAATTCACCTTCAACAATCGCTCCGTCTGGCCTCAGTTATGGCAGATTGTGTTACATGATCCTTGGAATAATGAACTGGTACGTCAACACTGCCAATCCCACATAGCAAAGAAAAGGATCCGTCCGTTCCAGCCCCTAATCCAGTCTGTTTGGGAAGCAGAGACTGTGGCGTGACACTTGTTCCTCCACTCACTGGAACCTCCAAGCGCCAGCTCACATTAGCATAACGGTGAGGCCCATCCACTCACTACAGGATTAGTTCAGCTCTCCTCCCACTGTCTGATGGCTCTTTATCCAGATGGATACAGCCTGTTAGAGGTCTTAACCACACCATTGCCACGAAAGTCATTATCATTCACCACGAGAAGGAATCAGCTCACTGAGGGTCTGGTGTTTGGAGTGAGATTGACATCTCATTTGGGATGGTTTAAGAGAAAAGATAGGGAACTCCCCTTCAGACTATGATGGAGTGGCCAATAAATGCCCAATCAATCTGCCTTTATATTTAAGTGACTATTTATTATTGTTAATCTGGTTTGGTAATGTTTTTTGGAATCCTGTATTTATGTAAAATGTGGATTACTTTTGTTGGTCACATACACGTTTTTCACCAAGACCATCCTCATATGTCAGTAGAGGGATTTATTGTTGTTAATAGATATTTGTGAATTATGTAAGAGGATGGATGGTGATGACGTTCTTTGCTCAGTACTAGAACTTTTCTTGTTTTTCCACGTAATAAGATTTGTTACACTTTAACCCTAAAACAGACTGTTTAGCTTGAAAAGCAACTTAATTCAAGCAGAGAAAAAAGCTATCTAATATGTAATGGAATCACTGATATTCTTTACTGTTACAGTTTTTACTAGAAACTAAACGTATCGGACTTTTAACAACACATCACACTGACTCTTCTGAATTGACTTATAGTGCAATACATTTGAGCACAAGTGAAATTATAAATTACATAAAATGTATTTTATGATAAAGTTAGTCTTCTCGGAAATACGTACATAATTATGAATTGGAAAGAAAAAACAAACAGATAAAGGAACAGTGCAATAAAGAAACAACAGAAGAGATTCAGCTGTTAACAGCTAATCCTGTATACTTTCATCATGCGTAAAAACTGTAGATATACATGAAAGAAAATCTGAATTAAATGTTGTGCACAATGACGGCGTATGTGGTCAACAATATAATGGATTTATTTGATAAAGATTCAGTGTATGTGGGGACTAGGACTCATGTGCTTCTCTTGTTGGTACTAATAATACATATTCTAAGAATTGCGTATTCTAAGAATTGTCTGCTTTAATGTTCCTCTTTCCTGCTTTGCCCTAACCTTTCCTCTCCTATTACTTTAGCTTTCACTGTTTTCTTTTCTCTCATGCTTTCTATGCTCCCTCTCACCCTCTCCCCCACCTACACTGCACTTTCTTCTTCTCTCTCTCTCTCTCTCTCTTTCTCTCTCTCTCTCTCTCTCTCTCTCTCTCTCTCTCTCTCTCTCTCTCTATGACTATGACTATGCTGTCTGCCTCAGCTGTTCTCAGTTGCACTGTGTGCCTTGTGCTGTGGGGACAGGGCAGAGCTGCGCTGAGTGGCGCTAAACTAGTCCAGAGCAGCGTTGAGTAGAGAGAGAGGTAGACAGAAATCAGTGTGAATGGGGGAGAGAGAGAGTCAGTGCAGATTGTGTTTACGAAGCAAACTGGATTAACAGCTGAAACAAACTGGACCTGTTTTTCTGTCTTAAGCAAAAGGTAGAGACTCACTGACAACGTGGATGGCTGTTTAGAAAGAGCTGCATGCTGGTCAGGTACCAGGACAGAAAACTATGGCAGTCGTACCCAGCTCCTCTCACTCTTCCTCGTATTTAGTACGGTGAAGATCTCTTCTTTGTGCTTGGTTTGGTTCAGTTTACCTTGGACTTGCTGGTGTGGGAGGCTAACTTACAGTGACATTGACACGTAACCCCCAACTCTGCTTTGCAGGTTCTGTCTCCTCTGAAGTTGGACTCTAATTTTGGCTTTTGACCCCTGGAACAGGAAAGAGTTTTTGATTTGGCAGGGGACGAGACCTGCTGAGAAGCAGTCTGGACTGACCCAACAGTATTTATTCATAATCGCTGGACAACAGGAACATTTCTTCTAGCACACCAGATCTGAGACCGACCGCACTGGAGGCGTATATTTAAAGGACCTCTCTGGCTGCTATTGCCCCAGGACCATGGGCTCACTCTGGGGCAGCATTATGCTGCTGTGTGGGTTGGTTCTGCTCAGGACAGAGGGCAGCGGAGCCCAACAGACCAAGAACAACGTCCCCCGGCTAAAACTGTCCTATAAAGGTGAGTTCCTTGCATTTGTGCGTTCTGTCACAAATTGTAAATCTCTAAACGTTTCAGCCCTTCACCTTTAGTTTGAATTAGAGTCCATGTCCTAACGCCTTGCGTCTTGATCATGTAGATTTAAAACCCCAAATCACATGTGGTGTGCCGATGAAGTGATTAGAAAAGCTTGTCTATAGAAGTTGTAGCAACTTTGAAATCCTTAATATCTGTGAGGCAGAGAGATACTTTCTGTCTGATTATCTGTAAAAATACCAGTAAAGCAAACTGAGATGAAACAACTAGAGCATTATGGCTTGTCAGATGTATGCGTCTTGTGTGAAGAAATAATGCATGTCTGTTTTTTATTAGGATTTTAGTCATGTAAATTGTTGTAATAGGTTGTTACCATTTTTTAACATGAAATCTGTTTTTATATGGCATTAGATCATGTTCCCATTTAAAGTTAAGTATTTTAAATATTATAAAGAAAATCAAAACATGTTGTTTTCATAAAAAACTAGTAAAATAGTACTGAACTGGTTGAGTAAATCAAACAGCTGGGGATAATAAATAGGAATTAATGGGAATAATTCACTGTCCTTTTATGCCAAAACGAGAGCAGTTAAGTGGTATTTAGGAAAGAAACTTGATTTGCCTAATGTATCTAAACTAAATTGTTTACAACATTAGTCTTTCCCTGATAGACTCTCTCTTCCTGTCTCTCTGTCCCTGTTTTGATGAACTGCTGTTATCAGTTTTGCAATGAAAAGTGGTGCTAGACTCCCTGGCAGTTGAGCATCATTCATCTCTTTCTCCCTTTTTTTTTTGTTACTGGATGTCAGTTTTTCGCTCCGTTCTTTCCTGCATGGTAATTATACTCAGGATGAATGGTGTAGGTCTGTTTCAGCAGATGGCTTTCCCAAAGAGAAATGTTTCTCGCTCAGCACTGGGAGATCCATAATTATACACACGAGCACGCGCACACACACACACACACACATACACACACATAAATACATGGCCATCTGTAGTTAGCTAATGATACCTGTGAGCGAATCAGTCACTTATAACAACATGCTGTCAGTTTGGAGAAACACGCCCATGCAGTGATATCTCGATTAGAAGTAAGGCCTTCAGGTAGCAGCCTGGCAAGCTTGGTTATTTGGCTGTCATTTCCACATTCAATATTTCCATTAAACCTCATTCACATGTTGGCTGGAGGGGACAATATTTGGCACCATATCTGGCTGAGGAGTTCTAGCCAAAGGATAGCGAGCAGGTATAATTTTCATAACTGGAACGTAGTTAAAATATTATTCACGTAATACTGTGGAATTGTATCAAACATTATCCATTGTAGGTCCCATTAGGCAAGTGACATGGGATTATTGCATTATGAATCATTTATATCATCATATACATTATTTATTACCCCTGTGACAGGTGAAGCAGACTCAGATTTACTCATGGAGAGGAGGGAATCATATGATCCACTGTGGTGAATTACAGAGCAGGACCTGCTTAGACAGCCTGAGAAGTTGTCCAGTCTTGAGCAGGGAATATCTGATCAATGACACATGGGACTTTGAGGTGAAGGAACTCTGACCCCTACAGGTCACTGGGGTTACTGGGAAAATCTCTGTGTGTCCAAATGCATGCATGTGGGTGCAGGCATCCACACATTTGAGCATGTTTTTAACTCTACTGATGACTTAACTCATATGAACGCAACAGGAAAGTGTTTATCTCGAAGGCGTGAACCTGAGTAGCAGCCTGCTCCCCCACAGTATGAGCCCCTCAATGAACACTGTTAGACTCTCTGAAGCAACTTCAGCCATCACACACACACACACACACACACACACACACACACACACACACACACACACACACACACACACACTTTCTCACTGAACCACAGGAGATTCCAACACATCTTTGAAAGCGAGGGTTGAGGGGCAGAAGGGCAGTGGAGTAGGGGGAAAGATCACAATGGTACCCCATGGCTACCTAAACAAGAGCTAAGGTCCAACTGTATCAACAACTAAGTGACTGGGTGATGATGAGTTAGTGGGAGGCTGTGGATTTACAGTGGACGTCAGCACCATAAATTAAGTAATTTCTTATATTTTTATCATTTGACATAAATTGATATGAGATTGATTCCCACCCCCAGAGTAATTGAATCCTCAAGGCGCAAACAGAGATCCATATGACTTTGCAAGTTTATGGGGCACAAGAAGTAGAGCACATGTAGTTTGCTGTTCAGGGAAAGGAAGAGGGGGTACTTTAGTTTTATAGGTTGCAAGTGTGTGTACTGCCAAAAGTACTCCTTCTCTCCCCTTCTCCTTCACTTCGACCTGTCCACCCCTTTTCTGATCAGAGCCAACGGCTTGCGCACACACACACACACACACGCACGCACGCACGCACGCATGCACGCACACACACACACACACACACACACACATACACACACACACAGGGAAATGCATTCAAAGCATCACAACACAATTCTTATTCTTGAATACCAACGAAGAAAAGAGCCAAGAAAATTGAAACTACAGCAGTGACCCCTTGGTTCGCTGTTTACAAAATTCCTCATCGTAGTAGTCATACATTCAGCTGTTTTTGTTTTTGTGTTATTCTTGTTTTCATTGTGGTGCGAATGGACTTTTAATCAGAGTTGGAGAATGGAGAAGTTCTCTTAAAGACCTTTAATCCATAAGCACGTTAAGAATCTTTGGCGTGGAGTTGGGTTTCTCGGGGTGTGTACAGTATAAACTCTGAATGGCCATGGGAAGGTATCCTATACACTTTGGGAGCTGGATGTTTGGAGGCTTTCTCAGGTTCTGAATAGTCTGTTCCCCTACAACTGCAGGCATGTTCAGGATTTGTTTGGCAGTGTTCAGTTTGTGTTAGACTCGTTTCTGCAGGAGCTCTAAGAGGAATCTTTGTAGTCATTTGACTTCATCGTCATCTGTACCAGCTGCAAAGTAAGATACGTCTGCTTACATAATATACACTGTTTACGGCTATTGGCTGACAAACAGGCACAGTGTTTTGTAAATGGCTTAAATCAATATCACAATATCAATAATAACATTTTCCAGTATCAATACAAATTACAATATGGCAAACGTATTAAAAAATCATATTTAAAATGATCAAACTAAAATGCAGTAAACTTGTTACCACTATGATACATCACATAAGGTAGAACTGTGTTAAACAAAATTTCAGCAACTACTTTTGATAGGTTTTAACTATAATTAGCATGGAATTAAACATTTTGGCATATGATGATACAAGACAATATTGAAGAATTACCCAGCCATAGATAACTTAAAAGGGGCGTCTGTAGCTCAGCCGGTAGAGCGAGTTGTCCTTACGCAACATGGGTGACGGGCACACACTGAGAACTAAAGTTGTTCCCCGAGCACTTCACAGCAGTGCAGTGCTCCTAGATGCTTCGGATGGGTTAAATGTAGAGGTCAAATTTTATGTATATGTGTTATGATTCTAATAAAGTTTACGTTTACATATTTAACTAAAACTTTTTATTGCAAAATATCTTCTAATGCAATCACCTTTAACCCCAAACCAGGCAAGTTTACAGACCGGCCTGCAATATGTGAGAGTTGAGGTTGAGAGGGTGTTTGCCTGCATTTCTGCTTGACGCTGAACAAATTACTTGACTGTGGAAGCTTAGTGGTGTTTTCCCTCAGGCGTGGATGAATCAGTGACTGTATACACTTAAAGTGACACAGTGATACGTTGTGTTTTGTCAGTGTGCAATCATACACTCAGCCATATGAAGTCAGTGAGGCTGCTGAACCAGGGCCAAATGTCAGTGTTCCCATATACAGTGCGGCCACACGTGGGTAATTGTTAAAACGTGTTTCTGCTTTTCCTGAGGAAGCACTTAGATAACACTCTCTCTGCCCTCCAGTTGAGGGAGAGAAGGAGAGAGAAAGACGGAAAGAATGTAGGGTAAAAGAGTTTATTTTTATCAGTCTCACATGGGACTGTTGATTCTTTGCATCCATTCCATCCGCCCCCTTATCTCTCTCTCACTTTCTCTCTGTCTCTTTCACTTTCCATTTTTTCCTCTCCCTCTTCGTCTCTCTTTGTCCCAACTCACGAATTCCCCATAACAGAATATAGTAGTGGTGCGAAAGAGGGGGAGGGGGGTTGAGGCGGGGGGCTGGGGGGTTTAGTTGGTAAAATATTTCTTACAAAAGTAAATGGAAGGAGGAAAAGAATGCAAAGGAGAAATGAAGGGACCAAACAGGAGGATTCTTAACAGCCCTACCTCAACAGTTCCGGGCCAAAGGAGAAAATTCGTAAAACATGGCAGGGCAACAGCTGACACCTGTTACGGGCCACACATTTGCCTTTCCACCTGTCTTTGTGTCTCTGTCTTTCTGCCAGTTTGTTTGTCTATATCTCTTTTAATACAGCCAAGCATATTCTATGTAGCACAACATTAGAGACAAATTATTATTATTACTTTGTCACAGTGCTTCCAGTGTACTGAAACCATTTTGCAGCAAAAAAGTTTGAAGTTGCAGGATAAATGGGAGAAAAACAAGTGTTGCTTTATACATGCAGAGGGTGTCAACCCATTGTATATTTAACCAGAGGGCACACCAGTTCAGACATGTATAGGCTACTGCCTCTGGCGTGGCTTGGAAACATCCTGATTCTTTCCAATAACACACATCAGAGCATGCTCCATAAACACACAGATCCACACACAATACCCATAGAGTATCTGTCTCTGGATGAATAGCTTTTAATAACTTAGCAGTAGTCTCTGTTGAATGGTCTGTTGCCATGGACACGACTCCCATAGACAATTTTCACAAACCAGAGAAGTGTGTGTGTGTGTGTGTGTGCGTGTGTGTGTGTGTCTGTGGTGGGTGGATGTGGTGATGCTGTTCTCCATTCTCTCATACAGGGATGTGGTTTTAGGAGAAGTGAAGTGCAGTCATCACGTCTGTACAGTTTCCCTACAGTTCCTTGACACCTTGCTGTTTATATAACAAGTGTATCATTCTATGGGGAATCACTTATTTCCTTTAGATAAACAGATTATAAACAAATTACACATAAACACGATTGCCATTTTTTTTTCATTGTGTGTGTGTGTGTGTGTGTGTGTGTATATAATTATCTTGTGGGATGTCAGGCACTAATTTAGAATTTGCTGCAATATGCAAAGCCATAAGTATCTCCTAGGTCTATGGAGCACAAGTAAAACTATTGTATGTGAAGGATGTCTTCTCTCTGTCTTTGACTTTCTCTCCCAAACACAAACGCAGCACTGGTGTAGGTGAGAGAGGGTCAGAGGTAGCAGGCAAGTGTTATTGTGCTGTCAGTGAAGGGCTACACTGATGATTGATCACCAAGGTTACTACGCAGCATAAATCTGGGACACAGCATGGACTGTACTAAGCAATACTTTTACTGCAACTTTTTATGACATTGAGTTTCTTTCCATTCTTAAACAGTGGCTGGGTTTTGTGTCACCCAATTATACTTTGAGAGAATGTAACTAATATTCCAAGAAAATCCCCCCCAATAAAATTCATATAGAGCAATCTAGTGTGACATTGTCTGTGATTTACAGACACATAAATACACATACAAGATACAAGTTGATACTGTAAATGTGTGGAAACATTTATTGGATCATAAAATAAATTGTGTTATGTGTTAATGGATAACACTGCATTGCAACATAATGTCTTAACCAGCTTTTAGGTTTGGAACATGTCTCATGATATATCTTAATGGCTACAGACCAGATCTGTTCTTTATGACTTCAATAATACTTTTAAATCTTCATGGAATTATTAAGTCAGGTTTAGATGTCAACTTCTCCAGCTGGCTCACACAGTAGCATGAGTTTATACTTAAATTTGTCCAGGAATCTGCACAGGAAACCAATTAAATCACCAAAACAATAAAGACCCAAAGTCAACCCATTGTATATTACCATCCTGTGTGTACAGTTGTGTGCGCGCACATGTGAACACGGCAGTCAGTGAAGTAAAGGTTTGGGTTTGTCTTAGTGCCGGAGTCAAAATGTCACATGAAGACAAGGACATTTTTAACTTGAACCAAGAGGTGCTCTATTTTTTCCTTTGTCTCCCACAGCTGTGTTTCCTCAACTTTTTTAATTTCCTTTTTCAAATTCAGCTTTTTTTTTTCATTTATCTCATCGCCTTTTTGATTTGGTGAATGGTGAATAGTGAATAAATAATGTCAAATGTCACCATTGTTGTCTTCTTTAAATGCTAAAACTTGTATTACTCTTCTCATTTAGTTGTTTAGCTGTTATTGTGTATCGAGTACAAGAGACTTAAGTAGCCTACAGATGGATATCAAATTTATAAAAAAGCATTTAGATATTTTTACTTTCTCAGATTACAACTGCCAAAGTTTTGTTGGGCAACTTTCAAGATCCATGTTTTTAATTATTATTAAAATATGAGCGTTTATGAATGAGTAAAAGCAGATGCCCCCTCTTTTCCAATTTTTCTTCTGTGCTTCGCACTCTCTCGGGTTCTGACACACTTCAGAGAGGGGGGCATTCTCCTTGCTAAAACATTCATGAACGTATTTGCTATTTACTCCCGAGAAAGAGTGAGAGAGAAAGAGAGCATCAACAGAACCAGTTCTCCTCTGGTCCATAACTCTCCACTCTTTTGTGTGAGTGGTCAATGGGAGGGCGACATAGTGTGGTCAGACTTTGTGGGTGAGAACAAAATGTGAGAAGAACAGAGCATGAATGTGTTTGTGTGTGTTTATGTATGCACATGTTACACAAAAGGTGTTATAATGCCATAGTCATAATGCCACCTTTAGAGGTCGTTACGGTAATGAGATCCTCATTGTCTGTTTGTGACAAGTTCGCCTTTCCGCTGTGAAAGCAAATGTTCCTTCGTTTGCCAGACTTGGCAGATCATTGCATTACACTGCAAAACGTGAGCCGTAGCCCATGGTAACGTGTCCGGATAGCTCATGTGGTTTAGAGTAGTCCTGCAGTTTGGACTACGAAATATTAGCAGATTTATATAACATTATATATTCCTCCCAGTTTTCCACTGCGAGTGTAACAAGTTCTGCTTGGCTGCTGTGGTCAAGGTCACTTCCCCATGTAGACAGTTTGATCATTGGCTACCAGTGCTGGCATGATCTGCCCAGTCCAATTTGGCTTGGCAGTGGTTCTTCATTATCTGTCAGTTGCCTTGCTTGGCCAAGCTTTACAATTTCTAGTCCTGAGATCATTTTGTAAAAGGTATGGAAGCTACAACATTTACACAAAAATAAAAATAAAAAGCTCTGAAGGAGGCTTTGATAAAATAAAGAAAACCAGTCTATTAGGGACAGGCCAAAACAACCAATGTAACATTTTCTTTTACTTATTCAGTGCCTGTGGAACATTACAACAGAGCAGACCGACTAGTGAATGGAGAGGTGAACCTGTGGTCACAAAAATTCAAAGTGGTTGGAAATGTTGAAAGCTTTCTAAAACCAAGGCTGTGTCTTTCAGACACCCGTGGAAATTTAATAAAAATAATTTAAATAAATATTGACCTGGTGGGTTTTCTTTCTTTTATGCTGCCCACAGTGGCTGTGATTTTCACAAAGTGATTATCATATTATGCTGATCATCACTTTTCCTTCCATTTTTCTCTGCAGACATGCTGGAGTCCAACAACCTTGTGACGTTTGAAGGCCTGGCCAACAGTTCTTCTTACCACACCTTCCTGTTGGACGAAGAGAAAGGAAGACTTATTGTGGGAGCCAAGGACCACATCTTCTCCTTTAACCTTCTCAATATCAGCAGAGACTACGCACAGGTACAACCATTGTTTGATTGTCTGTCTGGTGGCTTCACCACCATTCATTCATCATGACTTTAAGTCTATTTTTGTTTCTGACCAACTTAATATCTGCTTTGAGTGTACGTCTCCAACCAGAGTGCCAGTCAGGGGCTCAGGTATCTCGGGACTTTCTTTTCTGTTTCTACAGAAAAGAGCCTCCTGAATATTTCAGACCAGAGCTGTCGCACACGATCACACGCTGTGCCAGGCATGTTAGCTGCTCTCTGCACACCTGGATTAATAATGGAGTAAACTGAAACAAAGTGGATAACAAATCGCATTGTGACCCCTTCAACCCGCATGTATACACATGCGTGCACACAAGCAGTAGCTGTATCGACTCACTTTGTTAAATTGATTTGAGGAGAGGGCTGATTCTTCTCTAACATGCACAGGAACTGTGTTTGTGTTGCAGATCCCTTGGCTGGCTTCTCCCACCAGAAGAGATGAATGCAAGTGGGCAGGAAAAGATCTCTCGGTAAGAGCTAAAACCATCCATCTTGCGAGTCGGTTTAAGCATTTTGCCTCTTCACTCCCACAGATGTTTTGAAAAGGACGTTGTTCTCTTGAGCTATAAAAGAATGGCAACTCTGCAGGTCTGGGAGAAAAGCTCACTTGAAGTTGCGCTGGGATGACATGGCATGTGTGCTCCATATACATGACATTTTAATCTTAAACAATATGAGATATTTCTTTATCTTTTAGCTTGTTTATTCCACTGTGTATCTGTCACATGGACAACTCACCGCCTACTGTAGCTCACCATAGTTCTGGTTATAAGCTCAGAGCCAAGACTGAGACCACCATTTGATCTTAATCACAAGCTTCTGGGAAACTCCATTTAATAGAGTGAAGCCTGGGAAATTGCCGTGCTTTCTGCCAGATCTACTGGACCTATTAGGAGTTTAGTCTTCAATCTCAGTCAGTTTAACTAATAAAGTTAAACCTTTCCCTAAGATACATAATGACGAGCCTTATTCTTATCCTGTAATATATTTGAGAACAAAACACACACTTAATCATCTGGGATTTCCAAAAATGTACAGTGTATTTATTTTTTTAGGCTAAGAATTTTTGAATAATTCGATGAGCTTCGAAGATTGAGGATCTGAAATAAAAGAAAAAAGGTTGTTGTTCCATTAAGATGCAGGGCATTTTCAGATTCCTTACCTCACTCAACCTTTGCATGACAAGCCAAGCATCACATCTCCCTGTGGCCGAGTCCAGTTTTAAAGCATCCTGTATGGTGTGGTGAAACTCTGTGTAAACATACTGAAAGGTTGTCTCTGCTCCCTTCAAGCTGTGTTACGAATTCTATTTTCAATACAGCCTCAGGCAATATGCTGGGATCTAAAATCATGTCAAAGCTGTTTGTGCCTCCGTTTGCTTCCTGGGCATTGGCCAAGCTCTTCTGCCCTTCTGTGTGGCTGATTTGAAGCGCCATGAAGTCCTTTGTGTGTTTTCTGTAAACATTGTGGCGTGGATGAATAAGGCGCCCTGAGGGGTGGTCTTTCTGTTATAGAGTCGAAGGAGAGTGAGAATTAAAGGGAGCTGGAGAGAGATGGAGAGGGAGTCTGCTGATGTCCCTTGATGTACTGCAAGCAAACACTTCAAGAGATAAAGCTGAGAGGAAAGAAAGAGATTGATGGGTGTGAAAGGTGTGACCCACAAGAGAAAAAAGAAAGCTGCAGCTACTGAAAGTCAATGCCAAACATTAAAATCCCGTAACCCAGCAGAATAAAGGAAAAATAATGATCTATTTAAGTTTAATATTCAGATATTGTGCTTCCTGCTGCACATCTAGTTTCAGGTATTGTGCTCACTTCTTTTGAGTTGCGAAAAAATCTAATATGAAACCAAATACTTGATATTATTTTCCTTTAAGGTATAACATGTTGGACACACCTGTATGGTTTGAGTCCTCTTGTCTGTATTATCTTTCTAAATATTTAGAGGTATGAGATGTATCAGTGTGCAAAGAGATCATGCAGATACTTCCAGTAATGTGTTATTGCTTGGAACAATGATGTCCGTTACTCAGATATACCCACGCACAGGCATTTAAATCAAGGCAGCTGCTGAGATGACAACAAAAGCTTATGCAAGCAGAGGCTGCTATGTGCAGATGACCCAAAGCCAGATGAACTTAGTCATGCATAATTTGTGGCACTATTTTCTTTTTTTCCTTTTGAATATGTGATGACACATTCAGTTTTATTTGAGGTCAGGGCTGCTCATGCACGTGCTACCAGAGCATGAGGAAATAAGCCATATGGCAACGTAGCGATGCATCCAACAAATACAGATGCCTGTTGTGATAATTATGCCTATGTTCCTACAATAATCATAAAAAAAAAGACATAAGTGCCCAATACAATGCAGAATCAAGACCATCACTTATGTATTCTCCACTACCAGAATGACAGTAAGCCAACGTTGGCCTGCATTACAGTGATTGCTAAACAGTAGGATTATTGTGGTTGACTTTTGTCAACTGCCACTTTTGTTATTCTACGGTCTAATTCCCTCATGGATGGATTTCACAATTATTCCATGGGAAATTACAAAGCAGTGCAGAAAATTTCTGAGGTCAGCAGTGAAAGATGTCACCGAGTTCAGAGAGAAACACTTTAGCGTGTGTGTGTGTGTGTGTGTGTGTGTGTGTGTGTGTGTGTGTGTGTGTGTGTGTGTAGATGAAGTGAAAAAAGATACAGAGTCATGGATAATAAAGCTTAGTCTGGGCATAATATTATTTTCAGAATTATTACTCAGCACAGTTTATAAAGGACATTGTCCAGAGAATTATAGTAGATTACAGTAGGCTTTGCTCTCTGTTATCATTAGAGTTTTTTCTCTATAAGTATTGTATTTTCCTTTGTGACC
This sequence comes from Ophiodon elongatus, assembly GCA_016806645.1. Classification (NCBI taxonomy): domain Eukaryota; kingdom Metazoa; phylum Chordata; class Actinopteri; order Perciformes; family Hexagrammidae; genus Ophiodon; species Ophiodon elongatus. The sequence continues at coordinate 560,393 of JACSYO010000489.1, read as the reverse complement.
TGTGCTCCTGACCTCTTTATTTATCCAGCTGTTTCACAACTTTCTTACTGACCCAAATGACAGTTGCTATCACAACTAGCTTTTAGACAACCGTGGCACCAAAGACTGTAAAAACTGTCAATTTAAAATAGCTTTTTGTCAAAGGTCGATTACCCATCCAGCTTAATCTGTTCTCTGTCTCTGATCCATCAGAGGGAGTGCTCAAATTTCATTAAGGTGTTGCAGCCGTTCAACCAGACCCATCTCTATGTGTGCGGGACAGGAGCCTTCCACCCTGTTTGTTCCTACCTGGAGGTCGGCAAGAAACCAGAGGTACAGACACACGTTTGGTTTTCTTTACTGACTCCACTAGCTGTCAAACACAATTATGCATGCTAGCAATACTATATAAAAGCTATACCAAGTTTCATATCATAATAAAGTTTAAGTATTTAAAGTTGTGAAGGACTATATGTAGTCAGTTTGATTTGCTAAGCACATAAAAATGCTTTCATTCACCAAAATGAGATGGAAAATTACACACAGGGTTTCATAGTCTGCAGGATTTTCAAGTCATCACTCTAATTTGGAACTGCTGTGTGTGTGTGTGTGTGTCTGTACGTGTGTGTGCGTGTGTGCGTGTGTGTGTGTGTGTGTGTGCATGCCTGTGTGTTCATTTCAGTAGGAGCTAAGGAAATTGCTCCCTTCTTCTCCAAATGTCACTGAGTCAGACTTATGTGCGTTTATTCATTAGACGGCTATTTATAGACAATTAGAGGAAAACATTTCGAAGAAAAGCCATTTACTGTACATAGATCATAACCTAGAAATGTACGTGTAATTCATCTGATGGATTCATCTGAGTGTCGAGGTCACCAAGTCATGGAGAGTAATCAGATTTATTGTTTTCATTTTCAATCCTTTCCTGTTAGAGTATATAACAGGGGGGGAAATGTAATTTTAAACTGCACGAGTCTCACACATTCTCTCAGATTTATCTATTTGTTTTTAAAACATGTTTTCCACACTGCATGGCATGACATAATGTTTTTTAATTGCTTTATAAACAAACTATTTCAAGCAAAAGAACATATTAAGGTATAGTTGAAAAACAAAATGTCTTTTGATCCCATTTTTCTGTGATTCACTATGAAACCTTTTGGACTCAATTTGTGTCCACATTCTGTTCTGTTGGATTCTGTGACTTGTTACAGTGCTCATTTTCATAAAATACTGTAATGTTCTCTCAACTTGGATGTCACAGCAAAACTGGTTCCCCAGAAATAATTCCAGACATACTGAAGGAACTCTTTTTTTCTCTATCTAATTTGCCTCCTTAATGCCTGAAAATAATGTGAGCCCCTGTATTTGACAGTTCATTACAACTCCTGTAACTTTCTGTCCATCCATGTCCAGGACAGTGTGTTCAAACTGGAGCCTCTTATCGAAAATGGCAGAGGAAAGAGTCCCTATGATCCCAAGTTACTCACTGCCTCCATGCTAATTGGTGAGTTTAAGACCAGATACGCTGCGCTGTTCTTCTGTGTGTTGGATCGAGGTCATATAAAAACGTGGGAGTCCTGAAAACACCCTCTGCCTCGCTCTTTCATTTCAGAAGATATATAGGGTTTAAAGTAAACGTGAATAACAGAACAGGGCATTCCTGTCATTCATTACCAGTGGATCAGCTCTGTGGTTTGTATTTACACGCTGGGAACCCCATCATTGGCAGGACTGCAAACTCTATTTCAATCTGAATATACCTCCTTTAAATGCTGGGCGTGCATGGCAGATGACGCTTTATTGAGTTTTCTTTGTGCTGAATCCACATTTTTCGCAAATAAAGCAGAATAATGTGAGCATGTCTTTCCTCTTTACCCCCAATTATTGCCAGTCACATTGTGTTATATCACACCATTTAACCTAGCAGATGGCCATTTTCCAGCCCATCACCCTTCATCTCCTCTCCCCTTTCTCTCTCCACTCTCACCACCATTATTATGTACTCCCCCTGTCTTACACCTCTGTCCTGTCCCTCCTCATGTGTCTCTCCATCCGTTCACCCTTCCCCTGCCTCCCTTCTCAGCCTGCCTACTGTGTTAATGTCAATTTCACACTCCTGATGTTCATCACGTCCATCACTGTCTGTATTTTCTCAGGACCCCATGTGTACCTGTACTGCTAAGCCCTTGAACAATTCCTCAAACTTTTACACCCGGACCACTGCGGAGAAATCTCCTCAGACTGTTTTCTCATCCGGTGGTACTAAACTAACACACTTCATTCCTCTTACTTTCAGATGGAGAACTGTATGCTGGGACATCAGCTGACTTCATGGGGCGGGACTTTGCCATCTTTCGCACTCTCGGAAAGCATCACCCGATCAGGACGGAGCAACATGACTCCCGATGGCTAAATGGTGAGAGAGAAGAAGGAAATTACTTGTTAACTTTCAAATAGCCATGAGTAGTTTCAAATATGCAATACTTTTTAGGTCCTTGATTTTGCAATCAACTTACATTTATTATCCTGAAAATCTTAAATGGCAGTTGGTGATGGCAAGACTGATGCTGTCACATTGGATTGCCTCTTTTGTTTTCTATATGCTACCGTCAGGCCTCTATATTTATAGTTTAAATATCTCTGTGCACTTTTATGGGGATGGCACTCAGCTGTTATTACCTGTCAAACACGATGGTCTCAGCAAACTAACTAACCTAAAGGATTGCCTGGACTCAATGGGACATTGTCACAAAAACAATTCTAATTTTAAATAAAAATAAAACAAAGTAAACTTCTTTTGGTATTGTCCCAGAGCAAATGATGACCTTGCAGCTGTCTCTGGGAAGTATTTGTTATTTTTTCTGTTGCTATCGAGAGACATATTCTATCTTTTGAAAATAGAGATGAATCCATGTGTTTGTGTCCTCACAACTCTGTTTTAGTAATTCGTTATAATCCTGCTTTTTATGTATGGCTCAAAACATTGCAGCCGGTTTTCTAACAAACACAAAGCACGAGAATCAGGCTACTCAAGTGTTGGCTTCTCTCCTTTGGCTGCAGGTGGAGTTTAGAATTCAATATAAAACTTTTGTTCTTACCTAACAGGCTCTCCACGCTGAAGCCCTTGAGTACCTCTCTTAAATGGAAACTTACCAATCATTTGCTGTCCTTATTGCTCTCGTGCCCTGTCTGTTTGATATTTAATACTAAATGCTTTTATTGTGAGGCACTTTTTGAAAAGGGCAAAATAAATAAATACTTTGAGATAAAACATATTCACTTAATTGATACTTACCTTGATTTCTTTCATCTCAAATGTGTGTCCCTCTTTGTTGCAGATCCCAGGTTCGTGGGCGTTCATCTAATTCCAGAGAGCGACAACCCAGAAGATGACAAAATCTACCTGCTCTTCAAAGAGAACGCCATGGACGGAGAGCATGCTGGGAAGGCCACACACGCTCGCATCGGGCAGCTCTGCAAAGTACGCATACACACATTAACACACAGAGACATGTTCATTCAAGCACACACTCACACGAGCTGGCTCGCACAAAGAAAAATTCAGACAAAGACACACACACTCTCACACCGACGTGAAATGTGAAATAGCTTCTGTATCTGGAAAAACACTTGACGGGTGTGTGAGTGGCTTTTATAATGGCAGGTTTCAGGGGCTGTTATCTGTGATTATATTTAGCCTGGAGAAGAGTGGGCTTTGTTGTGCGTGGTACAATTAGACCCCGAAGACAGAAACCTGAGAGAAATGTTAAATGTCACCAGAACCTGAGAGGCAAAGATGCTGTCAATGGCAGCACTGTTATCCAAATGCCAGGCTTTGGCACTGATTGGGTCAGCTACACCCTCTAGCTCCGGGGGATGGTTATGTTAAATCACCGGCCTTGTATCAGCTTTCGCGTTCCAAATCCTACTCTTACTCATTAAGCAGGAATCCACCAGGCTGACTGCAGATCAGCGAGTAATGTCCAGCCTCAACTGCCTATTTAGCTGCATATTGTGCCTCAGTCATAATCTCTGATTACCCAGTATGTCAGGAATCTGCTTTGCTCGACGAAAGACGAGCCATCTATTTCGCAAGATGTGGTATTAATTGTGGCCTATGCATATTTGGACACATTCTTATTTACTGTCGTTAATCAACACAAACTGGGATACGTTTTTATGAGCCAGCACTTTGTGCCTCTGTGTTTGTGTGCTATGCTTTGGAAAACAAACACCATACTGTGAGGCTCACAGACACATATTATTAGGGTGTGTGTTGGGACATAGACCACTTTAGAGACTAGTTTCTTCACAGCATCTAAAAATCCATTATTTATTATGGGAAATTCATGAGATGTTTGGTTGATTGACAGGCCTCTTAAGTAATTAAGAGAAAGCACATCCTGCACAAATGTTCATATCACAATTAATTAAAAGTTTATGATTCATATAGTCTGCCTAATCTGTTTTAAAGAAACTGTCCAGGGTATTTTGGAAACACTGATTTGTCAGTGTGTCGTGTTTAGGGTTAAAATAAATTTAGTGGAAATAATCAGTCAATGTAAAGAGTATTGAATACAGTTCACAAGTTTCCATAGTTATATGATCAACAAATGCAATAATTTACCATGGAAACAGTGTATTATCATAGCGATATTACCTCATGATAAGACCCTGGTTACTCTCTGCTGTGTCTTTGTAAGGAGGATGTAGTTTACCAGACTCCTAATCTGCTTCAGCTTCATTGATACACCTTCACATACACACGTTCTGCAAGTTTAACTTTAACCAAACTTTGAAGGGCTTTTTTTATTTTTTCATATCTGTTTTGTAAATGACAAAACAGTATGTACAGTATGCTCTAAAATTAGTAAGAGGGAGAAAATGAGACCAACCATTGCATGGGGTAGGCAGTTCTCATGCTCCATATGCAGCCAGCAAGGGAACACGGCACCTCATTTAACCAGAGGGTAATGAAGCATATGTTCTCAGCTCAGCAGTATGAAAATATGAAATAAGGAAATAAGTTCTCCATCAACCATATTTTCTTATTTTACAGACATTTAGTGGCATATAAATAAAAAAACTTAAAGAAAGTTGTTTAAACATTCTATGATATATTAGTATACGCTAAAGGAGGGAAAGAAACTGTCGGAAAATAAAACAGCAATCGGCTCAATATTTCTGTGAGTTCCAAATAAATGTATTCACCTGCTGAGCTTGTGCATGTGATCTGGCCAACAGAATGATCTGGGAGGTCACAGGAGTCTGGTGAATAAGTGGACCACCTTCTTGAAGGCGCGACTTATTTGCTCCGTGCCTGGCAGTAATGGAATAGACACACACTTTGATGAACTACGTGAGTGATTACTCCCGCACCTTAACATGTGTTTCACAATTTTTTTCCTGAAGATGAAATGCAATCTTGTCTGTGTTGAATGTGTCTGTAATATACACTGTCCTCTCTTTGGTTTTCAGAGGATGTTTTTCTCATGAGCACAAAGGATCCTAAGAGTCCTATCATCTATGCAGTATTTACCACTTCCAGGTACTACAGTATGCCTGACATGGAAATTGTTTTGGCTGTAATCATTAATTGACCCGTGTTTTCAACAAGAACCTGATCTTTCCTTAACTGACTCATTTTTTTCTGCACCATTAGCAACATCTTCAAAGGCTCAGCTGTGTGTATGTACAGCATGACAGACATCAGGAGAGTGTTCCTGGGTCCTTACGCACATAGAGATGGACCCAACTATCAGTGGGTGCCCTTCCAGGGACGTGTTCCCTACCCGCGGCCCGGCACAGTGAGTGCAGTACACTATTAACTGGGATGTCAGTGTGTTATGAACTGAGCTTGACAGTTAATTCTACTTCATGTCCTACATCATAATTCTTCTGACAGTTATCTTTTTTTTCTCAACAGTGCCCAAGCAAGACGTTTGGAGGGTTTGATACAACCAAGGACCTTCCTGATGAAGTTGTAACCTTTGCCAGAAGCCACCCAGCCATGTTCAACCCTGTATACCCCATTAACAATCGACCAATCATAGTCAAAACAGATGTGGACTACCAGTTCACTCAGATAGTAGTGGACAAAGTAGAAGCAGAAGATGGGCAGTACGACGTCATGTTCATAGGCACAGGTATACATTTAAATACATACTGTAAATTTGACCTTCTATTTCCTACTATTCTAGGTTTTATTCATGTACTATATTATATATTATGTTATGTTATATTACTAGGTCATCTAATATTATATCTCAAATCCTAAACAATATTATAATTTACCATATTATGCTAATATGTTACTGATTGTTTTGGAGTACATTCTTTATTATAATATATTGCATCATGTGTGCTTCCCTTGTGTGTTAGATATGGGGACGATACTGAAAGTAGTATGCATCCCCAGAGGCTCCTGGCATGACCTGGAGGAAGTCCTATTGGAGGAAATGACTGTCTTCAGAGTAGGTTTTTTTCTTAAAGGTTAAAGAACGATTGTAGAATCAGCGGGTGTTGTCTAATCAATTTATTCTATTGTCATGTTCTGTTCGTTGCAGGAGCCAACAGCCATTACAGCGATGGAACTTTCAACAAAACAGGTATTGATTGTCGTTCTTATTGTCTGTAAAATAAAACTATAGCAGCACTATAGCCAAGAGGAGATCTTAAGCTCATATCAAGATTACTCTGGCAATAATATTACTTCATTAAATGAGCTCAGTGAAGGCTGGAGATAAGCCTCCTGGACTTCATTGGGGAGAAACATTTGGAGATATGATACATAATGAAAAAGGGTTTTTCGTGTCTGAAAACCTTGTCTCATAGTGAGTTAGAGCTTTTCCTCATAGGTGACACGCCTTGCTGCTTGGCTGAAATACAGAACAAAGACGCGCTTGTTTTTAACACTTGGCGATGAAAGACTTATCGCACAAAGATCTCAATTGTTGGCTTTTCAACAACAGTTAGCTCATCAACTTAAATTGCAGGGAGAGACAAAACGAGACAGATAATTGACAGGTGGGTTGGAGCATCTGTAGGAACAGGTCTGTCCACATTCCTGACTTGTATTTTCACTGAGCAAACACACAAGCTGAGCCAAACATAGATGTATTACTCAAAGCACATCGCTCATCCCGACATAAAACCTATATTGAAGCTCATTAAGACATAAACTATTATATATTTAAAGTCTCTCTCTCTTTTACCCTCACAGCAACAACTGTATCTGGGCTCAGACATTGGTGTGTCCCAGATGCCTTTGCATCGGTGTGAAGTTTATGGGAAGGCTTGTGCTGAGTGTTGCCTGGCAAGGGACCCTTACTGTGCATGGGATGGCACCGAGTGCTCCAGATACTTTCCCATGGCTAAGAGGTACTGAACGCATACTTCCACATTCATGTCATGTCGCCAACCTGTCATTGTGTTTTACAAGCTGCCTGACACCTTATACACAACGACTAATCAGAGCTTCAAAACATTGAGCAGGTTTTGTTTCTTGTTTGCCACAAACCCAATATGATACTTCCAAACCATAGCATTACTTCCATGCATCTCACAAGGTATCCACATTGAATTGAATGCATACTTTGGATAAATCACCACATTCTCAAACTGAAACACACCGCAGGTAGCACAGTTAGGATTTGCTTTTCATATGAAAAGAATAACATCAACATTTGTGTTTTCGACAGAGCAACTTGCTTCAGATATAAACATGCACAATGTACAATACATGTTTGAGTCATGCTTGTTTAAGAATTACTTTTGTTTAACATGTTGACTATATTTAACAGAGGTAAAACTAGATGATATAGATAGCTTTTCACATAGTGATTGAGGACATATGCAGTCAGACTGCGATCAGGGCTAGAGCTAGGCCACACTTCGAGTGCAGGCTTTGTACATTTGCCAAAACACCCTAAAGGTAGTGGGTCGTGTTTCTACCAGAGAGCCAGAAATATAACCTGCCTCATGTGTTTACTGTAAATGAAACCCAATGTCAGGGATGTCTGGAGGCTGTCTGGGTGAACCAGGGGTGAGGTTGGTGGTAGAGGTTCGGTGGTAGTATGGTTGTAGTAGTGGACTGATCTGTATGTGTTCATGTATGTGTGTACTTGTGCTCTGTGTGCAGCCTCCCACTCATAGCTCCATGGGGCTTATTGATTTGAACACTAGCTGAACAGAATCCTGTTCTCGCTGGTAGTTGGACTCCAGAGTCCTACGTTCAAACATAAGACAGCCAGCGCAAACTCTTATCTCCAATTAACAACACACAAACGCTGGGTCAGGACAATGGGAAGCAGAGAGGAGAAGTTATCAGTTTGCTTTGGTGTCTCCATAGTTTCTTATCCTTAGGGTTATGTTTTACACTTTATTTAAAACTTCTTCTCTTTTGCATCCGCAACCCAGAGGAATGATAGGCTGATATGATTGAATAGGTTTGAATTCCTCCATCATACACACCCTATAATTAAAGCTTTTCTACGATGCTATGGGCTTCCTGCTGTTAGTTTATTTATTTGTGTTGGCCTACACTATTGCTGCACATCGAAACCACATTCAAACACACACCTACACACAAACACTTTGCACACATATTCACAAACACACACACACACACACACACACACACACACACACACACATACATACAAGAACGCCGGTGTGTCTACTGACTCATGAAGGTGTTTATATTTGTGTTTCTGCAGGAGAACAAGGAGGCAAGATATCAGGAATGGAGACCCGCTCACACAATGCTCAGATCTGCAACACCATGGTACATCATTGAAAATAAAATGTATTTAACAAACTATTGTTTAATCAAGGCAATGTGTAATAAAACATGTTTATGTTGGGCTTAGTACTGACATTAGGCTCTGACTAGTAACTAGTTTTTTTTATTTCCAAATTAAATGTTGAGCATTTTGTTTTAAGGATTTATTTCTTCTTTGAACATACAAATGGTCCTAAAGTGGCTGCTGTCCTTTCCTGAAGCCAGTTGAATGTGTGTGTTTTAAGTGTGTCTGGTGGTGTGAAGATTAGAGTTGGTCCATGTGTAGCTTCTAATTAACATGGTCAGGATTCCACTAAGCCTCCTCCCTGTCGCCAAGCCCTCCACTCTACTGCCCTGTTAATGGTCTTGGTCCAAAAGCAGGACTCTTACTGGTATCTAATACACTGTGATTATACATTTCTTTCATTTAACTAAAAAGAACAAGACTTTTTTTTTTTATCGAAAGCTGCTGATTTGAGGAGTAATTCAGATACATGAAAAGTATGGTTACCTGTTGATACCTACTCAGTAGGCAGCATAACTATTGGTCAAAGAGGTTCACTAGACACAGCACTCTATGAAGCAAAGACTAAAGAAAATATTGGGTTTTGAGAAAATGAGTAGGGATTAACAATATTTTGCAGAACTCACTGGAGTCTGCATTTTAACATTTACATCAGGATTTAGGAACTCAGTCAGAAGAACACTGACCTGACTGAATAGCATTGCACCTACTTGACTGTATTATATCCCTTTCCTCCAGCGAATGCCTCTGTGGTGGAAGCATTCTGCACATCATTGAGTGTCAGATAAAAAAAAAGAGACAGAATAATGAGAGACAAAATAATGTAAAATGCAGTCACTGACAAAAACAGAAACCAGGCTCCTATCTCAGGCAGTACAATTCTTTTTACATTTCAGTCAAAGAAAAACAGAAATAATTTAATATAGAAATCAATTGATAATCACAAAAACTGGTCTGAGCATAACATTCAGCCATTATACCAACTGATCAAATCTGCAACAAACTGCAAAAATCATATACTTTACTGCTACAAACTTGGTGACTAACATATTCTGATTTCTATCCAGACGAACTAAGTGGGCAGGCGACTCTCCTGGATAAAACGGTGTATGGTGTGGAGAACAGCAGCACCTTTCTTGAGTGCAGTCCCAAATCTCAGAGAGCCCTGACATATTGGCAGTATCAGCGCTCTACTGATGACCGCAAACAAGAGGTAAGAATGAACTCAGCACACACTATTGTGTTGAAATACTCCAATACAATGTGAATAATGATGGATGGTAATTCATAATGGACATCATTTTAGGTAATATTTAAATAAAATTAATAAATACATTTAAATTATACATTTTGTGTAATCACAACAGCCACAAAGTATAGTGAAATAGATATTTTCTATATATTATATTTTTCATATACGTTCCTATCTGTATCTCTCTGTCCTTCACTCTGTCTCTGTCACTGCCACTCTATCATTCTGTAGATCAAATCAGATGAACGTTTCGTCCGCACAGACCAGGGCCTACTGATTCGCACACTCAACAAGAAGGATTCTGGGATCTACCTATGCCAGGCGGTGGAGCACGGCTTCATGCAGATGCTTCTGAAGGTGACCTTGGAGGTCATTGACACTGAACGCTTGGAGGACCTGCTACATCAGGATGAAGCTGCCGCAGCCATCGTCCCTGCCCAGGATCTCTCCCCACCTCAAGAAACCCCAACTCAAAAGCTGTGGTACAGAGACTTCCTGTCTTTGGTCAATCACCCAACTCTGAACAGTGTGGACGAGTTCTGTGAGCAGGTATGGAAAAGGGAGAGAAAGCACAGGAGGCAGAAAGCTCACATGGTGCAGCAAGTACAAATACACCAGCAGCACCAACAGCAGCAGAAGGTTGTGAACCCTCGCTCTCACATACATGCTCAAGGGCTGGCAGCCAAATGGAAACACCTGCAGGAGAGGCAGAAGGGACGCAACCGCAGAACCCATGAACTAGAAAGGGCCCCCCGCAGTGTCTGACCTAATACCCTTGACTTTTGACACTCAAACCACAACCTTGTTCTGTAACCCTGATTAACCTACCCACCTTTCTCCTTCATACTGAGATACAGACATCTTCCACAAAGACTGGATAGAAAAGTTAAACTGTTTAATGGTAATACTATCCTGATCAGCCGGCTGGTGTGTTCTGTGCGTGGGCAGCGATGTTTACAATACGACAGGACAGAGGACTGCAGGAAACGGGATGTTGTATCACCCAAGACCATTTGAGCATATTATCTCAGCTGGCCTCTGTGGCCTGAACACTGCAGAAAAACAGTGTCAAGCAGCACAAGAACTGGATACACATATCACCCGACAGACATGACTGATTCCACATTGAGATGGCAATGGCATTGTCTCATGGCATGCTAGTTAGGTGTCTATCAGTGTGAAACTAAGTACCTAAAAACAACTGATCATTCTTTTTTTACTTCACAAATATGAGTCGGTGAGATTGTAATAAGAAAACAGTCAAGAGGGTAAATGGACTTGCAGTGGAATTCCAAGCACAAAATAAGTGGAGCTCATGGAAAGCACAATTTCTGATATTTGGTCATTTTTGGTGTTATAGATGGTTAAATCAGTCAACACGAGAAAGAAAAACGCCCAAGCACTGCAAGAAACTAGGAGCAACAGTCACCATTTGACAACAAATACAACTATGTAGCTAAGATGTGTAAATACTGTATTCTATGGTGTCTCATCCGACTAAAGGGAATGGCTTGCAGTTGTCTTGTTGTTTTATGTTGTTCCCCAGATAAACATTTATTTAAGAAAATGTCTGGAAACAGAGAGATTTTGTACTAGTCAGTGTGTCTACGCCCTAGATAAGCTTCCCAAACAAAGTCAGGTTTTATTATTTTGCATCATATCAATGCATGAAATGTCATACAGAGTTTTTTCATGTTCATTTGATTTGGATACACTTTGTTTCCACTATATGTGTATTTATTGATTTACAATTATGTACATTGTGAGAATATCTTTCCATGTGCAGGCTTCTTTTTCTCCTTGGTTTGATTAATCTGATTTCCAGGACCAATCTCTTAAAATAATTGTATTATCAAAAATACTGTAGTTAGACTGGAAGATATTTATCATTATTGGTCAATATTACATGCATTACATATCAAATGCACTGAGCAATAACCCAGTATCCATACTCTATTTTTCTTCCACATTTAATGCCTCATAATCGTAGTCTTCACAGGCAGCGCAGTGTAACAACTTAATTTCACTGCATGTAACAAAAACTCTAGTTTATCTGATTGTAACAATCCTTTATTAGACAATGCACACACAAAAACACAAACCTGGAATGTAGCTGTGAACATTATGTAAATATAAATACTATAGTGTATGTTTGACAAGTATGACACTGTGTATTAGTGCATGTGAATACTATTGTAGTGTTCCTGTTTTGCTATAGCAATGATATACTAGTCTGGTATTGTCACCGTTATTCTGTTGTTTGCTTATTCAGTACACAATATTAAGTATTTCAAAGATGTACATATTATTTCTGTTAGGACTCTCAACTGTATAATTGATCATTCCTGAGGTAGGTATTCATAAAAAAATCTAAAGATTGAAACAGGATCTAACTGTCGATTTAAACGTTCATAGACCTGTTAACAACAATGAACAACAATGTCAGTTGAGCATTGCAACACATCAGTATGTCAGATGACCTTGTCAAGTGAGTGTTTGCAAACCTCATCTGCTTTTGGAAGCCATGACGGCGGAAGATGAGAAACAGCTGGAGCCGCCCCTGAGAAAGCAATTTTAGGCTAACAAGACAAGCTCAACACCAGAGTTGCGGAGCTTTTAGTAGAGATGAGCATATGATAAGATCATCATTATAAAGAGAAAATATAGGGTGCCTCACTACATGTGTCCTGGACATACAGTGAATGTGAGGAAATGAAGTGCTGCTGCTGCTGCTGCTGCTTTTTGGCATGATGATGATGATGGTGGTGATGTATTCTACTGATCTAATAAATGTCTCTTCATGAAGTGTTGGTTTCATTAAATCTATTTTAATGTGATTTCGCCTGAATCTCATGGTATGTGGTTCGTGAAAATAAGAGTTTCCTGTAGCGTAGATGATCAGATTAGACTTTGGACTTGCATTCGTTGCCATTTTCAGGAGACTTATTTAATGCTGTACTTGTCTGTAATGTCCAAAATCAAAGTGGTTAAACAAATAATATCAAGTGCTTCTTAGATAATATAGTGCATTGGAAAGTGAATCTGTTTACCATGGTGTGCCTCAGGCAGTAGAGGCATTACTGTAAGTTATTATTAAGATTATTATGTGTGATGCTATGTAAATAAAACATGAGGTCCCCTTCAATCTCTCACTGGAACTCAGCTATTGTATTTACATAGCGACAGGAGTTAGTGGTTTAAGATACAGAATAACTTTAGCTTTCAGTGTTTGTGACTGAAGCAGAACCTATAAACAAAAAACAGACGACATTGTGCAATCAAATATTAAAGGCTTGACAGACAGAACTTCATTTCAATAGCTACCGTAACAAAATATAAACTGTTTTACTACTGCCCTCTGGTGGCTATAATAGAAAAGCACATACACATATACATACATATATATATATATATATATGGGTATATACATGGAAACAAATATTTTCCATCCGCTTGTATAACACACATGATAGTGATAGCTATAGACACTTGGTATAGACATGGCAGTCCTGGAGCAGCAGTTCAAAACACAACAGTCTAGTTTTTTATCACAATAGAGCTTCTGTTTGCACATTGGGTCACCTTTGATCCAGGGTCACAGGTCAGCGAGCATATGTCTCACCTGGGCTTTGACCTTGACCTGTCTAATCACTTCAACTGCTGCTGAGGGAGCTCATGAGTTCCAGTCTTAACTCCCTCAGACTCTTCAAAAGGAACATTGTTGAGAGGTTTTTGTGCTGATGTCAGTTCAGAGAACACACACACACATGCACACCCTTTGTGACCCTGCTCTTAACCATGGTCTGACATTGCATAACTTTGATATGACAGGGTGAACACAAGTGTGTGTACTATACCATACCATACTATAACAACATTTCAGGATTATCAAAAAAATTTGATTTGATTTTGTTAGTATCATTTAGCCCTCTAATGCAGAGAATGCTTGAGCGGAACCAGAGAGACAGAGATCATGTCATCATCTAAGAAAAGTAGAGCTTTGTCAGAGCTCTTCCACATCTGCCTCCATACACAAAGGTCTGCACTTTGGCATCTCATTCATACCTGTAACGTAGAGCATGACTGCCCTCCAGTGGCTGAAGGGACCTCTTTCTATACGGGTCAGCTCCAACGTCCCACTCTGCCTTTTGGAAAATAGCAGCTCCCACTTTGACTCCAAGCCAAGGCCATGGATGAGTGAGAAGGACCGCCCTGACACTCACACAAAGGACCACTACACTCAATGGAAAAACTGGCACATGAGTAACAGAGTGGAAGAGCGGAAGAGCGAGAATACAGGGATTAGAAGTTAACCCTGATGTTTTTATTGCACTGAAACCTTTCCAGTACTTTGGGGACTGTTTGTTTGTGGAGATTAAAGTAAAGCGGATTTAGTTTGAATCAGAAGTTCCGGTAAAAGTTACAATCATCACAAATAAGACAAAAAAGACAATTCATTTTCTTTTGTAGAGGGGTAATACACCTCATACACACCGCAATTTCAAAACATCTAACATATAGTACACTCAATGGGTATGGGTATGGGATAATATATGATATAATAAACTGTAGAGAGTTTCAATCGGGTATGATTACTCACCTTGTCTGTTTCATCATGTGAAACCCACCTTGCCCCAACATGGACTGAAAGGTGTGGAGTCATCTGGAAGGCAGCTGAGTGACTATGTAAGATCACATGCTTGCACACAGTGCATTAGACTCTCTCCCTCAGACACTCATCATCTTTTACTGCTGCTGCATCCTTTACTGCCGCTGTGGGGAAGAGGCATCGGTGTATTCCCTTCTATCAGAAGGCTTGGAAAATGTGAAATGGAGCAGAGATAGGGTCATTTATTTTACACTAGTGACAATACAGCGGGTTGATGCTTCACTACACCCAATAGGCCTCTGCTGGAGACATGTACACACATGAACATATCACTGGTGCGTTCCAGCTGGTCTGTTCTGGGGCACCGCGAGAGACAGCATGCTGGTTTATCTGGAAGATTGATGGAAAATTCCAAAAGCAGAAGTTTCAGCACCAAGTTTTAGCATGCACATCCACATATTTGTTGATATTTGGATGATAATACAAACCACAGAAATGGATACTCCCAACATTTGATATATTTTCCTAAAGGAGGACACGCCACAACACAGCTGGGAGCATGTGGAGAGAGCTGCATCTCCCTCAGAGCCCGAGTGGAGCCAAACACGACCCCCTCAGAGACAACATGTCTGATATTTACTCAACTAAAGAATGACCCGACACAGCATCCAGCAAGAAATAACATTCAGATGTCATAGCTCTGTTCTGCCACCTAATAGCAGAGTACAGTATGGTATATCACATTCACAGTACTCTCAGAGTGAGGTAATGATGTATTCTTCCCCTCCAGCTGTCACTTATCAAAGGCATACAGATTTCTGGCAGTGTCCCTGCCTGCGTCATTGAGTCAATACTCGTGGTGGAAGTCTGTGTATGTGAGTGTGTGTGTGTGTGATTGGGTGGGTGGGGGGTGGTCATAAAGTTATTTTCTGGAAAACTTAATTTTGCAAGTTAGAGGGGGGGGATTTACTAGATCATCGAAGGAAAACGCTTTGAAGCACGGTCAGGTTTTGTGTGTCTGTGTGAGCTGCTTCCCCAACAGACTTTGTTAGCGTGTTAACGTTGTGTTTGCATGCAGGGGCACATCCCTTGCCTGGGGTAAAACAGAGGATGGAGTAATTTAACTATGGCAGCTTGGCAGCGGTGGTGCTGGTGGTGTGCAGTAGAGTTGACAGAAGCCTTGATTGTCTCTCTGCTACGAGTGACAGCATGGCACAGGAGGTTTAGGCTGGAGGTATGACAAGACCTTTAACTAATTTCCTATGTGGAAAAGACCTGCTCTAATGTTATTTTTATGACTGTGGAGTAGTCTACTTACTCTACATGTATTTTAATGTTTATTATTTTCACATTTATTTTACACTGCATGCCAATAAATCATAAAGAAATAAAGGAATCTGTTTTCTTTCATGCAGATATTTCACTAATGGAAAATATGCAGGAATTCTTCTTTACAATGTATAAATAGGACACACAAGCTGAGCACACACACACAAACATACCTCTTAAACTAATATAAATTGCGTCGGCAAAGACAGACATGATTAGATAAAAAAAAATAAAGTTAAGTTAAGTATTTTATTGGTTTCCCTTAAGTACAAAATTACAGTGTAATTTGCGGGCTGACATGTTAAGTAGTATCACAATTTAACAGTTCACAAGTATAAAAAGTTTTTTAATCAGATATTCTGTCAGTTTTTTTTTTTATCCCACCAGACATTTGATGACTTGAGGCAGTTTTGGAACATCTCACAGATCAAGTAAACAAAAGAAGAGGGAAGTCCCATTCTTCCCTCACCTTTACTCGCTCACACTTTAAAAATGGAGCACACTCATAAACATACAATTACGTTTGAATAAACTTTACCATAATGGGACAATCACCCTAAGTCTGTTTGTAAGCTACTTCAATTGTTTATCCAGTGACAATGATGAACAAACCCAGTAAATCAGTTTATGTGGACAGTACTGTGTAATGTAATTGTCTAGACAGTCCAACATAAGCATCGGCAAGAATGTGATTCTGGGTGAATGTGAGTGTTTATCTATCACTTCAGATGGAGGGAGGATAATGTTGGTATGAGTGTAAATTGAAGACAATGCAAAGAAATTCACAGTTTTCCAATTCACATCTTATTATCTTGTACGTAAAATGGTAAATATGTGATTAATATCCAAGACTTCAGGGGAAAAGGTGTAAGGTAGGCAGATACTAGATTAAAGGTTCAAAAGGGGCCAAAGTAACAAAAAGCATGATGGATGCTCAAAGGAGTTGATGAGCTAGGATCAGACAATGGATAAATGAGGCCTCAGGCCTGACCTTGGCTGACCCTGATATGGGTCAAAGATCTGTGCACCAAAGAGCAGAGGTCAATTTATCCAGAGAAATGTGTCTAGGTAGCCTGCCGTGCGTCTGACTGTTGCCTGGCTGCTCCCTTCCACACGTCTAATCTGTAACTGATTGGGGTCTGCTTGAACAATGTTTGGCTGGAGCTCCTGGAACACATCACCCAGTGAAGAGCTTAGCTCTGTGTCATTCTGGCTCAGCCCTGCTTTAAGAATATTAGGAAGATCAAGAGTCACCGATTATCCATTTGAAAGCAGACAGAGCCTATAAAAATGTATTAAAAAAGTCTGCTTCTGATTTATCTATGTTAGCATAACCATGAACAAAGACTATTCCTCAATAAGCAAATTTGAAAAATGTCCAAGACTTTGCAAGAATTTTGAAGTATACACAAATAAATCCCAATCTCCATCCCTGCTCCCTCCCTTGTGTAACCCCTCCCTCCATGTTCAAGATGTGTTGATGTAATTTCATGATAAATTAGAGACATGAAACTTAAACACTCACCACCCAAATTCATCTTTGTCGGCATAGATTAGCCACTGCAGCCATATACTGGAGAGAACGTGCACTACACAAGCGCCTTATCGTTCATGTGAAACACTGTTATTCTATCTCAGTCCAACTGTGATTAAAACCTTGATAAAAACATATATCTGTCAGCCTACATTTGCATTTCTGAAATATTCTGCAGACAGGTTGTGCTTACAAAGCAGCACTATTGTGCTAGGAATAAGAAATGCACATTTTTAATTTGTTTTCTGAATGAACTCTTCTGTCTTCATTTTACTTTCAAGCTGGGAAAGGAAACCAACATACAGCAGCACAGTACAAGACAGTCAGTGAAGTTTCACTCCTTTAGCATTTACATTTCATGTAAAATGCCCTTGTGCTTTCTCAGTCTAGTTGTTGCTGATACAGCATATTTACAAAAGAAATTAGTTTTGTTTCACACAAACATTCTCCAGCAAAGTCACAAATCTTTGGCACTTCTTTCTTGTTACACAGTAACAATTATTTGTATGCTAAAATGTATCCTGCAAGCCAATTTTCTGCAGTTTGCAAAACGGGACAAGAATGACTTACATATCACTGTGCATATGCTATTTACAGGTTAAAAAGAGACAGAGTACTTAATTAGTTCCAGTGGGAAATCATCTCGTAACAGAAGTCAAGTCCTGTCAATCACAAATCAGAAAGAAGAAAAATGCTTAAGGCACACAGTAAAAAATAAAGTAGACATGCCATCACACACAGATTTGACAGGTAGATAAAATGCAGGTGCTGTGAAGTTTTCAAAAGGGTTACTAGGCTTTAAGCCCTTGGTCTTTACAGCTGTCGGTATGTGAAGATAATTTTGCAGCAAAACTGGTGTTCAGCTGGGGCTTTAGTTGCAGGTGTTACCTTTAAGGTGTTTTCTAAATTAAACCATTAGCTAACCTTTTCATGTGGTGAACACATGAAAATAGCACATCTGTTATGCGCTGTTGCCACATTATCCAATTAGTGGTTGAGGAAAGAAATTTTCTCAGCCACCGCATAGTCTACTTTTCCCAGTTCATGCTGGCTGTGTGCGACTATGTTGATGAGTGTACACTTAGGCTCAAAATATGTGACCCAAAACAAGTGTGTTTTGTTCCTGGAAAAGTGTTTGTCAGTGGACATAAAGTGATGATTTTATTGACTTTGAAAACCCCAGTGTTTACCTCCAGTTCTCCTCACACAGTAAAAGCGGCTCTTGCCATGGTTTTTGTGGAATTGTTAGTCCAGTGATTATAGACACGTGAAGAGATAAACAAAGGCGGTGAAGGTTACAGAGGCATGACACAGTCAGACAAAGCAAACACCAGCCTTACTGACATTGCTTTTGTCAGTGTCTCACTGGCATCAGTCTGAAACTGTAACTTATTAATGGGTTTAAAGAAAATATTTGACACGCTTTCTAGAGTAAGATAAAAAGGTTGATACCACTCTTGTGTTTCTACGGTAATTAAAATACTGCTAGCAGCCAGTTATCTTCTTTTTTTTTTGTGATATATAATGGGTCAATTATTGATCTTTAAAGGTGGATTTTGTTACATTTGGTTATAGCCTGTTTCCAGTCTTTGTGCTAAGCTTAGAAAGCCATCTGCTGCCTCTAGCTTCATATTTATTGTACAGACATGAGACTAGAAAACAGTTCTCCAAATCTCAAACTATTCCTTGAAGGTATTTGGCCCAGCTGGGGAAAACCCCAAAGGCTCTCTTTTGTCCAAGGTTATGATACTGCCTTCAACATTCTTGTGTGTATGTGTGTGCATATACATCAGCATGCTTGTGTTTCTCTGGAAAATGTCTCATTGGGATGTCAACGATTGGTAAAGGTTATATATCAGAGTTAGGGAGACACGTAAACTAAGTGACGTGTGCAGATGGATAAACAGGAGATTTCGACACAGGTCACTAATTGTGCCATTTAAAGCAGTCTGAGTGATAAGGTGTAGGTTAACAGGTCAACTGATAGTTCTGCCGAAACGAACAGCACATCTGAACCAGCATTAGCCCTGATAGCTTCCACCCAATACTCATCTGCCCACTCACATTCTTACTCATGCTTGACAATGACAAACACATGCTGCATGTAAATGTGTGAGCAACGAGTGCAACTGAAGCACAGTGCATCTTAGTATTAAAGGGCTGTCTCGCACCTCTGTCCTGTTGATAAGTGAGGTCTGGGTTCAGACAAGGACAAGGTGTTGATGTGAAACGTGTCTGGTATTTGTAGGAGGAGAAAATGCAGAAAACAACAGACACCATAATTTACCAAAAGGGATATACCAGCAATCAGATACACCCAAAGTATGACTCACACTCTTAATTCTCGGATGTGGATACCGAATGCACTACTATTTCAAGCATTTGGCCTCAATTAAACTAATTTTGTTTTCAGTTTATGTCTGTGTACATCAAACGGAAGTTTTTTTTTTTAATCGTTGAATGTTTATTCGTGAGATTGGTTGAACAATTAGTGTCAGGGTTTGAACACGAGAGCTGGCCTTTATTGGTCACAGACAATCAACCCATAAAGGATTTTGAGGAACTTTTACTGGTTCTGAGCCACTTCAAAGCAGACTGTCAGAAAATGGAGGCAGGGTGAAAGTGCCACAATATTTCCCAAGTTGCAGCAATGCATGGTGGTCCTGGCCTGGAGCAGGATGGGAGCACTCTGATTCAATTTGTGTCACCATTGAATCACCACCATTCATATTTCATAAACATACGAATAGTGTCACACACACACAGACGGGTAAGGCGCAGATTTGAACCCAGAGTCACAATGAGGAAAGTTGTCTTGCCAGTTTGGTTGATTTTACACAGAGAGGTTTCTCAAAAAGTTGTCTAAATTGATATAATGGACAGCACAGCACTGTATTATGAAATTAAATGTAATGTAATGTAACGTATTATCCCCACACTGATTATAATTCAGCAGTTTTTTACACATATCCATATCCTTGTATTTTAGCTTTGGTCCTGAATTAAATGTGTTTCACATTTCTGTTTGGGAATAAACCACAAACCAGTGTGTTAGAAAAAACAGCCATAAGTACATGTTGAAGGCAGATGTTTAGTCTATATTTTTCACTTATTATTATTATTATATCAATCTTTATTTTGTCTGCTAACAGCAGCAAGCAGACAGAACCAGACTACATCAAAAAAGTACTTCAAGTCTGGTTTTTCAATCTTAAAACTTTGCTACATAAATACCCTCATGTCACCTGGCCAAGCATGACGGATCACAATGCACAGGAGGATAAATGGGTACTTCCACGTCTGTGAGCTTTTTCGTTCCGCAGAGCTCATGTGCAAAACCATAAACACATGCACACAATACACATGCATTCACAAGCAGACAGCCACACCCGCGCAAACACCTGTAGATTATGTGACGGTTACCATGATGATGGATGAGAATACACATGAGGCCAGATGGTCACTTCCACATATCACTCCAGAGGCGTAACCCATTCCTCCTCTTCACCATCTGTGACTACAGAGCACTGGCCTGGACTGTATTTCCCATTACTAAACCCTATTACTAAGAAATATGCCCTGAGAGCTGAATCACAGGAAGCAAAGAAAGCCAAAATACAGGCCACAGAGCATCTTTGATAGCAGTTTTCTAGCTACCTGAGCTCTGATGATACATAGTGGTTTCTGGCATTACATTTGACACAGAGAAAATGTATTTACCACGCTTTGTTGCCATGGACACTCATGCGAAACGCGCACCTACTTAGGACCTCACCTGAGGGTTAGCAGCACTCCAGAGATGTGAGAAAATAATGTGTAGCAGAATATATACGTCTTCCCACTTCTCTATAGACATATGCTAAAAGTGGTTACAAGTTGGATTTCATATGGTTAAAGGTGTGCACGGTGGGCTTTATAGAATAATGTTCGCACTCAGCAGACACAGCGAGGCCAACCATAACACACCTGGCTTCTTAGTCATAGTAGGTCTCCACTTCTTCTCTCATTCCCTTCTCCCAGTTTGTTCATTTGTGGCTTAAAGAGACTCCCTCTCGCTGCGTGGTATCATACACAATGCAACATGAGCTCCCTGATAGAATCTCCAAACCGCGCACAAAAAGAATAACATTTGTGTGTCATTTATGGCCACTCAAGTTATATTATGTGATCGCTGATATATAGCAAGGAATCAAGGACTGATACCTGCCATCAA
Organism: Ophiodon elongatus; assembly: GCA_016806645.1. NCBI lineage: Eukaryota > Metazoa > Chordata > Actinopteri > Perciformes > Hexagrammidae > Ophiodon > Ophiodon elongatus. The sequence continues at coordinate 538,667 of JACSYO010000489.1, read as the reverse complement.
ATTCTGACGGATGTCTCTGTAGTCAGTGTGTGCCGTGGGGACAAACTTCACTGGGCATATGATACCCACCTGTGTAAACGGTTGGAGTATCTAGTGGCTCTGAAACACTGGATCCTCAGAGTGCTACTTCTGTTGCCGCAGGAGACCAGGGAGTTGACCTCTCTTTAGGAGAGGGAAGCCCAGCAGGCAGTCAATGGTAGACATGCTCTAACATACACACAGTTTCATGCATAAATGCATGTACACATACTTACCCACTTAAGTCTATCTTGCTTTTAATATCTTTATTTTTTTTTTTCTTACTCCCTTACACTGTAACCCTGCAGTTCAGCGAACATAACTATTAGACACTTCCATGGGCATAAACAGTGTGTGTGTGTTTGAGGGCAGGAGGAGTGTCTGTCTCTACGGGTCAAAACAGGAGGTGAGGGAGGCTTCTGGTGAACAGGAGCGGATATTGACACAGCATTAACATGAATGAAAATATTTGTTATGTTCAGAGAGCATGAAAAGAACGCCGCCAGACGTTTGGACATGGCCTATTCAAACAAACGCTAGACATCAGCACTCAATCAAACAGTCTTTACACACACACACACACACACACACACACACACACACACACACACACACACACACACACACACACACACACACACACACACACACCAGCTTCTTACAACAGCAGCTAAAGGAAGGTGACATTTAGTGATATAACAGGCTGCTGATCAGATGAATGCTACCATATTTGAAATTTGACGCATTCACAGAACTCAGATAGTGCAGAGCAACTATCTCTGCAGTGCAGTACATGCTGAATAAATATTCTAGCTATTGTTGGAATCCCAGGGACAGAATTTCAATGGAAGTGGAAAGAAAGTGGGTGTATGGCTGGGCCCTTGGTACAAGCTACTAGCATAGTCAGAATCATACTAATGGAAACATCAAGGGCGGAGAGTACAACACAAATCAAGAAAAGGGGAGGGAAACAGGGACAGAGGGATGGTTAGAAGGAGTGGGGAGGTGGGGGATTGAGCTGTTGTTTTTGCTGTTGCCATTTCTGGTCTGAGGCAGATTTCTGACGGATTACTGCCATTAGAAGGAGAGACCTATTCAGTCACTGTGGGGCCAATGTGAGTAAGTGGAAGCTGTGCCTACTGGCCGATGTGCATTAGCCTCCTTAAATGGCTATCAATCTGAGGTAGTGGCTTAAGAGATCGGAAATGAAAATCTTCCGGCGCACCTTTCATCAGGATACACGACTAAAATATGCTCTTAGGTTCAAACTGATTAAATTGTGTGTCACAGTGAGTCAGATAGTGTCAGCTCCATGGGAAGCTGACGTTGAACAGTTGTCTCACACTCAACAACAGATGAGGGTCTATAATTGCACCAGGCAATGGAATAACAGAGATAGTGTATGTTACGAGACTACCACAAACACAAAGTCCTTCTGTTCTGGAAAAGAACAGGTGCAACGTGGGAGTTGGAGTCATCAGATCGCAGGGGGGTGCAAGAGGGTGGGGGTGCAGCTGCTACAGCCTAATGGAATCATTTCCAATTCTGTATCACTGCATGTGTCTTAATGTTTATGCTTGCCATTTGTTGATGGCTATACATTCACACTCACATTCATACTGTGCATTTATCCCTCTTTCCCTTCTTCTGTCCCCCTCTCGGCTATTCACCCTATTTATTCAGAAATATATGTCATGCTTTTTCTGTGCATGAGTTTGTGATATTTGTGCTGTTAATCAATGTGGATCTAAATTATGAGTGAAGATTACTACTGCAAAGTGTTCTGATTAAATATGTCTTTTCCAAATACTTTTTTCTTTATCACAAAATGAACCATACACAGATTCGAAAACATTAAAAAGAAACTTTTTCTTTGCAGAGTGATGGAATGCTTCCTCGTTAGGAATAAGCGTGACTTCATGTTGGTGTCACCACAAAGCCATGAGAACGAGACAGAGAGAGACAGATTTATTAGAGAGGGCTTTGCGGGAGAACGCTCTGCTCAAGTAACTGGACGCCTGTGGGACTTCCCTGTGGGATATGTGCAAAATTCAATAATGATTCCAGTCACATCTTGTACATTTTTTGTTTTCCTTTTTGAGCGTCTGTGGGTTCAGAAAGCTGTGGACCTTGAGACAAAACAAAAGACTACACGGACACAAGACAAGACTGCATATCAATGAGTTCAACATTAATATTTTACACAGTACTGACAATACCTGAATATCTGTATTCACAAGAAATGTACACATAAACAAACAAATGTAGACAGTGACTCATTTAGACAGAATACAGTACCAGAGAGAGCGAAGGACAGACAAAAAAAAGCCAGGAAGGTATGATATATGAAAGAAGGATAAAGTAATAACTAGGTTTTACAGAACTAAGGAGTGGGAGAGGTGGGTAGATACTGTAGATAAACAGAAGGGAAGATTTAATCGGTAGAGCATGAAAGAAACCTTGTACATGGAAATCCATGGTAACGGTGATAATGACTATCCACATGGAAACAAACACAAAGAGGGCAATAATTGAAAATGAAAAAAGTGCCTGAGTTAAGAGGCTGAAAACCTTGGCTCGGGTCTATGTTAATGCAGTGGAGGTAGGAGCAAAAAGAAGGTGGTGAAGGAGGACGGCAAGGGGAGAGGAGAAACAAGGGGTGGTCTGTAGAGTGACATGAGGCAGTATTTCTTAGAGGAGAGCAGGGGAGAGTCATACTGAGCCTGCCTGGGAGACACAGCACATTTAATCCAGCTGCCTGGGAGGGAGAGAGAGATCTCAAGACGATCTAGAGGAAAGAGCAGGCAATTTTCAGCCCTTCAAGCTGATACACACTCCCTTCATTACCAGCCACACACACACACGCTTAAACGCAGACACACCACACCGAGGCAGGTGGCCTCTGCCCAGATCAGTAGCCGTGGCAGAAACCATCTTAACTGCACTCACTGAGGTTTGAGGTGAGGTTTGGATCCTCCCTGACCGTTGGAGCGTGAGCAGAGTTAGGAGAGCTTCACTTTCTTGCCTAGTGCAGAGAGACCGCACGCCAGGCACGAGGCTCCCCACTCCTCCCCTCTCCCACTCTGCCTTTTCCTGGGCTTCCGTCCAGAGAATGACTGGCTCCAGTGGACCCAAGAGGAGGAACGCAGCCTGAGGATACAGTAAAGCAGATTCAGCCCTGACTGCTTGCCTGCCTGCCTGCCGGCTTGCCTGCTTGCCTGCCTGCCTGCCTGCCTGCCTGCTGGGACACACAAATACACTGAGGTTTTACAAATCAGCTCCAACACCTTTGTGGGATTCATAGGCTTGATTTATTATTTAATATCTTTTCTGTCATCAGATCAGAAAGACTGGATCTAAACTGGGCATACAGACAGACAAACAAACAGACGGACTGACATATGGACAGAGAGCAGTGGGCACTGCGGCGTGAATGTAGCAACTGGACTTCTTTTTTCCCTGGTTACTGAGACCAAACAAGGATAACAGCCAGAGCACTATCCTGTCCAGTGAGGTAGTGGGTGGATGCAGCTTTCATCAGGCTGCTATAGGGGAAAGCAGAGACTGTATAGAAGCTGCAGATACATTTAGTTGATCCACATTGTGGTGAGAGTCGGAAAATGGACAGTTACCTCCAAGTAGACTTTTGTTGGATTGCTATCTCTTATTAAACATTGTTTGCAGGAACTTGCAGCAAAAATACTTTCTTTTTTTTTTTTCAATGGACTTTGCTGCCCATATTGAGTGGACTTGCAGGATTTCTGTGTAGATGAACGTGGAGAGAGTTTCTCAATGAGGATGGCAGAGTGCATACGGACTGTGTATCTGACACTGATGCTGCTGTGTCTTGTTCTGTTCGGCACGGCTCACACAGCCCACAGCATCTACCCGAGGATACGGCTCTCTCACAAAGGTAAGTAATACCTAGTGCATGTTTCTTTTCTTTCTTTAAATTAAACATTGTAATGTTGCATAAATTCAAAGGCTCTGTTGTGTTGCATCAATATTAAGGCAAAGTCAGCCTTTAGGTGATGCAGCATAGTGTGTTAAACTGTCAGGAATAGCCAATACAACCTCAACCAAAACTATCATTCTCTCTTCAGTGCCTTTAGTGCAGCCTGAGAACAAGACGGGTGCAACAGAACAGACTTCTGTCACATTTTAAAAGACCTCTGCTCTCAATTAATAGCAGTATTAATCCCAACATTTCTGTTGGTATGACTAAAATTAACTTTTTTCACTCACTTCACTCACTGCTGATGATCAAGGAGCCTCCTTGTAGTTTGTTTTGATTCCTCGACCATGTGGGCTGAGAATATGTGGCTGTCTCTCATGCCATAGCGGCAGAGCGATGGTGGTGGTTCTTTTTGGACGTGGGAATGGACACGGCTGCGTAGAGAAAATTGTTTGTGTGTCCCTGTTTACATGTGTGGGAGTGTGTGATATGGATGTGCATGCACTGGTATGCGGACTGAACGTTGTGTATCTTTGGACAATAATGGTGGTTTTATCTCTGTAGATAAAACTCTTTAGTAAACATTGGCTTTTTCTCACAGTATCTTTGATCTCTATAGCAACAGAAGGTGATGATTCCACATAAGCCTGTTAGTCATGGTTGAATATAGGTGTGGAATTTGGTCAATAACCCATACATAAATACGGGGAAGTGACTCAGTTATAAGGGTTGAAAAGTCTGGTTCATCTGTGAGGAGGGTTTGCAATAATTATGAATTATGATGTGCATAATTAATACAATGAATAAATAAATACACTAACACACTTTTCCAGTGAGACTTAATGGAAATGGAAATATAAACTGAATGAAGTTAAAAGATAAACTGAGAGAAGAAAACGAGAAAACGAGATTGGTTCTTTTGTCCACAGTATTGCAAAGCTCATATGACAACAAAAGTGAGCAGATTAGTGCTGATGTGCTTAGTCATTATTACCACATCAATATTTGTTATGACTAATTCCTTAACCGCCTGAGGGGAAAGCTGCTGAGGTGATTGACATACTAGCTCTCTCTCTCTCTCTCTCTCTCTCTCTGTCTCTCTCTCTGTCTCTCTCCTTTGAAAACCTACGGCATGTTCTGGCTAGCACAAAGCGCCATGAAAAGGCTCCAGTTGGGTCCTATCATTATGGAATGAAAAACATCTAAGCCTTAATATATACCTCATGGGATTTGTCAGGGATTTTTGCACACACCCTTTAGTTCACACACACACGCACGCACGCATGCACTCACACACACACACACACACACACACACACACACACACACACACACACACAGACAGACAGACACATATACACATGCACAAGCAGAATAGTGTGAATTCCACAAATGCCAACGACTTCAATGCAGTTCAGGGAGACCGAGCGGGATGTGGTTTTTACTGTTCACCCATACGACTGAGAAAATATTACCATAACATCTGGTATCAAAACAGGGTGGAAAAACTAGATTCTGCATTTTGACATTAAGATTGACAATGGGTATAGAATGAGTATAGAAATATTTTTCACCAGCTTCTGGTCCCATGGGCAGATACCAAGTTGATAGAAAGTCGAAATCAATACACATCTCAATAATATATCAGATCAACTTCCTCCCAGTTTCTGGGAACAAATTCCTTTGAGCACACTATCATGTGTTTCAAGGACGGCCTTACTACCATTGGCTATGGATCTTTGCATGCTTTGATGTTAACCACACCTCACACATGATGTGGAATCATTATTAGCTCCCTCTTTCATCTATTCCCTATCTTCTTGTCTAGACTTCTGGACCAGTGGAGATTTTGCCATATTCATCTGATTCGCTTTCATCCCATTCATCCTTTAATTTGCTTACTCCCCAATTAACTCCAGTTCCAAAAGGTTATTACCCATATCACATGGAGTATTGAGTTACAATCACGGACTCACAGCTGTCTTTAGAGAGAATTGAACCTAATCTTTGACTGCACAGCTTCCGAAGACCTTAAACACAAGCTAAAAACCCCAATTGCTTGGACTTTTGGTCAATAAAACTCCCTAAATCCTGACTTATTATATATAGAAATGCCTTGCTGGGAGATGTGCTCACTATAGCAGAATAGAAAGTTTGTTTTGTTTCATTTGTGTGCCTCCATGAGATTTGGATCGGAATTGTCTAAGTCTTGTGGCCCGTGGAGTGAAATGAGCTTTTCTTTTAGGATAACCATCAATTCTGCTGCTAATGAAGACGTTGCGCAGCTAGAATGTGTCAGGTTCTTGACAGGCTGCAGGTAGGTGGCCAGGCTTAGACTTATTTTGCTGCCTCTACAGCACTGTCATCATGCTTGGCTTGAGCTGCAGAGAGTGTGATACAGCAGTTTCCGTAATAGTAATGACCTAATCAGATCAAAGACACGTCCAAAAACTCTGCATGTCTGCATGGTTTGATGTGTTTTCTTAGTTAACTTTGCACTTACTTCTGAAGGTGAGGTTGTGTTGGACATTCAGATCCTGTTGATTCAGTCATTTCAATTCGGCAGTGATTTTAAACGAATCATGAAAATGCATTCTCGATTTAGTGAAGCTTAAAACCTATATAATAGGTACCTGTCCATAACTGCTACGGCAATGTGCCCTGACAGAAATTACTATCTGTTAGAGAAATTGAAAAAAATGGCGATATTAAAATGTAATTCTTTATAACTGAGAGAGTCTGCGTGCTCTTGCTTCTGTTTGTAGCAATAAAATCTTGAAAAAAATCTCCCAAACTTTCTTGAGAGATTATTATTACAGTCAAGCTTGTCTCTTCTAAATGTGTGTCAAGTAAAAGTGTTCATGAGGGCAGCTATGGCACACACATGGAATAAAACTTGGCCATTTCACAATAATTAAAATGACCATGCATACATTCAGCATGTCTGCCAAAGATGTGTTTACTTAAAAGTCGTAATCGTTTCGTAAGATATAAAGATTTTTCCTCAGCAGATCTGTGAAGGTGAAGTCAAGTTTTCTGGTGAAGCTATTCTGACAGGTTTACCATCATACTGTATATGTTCGCCTATATGAATAAACACATGTGGTTTCCCTATTTCAACCCAACATTTACCTCATTGAAAACTCAAACAAAAGTTGGTTAAAGCACTTAACAGATGGATTACTCATATATGTATGTGTATATAGTCTTCGAAAACTGAATGACTGAAAATGTAGGTAAGCACATTAGTCTTGTGCATATACATTGTTCAAAAAATACTTAACCTATTTCTTTTCTTCAGCATTTACTGTAAAATGATGAGATTTAAGCAGGAGCAGCTGAGGTACGTGCATGTGTGAACACAGGGATTACTCGGGTAGCAATTACTGTATGTATGAAAACCCCCTTTGAGCTGTAATTTTAAACCTTCCTCTCCAGACAAGAAACCGCTCTCTCTATATATTTTACTACCTTGAAATGATGTGGCTGTAGGTGACTGTCTTCTGAGGGTGAGATGGGGAATACCAGTATGGCCTCAAGTTGTGTCTGCCTGAAATGAAATAAATGGGGGGGATTTTATATATATATTTTTTTATATATAAATCTAATGTGGGACTTTCTTCCACCTTTATGTGCACCCTATAATTAACATTTACCACATTGGATCATGGCCAATGGGCAGTCATAGACCTTATATATAAAACCACTCAGGTTATGGCAATGATTAGATAAATCACACCTTTTAGGTCAGCGAAGGAAAAGAGATATTTTCTCAACCCCCTCCGCTCCACTCTCACCTCGGTCTCACTTTCTCATTTTGTCTGTGTACATTTCAAAGTCCTTTTCTCTCCCATTGTGTTATGTGTGTGCTCTCCAGTTCATTAATGAGATGTCCAGAGGGGAAGGCAGCTGGTGAAACTCTAATATCCTTTCTGACCTTTTCGCAGTGAAGGGATCAGGGAGAGGAGATGAGTAAAGTTTGTGGCCTGGGAAAAGAAAGAGAAGGCACGAAGATTGTTTGAGTCTTCAGAGATTTTGTTGCAATATTATAAGAGAGGGGGAAAAAAGAGGATGACAGATGAGCACTGAGGTGAGCACTCCAAGACACGGAAATGCCAATTGCTTATTGTAGGCTGGCAGATAAAAGCAACGCTTGTGATTTTGTTATGCCAACTAGTGGGAGACAGAGAAGAAACAAAACGGAATATGGCTACTCAAGTGGTTGGTTAGACTTATAGTAACGTTAAAAGGGGAATAAATGTAAGAACTAATGCACTTACAAATACAGCAAAGAAATCTATATGCAATTTTAGATTTCAATGTGTTCTATGGCTTAAAGAACTGAGAACACTTTTTTTTCTGTAGTGACATTGCTTTAGATATTCCACACAAAGTAATAGTGAGTGAGTAAGTAAGCTGATGGAGATGGACTTTGATGATATATAATTCAAATACAGCAGACTTGTGACAAACATACTGTATGTGAATACTGCATGGTTCGACTAAGAGGTACCTATTTCGGCCAATAACAACATATACTGTCAATTGTGAATGTGTTCTCCTGATTTATAACAACAATCAGGTCACAGACTTACACTTAGTCTTTATTACAGAGAAACATACGCTGCTCTCTCTCTCTCCCTCATGCTGCATGGACACTCCATGTGGCTTTCATTTTGCTCTGTGACATCATTCCCCCCGCACACACAAGAGGATATGGGAACACAAGGCTGTATATACCGATAATGGCATAACACCGCAGTTCTCCGGCTCCTGACCCCACCCCCAGGGGCTCAACAGTCTCAGGCCTCGACGGCACGAGGAGAACAGACTCCCTCCTTATTCTTGTCCCCTTTAACTCCAGCCCACTCCAATCATTCTCTTTGTTTCTTTTCCAGCACAACTCCAATAACTCAATATGTAAACCTACATAGGCTTGTTTAACTGGAAATATGAGACTACCTACCGCTAGTTTTAATTCTGACATGAAATGAGCAAATATAATTTGTGTTTTGAAGTTTCCTGAGGAATGTTTTATGTGAACTCCTGTGTGCATTTATCTTTGACTAAACATGAATATTTACCATATCTTCTCAGGCATCTCTCAGCACTCCTCAAACAGCCGGTGAAAGTGTCTGTCTTAAGGGAGTCTTTTTTCCCTATGTTTTCCATTTGAAGTGGGATCACAGTAGGGCCATGTGTCTCCCTGGCTCAGTTGCCGATAGAGGAAAACCCTCCTCCTCTCAGCTCCTTAGCTTACGGCCAAGGAGCCCTCATTCACTGCAGATGGCAAGAAAACCTTGGAGTGAGAAAGAGAGAAAGGGGAATTGCGGAAATCCCCCTTTCTCTTCTTCAGTTTAAGCAATGGCCTCAACTGTCTGTAATTGGTGCACATAATCACAGAGAAGAAACCTTTTAAACAGCATTGTGATCTCCGTTTCTCTCTCAGTTTGTCGGTGTAATTGCATCCACACATGGTTTTTAATAGTAACTCTCTAATCCTGTGTAAGATGATTAATCAACACCTTATTATGAATTGGATTTTACAACCTGGTCTCACTCCAAACCAGTCAAATACTGAAGCCCTTTTGGCATCTGATACCAATGCACGGAGCTTTAGTATCTGTATGCGACGCAGTGCTTTCAACTAACTCCAATGTAAAGCCAGTCGTATCATTATTAGACGCTCAGAGCAACAGAAGTAGTATAACGTGTGCAATATTCCACTGAGGACGGGCGGGAGGGGAAGTGGATGGGTCAAACCAACACAGGACTTTTGTCCATGAGACCGCTGTAATGCAGATTGGTCAGTGGTCCTATGCTTCAAATTATGAAGCAGCGTCAGTTTTGGGCGTGTGAGTGACAGCTTGTCAGTAAATGCTTGTTACAGGTTCTTTTAAAAAAAACTTCTGTCTTCACAGGAAATTAGCTTGAAGTAACAAAACACTTAGTTAGTTCTAAGGAAAGAGCATGGTTGACTTAACTGGACCACTGACTCAAGTGACTACAGAGTGACAAACAAATCACGTGACTAACGACTCATGTCACAAAATGGAGGGAAAAAAACGGGTTAGCTGTTCGCTAAACTAAGTAAATGTTCACCCTTTGTCATGTCAGTCGTTAGTCACATGACTCACGTTAGTAGCACATGACTCATTTATTACGTGATGGTTACTTGAGTTGTTAGTCAGTCAAGTTAATGCCAAACACGCTCTTTTACTAAACTTAAGTGTTTTTTTTAACTAAAACTAACTTCCTTTGAAGATGGAACTTTGAAAAGACAATATGCATGTAACTAAAACTGACACGCCTTCCGTGAGGTGTCCAAAACCAATGCTAGAGTGGAAGCTAGAGCATTATAATTTGAACTAAGTGTTGGTATTTGAAAGGTTGGGAGTGAGAATGTGTTGGATTATAGTTTCATATAATTTGTATTTGCATTCATTGGGAATGGAGCTTTCTTTCTTTTTTTCTTTCTTTCTTTCTTCTCTCTCCTTTTTTCTTTTTCCTTTTAAGCTGATTATTGTTAGTTTCCTCCTTTTGTTTCATCACATGAGCAAGGCATGGAAACATTCGAGTTTAGAGTTGCAGACTATACATCTAAAATATCCTGTTTACAATTCTACACATGTAAACAAAATTATGGAACTAAATGTATCCATATTTGTGGTTGTGTGAGAGCGAGAGCAAGCAGCTTGTGCGTGTCTATCTTGCTGTGTCTATGTGTCCATATAAATCAGCTGCCACTCATGATTATTAACAAAGACAAGTGAAAAGTAGATTAAAAAAAAAGGTTTGGCTCGTGGACTGTTTACTCCATCACTTTAAATAGCCATCCACGTCTGTCATCTAAATAAGTGGTAGCAGATTCAACTTCACAAAAAGAAGGAGCTGATTGTTTGAGAGCTTGGCCGAACACTTGTGGAAAAGTTGGAGTGGAGTTGTTTACTATCCTCAATACAAGTTCAGCTTAACTCAGAAGCGACTCTGAGGAGATAGAGATGAGAGACAGAGCGTGCATGTGTGTGTGCGTGTGTGAGTAAGAGAGAGAGGGAGAGAAAGAGCTCCAAGTGTGTGTGGATTAGATAATTACAGGAAGCATGTCTGAGCCCTGGCAGAATGCCACTGCCACATCCCCTCAGTCTCTGCCACCTAACCACCCGAGATCTAATACTACTCAAACAAACAGTCGCTTGTCTCCAACGTAGAAATCTTAATGGCAATACAATATACACAGTCACCCACTCCTCTGTGGATACCTAATCCCATGTTAAACAAATAAAACCTTCTACAGAGTGTATACCGTTGCTATGAGTAATCTACAGAAATTGGATAAACACTCTCTCCTTCTATCTTGGAGATCAAGTATCACTAAAAATATACAGACACTAGAAAAACAAATCATACAATTACCCCCTTCAACCTCTGCATTTAAAGACATATCAGAATTATTTGAGGTAGCTGTAAGGTTGGCATAGAATTACAATTATGCTGGTAGTCGACATTGTTTTTACTCTCTTCATTTAAAGGGAGTTTTCTAAAGAGTAGTGCACGGATGGCCTGATGTGTGTATTGGGGAATGCTCCCCAAGTAGTGAATGCAGCATAGGGTGTAGTGTTGTGAACAAAGCCCTAAAGTTGGCTCCTCCCCCAACCAATTCCCTAATCAGGGTCAGATTATGAAAGACACCTGTTGGCATGGTCTTTCATTTATTTTTCGGCCCCTGTCTCTGTGGTGGCTGTAGTGTTTCATGTTACAGAAACTCCATCGTTGTCCTGCCTACAACGAGTGACTCTTGCCAGTGGTTTACCTGCTGTTGTTTTGCCTCTGTTTTGCCTTTATTGTTCTGTATAAGTTTTTTTTGTTACTCCTCGTAGTGTTGTTTGATATACATTGTTTTTTTTTAAATTATTTTTGGTACTAGTTCCCTTTTTCTTTAGATGAAGTAGAGTGCCATTGTTGGGAGGATAGGCACCCATAGTGAGGTCCGTACACCTCATGCATGTACAAACACTGGGATATGAGTGTAGACTGCACAATATCTGTTGTACGCATTGCTGTGTTGCACCTGAGGTGAGTTATCAGTCCCACCCCTGGTCACTCCTCAGTGTAGTCTGCCTCCCCACCAATGGCCTCAACTTAAATCCTGCAGTTTTGCTTAGTTATGTTGGACAGGACATCTTAGAATATTAAAGATTGTGATGGAGTTTTGAGTACGGCTTTTTAGCTTGGCTTGTAATAATCCCTTATTGATTTCAGTAGTTTTCATTTGTCCATTAATATTCTTTCCTCCCCTCAACTCCCGTCCCTGCAAATTGGATTACTTTTGATTCGTTACATAAAACCTTTAGTTAATTTTACAAAACACTTCTGTCTTCCATCGGTCCAAATCTGTGTGCCTTATCAATTCTCAAAACAATATCTTAAGGTTCTTAAATCCATATTTCCTGGGGTTTAATTCCCTAGGTGACTTCTTGGTTTCCTCTTATTTTCCCCCTAAGACTCCTGCCACATGTGCATGAAAGTAAAACCAAATGGAGAAAATACAGCCTGTGCAATGCTAGTGCTATAAATTTGATAGCAAACCCTGGCTTGTCTGCTTGAATCTGTCTGAGGTTTCAAAAGTTGCACTAACACACACCAGATCCCCATTTCGTCTTTTACAAGGACACCCAGTCTAACCCGGTCATGTGTTAATGAAAGGCTTTTCAGGCCCATGCGCGCCAGAGGAAGTGCACACCTCTGGGGCCTCGGCACTTCGTTTAAATCCTTCACCCTCATCCTCTCCAGAAGCTCACAAACAGCAGGTATAGAGGAGCTGCTTGTCAGTTTCAATCAGGTAGATACAACTGAGTGTTGTTGTATGGTGTGTTGCATGTCTGCATGCAATCTGTCTGCTTGGTCTGATGAGTGTGTGTTTAGATTTTATGACATATCTGTCATGGTCCACTGCTTCCTTTTTAAAGGAGGATTTCAAAACACCTAAAGCAAGACCAACAGGGAGTGGCAGCTGATCTCATGGCTGATAAAGAGACTGGTTCCGTTTCCTGTCTGATAAAACTGCTTCCTCCTGGTAAAAGAGTACATAAACCCTGCCTTGTACATCAAATGTCCCTCCCATTAATCTTAACATCTTTCCCAGGACTCATATCCCACTTCTTCCATATCTGCTTCTGCAAAGCGTGTTTATGGTTGCTCTCATAGCAGTTTATTGGCACGTACTGGTGCATGGGAGGTTGGCTTTGAGCGGCCGGTTCTCTTTTACGCCATATGAACTTTTACTGATGGTAAAAACAAGAAGCTTTGTAGATCTATGACCAAGCCAATGACACATAGAAGCGTAGCTGACTTGAGTGAGACGAAGCATACATGCCACATAAGAGGCGAGATAGAAAGATAACCCTGCTGCTGCTCTATGACCTCCTCTTGGGGAAGCTATGAATTAGAAACACATGTTACAATGTGCCCATGGCCATTGGGCCATTTGGGATTCAGATGCAGGTTATTGGAGCAGTTAGAAATCCCTTGAGGATGGGGTTTGGTCAAATTGAATCTTGCTGGTTAGTATAGGCAAGAAACAAGAGGGTGCTTGAAATTATATGAAAACTGTGTCTAGCTTTCTACCTATCTATATCTTTCTAGCTGAAATTGCTTAATTGCAGAACTCTTTTGTGTTGCTTCTGTGTATTGTTTTGTCTTAATCTCTTTGGGTGTGTGTTGTTGTCTGCAGAGCTTTGGCAGCTGAACAGGACCTGGGTGTTCCAGGGACATGTGACAGCGTCTCTTCAGCCCCAGACCATGCTGCTGGATGAGGTCCATGGGAGGATTTATGTTGGGGCCAAGAATACTCTGTTCTCCCTTAGCCTGGACCAGGTCAACACACACCACAGAGAGGTAAGCCTGTTTTCATCCCTCACTGCCTGAGGAAGAGACATGTTGAACTAACACACCCATAGGGCAATAGGTTAGCCAAACTATTTTCTTCATAGGACTGTTATCAGTACAAAACAGCACTTTAACTTTGAGTCTTTTTTCAAATTAGAAGTGGCATAATACCCATGTGAGATTTTTAACAGTGAACATAATATAAACCTAACTATGTATGTGCAAAATATTTCATGTCTTTGTATTTCATTGTTAAAATCTTTATTGTAAATATGAGCACAACTATGTTTTCCCACAGATCCAGTGGGCCAGTACAGAATCTCAGATTGAGGAGTGTTTGATGAAGGGAAGGGAAAAGGTACGGGACACGGTCTACATGACTGCATACAAATACATGTTCTCAACTGGGCATTGGTAGTATGGATGAGATTGATTTTCAAGGGAAAAGCACAAATGCCCAGTTAATAATGTGCATTAATTTGGCATATTTATATGCAGTATACTCAAATTGATATGTGGGTAGATAGATCTATTATAGAGATAGATACTGTCAGAATGAATCGATTGATTTACATATCTCACTGTGCTCATTAACCTTTGTTTAACCTGAAGTATTAATGTTATTGATGAGGCCGTAAAAGGCCTGGCATTTTTCCAGTACACCATTTTCTCTGCTGGCCTCGCTCACCTTCATAACCCCTGACCCAACAACGCTGCTCCCCACCCACTGCTTCATCTCTGTATCTCTTCCAACAGTCGGAGTGCGCTAACTACATCAAGGTCTTGCAACAGTACAACCAGACTCATTTGTTGGTCTGTGGAACAGGAGCCTTTAACCCCATCTGCGTCCTGGTCAGAATGGGACACACTGGGCAGGTGAGTCCCAAAGACAGAATTAGAGTTTGGTTTAACAACCAAATATTCAAATGCTATGAAAAGGGTTCCTCTTGCACCTTAGTTTAATGAAAATGTTGCATATTTCATCAAATTTTGCATCATGCTCCTCTGCTGTACCCTCTTTATTTGGAGTAGCCAAAACCTTCTTCACACTGTTTTAATGTTTTAAAACATGAACTATTTGTACAGCTTGGAGTGTTGAGCTACTAATCTCATGCTACTGTGATTGAGTTTACCCTCACAAGAAGTGATGTGAGGTGGAGACGGAAATGACAGTTAGTAAGAAAGGGTGGAGTTTTTCTTTTCCTCAGAGGGAGAGAATTGTTTTACACAAGATTCTCATTTTTTTTTTAAAGAGCTCTCATATATATATATATATATAACATGTCTGCTTATACCGTTACTCTAATAACTTAATTCACGCTGGCGACATTCTGCACATCCACACAACTCTCACTCCCGCAGGCTACAGGTGGTTATTATACTGGCTTACTCGTTCGCGGGGTGCTAGCTAGCTGTCCCCGACACGTTATGACATTCAACTTGCAAAACTCCGATACACATTCATATTTGCATTACTGATAGTCCGTTACTCTTACAGTTATGATACATCTGTGTCGCTACTTTTATACAGTTTTCACCACTTTTACCCACCTGAAAGCGCAGAAATACAGGGCACATCTGCGCAACGCAACCGCACGCTGCAGGCTGTTTTTGGTCTACTAAATGAAGCAAGCATAACGATCCCCTCGCTTCCTACCCAAAGGACCCCTGAGCTGACTTAAGTGCCTGTATGAGCTTTACTCATTGTAACCAAATATTACCCTCTTAAACCATTTCAGTTTATATTGCAGATGAACATATGCCAGGTGAATAAACAAAACAATTAACAATAAACAAAAATAATAAATAAATGAGAACGCATGAGAGAATCTGGGGGGTGTCCATGTCCAGTTCTTATTATTGTGTCCAGCATTAATGTTCTTTCTCACTCATGCTACAATTCAAATGTATGTGTCAGCTGCCTAAAAAGGGTTTTAGGGTGCCATCCAAACAGGAACCAGTCTTAACCATCACTCATATCATTGGAATGCTCTTAGAGTGAGAAAAACTGGGTCCGTATAGAGTACGAGTTTGCCTCACAAAAATGTTGTACTTGGTGTATAAGATTACAATTACCCTTAAGCATGAGCTGAATAATATTTACATAACAATCAACCATGATAGAAAATACTTTTGCCATTTACCAAGCAGACCACTGAGTAACAAATCAAGTGTTAATGCACCACTGGTAGGGTAATATTGTATCAGCCTATTTTACCTACTTTTTGTTATGATATGATGGATGAGTTTAACCCAGAAACTGACTTCTGTTGCAGTCATATGCTGAGGAGCAGTTACAGCACAGTAGGGTTCTGGGGCTACTCGTAAATCAATATATGACATCCCCTCTGTTCTGCCAGTGACAGTCATAAACACTGTGGTGGCCCACAAGATATAAGCTGTGGTTATATAGGGAGTTCTTGATGTATGTGTGTGTAAATGTGTGTGCCTGCACATGTGCATTTCTGCCACCTGCTGTGGAGTAATAAGAGTAGAAGAAGGGAACTCACTATGTTGGTTATACACATCCAGACAAAATCCCTTCATTTGGTCATCCATCACTCCTTGTCTCATCTGTCTTTCTTCCTCTTTCTCATCCATCACTTTCTGATCCCTCCTCTCTCTCCTTCACCTTTATCTCTCTCTTCACGCATAACCACCCCCTGGGGTTTGTCTGGATGTTGTTAAAGCCTTTGCAAGGGTACAGCTTTTGAGTGTTTCTTGCATCTTTGTATATGAATAACTATGCCTGTGTGTCATGGGTTATGTTCTTAGGACAGGCTGTTTGCTCTTGAAGAAGACAGTATCATGAGTGGCAGAGGACGCTGTCCATACGACCCCAACAGTCCCTGCACGTCTACGCTCTCCAGTAAGACACTGTTCACTCTATCACTAATCACCTATAACCAATAACCATTCAATACTGCCATCTTGTGGTGTTTTTTCATGTCTGTATTTCAATCACAGTAAAAGGGTCTCACATTTATTTGTATGCATTTTTGTTAATTGAGTGTGTTTGTGTGTGCACATACATTAGGAGGAGAGCTGTATATTGGCCTGTACACAGACTACTGGGAGAATGATGGTGCGTTTTGTCGACTTAACAACCAGACCTACACACGCACTGAAAGAGACGACAAGCAGCAACTTAATGGTTGGTGTATTTTACAGGAAATTGATATCCCTTTGAATTCAAGGGAGTGTAAACATATATATGTTCCTTCCCAAACCTGATTGTTTCATGATTGTAAATCAAACTAAATTGGTTGGTTCTTAAACGTTAAAGAAAATGTGACACTGGCCTTGAGTACTGTAGTTACTGTGTGCCATCCACATGTTGACATAAAACTGTTCTTATCAGGACGGGTTCTATTTGAGGATTCATGAGCTTGTGTTGTTTAATTTAATTTTTAAAGAATTAAACAATATCTTCACCTGCATATATGTTTCTCTTAGACCTGGCTTGGCAATTATTGAAATATTTTCAAGGGAGACCATATCAATCCTCTGGGGATACATTTAAAAGGAACAGCTTATAAATAACAGGCATACTGTTTGCACTATACCGCTACCTCCACTACCTAACAGTTTTTTACTTTATGTTTCATTACAAGCCTTTTGTGACAAATTCTTCTCCTTACAGAACCTAAATTTGTGGGATCTGCAGTTATTCCTGACAACGATGATAGAGATGATGATAAAGTTTACTTCTTCTTCACTGAGCGAGAGATGGATGCTGAGGGAGGAAACAAGGCTGTGTATACTCGTGTGGGCCGAGTCTGTGCGGTGAGAATGCAAATGCTGTAAGAAGATATCTGGCCGTCATCCAGCCAAAGCCAAAGTATAGCAGCACTCACATTTTATATCTGCCTTCATCTCTCAGAATGACCAAGGAGGACAGAGAATGCTAGTGAATAGATGGAGCTCCTTCCTGAAAACTCGTCTCATCTGCTCTGTGGCTGGACCAAATGGCATTGATACACACTTTGATGAACTTGGTGGGGCTACAAGGAAACTCTTTGCATGCCATCTTATTTATTTATTGTTAACATTTGAGGTTTATAATGCTTGACACAAATGAACACATCTGCATCTACAACCCTCAAGATTTGAAGAGTCACTGTGGTATGAAGGAGTTGTGTTACATTGTGGTTTTGACTTGCAGTATTGGTAACCACTATTTAGTATTATGCTTAAGCATCACATTTCAACACTTGGGATTGTTTACATTAGATTCACAGCAAGTATCCAATGTGTAAAGTGACTAAAGCCCCAGTGAGTGCCTCTCATGTATTTCCTTTAGGCAACACTCTCGTCACATAGATACGTTTTCAATAAAAACAAAAAAAAGAAAAGAAAAAAGAAGGGCTGATCTTTAAAAACCCTATAAAATCATTGTACAAGGCTTCCTGCGGTTCTGAAGATCTTTCCAAAATCCACAAAGACTCTTCTATCCATCTGGATGAAAAACATATCCGTTTGTCTGTTGCATGAGAACAATTTTCATCCACTTTCTCAACCTGTTAGGAGAAATCTTCAGACCAAAGCTCCCAAAAGACTATCTGTACTTAACAAACTGTCTCAGCCGATTATGTGAAGCTGTACTTAGCGCAGGTCTGTATTATAACATGCTCACAAAGACAG
Source organism: Ophiodon elongatus (assembly GCA_016806645.1). Lineage (NCBI taxonomy): Eukaryota > Metazoa > Chordata > Actinopteri > Perciformes > Hexagrammidae > Ophiodon > Ophiodon elongatus. The sequence goes on along the minus strand of JACSYO010000489.1, from coordinate 520,165 downwards.
TGCTAAGATGCTGATGCTTAGCAGGTATTAAGTGACTTTTCACTAAAACACAAAAATATCAACCTTGTATGCCAAACAAACAGCTAACTTCCATATTTTGTGTTTCAGAGGATGTGTTTGTGCTCAAGAACAAGGATGGGAAAAACCCTGAAATATTTGGCCTCTTTAGCACAACAAGGTGAGTGGAGTGTGACGTCAGCATTTAATTATACAGTCACAATTTTACTATCCATCAAATCACTAATGAAACCTTCATTTGCAGTGTGGTGTTTAAAGGCTATGCAGTATGTGTCTATCACATGGAAGATATAAGAGCAGCCTTTAATGGTCCATTTGCCTACCGAGAGAGACCTGAGCATCATTGGACAGCTTATGAAGACAGAGTCCCCTACCCACGACCTGGATCTGTGAGTCTTAAAGTCTTAATAAAGTCATGTTTATAGGATGTAATTTCTTGATGTACCAACATTATGCATTCACAGCATTCTCTGCTAGTCTAAGTCCATGACAGACGTCATTTGGGAGGAACAGTGTTGATGCAGGAAAGCTCTGGTAAATGTCAGCAATACTGCAGCTACCTCAGCAGGGCATACAGGGACAGTCTGAGCCAGACTAAAGCGTGTCAGCTTTTGCTTTTTTTCCCACTGTATAAAGGACCAATCTGTCTTTGTCCCTGTCCCTCTCTATTCCTGTCACACCCTCTCTTTAACAGTGTGCAAGTAAAGTGAACGGAGGTGGCTTCTCAAGCTCCAAGGAGTTTCCTGATGAGGTTTTGCGGTTTGTGCGTTCTCATCCTGTGATGTATCGTCCAGTCCTTCCACAGCACCGTAGACCTGTCCTGCTACAGACAGAGCCAGGCAGGAGAAAGCTGACCCAGATCGCTGTGGACAAAGTCCAAGCCCAGGACGGACACTATCATGTTCTCTACATTGGCACTGGTACACACACTGTGAAAAATGATAATGCTTAATACAGAATTCTTTATGCATTATATGGCAAAAATGAAAGACAAACTGAAGATACTCTAAACGTTTGGGTGCACAAACACACTTAACATGACATTTTGATGGTATAAACTCATATATTAAAAGAACAGGTGTTGCATATACTGAGCCAGTTTTGAATCTTTGGTTGTGAAGAAAAATAAATGTTATCCCATTACCTGAAAACTGTAAGCAACAGTGTAACATTGTTGTCTTCTTTATTAGACGACTCAGTGGTGTTGAAAGTTATCACCATCTACAACAAAGACACAGACACTATGGAGGAGGTGCTGCTGGAAGAGCTGCAAGTATTCAAGGTACTCATTTTTAGCTACACAATGTGAAAGAAGTAGACCCTGTAACCAAGCAAATTCTGTATTTCAGTGCAGTCCATTATTGCAGCAGTTATACAAAAACATTGGGTATTTTAAAAACACTTATTGCTGATTTGCTTCCTTTCCCTCATCTAAGGGGCACAACTATGATTGAGCAGCAAGCCTGCTGTGAGAGATCTTCAGAATGATTTGAAGATATCAATTCTACTGAGATCAGTTACATTTGTAAACTAGTCTGCAAGCCATTCATTTTAGGCTTGATATGGGATAGATAGAAGCATGACGGGTAGCCTCTAGTGACAAAGAACTTCCTGTCAGCTCTTCTTACTTTATTCTTATAGCATATAATGAACCACTAATTTTAATGTATTTTTCAATAACAGTAAGATGTTTTCTGTTTGCAGGTGCCAGCACCAATAAGAGAGATCATAATATCACCTAAACGGGTAAGTGGAACATGGGAATCTATTTTCTGTTCACTCATGCAATTCTGTTGTTTAGCCACAAGATGTTAACATTGGTACATTTTTCATTAACTTGTATTGACATAATTTAGATGCACTGTGCCTTACCTGTGTCTATATAACCCATTTGAATGAGGTAAAGATAGAAAGCATGATGATTCCAATTAAACGTTTTGCTGATATTAATGGTGCTCATGCTGTTGGGTCAACAGCAACAGCTGTATGTTGGATCAGAAGTGGGTGTGGCCCAAGTCAGACTGCATCAGTGTGACCTCTATGGCTCAGAATGTGCTGATTGTTGTCTGGCGAGAGACCCTTACTGTGCCTGGGATGGTCTCACCTGCACCAGATACTACCCTGCTGGAGTCTACACCAAAAGGTAACAGCACACACACATAGAGACAGGACCATATTTTCTGTGTGTGTGTGTGTGTGTGTGTGTGTGTGTGTGCGTGTGTGTGCGTGTGTGTGCGTGTGTGTGTGTGTGTGTGTGTGTGTGTGATACCAGCTGTTCACACCTTTACCAGCAGTTCTGTTCCATCAAAGTGTCTTGCACTGAATGTCACAATGCTCTGAGGCTTGTTTGCAAGTCATTATTACAGGCTGTGAGAGACATGATAGCCAGGTGTTGTGTAATACCAATCAGTGCACCCGTGAACACCCTCCCTCTTTTTGGATTTTCTTTCTCCGTCACCCTATTTGATTTTTTTCTCTTATCTTTCACCCATTTCTTGCACTTTCGTCACGTGCTCAAAATGACTCTCTCTACTTCCCGTGTTCCCTTCTCAGCAGACGATTCAGACGGCAGGATGTTCGCCATGGCAACGCTGTCCAGCTGTGCAATGGGCTGCAAATTGATGGTTCGTGTATAAAGCGTGTGTTTGTGTGTGTGTGTGTGTGTGTGTGTGTGTGTGTGTGTGTGTGTGTGTGTGTGTGCATGTGTGCATGTGTGCATGGGCATGCTTGTATGTATGTATTGGACAAATGTGTCATACAAATACTGTGCACAAGCAAGGAAATTATGTAGTTCTACAGAAGCACTAAATTGAATATAAAAATATATGACCTCTTCACGTGTCATTGCAGTTGGAGGTAAGAGGTTAGTGTGCTTCTACTGAAGCGATAGATTGGAACAATCTACTCTGTTTGACAGCTAATGAAAGGTGGCATCAGTTCGTTGCAATCTCCCTTGCTGTTTTACGATGTGTGTGTGTGTGTGTGTGTGTGTGTGTGTGTGTGTGTGTGTAGATGAACAATGGCAACGAGCTGAGGAGAGGCTGGTGTACGGTGTGGAGAGCAACAGCACTTTACTCGAGTGTGTTCCTCGATCACTTCAAGCCAAGGTCCTCTGGTTCTTACAAAAAGACGAAGAGAAACACGAGGTGAGTTTGATGGATCTGTACATATTAAAAATCCAAATGATAACATGCAAAACAATATATCGAATAGCTGAAGAGCAAAACCTCCTATCTGAAAAATGCACTTTGTTTTGCACTTTGGCCATCGATATTACACTACAAACACAGATATGAAAAGTACATACAATACAATAAAACAAATAATAGTCAGTTAACTTCAATCATATTTAATTTGTAATTGATTTGGTGGTAAATGAGTTTCCCCACTGGGGATTAATAAAGCTTTCAAATCTAATCTACTACTATTGTGTACACCACTCCAAAACAAAAGGTTCCTCTTACCTCTCTAGATATGTCCGTCCATGCAAATAGTTTTGGTTTTATTAAGATTTATACTGCTACTTCAGGGTGAATGGGGTGAATGGAATTACAGTTACAGAGCGAGGTTTGTGGACTATCCTGAGTAACTGTGACATTGTTTCTGGAAGGAGTTGTTGTTGGGTATTTCTATTGATTATTCAAGTGAGTAGAGTCCCACAAAGCATGGGAAATTAATTTACGTGTATAAGAATAGATTTAAATGTTTATATTTAAACATTATGTTCAAACTTGCAGTGTAAACTACAGCAAACACAAACCTGGGATGGTTACATACCTCACAGAAACTTAATTACAGAAGTCACTGTATTGAGTGCACTATTGAAGTTTCTCCTTCATTTATCCTTCAGTTCTGTAGATTTTTTAATTAAAATGTCTCTCGGAAGAAAAACAAATGCAGCATGGTTGCAAATGTCTGAACTGATGGACTTGAATAACGGCGACATCAATGGCTAGAATTGTTTTCCTTTTTACCTCCATGTAGGTTCGAGATGATGAGCGAGTTATTTTGACCTCCCACGGGCTGCTGTTTTTGCGAGTGAGAAGCTCTGATGCTGGAATGTACGTATGCCAGACTGTGGAACATGGATACGTGCACACATTATTACGTATCTCTCTACACGTGCTCAAGGGGGAAAGGGTGGAGTCAGCGATCTACAGGGCCAATAATGGGGAAGGAGAGAAAGCAGCAGCTCCATGCCTCTCCTCTACGGGCCCCCCACCAGTCTCCAGCATCAGCCCCAGGGCTCTGGGGCCATCCTCAGTCCCAGGCCCCCACTCAAGGCTGTGGTACAAGGAGTTTCTCCAGCTGATTGGCTACGGGGATGCTCAGAGAGTAGAGGAGTACTGTGAGAGAGTGTGGTGCTCTGATAAAAAACGCAAAAAGACCAAACGGAAGTATGCTCCTCCGAGCGGCGAGAAGAGAGGGAAAGGGAAAAGAGAGGAGAACTCCCACCGAGTGCCCAGGCACACCGTGGACACCTGAGGAGAACAGAGATTGACTACACACGCACACACCCCACACACCCCCCTCCCCACACACACACACACACACACACACACACACACACACACACACACACACACACACATTTCACACATACACACACACACACACCCCACACACCCCACACACCCCACACACCGCACACACACACACACACACACACAAACTCTAAAGGTCAGACTCAATCCGTGTTTGCACCATGTAAAAGGTATTTACTTTGCTTTCAACAAGAGCAGTAATAGAAAAAACAACAGTACTGTAGCAGGCTGTCTAGCTGTTGTAGCAACATTTATCAGTAGTTTGACTGTGATGTTTCCACTTATTTTAAAATGCAACATTTTGCCTTTTTGTGTGGGGTAGACTGATTATGTGACGCAGACCCTGTGTAAATACATTAAACGTCAGTGTCAGAGCAGCAGAGGACCTGGAAAGGGATGGAGGACTGATATAGCCATGTTGCCTCTGATCTGAATAGAGAGAATATAATATTTAAGCTCCTGTGGACTGACCCAGCCCAACCCAGCTGTCAATCCAAACGCACACAGAGACCCACGGCCCACCTCTCAGTCAATGGCTCAATATGACAAACTCTTACTGTATCTGTGAGAGAAAACTATGTTAAAGGTAAAGGCCTACTAATATTTTTTGGTACTATGATAACTTATTTCCTTTTTTGTTGTTTTTGATGTCACGAACTGGAAAATATAATGTTGTTGTTTTTGTATAGTAAATAATGCCTTGAGCTTCATTATAATGCTAATTTGATAACAGTGGTGTGTGTGGTTACAATAGCCGCAAAGCATACACTTGATGCTGTAATGCCACTATTATTAATATTTGAGGCATGTTTTAATTATAATTATGCCCTGAATGGAATAATTACTATTTAAGCACTTGTAAAAAATGTAACAGTCGATGAAAAGTGGTCCCATCAGTGAATATAATTGTTATTGAAAGTGTCTACATTTACATCAACAGATCAAATGTACCAACAGTATTGTGTGTATTGTATATTGTATTTATCTAAAATCCAGGGTGCACATCTGGTAACTATAACTATGTATTCAAAGTCATCCTCCTCTGCTGGCTGTTCCCTTCTTTTTCCTTCTTTTTCCTTCTGTCTCTCACTCTCTCCCTTAATTATTTTCCCTATCTCCCTCTATCACTCCCTCTCTCCCTCTATCACTCCCTCTCTCTTCTCATGCCTTTTGTTCGTCTGTTACGTGGTTGCAGATGGGATTCATAATTACCACAACAAAACAGCAATGGAGAACACCACATTTCTACCAGAAGAAAAAAGACAAATAGGCTGACCATCCAGGCTTGCAATTAGCAAAACTGATGAGTCAACCTCATGAATATTCAGTTAATCCTGAGATGACAGAAACATCAAACAATCTGATGTTACAGTAAAATGCATTGTAGGGGTTTTGATAATACCTCCTTTTCCATGTCGTGCCTTATTTATCTCTTAATTTTGTCACTTTAGAGTTTTGACCTTTTTGTATTTCCTGTTTTCATAATGGGGTAAAAACAATCACTTGTCAAGGTTTAATTTAGTCCTATTCTTCAACTAAGAGCTTTGACTTAGATTGAACATGTTGTATCTGCTATACTCGTTATGAATACCTGCCATTAAAAAAATGGACCATCCTTCCCTGGTGTCACCTCTGTGGTTTATCCATCAATAATGACAAAGTATACTCAGTCCACGTCCACACACACAAACATATTGAGAGATTGAGCCAATGAAGCAGAAAGAAAGAGGTAGAGAGTGGCGTAGTCACTTAGATCAAAACATACATTTTCATAATTATGTAAAGCTATATTTTTATATGATAGAGGAAGTATGTTAAACATGATACTGAAGAAGTTGCTTCCTGATATTGTAGAATGAATATGCTGGTGAAATCCAAAATCCAAACAACCAAGGACTCGTTAGGATTGTGTTTTTTACTCATGGTGAGCTGCACACTAGGTTACCATGCTCATTCAAATTCTGTCTGGGTCTACCTGAGTCGGTAGGGTGCTGAAGGCGTTTGAGAATGGGATTTATGCTGCTGATTTATTCCACATGGCTACCATAGCAACAGGCTCTGAACCAGTTCAGCTGGATTCGCCCCCCCCCCCTATCTCTCTCTCTCTCTCTCTCTCTCTCTCTCTCTCTCTCTCTGCCAAGTTTCAACTGTTACTCTGGCCTTCTCTAGCCAATGGTCCCTGTAGCCACTAGATCACACTCTAATGTATGAGACCGGTCCTCTTATTTATCAAACTATAAAGTGGCTTCCTTTCTTCTGGGACTGAAGCTGGCATCTGAGTGCTGGATGGAGCTTCTGACCCCACGGATAGATACCATTTAGGAACAGATGTAAAAAAAAGATGAATCTGGAGCTGCACATATTTCTTTTAGACGTCGTATATATTTCATGGTTCAAGAGGCCAATTTAATGTAATGAAATGCTCTGAATTCATTCATTGATCTGCAAAAGGGATTAAAAGGTCAAAAGACAAAACAATAAACAGGTTGCTCTCCATGTTTCTGTCACTGTGTAAAGATGACAGTGCTTTTCCTTTTCCCCTGTTGGCACCCCACTCCTTTTCTCTTGGAGACGTTGTTGTCCTCACGCAGTGCTGTTTCTATCAGGAGCCAATGCGCCAGAACACTTTATTACAAGTGAAAATGGCACAGAGGGAACGACAAACAGTAAACGAGCCTCTACAAACAGTAACACGCTACATGCTGTCAGTATGTACAGTACAGTGTATTGTATGTGTGTGTACATGTTTTTGCGACTTTTGTTTGCATTTGCATACAAACCTTGATGGGTATGTCCGTCTAAATAAGAATGAAAGCTCAGCAGAAATGAACAGAAAGATTTCTCTCCCTCTCTAACCTCACACATCTTAAGCACTCCACCATGGCAAAATGTGTCTCGCTTTCAGGCCTTTTGCTTCATATTCACTTCATAAACTCTCTCTCATTCTGACCTGTAAACTATGGATTAAAGCGTTTGAGAAATAAATTGTTGTAAATAAAATAAATAATAATGTTCATATTCTGGATTTACTTGCTCAGCCTTCATTTAGGTTATCATTGCAGGGCCCTGTCCCACTGCAGTGCTTTCAATATTTCCAAAACATTCACCTTTGTTGGATTTGCTCCGATCTCCATTTTATAATAATATTTAGTATTTGTTTATGTGTCAAGCCTTTGTTCTTTATCTTTAGATGTTCTCAACAGGTGGAAAAAGTGAATGTTAAACATCAAGTGATCCGATAAGTTATTATCAGTAGAGGCACAGGCAGTAGCTTGGCTTGCATATCAGGTTAGGATAAAAGAGAATCCAGTTTTAAGTAAGGTACATTTTTGTTACCAATAGATATGATGATATACACACACAAAATACACAAAATACAAAGGGATTCTGAAATAATACAGGCATGACCAAACTGTAGACACAAGCAGCGTGTCAACATGTACTGTGTGTTATCTCGCTGACACAGCTGTCTCTGAGGTACAGAATTGGCCCTCAGCAGTTAGTAGCTACAATAAATAACCAGCATTAGGAGAGGTTGGACTGACCGCTACAAAATGTAATTTTGCAATTTTGTATTTATCTATCTATTTGTATACATCATCTTTGGGGTTGTTTTTCTCCCACATATGGCTTCCAAAAGTATATACAACATACAGCCTAATACAAATTCAATCCATTTATTCAACATGATTCACTGGGACACTAGGTCTGTGATTCCTGGTAGGAGTTTGTATGTATAAAAGATGCCTACCACCCATAATCCTGTGATTTTTCCCACAGCTCACAAACCCCGGAGAGGACAGCCGAGGGAGTGAGAAAGATGGGAGACGTAGATCATCTGGCCTTTTTCTACTGCTGGTATTCAAGGGAAAGCACAGAAGGCCGAGTGAATCAGTGAGAGAGTGTGAAGTGAGCGAAGCATTGAAAAGTAAAAGGAGAGGAAAACAGAGAAAACAGAGGAGCGTGATGTATGTGTGATGTGAATATCTGTGCTCCCCACACCTTGGGGCTTTGCCTCTCATGGGACCAACACGTCTTTGAATTATAGTGCAGCCTGATCTGGCAACCTGAACTTTAAGTCTGCCAAGAGAAGTGGGACAGGTACCTGATACAAGTAAGAAACACAGATGCCTTTAACATGGTGAAAGCATACGTGTCATAAATTAGTAATGCTGTTTAGCACAACCGAGAAAATAACAACAATTTATTGCAGTGTGTTTTGATTTTTTGGAACGCCTTTCCAGCAGAATGTATGAATACAAAACTATGCAACCTATTTGACCGCTTGTCTTTGTGTCTGCAAGTACATTATGTTCAGTGAAGGTAATGCCCACACCATGGATGTGTGTGAATTACATGTGTGTGACGCATGTGCTGTGTCATTAATCTGTGTCCCTGTGACGGTTGCTCTCTCCTCTAATCCACCTCTTTATCCCTGCATCTTTCTCATTACATCACTCTGACCTCTGCACAGTGGCAGCCCCAACAGCTGTCCAAGGCTGTCAAACAACAACCAGCAAGTACAGCCAATCAACACACCATATTGAGTCTACACAAATCATAAAGTCTAGCATTATACTCAAAATGCTATTCCATAATACATTGGATACTATGGTTTCACTCTATAGGATCACTTACAAAAGCTTGACTATGAATGACATGAAATATGAATACTTGAAGCGGTTTACTCAGACAGGTAGTGTAATAACAGTAATTCTTCGATATCTGTCCCAAAAGATTTGTATAACTGAAAAAGTGTATGTATTGAAGATTGAAGGCCTTGCATGTGATGTGAGTATGTTAAGTAAGCATATAACCTTCCGCTGGAGTGAGTTGGGTGTTGACTGAGCAGCTTCACCCTTCTAATCAATATGTCTACCAACATGGAAAAGTGCATTTTATACTGAATAAAAAATAAATAAAAAATGTAGGTCAATAACATAGTTAACAGTGAGAAAGAAAGTGAATATTGAAGATAAGTATATACTGTATCTAACTATCTATCCTGAAAAAGGTCATTCTTTATAAAAAAAAAAATAAAAAAATCAGACAAAATCCAAATTGATTATTAAGTAAGAATTGCATGAAATTAGTATACCGCACTGATATAATATGCTATAATCCCTGAATCATTCATTTAAATGCCAAAAAAGCTAATTCATAGGAAATCAATGACTACCAGATAACAATTGTAATATTTTGATGAAGATGAAATGTATAGTTTTCTCCAACTGTACAGAGGAGATAGGAGATGAGGAATCCAAATCTCAAGACAACATTTTGACTGAATCAGCCAGCCCCCTGACTCAAAGCTGCAGTAAGAGAATCTGCTTAAGGCGGTAAGTTGCCAACAGATGTTGCTCCCACGGAATAAATAAGGATTTATATGAGTGATCTAATTAAAAGTATTAAGCAGATTTTTCACCCTTTGTGACATTTTAAGAAACATTCTTCAAAGAGTCTTGCAGTACATTTGTAAATGATTAAATTAGATTGGTCTCAAATGTAATACATCACTGATTAACTACCAGCTTTACCTTGCTTTTGCCACCCAATTCCTGTTGCACAACCCTTTACTGTATTAAAAAAATGTAATCTTAATTTTGCAAATATGCATGAAAAGACTTCATCAAGTATCCATATTTGCATAAAATATCCTTGCAAATTGGTTTTATTTATTTGTATTAAAGTGTGTTGGAGATTTACTTCAATTCATTTCTGACACTGTCTCAACCAACCCTGTTGTATTTGCAGCACCCGTCTGAGCTGATGGCATTTCATGATAGCATGAAACAGGTCAACTATGAAATTAATTCCCCCAATGGAATATTACTACTAAGGTACTAGTACTAGTAATACTGTGTATCTTTATCTGTGGCCTATTACAGAATAGCTTGACATTTAAAATAAAGAGACTTTTAGTGGGGCTGCCTGTTTTACCATATCTGAAGTGATTTATCTGTAATTGTTTACAGTATCCTTAAATGTTCTGTCAGTATCATAATACTATGCTCATTCATTTTGAGGGAATATTTTTTGACTAATCTAAAATACTTTATTCGTAATTCTCGAACACACTTCGAGCATGTGATCCACAGTATGTTTGTTGCATGACTGCAGTCTGTGTAGTTCATGTACAAGATTATGCAACATACAGTAAGCATCATGATTATTATCTTAATGTAATTTACATTTATGAGGAATTTTAGGCTACCTGTATCTGTTCCATCACTTCAGCACAGGTTTCCATTTTTGGTAATGGAGTTCTAGACATTTATAATTTATAAGTTCACATTTGAGTCATATCGGTTTCAAGTCACATAATTTTTTTTTCTCCTTTCAAAGGCACTGCCATTTATAAATGCATTAGATGGAGGTGGATCATTTCACAGTCCTGTAAATGCAAAGTAAATGCACAAATGGGCGTTTATTCTTTCTCTCATAGGTCTTCCAATCAAACTATTTGTACATCAACCTTTATTAGTTAGTGTATATCAACATTACTACCACTTTGATAGATACACATGATATTCACATGGGGGGTATTATACAAACAGCTGTAAGATACTCTGGAAGAGCACGAACACATGTCTTTGAGTGGGAATGGACTTTTTACTCACAATCTAGCAAACCAACCAGCTTACATTCAAGTAGGAGATTTCCTGTATCCATGTGTAGCTGTATGGAAGTTACACTTGAAGCCAAGCTGCATAAACTTGAAAAATGATCCTCATAATGGACTGTTCAAACATTTTATGAGGCACTTTTTTCCAGTGAATACATCAGGAACCAATAACACAGCAATGTGTGCGCATTACAGCAGCAGGCAGCTGGGAGCCTGTGGCTGCTGGTGAATATTTGATGAGAGAATGGATCCTCTCCCTGGGCAGGTTGAGTACAGTGTGCATACTCAATCACACACACAAGCACACATACACACACACACACACACATACACACCAGGTGGTACAGTTTATCTGCTGTTCCATAGTCTCACGCCAACGAGGAACCAATGAAGATGATATTAGAGTACACTGCATACCTGGCGATGAAAAGAACACCAGAAAGTGATGCCTATTATTCTTCATGATCTCCCTCTAAATCATGGGCACATACACTCACACACATACAAGGTCAACTTCTCTTTGTTACCAGTGTTTTTCAAGTGGCTAGAGAGTAATAGAAAGAGTCAAGACAAGGATGCCTAGAAACAGAGCAATAATAACTGAAACTGTTCATTCATTTATATTCAGCTTTGCCATTATTTCCACACTGAGGATCACACCAGTATTTCTGAATGTTTGAGCCCATTTATTATAAAACCCTTTTAAGGCTTAATTGTGTTGTTTTTTTCTGCGTCACTGCAACGCAGACTTTTCCAAATAGATGTGCACTTATAAATTAATTAACATAGTTTAGCATAAAGAGGGTAACACATCTCTGACAACAAAGCAATCAAACATGATGCTCATTTTGATAGACGAAAGCAAGTTGTAAGCCTTTGCAAGTTGTTTTTCATACTGTTGTGAATAGAATGAAAATCAGCCCGGACATGGTAAATACAAATCAAAAATCTAAAACTATAGTTTACATTAAAAAGGTGTTAGCAGTAATGTAAAGTATGTGTAGTTTGTACAATAAAAGCTAAATAGACCCAAACAAATTGATTCAGAAACCTTGCACTGAAATAGAAATAGAAATTTAAACATTTGTGCACTCCTGTAAACCTTTAAAAACAATGCTATTGAATAATTTTATATTTCTTGGGAAGGAAAATATTCACCTGGTACAGTACCTACCTGTTAACAGAGCATGGTTTGCCTCTGACACTGTACACTGGAGGCTGGAGTCCTCAGGTAGTCTAAAACCCCATCTTATTTTACACCTCTTCAATTATATACAGCCTGCTGTCTAGACCTTATCACTGCACTCCGACAAACATTCGGATGTCCATCTCCCCGCAGAACGGCAAACAACACCGTTTATCAAACAGCAATATATTTCGGACGATATACCAACAACAATTATAGTTTTATCTATTCAGTGGCGGGGTGCATACATTTTCAGTCAAATGGCTGAAATGTGTATTTAAAAGTCTTGTCCATTCTGCCATTATAAGGAAAGCATTTCTGAGAACATAATGCAAATCTGTGCAATTTGAAATGCCTTTTCAAATTACAGATTAATAGTGACAACACGATATGTCTGATGCAAGAAAGAGGTCTAACTCCAGGCCTTTGCCAGTTCCAATAAAGGCATACATTAGCACTGAAGCATCTGCAGCTCTGCTACATCCTCCTTCCTTTTCTATTTAGAGCAACTCCTTCTCAACTCCATTCCTGTCCTCACATCTGCCAATGATTTTTTCCTCCTTATCTTTATGGTATTCATCAATTTAGTGTTCTCATTTCCATTATCAGATGTATTTTTTTCAACCCACTCTTTTCCTCTCTTATTTTCATTCCCTTCCACTCCTCTCCTCTTTGCCAGTCTGACTCTGATCAGCAGTGATTTTCTGCTCACTGATTTGTAGGATTTGGGGGCGTGAACTGTGTTATCCATAGAATTCTCCTGTGACATAGCAGCAAAGGGAGGGGCTGGTTGGGAAAAGTGAGATAAAAATAGCAAAAGTGGCGATAAGGGTGTACTGATGCCTTGTGGACGCTGTTCCTTTAAGAGTATTTTTAGTATGTCAGATGGCAATGGTCACTGTTCATGAAAAAAAGACTAGGTGGCTTTAGAGACTTGAGCAGTGTTCTGGCATGAAGAAGAGGAAGAGAGAAGGCAAAGCACAGACCATGCTCCCAAGTGACACACAGCCGACTACCTGGGCTTGGTAACCCGTGTATCATGCCCATTCTAACACAATCAAGTTATCAGTCAGTCAATTACACTGTTGGTACATTTATAATGTATGACACTGTTTTGAATCAGTCCATGAATCATTTTAATTTTTCATTACTATACACAGACTTAAATGTCATACTTGAAAACCAATACATTAATTGTCAACTTTAATTTAATTTTTCATTTTGGTGCATTCCACCAGTCTTTTGGTTCCATCTAGAGAGTAGTATCATGAGTGCATATTTTCCTCTCCTCTGTGCAGATATGTAAATTTAATGACACTGGTGTGTGTGTGATCAGGTTACTGTATTGATTACATGGTGACCCTGCCAAACACAGACACAGAGACCTAGAGACCTAGAGAGGACAGCAACACACCTCCATGCAGGTTACTGCTCCAAACCGCTCGGGCTCTGCTCCAGAGAAAACCATGCCGGGGAAAAACTGCTTTGCTTTTCTCAAGGGTCAACGTCAGAGGTATGTCTCATTTTGCAAACTATTTCCTCAACCAAAATACTTTGGCATTTGTGAGGGACCGTTAGGTTGTTGTTGTTGTTGTTGTTGTTGTTGTTGTTGTTATTGTTTTTGTGGAAGTTGCAGTCTCATCCATGAGAATTACAGCTGAGGGAGTTAAAAACTGCTAGGCAGCATTAAGCTCCAGTGTGTCAGCTTAATTAAAATGAGAGCGATAAGTACTGCTTCTGAGCTCTGTTTGTTTAAGTGTGTTTGTATTTGACAGAAAGATGGGTGTGTGGGTGGGCTAGGAACGGGCTTGATCGTGCAGAGAAGAATACAAATGCTCTCTAAAGGTGATGTCTTTCTATTGGTGTACGCCTTAGTGGGCAAAAAGGCAATGCTGCAGAGAGGAGAACCACAGAGGTACCTGAACTGCTGTCAGGTGAGACATGCCCTTGTGTCTAGATTAATGTATTGGAAAATGGAATTCAGGGATAAGTCCATTATAGTTAGCATTAATGGACTCTGGGTTTGTCCCTTGGCGGAAAGGTGGCCTGATGGTTATTCGCTTTTGGCTCTTAGCAAGCAGGTTCAGGATTCAAACCTGCGTAGGTCAAATTACTTTCAGGTTAGGTGTAGTACAAACTAAACTACTAAAAGGTCTTTAGGTGTCGATGCATTTGTCTGTATGGGCCCTGTGATGGACTGGTGACCTGTGGAGGATGTACCCCACATCTCTCCCTATAGGCTCCAGACACCTGAACCTAGAACAGGTTAGGTTTCTTCTCATGGAGATCATCTTTCAATTTAAGCCGTGCAGTAAACACTGGAGTTAATGTGAACTTCATTTAAATGTAAACTGGAAGCATACACGATTTTAGACAAGCGTTAAGGCCTGCCGTTAAACGAGTAACATTCTTTCGTAAAACACTCTTTCACAACACTCCTCATCATTAATATTCATTCTTTATATCAAATGCTCGTCTTTCCTTTTTCAGATGTGGATGCAGATGTGTGAATGTTATACCTTAACTGAGGAAATCATGTGACTTGAAGTGGTGAACATGGAAAAATATATATTACTACAAGCTTCTGGTAAATAAATGTAGGCTGTGTGTCTCCATTAGGACTAGTAAATCACACCACAGAGAAGGAAGCAGAGTGACTGATGCTAATCATCCCTTGAAATACCTGCTGGGAATTATGTCTGTTTCCTTAGGGAATCTGCTTGGATGGAAAGGAACTAAAATAAATCATATTAAAAAGGCCTTTGATGGAAATGTTATCTCAGTCCCTCATGTGAATTTACTCACTACACATGTGGTAAATCCAGACAAAAGAAAGCTGCAGGTGAAACATGTTTTAATACTCAACCTTTCAAATTGTTCGCAGCTTGAATTCTTTTCACTCCTCAATACACACGAGAGCATGCAATTCATTTTCTGTGATGCTGTTAAAGTCTATGATGCTTCAGCTGTGTGAGCGCAGGATTTAAGTCAGGTCTGGTGTTATCAGAGTGTGCGTGGGAGAAAAAGGATGGTGACAGAGGAGATTTTAGTTATTGCTTTTAAAGTGACAAGCAGGGAGAAATCAAAAGAAAAGAACATGATGGTGCCGCATCTGGTGATTGCCTGCTGTCCTACAGTCTTACGTAATATTGTTGACTGACAAACACGACTCACTTGTAGAGCAGGATGAAAGCAGTTTAACAACATCAGAAACATTAATGACAAACTTGTATTTTTAAACAGCTGTTTGCTTACTGGGCCTGTTTCCCGAACCAGCAGTTATGTATTTATCTCAGAATATATTGGTTCATGGGTTAAACAAAACATACGGATACATCTGCCACCAAATAATAACTAGTGGCATATACTGTGAGAAGATTAAGCCTGAATTGACATATTTTCTATTTTGATACTCCACAAAAACAGGAAGGGGATCATCATTTATTATGTCGACCAAAAACATTTCCGAGTAACACATTGTGAGGATGAGGGAGATATAAGTAGTCTGAGATTACTTAAAGGATTTCCGGACCATGTACAAACCCACTGCATAGCGAGAGCATATTTCCCCAGATGGAGATTGTGCTGATGAATGTTTCCTGTGTGAGTGTGTAAGCGTGTCTGTTTGTGTGTGTTTGTGTGTGTCTGCAATAAAGCCAAATCTGGCGCTTTCCAAAGAGCTAGCATAGCGATTCTGCCTCTCACACATCACACATGACGTAACTCTTCCGCACGCCCACACACCACTTGCTCTCCATCCTTCCCACACTTCTCTCTCACACTTACCACCTACCGAATAGGAATTAATCTACTGTATGTCATGTGTAAATGTGCATGTGACTATGGGGTGGAGGCGGGGGTAGGGTGGGGGTGGCGGGGGAGGGGAGTCTGTTCAGAAATTATAGATAAATCTTTTCCTTTAATGGGGACCTATCCTTGATGTTGAATAATCTTTCTTGTGGCAGAAGGGTGATCTATGGAGGTGAGAATTTGTTTTCCCTATTTTGTGGTGCAATGTTTCTCTTGCTATTTCAGTAAATCAAGTTTTCTAAACTCTGTGTGTAGATAGATAGATAGATAGATAGATAGATAGATAGATAGGTAGATATTTAAATTCTAAATAGTTGTGGTCAGTTCAGCATGTTTATTCACAGTTCTGCAGCTGGAAGGAGAAAAGAAGAAAGCTCGCTAGTTTTGTATCACTTTGACACTAGCACACGATAAGATTGCCCAGATTGTCTCTTCACATCACATCTGCTTTGTAGAAAAACTCTTGTGGGAGAAATGCCAGAATAAGGAGGCCAGCACAGGAATAAGAGACATGTTACACAGACTAAAGAGGTGTGTGTGCCCGTGGGTGTTTACTTCCAATTACGTACATCTCCATTAAGTACTCTACAAACTAAAATGCAACCAACATCAACAAGCTTTAATTCAGGCCCAAGAGGAAATACCTGTAGACGATGTATGCACAGTGGAGGAATTGCTGCGTACTGAAGAAAGGCGTCTAGTCCAAAATGCATTTGTCTTTTGCATTTTGCTTTACAAGTATTGAGTGACGTCCGAAGATGGAATCTTTGTGGATTATATACATCATATTGTGCATGGTGTATCAGGTCTGGATGGATAAATTAGGTTTGCTAAACCGGCAAAGACAAAGAAGTTTGAAAAGGCAATTTTAATGATAATTCTGCGATGTATTGAGTTCTGCTGAAATGAGTTGTGTTACTCTGTGTGTTAGCATTAAGCCACGTTTGACGGATGGATGGTGTTTGAGATATATGCGAGATGGAGACATATGATCAGTGTCTGACAATATTTGATGTTGGATCATATCAGGTAATATGTTCACTAAGCCAAACACATGGCAAGCTCATTTTGAGAGATGATATGGCATGCAACTGCACACACTGACACACAAATACATGGATCTGTGCGTATTTGTAATACAAATATAAAGACAGGTATCAATCCAAAGACAAAACTGATTTTGCCTCACTGCTAGCCTTTGTGATGATTTATTTACAGTGTATATATATGAAACAGAAATGTGATTATGAGTGTTTTGAAACAATTGTGCATAGAAAATACAAATAGCCATCTGAAATGGAATATAAAGATAACTGAATACATCTAATATCGCTCTCATGGCTCAGCACACTTGGTACAAAAATCACATTATACCCCTCTACTACTCACGATAGTAAATATGTCAACGGTCGCTGCGAAAATGTGCAACATATCACGCACGAAGGGTTGGGGGGTGGGGAGGTTAAGTCTTAAGGTCTACGACGCGTATCACACGTGACTCCGGAGGAAATAAATCGCCTTGTCCCCTTTAATTTCAATTTCCGTGCGTGATATATATTGTGATCACCTGTCAGATGCGGCGCCTGCGCACTGGAGTGGGAGGCGGAGTGGATGCTGATCGCTCTCTATCTGCTGCCCTGTGCCCTCCATCCCTCGGTGATCAGACAGACACGGACAGGGGAAATCCGAGGAGCGGTGGGCGAGGATAGGGAGACAGACCTGCTGTTTAATGAAGGTACAATTCCCTTCGCTTTCACTGGAATACCGCGCTTTGCGTTTGACATTGTGACCGTGGAGGGTGAAGGATGCTCATCTGCAGGATGGGAGGAGATGAGTAGGGGGGACACGGAGCGGAGATCAGAGCGTATTTCGGGAGACGCCACCGATGACACGGCTTTTGCTGTGTTTCCTCGCGTATATGGGCTGGTTTAATGTTCCGGAATGTAGGAGCATTTAGACTTTTCCAATATCTGAACAGAGTCCCGGTCAAGGGCACACAAGTAGGTGATAATATGTTGCTGCTGTTTTTTTTTATTATTATTTGCATTATCTCTGCTCACCCGTGTGCACGGAGTGGTCATCACCTCGCACCCTCTGCGGACTATCATGTTATCGGGTTTAGAGTGGTCGGGCGTCATGCATGCCGCTTCTTCACGAGGCTCCTACGGTAAAACGCGGTGGATCCACTTCACCGCGTCCGGGTGAGCCATCGCTGCCAGTGGACTGAGCGTAAACACGTTAAATCCAGCTGTTTCATATGTTTTTTTTTTTT
This sequence comes from Ophiodon elongatus, assembly GCA_016806645.1. Lineage (NCBI taxonomy): Eukaryota > Metazoa > Chordata > Actinopteri > Perciformes > Hexagrammidae > Ophiodon > Ophiodon elongatus. Next base: position 501,710 of record JACSYO010000489.1, on the reverse strand, counting down.
TTAAAAATGCTCATCACAGACCGTCATCGCCTTTATTGTTGCTTTTGCAAAGGAAAGTATCAGTATTCACTTCCCATGCATTATTTGATGGGCCCCTACCCGGATGTGCCTGCAGTTTCTCCAGAGAGAGCGCTAGATTTCCTGTTTACTCGTCTTACTGCTGTAAAACACGTCCTGCGTGAGATTTCTCACTCCCCAACACTCGGCGCTATTTGGGTGATGGGTGACATCCGAGGATGCGATTAGCAGCGAAAGTCGAATTCTTTGACGGCGGAAAGAAAACTATAACCCGTGAGTCCACCTTGCATAGTCACTTGAATTAGGTTTGATTAGTAGCCGGGTCTATTGAGAGCTATATCACTCTCCTGCGTTACACATTGGTCAGTATTGTGTTGCTGGCTGAAAGGGATCTCTGAGGTTTGTGTACGCCGTGATTAACAGAGCGGCTCTGACCCTGTCCATGGTCCATGAAAGCAACAGTCGAAGCGGAGTAAATCAAAGTGAGGCTGAATCATTAATGTTTTCTCCGTATAAAGGTGACGATTGCTATGCAAATGATAATTGTTTCAACCGAAATGGAACTACATTTCATTTGTCAAGCACTGTGGTGTGTCACAAACTCGTTTTTTTCACATTTACAGTGCAAATGTAAATATATATATTTTTAAATGTGCAGTTTACAGATTTAGATAGAGATGTGTGAGCCATATTATTATGTGGAGTTTTTAGATATTATAATTCTTTCTCAATACGTATAAACAGAATAAAAAAAAATCTTAAGCCATTATACTTTAGAGGCTGTTGCGTCAGGTTTTTATTTTGTTTACCAGACATCATATTAGCTCAGACAGTACAGCAATGTGGTTCACAAATCCTCGTGCTCTCTTTCATTATCCCTCCCTCTTGTCTTGTTCCCTGTCATCTCACACTTCCTCTATGTCTGTTTCTCATCCATTTAGGAAGTCTGATGTAGATGCTGAGCCAGAGGAGAGCCCAGGGAGCAGCAGCAGCAGCAGCAGCGGGGCTGTAGATGCCCTCTCCACAGCTCCGTCACCAGCCCCCCCCCAGGCCTCTGCGGGAGAGCCAGGACAGAGAGGAGACAGCTCCTGCTTTGACTCTGACAGCCCTATAGAGTCCAGCTCCTGCGAGGAGGAGGAGGAGGAGGAGGAGAGGGGGGAGGAGGAGGAGGAGGAGGAGGAGGAGGAAGAAGAGGAGGAGGAGGAGGAAGAAGAAGAAGAAGAAGAAGAAGAAGACCCAACAATGTTCTCCTCCAAATTCCTTAGTGGGGCCAACCCCCTCAATGCAGTGTCCTCTGCTGTGAATAAGTTTGGTTTATTTGGAGATGATGGACAGGGGGATAAGAATAAGAAAGCACCTTCTCAACAGGGGGTGAAGCCATCTGGAGAACAGCAGCCAGGAGCTGGCTCAGGCAAAGGCCCTCAACAGCAGCAGGTACCACAAAAATCAGGCCAGGGCATCCCTATGCAAAAGGGCCAGCCACTCCCTAAACAAGGATCACCACAGCTTCATGGGAATGGACAGGCTGGACCCCCAAATAAGCCTGGTGGGCAACAAGCTGCGCCAAAGGCAGGGACACAGCCTGAAGGCCAGCTTAAAAGAGAGCCTCAACAAAGTCAACCTAAGGGCCCACCACAGCAAGGTTCGCCGAAGCCTGGAGGTCAACAACAGATTGGGAAGAGTGGAGCTCAACCAGGTTCTCCGAAAGCAACATCACAACAGGTTCCACCTAAGACAGGGATGCAACAACAAGGGCCTGCTAAGACTGGTACACAGCAACAACAACCACCTGCAAAGACTGGGGTGCAAGAGTCCATAAATGTTGCCTCACAAAAAACTGACTCACAGCACAAGTCACCTGAAGTAGGACAGCAACTGCAGGGGTCACCAAGAATTGGACAACAACAACAGGGCTCACCTAAACTTTCACAGCAACAACAGGGATTCCCCAAAGTTGCACAGCAGGGCTCATCTAAAGTGGGACAACAACAGCAAGGATTTAGGACTACACACCAGCAGCAGTCCTCGGACAAGCCTGGGTCACAACAACAAGGCCCTAAGGGACCTGGTACACCTGGCCTGTGCCGAGCAGGGTCTTCATCACCGGGACCAACCAAAGCTGGACCTCAGTCAAAAGCAGTAGCTAAGTCCCTTTGCCCAGTGTGTAACACAACAGAACTAAACATGCACACCAAGGAATCGCCTAACCATAACACCTGTTCACAGTGTAAAACTGAAGTGTGCAGCTTGTGTGGCTTCAGCCCTCCAGACTCTGATGTAAGTATTGACTTAGTATTTTGCTTATGTATAATTTTTTTAAATTTTTATATGACTATGCTTTGTTAAAAACTAACATGCATTTTATGTCTGTAAAGTATATATTACAGTAATTTGTGCTATCAATATGGTTCTGTTTGAAGGCAAATTTAAATTATTTTGCTATTCACTGCAGTCATACTAATGCAGTGTTAATTGTTGAAAGTTTGTTTGACATGAAGTTAAACTGCAATTGCAAAACTGCACTATATCCATCTATATAGTATAACACTATATTATAATACTTATTATAACAAATTTAATTAGGAGGAAATTAACAACAAATTGGTGCTGAAATTATTCAATGTTATAAGTTATAACATTTATTTGTAATGGCACTTTTTTTTTCTTGTACTTTATATGCATTAATATGTCATCATTGTCATTTTTTAATAGGGACGTGAGTGGCTTTGTCTTCCCTGCCAGATACAGAGAGCTCAAGGAGCTTCTGAACGACAGGGACCTTCCATGAAAAAGCCCACGCCCAACAAAGTTTCTGCTGCTCAAAACCAGACACCATCTCCTGCTGCATCTGTCATAAAAGAGATGTCAGCCCCAGGTTCACCTCAGAAAATGCAGTCTACATTGGCAAAAGTGCCAGCCAAGGGTGAAGCTGCTAAAGTTCCAGAAAGTCAAAAACAGGCCAGCCCAGCATCTGTTCAGAAAATGACACCTGAGACCACAAAACCAGATCAGACTAGTCAAACTGGACGCAAGCAAAGCAATGCCCAGCAAGAGTCAGGAGGATTATTTGGCTTGGGTGGTATTAAAACTGAAGCTGCAAAGCCTGAAGAGTCCGTGACTGGAAAGATGTTTGGTTTTGGTTCCTCCATTTTCAGTTCTGCATCTAATTTGATCGCCTCAGCTGTTCAGGATGAGAATAAAACCACACCACCAGTTTCTCCCAAAATGCAGTCTACAAAAGAGACCAAACCAGCTACTGTCCAAAAGTCAGTGAAAGACAAGACACAAGAGCAACCCCAGCAGGCAAAGGCTAATCCAGCAAGACAGGTCAAAGTGGACAAAGCTCCATCAGAGACTCCAAAGGCAGCAGCAGCCTCCCACAATGTCCCTGGAGGAGGTCAATCCACTTGTCCACTCTGTAAGATGGTGCTCAATATGGGCTCGAAGAACCCTCCTAACTACAACACCTGCACTGAATGCAAAAGCACTGTCTGCAACCAATGTGGATTTAACCCCATGCCAAATGTCAATGAGGTAGGACACATGTTGTATTGATTAAATTAACTAACAACTGAATTAATGAGAAAATTAGGAAGGAAAGGGAAGTATTTAAAATGTACATACATTACTATTATCATTTTATGATTTTGGAAACAAATTGCTATTGTTTCCTGAGTTCTAAAGAACCGTTAGGTTGGTTCAGTTACATTATTGCCTCCAAAGTGTTCATTACTTGGAAACAGACTTGTAGCACAAATATGGTACTTGTAAATTAAGCTATTTGAAGCTGTTAAGTTCCCTTTTGATGCTCAGAGTAGGTGCTTAAGTAATTTTCATTTCATTGTTTGGAGTGGTAATCCCAAATGGTATAACTCATGAATAGATGACATGGCAGCAATATTTTTTAGGTTACAGACTTATGACAGAGGAATGTTTGAGATGTTATATATAATGTGTTTTTCTCATGAAAAACATATTTATTGGCGTGTCTGTCTTTGTATCTGTCTTTGTTTTTTTATGGGCAATGTCAAATCCTCAGACTAAAGTTGCAAAGCTGTGAAGCTATTTTCGTTCCATATCCTACTCACAGCGCCTCTAGTCTCTAAACAGCAAGATGGCTGTGTGTCAGACCCTAGGCCAGACCTGCCAGACCAGGGTTAGACACACATACAAATGTAACTCCAAATACCTCTAGTTTCACTGTGGTTTCCTGTAGTCTTAACTCTCTTCGAAGTAAAAAATGTGTGCAATAAATAACCGTTTTTGGGGTAGTAATATTAATAATTGTCACTCATATATATCATTTTAAAATAATTGATTCAAGGCTCTTGGAAACTAGTTTATCATTTAAACTGTTAATCTCATAGGAATTGTCTTTCAGGGAATACCACATACAAGGTAAATGGACATGGCATACTGGCACTCAAATTTGACTCCGTAATTCAATGCACAGTTAGTAAGCTACCTTGCCAAGGACAGTCCAGGGCTACTTGATCTTGTGATACTGCTTCTACAACTAATGGCTAAAACAGTGGTAAACCAAGATCAGGAGTGGGAGATCCTCTTTTGTATTTTGCAAGCACTCTGTGAAAGTGGATGTTTTAGATAAGTATATTCTAAACCACTGAAACTTTGGCAGTACTGTCACTTGGTTTACTTTTGTTATGAGCTTTCATTAGCTCTTTTATGATGATGGAATTCGTTGATTTAATTAAACACATTTAATTAAATACAAACATCTTACATGCAATTTTCTCAAATACTGTGGCAAATAATGGATGTAACCAGAGTCTGCTCACTGTATTCCATGGTTCTATTTGTGTGTGAGTGTGTTTTTCTGTTCAGATTAGGACGCTTCAACTCCTAGATTCTCTATTTATTTTTTAGTTTACTTTTTAAACATGTACATGTCTAATTTGGTGCTGCACGGTGGTATAGTGGCCAGTATTGTCACCTCACAGCATGAGGGGCCCGGGTTCGATCCACAATCCCAGGCCGTCCTTCTGTGTGGAGTTTACATGTTCTCCCCGTGGCAGCGTGGGTTCCATACAGGTTCTCCGGCTTCCTCCCACAGTCCAAAGACATGCAGCTTAGGTTAATTGGAAACTCTAAATTGCCCTTAAGTGTGAATGTGAGCGTGAATGGTCGTCTGTCTATATATCTGCCCTGCAATGAACTGGCGACCTGTCCAGGGTGTACCCTGCCTTCGCCCAATGTCAGCTTGGATCGGCTCCAGCGACCCTAAATAGGATAAGCGGTTTGGATAATGAAATGGAATGGATTTATAATTTGTTTTTTTGTTGTGTTTTTTCAGGGAAAGGAGTGGCTTTGTCTAAACTGCCAGGTGAAACGAGCTGCCAGTGGAATTGAACCTCAGAAAGACATGTCTTTGGTCAATTCCTCATTTAAAAAAACTACTCCAGCACAGCCTGCACTACAAAAGACATCTGCACCAGGCTCTCCTCAAAGGAAAGTATCTACACCTACAGTACAACCAGTCAAGACTGACACTGCTAAAGGACCAGACAGTTATAAACAGGCTAGCCCAGCTTCTGGTCAGAAAACACCTCAGGAGAGCCGGATGACAGCTCCTCAGAAACAACCAGACCAGACAAGCCAAACTGCACAAAAGCAGAGGAATGCCACAGCAGCTACACAGCAAGAGTCAGGAATATTCTTTGGTTTGGGTGGTCCTAAAAGTCAACCCGATGCGGCAAAGCCTGCAGTGACTGGGAAAATGTTTGGTTTTGGTTCCTCCATCTTCAGTTCTGCATCTACTTTGATAACCTCAGCTGTTCATGACCAGCCCAAAACTACACCACCACTTTCTCCCAAAATGCCTGCTGCAAAGGACTCTAAATACCCCACTGCCAAGACATCAGAACAGGAGAAGAAACCAGAACAACCCCAGCAGGCCAAGAGTTCTCCATCAGTACAGCTGAAAGCGGAAAAACTTCCATCAGAGCCACCAAAGAAAGCATCAACTTCCCCAGTTGTTTCCAAAGCAGGCCAGTCTACCTGTCCTCTATGTAAAGTGGAACTCAATGTGGGCTCTAAAGATCCTCCCAACTACAACACCTGTACCGAGTGCAAACACCCTGTCTGTAACCAATGTGGTTTTAATCCCATGACAAATGTTAAAGAGGTAAGATAAGAGTACTGTAGATTACAGAAAAGTTACTTGAACAGTGATTGTTGCATTACTTTTTTTATATTATTACTGTAATAATATATTGTTAAATAAATTAGAAGTAAAATACTTTAAATTGTTTAACAACACTAAGCCTAATTTTTACTATTTAACTGTTTGCTCAAATATAGGTGAAGGAGTGGTTATGTCTCAACTGCCAGATGCAGAGAGCCCTAGGAGCATCTGAGCCTCCAGGAACTCCCATGATGAAACTACTGGCCTCACCAAATAAAGTCCCTGCACCTGCCAATGCCATAAATAAGGAAACTCCCCCACTAGATAAACCTCAAAAGAAAGACATTCCAACAGCTGCTGAATCAAGGAAGACCTCTGCACCAGGCTCCCCTCAGAGGAAACTACCAACATCAGCAGAGCAGCCAGCAAAGGTGGAAGTCATGAAAGGACCAGAAAGTCAGAAACAGGTCAGCCCAGCCCCCAGTCAGAAAACTCCAATGCAAGGCCATAAGACAGGTCCTCAGAAACCACAGGACCACACAAGTCAAACTGGACATAAGCAGAATAATACTACCTCAGCTACACAAGAGGAATCCGGAGGGTTCTTTGGATTTGGTGGTCCTAAACCTCTACCTGATGGCGCAAAGCCTGCTGAATCATTGGGTGGAAAAATGTTTGGCTTTGGTTCCTCCATCTTCGGTTCTGCATCCAATTTAATAAACACAGCTGTCCAAGATGATTCCAAAACAACCCCACCAGTGTCTCCCAGGATGCCTGCTGCAAAGGCAACCAAATCTAAGCTTGCTGATGAACAAGAACAGGATAAGAAATTAGAGCCCATGAGCTCTCCATCTCATCAAGCCAAAATAGAAAAAGCTCCATCAGAGGCTCCAAAGGATGCAGCTGTTTCCCCAGTAATTCGCAAGGCAGGCCAACCTACCTGTCCACTCTGTAAGGTGGAACTCAACTTTGGCTCCAAGCAACCTCCCAACTACAACAAGTGCACTGAATGCAAGAACAACGTCTGTAACCAATGTGGATTTAATCCAATGCCAATTGTTTCTGAGGTAATAACAGCAAAGATGAAAAAAAATCCTGAATTTAATTTTAATCAAATCAAATACAAAATTATGAGGGGTAAAAGTAACATATGGCAGCCCATAATTGAACAGTGACACACCATGATCTATAAAGTACATATATTGACATAGTGAAATGATTGCATGCTAGTGTTGTAAATGTTTTGTAATTTAATTTAAATTCAATCTTTTTTTTTTGTAGGTAAAGGAATGGTTATGCCTGAACTGTCAGATGCAGAGAGCTCTTAGTGCATCTGAACTCACAGGACCTCAGAGTATAGCTAACAAAATGTCTCCATCAGCTGTGCAGCAGAAGATAACAGCTCCCAATCAAGTGGAAACTCTAAAGGGATTATCAAAATCTGATGCACCTTCAAAAATGGAGACGTCAGTGCCTGATGTACTTCAAAAGAAGGGGAGTCCCACACCAGGTTCTCCTCAGAAGACACAGGCAACTAAGGTTGCTAAAGGACCAGAACGTGAGACACAGGCTAGCCCCACTCCTGGCCAGAAAACTCCTCTAGATATCCGGGGGGCATCAGCTTCTCAGAAACCAACTGACCAGGCAAGTGAACTTGGACTAAAACAAAGTAAGGTCAACCCAGATTCAAAGCAGGAGTCAGGAAACATATTTGGCCTGAGTGGTCCTAAAACAAAGCCTGATGCCTCAAAAACAACAGAGTCAGTGACTGGGAAGATGTTTGGCTTTGGGTCCTCCATTTTCAGCTCAGCATCAACTTTGATACCATCCGCTGTTCAGGAAGAATCACGTACTACACCACCGGGCTCTCGTAAGATGTCTGCACCAGCACAAGTCTCGCCCAAGATGTCTGCTGTACCCAATATTTCTCCAAAAACTACACCAGCAGTTTCCCCCAAAATGTCACCAGCAAGAGAGCCAAAAACCCTGGAGAAGAAACCAGAAGAATGCCACCAGAACAAACATGACAAAGCTCCATTACAGCCACCAAAGGCAGCAACAGTCTCCAAAACATCTTCTAATGCAAGCCAGGCCACCTGTCCACTGTGTAAGGTTGAGATTAACATCAGCTCCAAGGACTTTCCAAACTACAACACCTGCACTGAGTGCAAGACGACTGTCTGTACCCAATGTGGATTCAACCCAATGCCTATAGGCAAGGTAAGTGAAGGAATACATAAACAATACATTATTTCTTAACATACTGTATGCATTTGTACTATAATTTGTGATCTATGGTCTTTTTTACAATTACCTCATTGACCAGTAGTGCAGTTTTGAGTAGTCTGTTCCTCTAAATACTCAGGTTGTCAATTACTACAATGTTCAATTCCAAAGCAACATATAACTGGTGTCTACTGTATTTTAGGAAAATGAGTGGCTATGTCTTAACTGTCAGATGAAAAGGGCAGTTGGAGCATCTGAGCCCCCAGGGCCTCCCACATTGAAGACCCAAACATCTACTAGTAAAGTTCCTTCACTTGCTGCAGTCCAGTTGAAGGATTCTCCCAAAGCAACCACACCACAAAAGAAGGATGGTCCAAGCCCTGCTGTACTAAAGAAGGAGACTTCAGAACCAGTCTCACCACAGAGAAAACAGTCACCATCTGTGCAGTCAGTGAAATGTGAAGCTGCTTCTGTACCATTGAAACAGGCCAGCCCAGCACATGATCATAAAACACCACAGGAAATACAGAAGGCAGGTCAGAGGAAGCCACCAGATCAGGCAAGCCAACGTGGAAGCAAGCAACCTGATTTTACAAAGCCTGCAGAGTCAGTAACAAATAAGCAGACTGAACCTAAGCAGAGTGATGCCTCAGCAGTGACACAGCAACAGGCAGGAGGTTTCTTTGGTTTTGGTGGTGGTAAAACTCAACCCGAACCTGGAAAGCAGGCAGAGTCAGCGACTGGGAAAATGTTTGGCTTTGGCTCTTCAATCTTCAGTTCTGCATCTACTTTGATAACCTCAGCCGTTCATGACCAGCCCAAAACTACTCCTCCAGTGTCTCCTAAGATGTCTCAAGCAAAAGAGTTCAAGTCCCCCAGTGCCCAGAAGCCTGAGCAGCAGAAGAAAACAGGGTCATCCCAGCAGACCAAGACACCTCCATCAGGACCGGCCAATTTGAGCAAAGCCCTATCAGATTCTCCAAAGGCCGCAGCAGCGTCCAAAGTAGCTGTCAAGCCAGGCCACTCTACATGCCCACTCTGTAAGGTGGAACTCAACATGGTTTCCAAAGATCCACCCAACTACAATACCTGCACTGAATGCAAGAACATTGTCTGTAACCAGTGTGGATTCAACCCTATGCCAAATGAAACAGCGGTAAGACTAGAGAAAATTAATATATGTCTCATTTCAACTTCATTTTACAATTGACTGCTGACAGACTTAAAATAATTGTAAGTGTCCCTTGCTGGATCTTTATAGTGTTCAAATTATGCATGCCGTTGCTCATTATTTTCTGGAAATATTAAACATTGGAATCTCTTTTAATACTCATTGTAACTAGATTTACAGGTGCTGAAATATAACAGAACATGAATATAAAACATAATTATACACAGATTATCTAACAGTTTAAAATTAAACCTTTTTTTCTGTTTGTTTTTTTAGGTAAATGAGTGGCTGTGTCTGACCTGCCAGATGCAGCGTGCTCTAGGCCCAACACAGCCCCAAGGAGTTACTTCTGTCAACTCCCAGATACTTGCAAAATCCCAAAAGAAAGAAATCCTCAACCCAGATGAAAATGAAAATAAAGACTCACCTCAGAGGGAACTGTCTGTTGCAACACAGCCAGCTACAGCCGAAGCTGCTAACAAGCCAGAAGGTCAGAAACAACCCAGCCCAGTTCCTTCTCAGAAGAGGCCACAGGAGCCCCAGAAAACACCGGGTCCTAATAAATCACCAGACCATACAAGGCAAACTGAATGCAAGCAGAGTAATGCCACAGCAGCGTCACAGCGAGATACAGGAGGCTTCTTTGGTTTTGGTGGTGGTAAAACTCAACCTGATGGTGCAAAGCCACCAGAGTCAGCGACTGGGAAAATGTTAGGCTTTGGTTCTTCCATTTTCGATTCTGCATCCACTTTGATAACCTCAGCTGTTCAGGACCAGCCCAAGACCACTCCACCAGTTTCTCCCAAGATGTCCCCAGCAAAAGGGATCAAATCCCCTGATGTAAAAAAGAAAGAACAACAGACAAAGTCAGAACAACCCCAGCAGACCAAGACACCTCCATCAGCACAGACCAACAAGGACAAAGCTTCATCAGAGCCTCCAAAGGTTGCAGCAGCCTCCAAAGCCACGGGCAAACTAGACCATTCTACCTGTCCACTCTGTAAGGTCGAACTCAACATGGGGTCCAAGGATCCACCTAACTACAATACCTGCACTGAATGCAAGAACACTGTCTGTAACCAGTGTGGATTTAACCCCATACCCATTGTGTCAGAAGTAAGTGAGATTTGCTCAAGATGTCTATATTAATGATTTTCTTTCTGTATAATATCTACATTTTATTTAATTTTACATTCAAAACATATAATGCCACCCAAAAATATATTATGATCAAATGTAGAAATGAATACATATGTCATCGTGCTGTACTATGATGTTATCGTACAAAACTTTTTATTGTTTAACAGACACTTACTCAAAATAATATGGTTTTCCCCTCAGATGAAGGAGTGGTTGTGTCTGACTTGTCAGATGCAAAGAGCTCTCAAAGCAGCCGAATCAGTAGAGCCTCCATTGATGAGACCACAGGCATCACCCAACAAAGTGTCCCTACCAGCTGCTCAAAAAGACATTATTTACACACAAAAGGTAGAAGTGCCAGAAAAAAATCCAAAGGACCGTCTAACACTAGGTGCACCACAAAAGAAAGATGAAAGTACACCTTCAGTTAAAGTGGAAATCACACAAAAATCAACCACTGCCTCATCACCTGCAAAAGAGACCCCAGGTACTGTTTCAGCCCCCACAAAAGTGGAGAAAACTGCTTCACCACCTACCAAGGAGGTTCCAACCTCGTTTGCACCTCCCATCAAAGAGACAACAGCTGTAGTTTCAGACCTCAATAAACCATTGCCTGCTCAAGCTCTTCCTGTCAACACAGATATTGGAACTTCTCTCCAGAAGAAAAATATTATCACTCCACCAAGTTCTCCTGCACCTAACAAACTATCAGAAAAGAAAGAGGAGAGATCTGAAATAGTTCAGAAATCAGCTGATAAACCAGTCACATCCTCTGATGAAGTACAGCCCCCAAAAGCTCTAAATAAAGAATCAAACTCTGTTGAGAAATCTGCTCCCCCAGCAGCACAGTCAACAAATCAAGAATCAGGAGGTTTCTTCAGCTATGGTAGTCCTAAAACTCAGCGTGCTGCCTCAAAAACAACTGAAGCTGTGACTGGGAAGATGATGGGATTTGGTTCATCCCTCTTCAGCTCAGCATCCACCTTGATAACATCTGCAGTTAAGGAGGAGTCCCGCACAACACCACCAAGTTTCCGTAAAATGTCTGCCCCAGCGCAAGTCTCTGGCAAGATGGCAACATCACAGATTTCTCCAAAGTCCAGCCCCCCAGTTTCTCCGAGGATGACTTCAGCAAAGGAGGCCAAACTGCCTGCTGCTCAGGAACCACATCCGGATAAGATGCCAGAACAACCTCAGCAGGCAAAGGCTCCCCCATCAGTACAGGCCAAAGTTGACAAAGATCCATCAGAGCCTTCAAAACCAGAAGCCTCCCAAGCTGCTCCCAAAATGGCCCAGTCTACTTGTCCACTCTGTAAGGCGGAACTTAATATGGGCTCCAAAGATCTTCCCAACTACAACACCTGCTCCGAATGCAAATCATCTGTCTGCAACAAATGTGGATTTAGTCCTATGCCAAATGTAGCAAAGGTAATTAAATGACTGTAGCATTCTGCATTTTTGGTTAGCAGACAGTTGTTCTGCTTTATTTTTACACATTGGCACAGGTACAAGTCACAGGTCAAATTTGTCTGTGACATTTTGAAATAGAAAATATTGTAAAAGTGTTAGTTGCAAATTGACATGTTCCCATGTCCTTTTAATTAATTGAATGGACATTGCAATTTGTTCATTGTTTCTCTGATTTCACTTCCAGTTAAACAAAGTATTTATTTGGATCAATACAAGAATATTTTGAGTGTTTGTCAGTAACAAATGCAAATAATGTTACTCATGTTCTGTGTTTGTTTTTCAGGCGAAAGAATGGCTTTGTCTCAACTGTCAGATGCAGAGAGCACTTGGAGCTTCTGAACCTCTAGGCCTTCCCATGATAAAACCCCAACCTTCACCAAGCAAAGACGTTCCTGCCACCACACAGAATAAAGAGACACCAATGTTAACTCCTCAGGAGGATATCTATAAACCAGCCACACCCAAAAATGAGCTTGTTAATATTGCCACAACCAAGGAAACTGAATCCCCAGCCCTTGGTGTATCAACAAAGAAAGTTACCCTTACAGCTCCTTCATTGCCTGACAAAACTGTTCCATCCACTACCACACAGACTGATGTTTCACTAGCTTCACAAAAGCCTTCTGAAGACACACACAAAATACAACCTAGTACACCCCAGCAACAGTCTCCCAAAGCTGTAACATCTGCTCCTCCACCAAATCTAGAGGCAGAAAAGCCATCCCTACAACAGCCTCCCAAAGCTGTGACCTCTATTGTTAAGTCTGCTCCTCCACCAGATCAACAAGCGGGAGAGCCACCCCCAAAACAGCCTCCAAAAGCTGTGACTTCTATTGCTAAGTCTGCTCCTCCTCCAGATCCAGAGGCAGAAAAGCCCCACCCACAACAGCCTCCAAAAGCTGTGACTTCTGTTTCTCCACGAGATCCAGAGGCAGAAAAGCCGTCCCTACAACAGCCTCCAAAAGCTGTGACCTCTATTGCTAAGTCTGCTCCTCCACCAGATCCAGAGGCAGAAAAGCCCCACCCACAACAGCCTCCAAAAGCTGTGACTTCTGTTTCTCCACGAGATCCAGAGGCAGAAAAGCCGTCCCTACAACAGCCTCCAAAAGCTGTGACCTCTATTGCTAAGTCTGCTCCTCCACCAGATCCAGAGGCAGAAAAGCCCCACCCACAACAGCCTCCAAAAGCTGTGACTTCTGTTTCTCCACGAGATCCAGAGGCAGAAAAGCCGTCCCTACAACAGCCTCCAAAAGCTGTGACCTCTATTGCTAAGTCTGCTCCTCCACCAGATCCAGAGGCAGAAAAGCCCCACCCACAACAGCCTCCAAAAGCTGTGACTTCTATTGCTAAGTCTGCTCCTCCTCCAGATCCAGAGGCAGAAAAGCTCCACCCACAACAGCCTCCAAAAGCTGTGAATTCTGCCCCTCCACAAGATCCAGATACAGAAAAGTTACCCCCACAACAGCCTCCAAAAGCGATGACTTCTATTGCAAAATCTGCTCCTACACCAGATCGAGAAGTGGGAAAGCCACCCCCACAACAGCCTCATAAAGTTGGTACTTCTCCAGCCAAATCTTTAACACCACCAGCTCAGCCTGCAAAACAGGCATCGGGTGGATTATTTAGTTTTGGTGGTCCTAAAACACAGCCGACAGCAGCAAAGTCTGCTGGGTCAGTGACTGGAAAGATGTTTGGCTTTGGGTCTTCTTTCCTAAGCTCTGCATCCACTTTGATAACCTCAGCTGTCCAGGATGAACCTAAGACTACACCACCAACTACGCGTAAGATGTCTACTACAGCCCATGACTCACCTAGAACTACACCGCTAGCCTCTCCTAAAATGTTACCTGCAAAGGACACCAAGCCACCTGCTGTCCAGAAAACTGAAGAGAAGAAACCAGAGACACAACAGCAGGAAAATACTCTTTCAACAGTACAAGCCAAAGTGGACAAAGCTCTATCAGAGCCCGCCAAGGCACAAACAGACATCCGAGGTGCACCAAAGGGAGTTCCAACCATCTGTCCACTCTGTAAGGTCAACCTCAACATGGGCTCCAAAGATCCTCCCAACTACAACACTTGCACAGCATGCAAGGCTACTGTCTGTAACCAATGTGGATTTAATACAATGGCAATTGTGGCAGAGGTAAGTCACTGTCCCTACAAGTCTTTGCTACTGAAAATATAATTCTTTGACATACATTGTTTTGTTAACCTCATGGTTTGTACTGTACAGCAGGTTTATTCTGTCTATCCTATGAGTATCATAATTGCCAAACCTACATGAATTAGGAATTAACCAATTTCATCTTTATAATAGGCATGCTATTAGTTGATATGAATTACAGATCTGTGAATAAAAGTGTAACATGAAGGCGCTGAAAGTGGTTCAATATCCTCTGTACTCTTTTAGTGATGAAATTACATACAATTTGTTCTGTAAAAAATGTGCCCCTTGGTTGGTCAAAACACTGTGTTGTTGCTTGTTTTTTAATAATGATACATTATAATGGACTTTTTTCAGGTGAAAGAATGGCTTTGTCTGAATTGTCAGATGCAGAGAGCCCAAGCAGCATCTGAGCCCACTAGACATCCTGTGGAACCACAGACCCCCCAATGCAAGGTTCCTGGTTCTGAACTGAAGGATATACTGCAGGAGAAGTCTACAAAATCTACAGCAGTCAAAAAAGACGTTACTCAAGCAACTCCACAGAAAACAGAAACCCCCAAAGCTGAGGTGCCAGTGCAGATTGCAGTCCAACAGAGGGACACCACACAACGAGATTCTGTGGAAAAGACGCAGGTCCTTTTGGGGACTGACCAAGGGCAAGGCCAAAGCAAGGACCTAGCTGGCCTGCAGCAACCTGTTGGAAAATCCCCACAACTACAGCTTTCTCAAACTCTAAAGCCGGAAGTTAAGGCAGGTCTCGCAAAACAAGAAGTTGGAAAACCACCACAACAGTCCTCAAAATCTGCAACCCCTCCTGCCAAATCTGCACCTCCACCAGTTCAGCCTGCTAAGCAGGAGTCAGGAGGCTTTTTTGGCTTAGGTAGTCCTAAAACCCAACCTGCTGCTGCAAAGCCTGCTGAGACAGTGACTGGGAAGATGTTTGGTTTTGGTTCCTCTATCTTCAGCTCTGCATCTACATTGATAACTTCAGCTGTCCAGGATGAATCTAAGACTACACCACCAACTCCACGTAAGATGTCTACTACAGCCCATGACTCACCTAGAACTACACCGCTAGCCTCCCCTAAAATGTTACCTGCAAAGGACACCAAGCCACCCGCTGTCCAGAAAACTGAAGAGAAAAAAACAGAGAAACCACAGCAGGAAAATACTCTTTCAACAGTACAAGCCAAAGTGGACAAAGCTCTATCAGAGCCCACCAAGGCACAGACAGACATCCAAGGTGCTCCAAAGGTAGTTCCAACCATCTGTCCACTCTGTAAGGTCAACCTCAACATGGGCTCCAAAGATCCTCCCAACTACAACACTTGCACAGCATGCAAGACTACTGTCTGTAACCAATGTGGATTTAATACAATGGCAATTGTGGCAGAGGTAAGTCACTGTCCCTACAAGTCTTTGCTACTGAAAATATAATTCTTTGACATACATTGTTTTGTTAACCTCATGGTTTTTACTGTACAGCAGGTTTATTCTGTATATCCTATGAGTATCATAATTGCCAAACCTACATGAATTAGGAATTAACCAATTTCATCTTTATAATAGGCATAATATTAGTTGATATGAACTACAGATCTGTGAATAAACGCATGACATGAAGGCACTGAAAGTGGTTCAATATCCTCTGTACTCTTTTAGTGATTATATTACATACAATTTGTTCTGCAAAAAATGTGCCCCTTCGTTGGTCAAAACGCTGTGTTGCTTGTTTTTTAATAATGATACATTATATTGGACTTTTTTCAGGTGAAAGAATGGCTTTGTCTGAACTGTCAGATGCAGAGAGCCCTAGCAGCATCTGAGCCCACTAGACATCCTGTGGAACCACAGACCCCCCAATGCAAGGTTCCTGGTTCTGAACTGAAGGATATACTGCAGGAGAAGTCTACAGAATCTACAGCAGTCAAAAAAGACGTTACTCAAGCAACTCCACAGAAAACAGAAACCCCCAAAGCTGAGGTTCCAGTGCAGATTGCAGTCCAACAGAGAGACACCACACAACGAGATTCTGTGGAAAAGACACAGGTCCTTTTGGGGACTGAACAAGGGCAAGGCCAAAGCAAGGACCTGGCTGGCCTGCAGCAACCTGTTGGAAAATCCCCACAACTACAGCTTTCTCAAACTCTAAAGCCGGAAGTTAAGGCAGGTCTTGCAGAACAAGAAGTTGGCAAACCACCACAACAGTCCTCAAAATCTGCAACCCCTCCTGCCAAATCTGCACCTCCACCAGTTCAGCCTGCTAAGCAGGAGTCAGGAGGCTTTTTTGGCTTAGGTAGTCCTAAAACCCAACCTGCTGCTGCAAAGCCTGCTGAGACAGTGACTGGGAAGATGTTTGGTTTTGGTTCCTCTATCTTCAGCTCTGCATCTACATTGATAACTTCAGCTGTCCAGGATGAACCTAAGACTACACCACCAACTCCACGTAAGATGTCTACTACAGCCCATGACTCACCTAGAACTACACCGCTAGCCTCCCCTAAAATGTTACCTGCAAAGGACATCAAGCCACCCGCTGTCCAGAAAACTGAAGAGAAGAAACCAGAGAAACCACAGCAGGAAAATACTCTTTCAACAGTAGAAGGCAAAGTGGACAAAGCTCTATCAGAGCCCGCCAAGGCACAGACAGACATCCATGGTGCTCCAAAGGTAGTTCCAACCATCTGTCCACTCTGTAAGGTCAACCTCAACATGGGCTCCAAAGATCCTCCCAACTACAACACTTGCACAACATGCAAGACTACTGTCTGTAACCAATGTGGATTTAATACAATGGCAATTGTGGCAGAGGTAAGTCACTGTCCCTACAAGTCTTTGCTACTGAAAAAAATATTCTTTGACATACATTGCTTTGTTAACCTCATGGCTTGTACTGTACAGCAGGTTTATTCTGTCTATCCTATGAGTATCATAATTGCCAAACCTACATGAATTAGGAATTAACAGAATTCATCTTTATAATAGGCATGATTTTAGTTGATATGAATTACAGATCAGTGAATAAGCGCGTGACATGAAGGTGCTGAAAGTGGTTCAATATCCTCTGTACTCTTTTAGTGATGAAATTACATACAATTTGTTCTTTAAATAATGTGCCCCTTGGTTGATCAAAACACTGTGTTGTTGCTTGTTTTTTAACAATGATATATTATATTGGACTTTTTTCAGGTGAAAGAATGGCTTTGTCTGAACTGTCAGATGCAGAGAGCCTTAGGAGCATCTGAGCCCACTAGACATCCTGTGGAACCACAGACCCCCCAATGCAAGGTTCCTGGTTCTGAACTGAAGGATATACTGCAGGAGAAGTCTACAGAATCTACAGCAGTCAAAAAAGAGGTCACTCAAGCAACTCCACAGAAAACAGAAACCCCCAAAGCTGAGGCTCCATTGCCGATTGCAGTCCAACAGACGGACACAACACAACGAGATTCTATGGAAAAGACTCAGGTCCTTTTGGGGACTGAACAAGGGCAAGGCCAAAGCAAGGACCTGGCTGGCCTGCAGCAACCTGTTGGAAAATCCCCACAACTACAGCTTTCTCAAACTCTAAAGCCGGAAGTTAAGGCAGGTCTTGCAAAACAAGAAGTTGGAAAACCACCACAACAGTCCTCAAAATCTGCAACCCCTCCTGCCAAATCTGCACCTCCACCAGTTCAGCCTGCTAAGCAGGAGTCAGGAGGCTTTTTTGGCTTAGGTAGTCCTAAAACACAACCTGCTGCTGCAAAGCCTGCTGAGTCAAGGACTGGGAAGATGTTTGGTTTTGGTTCCTCTATCTTCAGCTCTGCATCTACATTAATAACCTCAGCTGTTCAGGATGAACCTAAGACTACACCACCAACTCCACGTAAGATGTCCACTACATCCAGTGTCTCTCCTAAAGCTACACGTCCAGTTTCTAAGAGTCCAGATGCAAATGACGCCAAACCACCTGCTGCAGGGAAATCAGTGCCACCTCAACAGGCCAAGCTTACACCATCAGCACAGGCCAAAGTAGAGAAAGCTCCAACACAGCCTCCAAAATCTACAGAAGTGACCCAAGTTGCTCCTAAAGCAGCTCTGTCCACTTGTCCAATCTGTAAGGTTGACCTCAACATGGGCACCACAGATCTTCCCAATTACAAAACCTGCACTGAATGCAAGAACACTGTCTGCAACCTTTGTGGATTTAACCCCATGCCCCATACCGGAGCGGTAAGTGCAATATATTTCATTCCACATGTTTTTTTCACGTACATTTCTTTTAGTTTCAGTAATATCTGCTTGCTGTTTACTGTTTATTCTTGCGCAGTCAAGGACACATTCTTTTTGGATGGAGTATGCAAGCAATACCATTGATTTTTAAAAAAAAAAAAATCTTTTTACTCTGTGGAATAAGACTGTAAAGAGTGGATAATTGGGAGATTGTCTGTCATACAGCCTCGTTTCTATTGAAAGTGTGGTACACAATAGACCGAATTTCACCCCATTGTTGATTGAATAACAGATGAAGATGCCACAGCAGAGAAAATATACATAGGGAGAGCTTGCTTGAATTGGTTTTCAGACTATGACTGAAGAAGTCTGTGTGCAGTTAATTAATGTAATCTATTTTAATTATTGAACAAAGAGTTCTCAGACTAAATTAAAAACATACCAAAATGCAGGCTACGTAGTGGCTGCTATCAGTCCACTAGAGTGGCCTAAGTTATTACACAACAGCTCATGAGAAGGCAGCTTCAGCAGACCGGCAGCACTGGAAATGTATAAAAGTGATTGAGGGTTGTGCAACAGCATTAGTGAGATGGGATCTGCTGCCACAGCTGCCAGGGAATCTCCAGCCTCTGTGAGAGATCTGAGATGGCAAAGCCCTGTGATATGCCAATAAGCAGAGGTGAAACAGATTAAGTCCAACACAACACTGTGCAGTACATTAAAGCAGTAGACATTTCCTTTCAGGCTGCTCATTCACAGATCTGTGGCGCCATATAATTAAACAGTTCCCCCTTTGTTTTATGTGGGTGACAGTCGCACAAGCGTGTACGTGCTTTGGGACGTACCCACACATGCATGTAATTGTTGAATGCATGGTTGTGCACCATGTGAAGCTTTTTCATATTGTTTATGTTGTTATAGTGCAGTACTATTTTCCTCTCTGGACAGCTCACATTCCCCTGTGGGGTTGGTCTGTTTTCCTTACAAACAGTATTAACAGTTCATGTATTGAATAATTAGTTAGATGGATTTTGTCAGATCCAGGGTTTTGGTGAAAACCTTAAAGTTATATCAATGGTCAGTTTAAAGGTGCTCAAATGACATAAGACTGCATGGCAAGTATTTATGAAACAGTACAATTAAATAATGTGCAATGACAGTCATGTTAGTCATGTTACTGGAGGCTTTCAAATAAGGTTAACTTTGATGCTAATACTTTCATAATGTAAGATCCTATTAAACGAGTGACAAAGTTGGTTACATTAAATCAGAAAAAGATATATAAAAATATATTAATGAAAATTGTGTACCTTTTATTAAATTTAGGGCAATAGGTTAATTTTTACTTTATATGAAAGTATTTCTGTCTGACAGTTAAGAGTTGACAGTTAAGAGTGGGCACAATGTTTTTTAATTATTTACTCTCAGTAAACAACAAAACTCATCTCTGTAGGGATTGAGTAGCTGTAAGCATTATGTTTTGTCTTTTCTTTATTTCTGCTTTTAGTTGGGTTTCCCGGGAACAGATCACCACACGCTCAGCCCAAATGGCACATTACTGTGGATACATAGAATACAAATAGAAACAGAAGAGAAGTGGTTCTCACGTAATTGACACTTGTCACGTTTTTCATGGACACTATAGAGGGGGAAGACCTGAGGGAAGATGTTGTAAGGGGGAAGGGACAGGCGTGGGTGATTGCTGCTGTGTGTACAACATTCTTTCATTCCTCTTACTATAATAGCCCTGGAAAACAGAAATAGCTTGGCATTAACACCACTGGACAGGATGAGCCGCCATACTTATTGCTGTTCTACAATCTGCTTTATCCAAAGGGGCTGTGCCTACCTACTATTATTAATGTGCGTGGCTTTTTAGTTGAAGGGCAGAAATGTCTTCTTTTAAAATATAAAAAGGACTTGTAAGGTTCGAAAGATGAGAAGGCCACTTTAGGCAAAGTGAGTGCTGACAGCAAGTCTATCCATTTTGCCTTTTGCCTTTTCTGCTTCAGCTGATGCCATCAAAAGCCTGGGAGTGACTGTTGGCTGATAAGTAGGACACACGTGTGCCGTGCTTTGCCAGCTAAAGCTTTGTGTGTGACAGTCGAGGCAACATGAATGTCATTTTCTAAAATTTTACCATGTGTCTGTATCTTTCGCCTGAAATAGATTTAGATTTTCCAGTACAAAGCAGCGTGTACCTAATATATTGTCTTAATGTAATGGGTTATTATAAGATCCATTTGAGGAATCAACTGACAAATGTTCTGCAAAGCTTCCATGAGAGACTGACCACAGACTGTTGGCCCCATGATAAGGTGGAGACACCCCCTGGTGCACCCAGTGACTGTGTTAAAAATATCCACTCTGTGTAGAGACCAAACACTGCCTACCTGCTGCATTTCTTCTCTTTTTTCACAGCCTTTTTTTGGAAAGTGCAATGAGGCTAGCATTGCTAAAATTGAGTCGACTCATGCCTTGAACATGATGCTGCATTAGTAAATCTTTTTGAAATAGGGTTTCATCAGTGTGAACACATAGTGTCACTGCTCTCAGTTGTTTTCCAGTACAGATTATTGTATTACTCTATTTGCTTTTGAAAGGAGAGAGTATGGTTGTTTTTTCATGATATTGTGATGTGAGACTTATCCCTCAAGCTGCAATGATTTCCCTGAATATGAGAAAAGGATGTTGTTATTTTAATACATGCTCTGGCTTTCTGTCAGAGGGAAGGAATAGGACCTCACTTAAGAGGTTCGACTTTGTTATTGTACCTCTTTGTGTCTTTGCTTTCTATATATGCCTCACCCTCCTATTCCCTCTCCTACCATTGCATCCTGCATTGAAAAATGAGGTTGCTGAAGCATCGTTTGTCGGATTGGAAAAAGCAAGGGTATATTTCCTTGTCTTTAGAATGAAGCACTCTGCTTATTACAGATTAGTAGGTCAACGTTCTCTATTATCAGAGGGCTTGATTTATGAGGAGTTCTGCTCTATAGGGGCCACTGAAAGCCAAGTATATTAGCTAGCTACAGCTTTTGCCAAAGGCATCTGCCAGAAAATCAATAAGAAACTTACCAGCTCCAGAATCAACATCAGGAAAGCACTGAAGAGAGGCTGAGAAATCGTGGTGTATTCCACAGTTCAAAGACCATCAGCACTATTGATTCCCAGTGACTGGTGTATCATAAGAAGGTGTGGATTTGCACAAATAATACAAACTCATATTATTTTGACTGATTAATTAGTGGGGAAAAGAGTGACAGGCTTTCCTGTTAAGAGCAGTTTGATAGATGTTCGAGCATTTAAATTGTACGTTTTATTTACAATGTCTTTGTTGAACCACACACATATCATACCCAATACTCATAGTGAACTAGATTTATTCCCCTTGTCAGATATCCATAATGCATGGTTGAATGTTCCAAATGTGTATTTAGGATTGGAAAACTAATAAACACAAATATGTAATTTAAATGAAAGTACTAAATATTAAGGTAGCCTAAAAAGTCAAATTTTGAAGGTAATCTGTGCCCAAAGTGAATGGGTTCCTTCTCCAAGGTATTGCATTATTGCAGAATGTCTTGCTGTAACTAAAGTTAAGTGGGCATTTCTTTATAAAGCTCAGCAGATCCAGCCTAATGGAGCATGCCTGTGTGTCAAGAGCATAATTTCCTGACTGCTGTCATTGTGAAGGTTTGGTAATCCAGCTCAGGCTAATCGTAGCGAGCAGCCTCTCCCACAGCTCTCTCCTTGGGGCTGCTGCTCTTTACTCATAAAACAGATTTAATTAGACAAAAGGATGATGGCGACTTTCCAAACCCTGTGGCTCTGATGCATGGCTCTGAGACTGTGTGGCTGTGAGGCCGTGACTGGCACTGGAGGGGAATGTGATTGGATTAGATATTTTTGTTGACTGACATGTTTTTTTTATTTTTATTGCAGTCTGATTTATAATTAGTTGAAGGTTAAATAACTTATCAGATACAAGGTTGGTGCAGTGGTGGTGTGTACATGTTTATCTTTGCTGATTAGTTTGGGCATTAATTTGGTGTATAATACTGCATTCTTCTGTGATTGCTCTGTCCATCTGTTTATCTGTTCTGTTTGGTATCATGCTGGAATTTAGGCCTGTGCAATACCAGCACCTGGAGAAGTGTGAGGGGCAGGGCCACATTTAGATTGCATGAGAGGGAGAATACAGTAGGCCAGCAGAAATGCTCATGAATGCACGGCCATGGCCATCTGCGAACACGGCTGTTTTATTCTTCTCTATCAGTCTCTCTTGATAGCTCTTTCAAGTTGTTCCTGTTACAGGGAAGCAGAAGTAGAATGGGGAATAGGCCAGCTATGCAAATGTGGATTTTTGACAATCCTGCTTCTAACAAACTGTGTAATGTTAAAATGTTTTAATTTCAGTGTGCAATTATTTTCAGTGATTTAATTAATATTATATTACGATTTTTCCTTTCATATACGGGTATAATTGTATTTATTTCCAAAGCAAAGATAGCATCAGTGCATATGAGCTGCTTCTGATAACTACTAACTAACTGATGACTAATTTATCATGTAAATGGCCTGAATAGTGACATGATTTAGATTTAGAGTACATTCCTTGTTAGCTGTTCTTACATCCTGCAAATGGGATAGAGGAGAGGGATGTATGGGAATTATCTTGTTAACAGATGTTTAAGGTAGAATACTACGATTTACAGACCTGCCATTCATCAAAAAAGATTAGCCTTAACAACTAACTCAGTTTTATCAACTCTGTTTACTGGTTTGTATTCTAAATGTAGATAAACTAGTTGCAATGCAATGGAAGTATCGTACGTTTTTGCAAATAAAAATAAATTACCCTCAGTATGATTTAGCTTTGATGTGGACCCTTATAATGATTAGGGTCAAACTTTAAAGTTAAACATCAGTGAGGCTGAGCGTGCATCAGATCACATGAAATTGAGGTTTTATTGATGTATTGGTTAAGACGATTATGAGCATCATGCACAATGCTGGTGAGGCTTTGTTTGTTACTGTTGGGTGCCAATAGGATTACCATATTCCTGACTGAATCACAACAGACTGAACAAAAGCATCTCAGTATCAATCAAAGTGGATTCATAATTGTCAGGTTTCTCCTAAGTCAAGCCATGACTTCATTTATCAGCTGTATTCATGTTCGCCATGAATATTTCTTAGTGAGTGAAAACACCGTATAGCAATTGAGCTAATCATGCTTTTCCTATTCTGTTGCTGCTACCCCCAGTCTCTGGGAAGAATATGATCATTTATATTTTCAATCATGACATTTTCAGTCATCAATCGTGTTTAAATATTCCCTGTAGCCTTCTCTTTCTGTTTGGGAGTATGATCACAACAGGTCTTAGCAGTGTAATATTGTAGGCTTGTTTATGGTAACTCAGATGAAATGTCCCACAGCTGGATTGGAGGAGGAGGCCTAGGCCAGGGTATGACAGAGTGTAGCTTACATCACTTGCTAAAACTCAACTCAGCACATGAGAACTATTAATTTACGTTACGTTTAAAGCGCATGAACATTAGTAGGCACATGTGGCAATTGTGGTTCCATTATTAAGATGTATTTAATGTGTTCTTATACTTTATCGCACGGAAGGAGCGAATGGTACTTCACAAACAGGATATGTGTGCAATGTAATCTCCTCCTCTGTCCTGTGTATCAGTACTGCGCTCCCTGGCTCTGCAGAGGCAGGCGCATTGCTGTGATTTGGTCTGCTAGGTTGCTTCAGACACACTGCTTTATTTATTGACAGCATTTCTCTCTTCCTTAACTGTGGAGCTTAGATGTGATAAGAAATCTGTCTTTTGAGGATTACATTTTCAAAGTAATAGCATTGCTTATAAAATGTGATTAGCTCTTTTGCGAGGTAAGCATTTTTATTGCTATCTTACAAGTGTCGTAAGTTCTAGCGTAATAGCGGCCAGCATGTTGACATTAGGAACGACAAGCATTTATTAAAATATTTATTTATTGTTGATATGTCTGGCTTTCGTTGTTTGAATTGTCCAGCAACAAAAGCTGGGTGAAGATTGAATTTATATTACTTTGAGTGCCGTTGTATTACTCAGCATAGGGGACGTACTTTGTTGTATTATATCATGTTCATGTCAATTAGAAGAAGAGGGTTACAAAAGCCACAACTTTGCTGTTCACCTCTAACTTAGTTTCACTCAAGTCAGACATTCCACAACAAGCCCTTCTTTTCTTATCCTCCTTTATTAATTAACCCTCTAGACCTATACTTTGAATGGTGATCTAATGAGAAATCTGCAAAATGCTGTTTTAGCACCACCTGAACATATAACTAAAGCCAAACCTTCAATTGTAAATGTGATATACCACTGGAAAGATGTTTTTATGTAAATCCTGTTACAGTGTGTTTCCTGATCACATGTTGTGTTTGTTTGTTTGATCACAGAAGGAATGGCTGTGCCTGAACTGCCAGACTCAGAGGGCTTTGTCTGGACAGCTGGAAGACTCAGAAAAAATGCCCCAGCTTTCACCTGTATCTGCCAAGCCAGTGTCCCTGGTCACACCTGCAACCACAAAGGCAATACTTACAGTTCCAACCCCAAAACCAAAGATGGAAACTACATCTATCAAAATGGAAATCACGGCTACAGCAGCATCCGCACAAATCAAGATCGAGCCCACATGCATAAACACAACAGCAACGATTTCACCTGTTATAGCAGAAAAACAACCATTGGCAGCATCCACAGCAGAACTCATGACTCCCAATCTGGCCACTGTGCAACAGACAGCAGGAACACCAAAGGTTGAAGTGCCAAACACAGATGTTCCCAAGACTGTAACAGTGCAAATTAGAGAAGAGTCAGTGAAAGTGGAGCTCAGTGAACCAGAATATCCCAAAGTTAGTCCAAAAGAGTCTAAACCTGACCTTCCAAAAGTCAAAGTTGAAGCAGGTGTTGCTTCAGCTTCCTCTTTCCCTGGGACTGAAGCTACAGTTGTACCTACTCCCCCTATTGCTGCAGAGGTTATCCCAGGGAATGAAACAAAGCCAGAATTGTCTGCTCCAGAGACGACTATTAAGGAGGTACTGGCTGATGATCATATTGAACTGACCGAGCCATCAAGATCTTTACCACAAGCTGAGGTGCAACCAAAGTCACAAGAACCACAGCTGGTATTGGAAGTAGAACCAGTCATAGGAGCGGACAGCAAGGGAATGGCTGATAAGTTGGTTGAAAAGACTATTGACATCACTTTAACTCCAGAGACACAACACGTATCTACAAAGAACATCATCATAAAAGTAAGTATGGGTCCTCTTTATTAAAACTATATTTTCTTGTATTGACAAATCAATAATTAAACACAAGAAATATTGTAGAAAATAAAATAATTTGATACGATGGGGAGGTACTACCATTCTGGCTATACATTCCCTTTATTATTTAAAATGTATTTGAAGATTAAATACCAATGTTGTCTTTAAAATTCCCAATGTTTGGCGATGACAAACAGCCTCGAGCAATGATTGGGTCCAATGATCAGGCCCGACCCTACATGAACCTGCATAGTTTCTGTCGAAGCTTTTCCCAAGCCCAAACCACGGTAGCAGTTTTGGGCCCAAGCCCAAATAAAAACCTGAAATCTTACTGTAAAAAATAATAAATATATATCATAATATATAAATGATACCAGCTTAAAACAATTGAAGTATTTTAAACATAATGAAAAGATATGCAAAAAAAAGCTGTCTTAGCATTCAAATGATGATTTAGATTTGAATGTCAACATAATGAATGCTTCAAACTATTCAGTACAGCCCTAAAATAAAGATGGTATGACATCCCTGGAAATTACAGTGAACCTGACTCAATTCGAGCCCGGGGACATTTTTAAAAGATGACAACCCAATCAGGCCCAAACCTGGTGGGTTGGGTCAGGCCCAATCATGTTCAAGCTCAATTTCAAGTAAAAACAAGGTGAAATCCCAAAAGGTTCTTTCAAAGAGGGAATTTACTTACTGTTATTTTTTTTTCTTCACATTTGTAGGAACAAGATGAAATAAATAAAGAACCAGTGAAAGACATAAAGGTCACCCTACCTACTTGGCAGGGTACATTTGAAAACAAAGTTGTACCTGTAATAGCTACAAAGCCTGAATCCAAAGCAGAAGAGCACGATGAAGATCAACCCCAGATTTTACCAATATCACAAGAATTTAAAGATTGGCAGGTGGTTAGTGATGCAAGTAAAAATGATACACCGGTAAATACAGATCCATCCATTCCAGTAAAGGAGGAAGTTAGAGCTGAGAGAAGGCGCCTAAGTTTCCCAGCAATGGTTGAGAGCAGTGAAAGTGAGCTCACACCTTCACCTAAAGTCCAGAGGAGAAGACTGAAGGTCAGCAATATTTCATCCAGCAGTGAGGACATTAACACTGAAAGCGCTGACTCCTCTATGGAAGATGAAGAATTCATCCGCAAGCAGATAATGGGTATGGGTGATGAAGAAGAAATTAATCTTTCAGAAGATGAAAGAGAAAATTATTTAGTAGACGAGGAAGCTATCAAAAATGTTGAGCTTGATAATGCTTCAGTGACAGCCAAATCACTGTCTAGAAAAAGTAGTACAGAGAATGAAGAAAGCCCAGCCAGGAAAAAAGACCTCCCAAAAACAGATGCTGAAACTACTCAAGATGTTCCTGAAACAATGCCCTGCACTACAATCAAGAAAGCTATCCCAGTCATGAGACACAGACAAAGCACTGATGAAGAAGTAGAGAGCATCACAGAATCCCTGTCAAAAGGATCGTCTAGTGTTCAGGTATCTAGTTTTACCCCAGGATCTTCACCCACATCAGCCTCATCTCTGGAGGAGGACAGTGACAGCAGCCCCAGACACAGGAAAGTCAGTGGGGACAAGCAGCATCGCAAAGGAAGACACAGGCAGCCAACCCAGCATCTCCCAACCATCGAAGACTCCTCTGAAGAAGAGAAAATGAGGGGGGGGGAGAAGTCTAAAAAAGACAAAGAGGAACTTAAAACCCATGGCACGCCACTATCTCCAACTGAAGATGCTTCCTCCACAGAGAATCTGAAGCTGGTCACCGTAATGGATGAAACCAGTAGAACATCTGGCTCTGAGTACTCTGCCAGTATAGAATCAGAACCAGAGGCTTGGCGAGCCTTACAGAGAGGGCGTAAGCCTTCACCAACAGTGATACCATACTACCCTTCTGATCCGTTTAGCGAGAAAGATACTGGGACAAAATCATTGAAAAGTGCTGAAGAAGCATATGAGGAAATTATTCAGAAGACAAAGGCTATTCCTGGGGAGACTCCTCCTGATATTGAGCCACTCTATGGAGGAATGGCAATAGAGGACTATCTTTATGAATCCTTAGTTGAGGAGTCTGCAATTCAGATGGGTGAATGGGGGGAAGTTAAACAGGATGCAAGCTATGAGTGTCTCAAAAAACTTAGGTCTCCAGAGGAGGTTTATGAGGAGATGATGCAGAAAAAGAGAGAACTGATGATGATAGAGCAAGAGTTTCAACAAGCCCAAACTGCCATGGAATCTTCCTCATCAGGGGCTTCTGTTACTGGGCCTCCTTCAGTTGCTGAGACCTGTGTGGTGAACATACCCACAGAAGAGACATCCCTCACTGAACAAATTGACACGCTTCTTACAGGCACTGAAACTTCTAGTGAAGTGCCAGTGAAGAAAAAGAAAAGGCCGGCTCCACCACGCCCCACTGAACCCCCTAGGCGTTCTGAGGTGAATGTTGTTCCAATTACTCCTAGTGGATCTATTGGTTTTGTTAGGCCTATGGTTCCTCAAGATCCTGCACTCAGAAAAGCATTGTTCCCCATACCAGACCTCAAGATTACCCGGTGTTCATCTGGGGAAGAAGAGGATGACAGTCTTGCAGACGAGTATGGTGTTGGTATTTCCTCTGATATTACCCCCAGTGATGACTCTGACACTAAAGAGGATCCATCCATAAGCCCACCTTTGTCTGAAACCACTGAGATGGAACCTTTCTGTGTGGTCTGTGAAATTCCAGAGCCAAAACCTATTCCAACTCCAATTTCAGCACCAGAACTAACCACTACACCCTCCCCTGTATCACCAATGTCACCTCCAACTTCACCAGCCACTCCAGATTCCAGTTTGGCTTCTAATGCTACATCTTCATCCTCATTCCAGGCTCAAACACCTCTTTCATCAGATTCAACTCCGCTGTCTACACCAACACTTCCAACTTTTTTTGCAACCCAATCACCTCCAGAGATCTCACCGCCATCTCCTGCCGCAATTGCAGCAGTGCCTTCTAGTGGGGGTGCAGTTTCTCATCCCACTCTTACCACAGTTATAGTTACAATACCAGATGTGGTGTCTGATCCATCCAAAGCTCAAACAACTGCAGTAGTTCAAGGGAAGGCTTCTACAGCAGAAGATCCAACTCCAACCCTAGTGGGGATGTCTACTCCTGTAACTGTTGTGGTCCAGATGCCAGACCTGGTTTCATCTCCATCTCAGGTGCCTATAGTGGCTCCAGCTGTTGTACAGGTATCAGCACAAAGTCCAGCACCTGTTGTTGTCTCAGCTCAACCCACAATCCCATTATCAGCTGTACCTGTTACAGTCTCCACTCAAGCTTCAGCCCATGTTGTTTTTGATTCTGTCCCTCTGGCCTCATGTCCTTGGCCAGTCATATACCAGAAGATGCCTGACCTGGTTTCAACTACATCTCCAATCCCTGCACAAATCCCACTACCGGTCTCAGAACTTGTATTTACCGCAGCTCAAACCCAAGCCAAAGTGGCAGCTGTCCCATTATTGAGCCCTGTCGTAATCCCAGCTCCAGTTCAAACAGCCCAGGTGCCTGCACCAGCTTCAGCATCAACTATTATAACCAAAAAGAAGGTCCCACCTCCTCCTCCCCCTCGATCTACATCAGTGTCATTACCTGAGACTAGTGCAGAGCTTCCACTTGTAAGGACTGTTCAGCATGTCACCCCGACTATGACCACCACCATAACTAGGGGAACCACAGTGGTTGGCCAGCCAATGCAGTCTGTATTTGTGGATATACAGCCAAGAATGGAAGACATGCAACCAGACAGTGTGGCTGTACCTCAGGTAGTGACTCCAACGAGACATGGGCATGTAGTCATTATAGTGCCAAGTGTGGAAAACATATCTCTGCTTGGACAAATGCCACAAGATATAGCTAACACAGGGTCAGTAACTGCCACTACTTCTCTGCCACAAAGTAATCAAATAGCTTCATATATACCCAGCATAGATACAGATTCACTATCTGCTAAGGTGTTAGCAGTGCCAGTAGCATCAGCTCCACCCCTTCCGCCGAAACCTATGGCAGGTACAAAAGTTGCAGACACAGTTGAAATGCCTGCAGCAGATACATCTTCACCACCACCTAACACTTTACCCAGGCCAACTGTGTATCCAAAGCCGCTGGTTCCCCCTGCAGGGACGATTGCCACAGCAACAGTAGCACAAGCGTCTGATACAACAGCTGGCCCTAGTCAAACCGCAAAGCCTCCTCCACCCATACCACCTAAGCCTATATCAATTCCAGCAGGACTGGTTTTCAGCCATAGGCCAGGAGAGAGTGTCAAGCCACCTCCCCCTCCTGTGGCCCCCAAAGCTGCAACACTACCAAGGATCAAAGAACCTCCAAATGCTTTGTCACTTAGCCTGACACGGCCAGTGGAATCTAAGTTGAGTGCAACATCTCCTAAGTCACCGTTGTCTCCGAGACACTCCAAATGTTTGCAAACCTATGTGGTGATAACCCTTCCATCTGAGCCTGGCTCACCAACAGAGGTTATAACAGTTCAGGCACCTATAAGACGAGGCTCCATCCCATCTACAAAAGTGTCAGGGGTACGGACCACACCGTCAGAGCAAAAAACATGCACTGAGGCATTCTCAGCACAGGCTACAGTTAGGAGAGCCTCTGTCCCCACTGTAAGGCATCCACCTCCAATTACGATAGATCTAACTGTGGCAGTAGAGCAAGTAACTCCCTATGAAGTTGGGGCTAATAAAGTGCCAGCCAGGAGAGACTATATGCCTTCTGCAGTACTACCACCACCATATGTTGCTGATGTCATTGCAGTGTCATCAAGTCAGGACACGTCTATTCAGGCACATAGTGTACCTCTTCCAATTAAGAAACCATATGTGCAACAGCAGCAATTAATTACTCAGCCACTGCCACCACCTCAAACAATGTATGAGGTAATCACAATGGCCTCAGAGCCAAAGGTTCTTATTCAACCACTAACAGTCCAAGCCACAGCAAGATCCCAGTCTATACCACGTGTTGCTCAACATCCAAACATAGTCACGGAGGTTGTAACAGTTCCGCCAGAGGTTTTAGCTGAAGCACTAGTTCCTCAGTCCCCAATACCAATTGTACCTGTGCAGCCACAGCATTTGACAGAAGTTGTTGCTGTACCACAGCAGACTGAGGTAACTTTAGTTTCACTAGTTCCCCAAGAAAGACCAGCTGCAGTTTCCACAACTGTTCTTGATCCGCAAATTGCACAAATAGACATACTACACCAAGACCCGGATATGCCTACTCATGTCATAGTCACAGAGCCAGTTATGGTTAAATCACCAATACCAGGAGTGAGTCAGCAAATTCCTCCTCAACCACAACTTACATTAGTTGAAGCAGTGACTCACTCTACAGAGCAAGAATTGCCTAGAGTTTTTAACAAGACTCCGACTTGTGCTGAACTCCCATCAGTGCCACAACCTGTTCAGCCTTTAGAAGTTTTGCCTTTAGTGTCAGGGCAACTATCCTCACAGTACCCACTTCCTGTTGCTGAAGTGTTGCCCCTCCCTACAAGTGAATTACCTAAAGAGATTATTACAACCCAGACTTTGGTTAGAATACCAGGATTAGCAACAGTATCTCCAGTTCCTCATCCTCTATCTGTAGTTGTTGAAATTACTCCAACACCAGAAGTTGCTAAGTTAATGCCACTAACTACAGTTGCTAAAATGATAACTCCTACAATTGGAAATGTAACACCTTCACCTCTTGTGATGCAAGTCCAACCAATGGCAGTACAGCCAGAAGTACCTATTCCACAGGTCTATGGAGCAATTACATCCTCAGTCATGTCACCTTCAACGCCACCACTGGAGGTCACAGCATTGGAGCCTGTATGTGAGACAACCACAATGATTATACCAAAGGATGTTGATGTAAGAGCTCCAATACCATCATCAGTGTTGCAGCCCCAGACAGCTGCTTGGATGCCAGTTGGAGTTATTTCAACTGAGGAAACTACCAGTAGGAGGAGGTCATCTATATCGTCCATAGTGCAGCCAACATACACCACGAGTGAAATGTTTACCTATCCCGCAAAGTATGAAATACCCACCCAGGTGGTTACAACTGAGGCCTTTGCTGCCACCAGAAGAGAATCCATAACCATGCAGCAATCATTATCATTGGCACATGTAGTAAACATGCCAGCTGAAAAAGATATTCCTATTGATGGTTATGCTGTTCAGATCCCCTACAGGAGAGGATCAATTCATTCAACAGAAGAAATTCCACAGGTATCAACTTATTCATCGGAATATGATTATCCTCTGGAGATAATAACCACTGAGGCATTTACCAGGAGAACCTCAATGCCCACTGCACAGGCGATTCCACAGGGTGTATCTGTGGCTCCAGTCACTATCACTAAAATTCAGCAGGAGTCTATTGAGAGCCAAGAGATTCGAGGACCAGAAAAGGTGGTCTCCAGTATGAGTCACATGTATTCTTCTTCAATTTCCACCTCAGGCCAGCCTCCTGAAAGCCTGCCAAGCCTTGTCACTCAAGTGGTCACCACTGAGGTCCAGAGGACCACTGTATCGGTTGTTCATGAAATACAAGTCCCACAAGCCCCTCAACACAGTGTAGCAATCACCATACAACCAGACGTAGCTAAAGTCCAACCTCTGCCAAAACAGAATGGAAAGATAATCTACCCTGGTGATGTCATCGATTTACGGACCATGAAGGTTGACATAAAGATGACTGAGCAAGGCATGGACCTAACACCACATGAGTCATGTCGACAGTCTTTTTCAAGTGACTCTAGTGGGCGCCAAATCACAGCAGTGCAGCCTGAGATTGTAAATCTTAGTGCAGAGATCACCCCTGCAACCACGCTGTCTGTGGTCACAGACAGCATCACAATAGTCACATGCACAGCCACCATTGCCTCATATAACACTACTCCAGTTGAGAAACCCCTTGATTTGCAAGGCCCTGTTACGTCATTGCCGCTCCCTCTTACCACATACAAACCATTCGAACCACTAGCTCAGATTGTATACAGACCTGTGAATTCCCACCCTCTGGTCAGTGCTGTAGCATCCACAGCTCAAGACATACCCATTAATCTTTCCTTTGGAGCTCTGGTCTCCTCAGGTGCCAAACAGTCAATGACTTCCCCAGCAGCTTTCAGCAATGGAGGTGCTGTCCTTTCTCTAGAAGCCACAGGGGCTATGGATTTGTCAAACTACAGACCAGTGAGAGCTATGGTAGCTTTATCTGACACAAGCCCAGGAGTGGTGACCACTGTTGTAGAGGATGATGGGACTCCAGTCGACCTTACAGCTGGTAGGAGGATTGTATGCTGTGATGTCATTTACAAACTACCATTTACAGGAAGTTGCAGAACACAGCCCCCTGTTACAACCCAACCTGACAACCGTTTTGGCTATAGAGATGACCACTACCAATATGATAATGCTGGACTGTATGGTATCAAAGGCATGAATGGTATAAAAGCCTCAATGTCTGAGACCAACCTGACAGAAGCTGGACTGTTTTCCTATGATCCCAAGAATGATTATGACTATCTAAGTGGATCTTCAGATGGCGCTATAGACCTCACTGCTGCCAAACTTTCTTCTGGTGAGTATGGGGGTATTTTGGTTTATTTGCAGTTGCTTTATTACCATGCTCTGTGCTTGCTTTATGGGCTTGCATTTAATTGTTTTAATAGA
Organism: Ophiodon elongatus; assembly: GCA_016806645.1. NCBI lineage: Eukaryota > Metazoa > Chordata > Actinopteri > Perciformes > Hexagrammidae > Ophiodon > Ophiodon elongatus. The sequence goes on along the minus strand of JACSYO010000489.1, from coordinate 468,082 downwards.
CTTGAAATGTGTTTATTTACCAAGTGCCTTTACTCTTTAACTTATATATAATTATAGTTAAATTATTTGCTTACTCAAGGCATATGTGTTTTTTTTCCCTTTACGTGTTTTAAGTCATTCTTTCTATTATTGTTTAATTTGCTTTTTTGGTATATGCATGTTTTCAATAAATATTAAAACCTGCTTTTTTTTTCTTTTGTCTTCATACAGATGCATGTGTGTGCCTCCGTGTGCTCCCTCAATATTTTGGTTTTGCATCTTGCTAGCCAAAATAACTACAGATATGCATGTGGAATGAGAGTCTTTTTAAATCCAAATCGCATGACCTTCAACTCATACAGCACAGTATGTTTGTTTTTTAAATAATAATGTATTTGATAAAGTAAAATCTATATCTTTGGACTTATTATGGCAGGTAAAGCTCTAGACTACACGAGCAAAGCTACTGGAATCCACCCCGGGATGATTACTGCTCCATACTCCCAGGTCCCTGCAGCTGGATTTGGTGTGAATGGTGTTCTAAGTACCTCAGATGGAATAGTGTACTCCTCTGTTGCTGCCCCAGTTCCATCCACGTATGCAATTACAACTCAACCGGGCTCCGTCTTCAGCACTAACTTAACACCTACATCAACAGTCCAGAACCAGTCATTGCCTCATCCGTATGGCTTCATTCCCAGTACAGACCCCGGACAGATAATTACTTTTGACACAGGGCTACCTAAGGAGTTTCTACCCACAGCTTTGGCTGACATCATTACAGGCTATCCAGACATGTACTCAGACACCACCCTGGAAGCAATTGCTGCCTCTCTGGATGCCTTAGCCTCTTCCCCAATATTCCCTGGCTTAGACAACACCAAGATGGCCCAGTATCAGATGGAGAGGGAGTTTCTAGAGCTAGAGAAGCTTAAGCAGCTTTGTCTTGCTGAGGAGCTGGAATGGGAGAGGCAAGAGATCCAGCGTTACCGTGAACAGGAGCAGCTTATGGTCCAAAGGGAGCTGGAGGAGCTTCAGGCTCTGAAACAGCAGCTTCTCATGCAGCAAGAAGAAGAACACCATGCCCACATAGTGGCCCAGCAGGAGACCTATGCCCAGCAGAAAGAGCAGTTGCAGCAAATCCAACAACTCCAACTTCAACTCCAACGCCAGCTTGATGAGCATTATGGTAGCACTGGTTCCACAGGAAACCTCCTAGATGCTAAATATGCAGGGGTAGGGGACAGTGGCCAGTACTGGCCTGTCAAAGATGAGTCTTCAACTCCATCTATTGGGACACAGTTCGAGGAATGTCAGGACCAGCTTAATCTTGTAAAGAGCCTTCAAGCTGATCAGGACACAGGAAAAAAAATAATTGACAGTGGAGTGCAGACAGATGATGAAGACTCAGCAGAGAAGCAACATGTAGGAAGGAGAAAGAAGAATAAGAGAAATATTGATAGCTCAGCTCAGACTGATGATGAGGACCAAGATGAATGGGATGCTCCCACAAAAGCTCGACGACGCTCTCGAAAACACAGCAGCGATGGGAAACATGGCTCCAAGGTCTCCAGCATTGCTATCCAAACAGTGGCGGAAATATCTGTCCAGACTGACCATTCTGGAACTATCAAACGACCCAATGTCCAGATGGACACTAAGGTGGAAATCATCAAGCATATTTCAGCTCCAGAGAACTCTCAGAGAGGTGGCAGTCTGAGCTGTCAGACAGACTCAGATAGAAGGCTCACACCTATTGAGGTGGGCTACAGCACACACCTAACAGCAGATGTCCCATTCAAGACAAAAGTCTTCTATACCTCAGTCTCCCCCATGTCCCCGGAAAAGTCCCTTGGAGGGCAGAGAATGTTAACTGCTGACCCAACCAGATTTTCCTCTGGCCCTCGTATATTAAAGGCTGGTCAAAAGTCTCTGTCTGATCCTAAATCCCTTAGTCCTACCACAGATGACAGGATGGGTGGATACTACGCAGACAGCTATTCTGTAAGTCATAGCAGAATATAAATGGAAAAAATAACTGTCTCATTATTATTGATAATAATAATTACTGTGTTTATGATTGCTTCAGAATGATAAAAATACTTTAAATACAAAAGTAATAGAGAACTATACAGTGAATTGTAATATAATTGTCTTTTTAATCATTATTCAATGATTGACACATTTATCATTTGTTTTATGTTGTAGAGCCGAGGCTCTCCATCTGGTACAGGTAAGAAGGTAAAACGGACACTACCAGATCCCCCTCCTGAGGATGACTCTTTGACAGGACGTTCAGGCTACAGCACCAACTCTGCACGTCGCCGTCTTGCCCGCAGTACAACAATGGCCCGGGCAAAGATCCTGCAGGACATTGACAAGGAGCTTGATCTGGTGGAAAGAGAATCTTCTAAACTTCGCAAGAAACAAGCTGAGCTAGATGAAGAAGAGAAGGAGATTGACGCCAAGCTACGGTAAAATGCTGCAAATTTGACATCAACACAATTCAGGATTGAGGCTTTCACTTTATTTCAGACCCTGTGACATTACTTCATTAACAAATAATGTTAGTAACCAATAGATATGTCATGAATTAATTAAAAGTAATATAATTGCATTTGTCCCTCTCATGCAATCATTATTCCTAATTAATCTACATGATTCCCCTCTTACCTTGATAGCTTATGGGCTAAAAGGCTGCCTTGACATCACACAGTGAGACCTCTCATCACTCACACATGTCACACTCATACAAAAGGTACTATTGTGTGAGAACCCGGAATATTTTTTGGCCTCTTTGGTTGTAATGTTGAGAGAGTTGTTAAAGCTTAAATTGTAAAACAATATGTATCCTTTTTTGTTATTACTGTAGGTACCTTGAGATGGGTATCAACCGGCGTAAGGAGGCGTTGCTGAAGGAGAGAGAGAAAAGAGAGAGGGCCTATCTCCAGGGGGTGGCAGAGGAAAGAGACTACATGTCAGACAGTGAGGTTAGCAACATCAGAGAGGCCAGGGGTGATGGCCTGGAGAGACCACGGACAGCTCCCCAGTCGGAGTTTGACCAATTCATCCCCCCCCAGACAGAAGCTGATTCCCAGTACAACACACTAACTAGTCCCTACTCTCACTATGCCCAGTATGTTCCCCAGACCCAAACCACCAGCCACTATACCCAACAGAACCTATATCAGCAGCAGTCCCTTTACCACCAACAGGTGTCTCCTTATCCAACCCTATCCCTCCCCCATGCCCAGGGTCAGTCTAGCAGCTATCAACATGCTCTGCTCTTGCAGCAGGAAAAGCAACGACAAACCACCCTGTCTGATTTAGAGCCTAAGATCACCACCAACTATGAAGTGATACACAACCAGCCTCTGCTCATTGTGCCAACCTCCACAGAAAGTGGTTATGGAGTTGCTCACCTCGGGGGAAAGTATGGCAGCTTGGACTTGAGGATGGGGCTAGGGGAGAGGAGCATGGCCTCTAGTCCCATGTCTAGCATTTCTGCTGATTCCTTCTATGCTGATATTGACCACCACAATTCCAGAAACTACGTGCTGATAGACGACATAGGGGAGCTCACCAAGGCCTCGACGGGGCTGAGCAACACTGGCTTGGGTTCTGGATTCAACATTCCTGATAAGGAGTTGTCCAAGGCCGACAGACTACTCAGGGCAGCAGAAGTCAGGCGCACAGCAGAGGTAAATACTGTAATGTTACGTCATCCGCATTTTTACCTTTCTTATCTCCTCATGCTATATTTCTAGCTTGCTTTTAAGGGTACAGTCACTGAACATACACAATTTTTTTTATTTGAGACCATTGCTATACTGCTTTTTTATTCCTATGATGCAATTATATAGCCTGCTCAGAATGCAGCAAAACGGATGGCAGCAAAACATAGCTTTAGCACTGATTGTACAGTGTTTTGGCCAAACAGATGTCGAGGTATATGAAAAAACACAATGGTTCAGTCTGGCCACGTCTATATATATGTCAATTATCATGCATTCTCAAGGTATATGTAAGAGACATGAAATGCATTTGTTATTGTGTGAGTTTGAGAAAACATTCAATGGCTGTCATATTATTTGTCCCTTTTAGGTGGCAGATTTTTTAGGCTCATCTCGACTCCAGGGTTATGGCAAAGGAGAAGATGAGACAATGGAGGAGCCTTATGAGCTGAAGCTACTGAAGCAGCAGATCAAGCAAGAGTTCAGACGAGGAACTGAGGGACTAGAACACTTAACAGGGCTAGGCCTACCCCATTATCTCCCCAGTGATGGCAGTTTTCGTCACTTCCCTAAAGGAGAGAAATATAGCATTGGCAGGCTCACTCTTGAAAAACAGGCTGCAAAGCAACTCCCAGCAGCTGTGCTTTACCAGAAACAGATGAAGAACAAAAAGGCTGTAATAGATCCTAAGGCCATCACAAAATGTTCCCCAATTCAGGAGAGTAGGGACCTGGAGCCTGACTATGGCAGCTACATGGGATCTGGGGCCTCCTCTGTGACCAATCTGGCTGCTACAGCTAGGTTGCTTCAGGATGAGATTACATTTGGGCTCAGAAAAAACTTGTCTGAGCAGCAAAAATATTTGGGCTCTTCCCTAGGGGCCAATTTATCTGGTTCTCTTAATTTCGGGCAGTCCCTCGGACTTGGATCCACTATCAGGGCGACAGCCCAGGATGATGGCACCTACCCAAGTGGCACCCGTTCCCGACCCTCATCACGCCCTTCCTCCCGCCCCTCTTCTGTCTATGGCTTGGATCTATCTATCAAACGAGACCTTTCCAGCTCCTCACTTAGACTTAAAACAGAAGGAGAGGTCCTAGATGCAGCATTTGCTCCTGGGGTGGCCAGAGCAAAGCCCACTAGTCTCCCTATCAGCCAAAGTAGGGGACGTATCCCTATTGTGGCTCAGAACTCTGAGGAGGAGAGCCCTCTGAGCCCAGTGGGGAAGCCTATGGGTATGGCTAGAGCCTCAGCTGGACCTCTCCCTCCCATCTCCGCTGATTCCAGGGACCAATTTGGGTCTAGCCATTCCCTGCCAGAGGTACAACAACATATGAGGGAGGAATCTCGGACAAGAGGCTATGATCGAGACATCGCATTTATCATGGATGACTTGCAAGGTGCCATGTCTGACAGCGAAGGTAAATGGAGCCTGAGACTGTTGCAGCAACACAACTGTGTGGACCTGCTTGTCATGCATGCAAATGCTGAGTGGTCTTACTGAGTTAGTGCATTAACTGGTTATTTCTCAATCATCAGTGCTCCAGATAGTTGTTGTTGGTTGTTCATTACTATAATTCCCTCACTCACAGTAAATGTCCCATTCGATGTTTGCATGCTGTTTCCTTTCTTTTTAATATCTCACTCACCGATACATAATACTCTTGGTCTGAGTTTATGTATGTCATTAATCAGTTCTATCCATGTTTGTCATGTGATTTCTTTAGCATGCTTTGGCTTTTTATTTTACAGTGGCTTTACCTCTTCATAGTTAAATGATTATCCTTGCCCCTAAAACTCAGTGCTAGCCCAACTGGTCTGCACAGAATCTATGGGCTTGAAGTTATTCATACACATTGTCCTCATTACGACTGCCTTATTTTTTTATCTTTAAAAGTTAGATACCACAAAGATATTTGCATAGAAGTTACATAAAAGATTAAGAAAAAAGCCCTAACATTTGAATCGTAAGTATTTCTTAAAAAACGAAAAGTATGTTCAAATAGAACAATGAAATATTTAATCAGTTTATCATATATGCCTCTTAAACATACAGTAAATTGTAGTAACTTGTACATGATTATATATTGTATGATTTATATGTGTACATATATACACGTTTAATGATAATGGTAATAATAACGATAATGATATAAATGTTTCAGAATGTTTGGTTAATGACATTTAGAGAGTTTGAGACGCTGTTATTGACTTTTACATGAAGATATGACAAGGAGTGTCTCAGGATCCTCTCTTTTTTAAAACCCTCTCCCACCAATCTGCAGAGCAAAACATGTAGATCCTTGCTTCAGAAAAGAAGTATAGTTACTTGTCTTACACATCCTTTTAGCTATTTTGGAAAACAACTAGCAGCAGTAAGTTTGAAGGAATACTGCTGAATCATTGTGTCTAGATGTACTCAGGGTGCAGTTATGGCATTCACTTTACGTAGTTATTTTTCTCTAACTCCTCGCAAGTCAGTGACACGCACCTACCAATTACAGAATAATCTAATTTACAGGAATACATTTCAACCCATACTGCAATGCAATTACTTTTTCTCAAGGACTACCGTGCAGTTATGTGTACTGCTACAAATAACATTAAGCACCATATTATTGTGTCTTATTTGTCTTGTATGTAACTGTATGTCTTTATTTCTATATGTCTTTAATTTTCTATCTGTATCTGATTTTGCATCCTTGCATGTTGTGCAATTTATATGTTTTCCATTTCCATTTCAATAAAGTGAATGTTTTCTGCTTGTTGGTTGTTGCTGTGGATGTCTCGTTGCAATGTGAGATGTCCATGTCCCCAAGTGATTGATAGCAAATATTGACATGTACTATCTCCATCTTTTTAACCTTTGGGATTGGTAGTGTTCCATTAGGTTAGACAAATCATTTTCTGTAGATGTCAATATACCACATGTAAAGTTATTCTTAAGATTTAATTGGATACAGTATGTTATGTATTTAGTAAAAATAGTTATACTCAGACATTTTGAAAAAAGTACAATATTAAAGGCCAATGACTTTTGCAAAACAATTGCCTGATTAGAACTAAGTTTAAGAAGGTTTTATGTCATCTACATTGATTATCAAATAAGTATCATTATACATAACAACAACAAATATGTTGAGCAACTTTAGATATATTTCTGGACCATTTTCTGAGGATCACTATGGTTAAATTCTTGATAAGAAGGTGATATTTGTCCTGACCCCAGGTAAAAGTGTCCATCTGCCTTGATTACAGCACTAAGTGAATCCATGCTGGCTTTGAACAGAGATGATGCCAGAATCTTTCATGAAAGTATCAGACACGGTAGAGTATCTTACAATACTAGTTAAAAAACATTATTTCAGTAGTACTGCTGTGGCTCAATCATACATTAATTGATAGGTTTACTTTTTTTTTTATAACGCTACTGCTTAAATTACATTTAAATTAAACTGTCTCACAGGCTATTAATGTCAGACTTGCAGTAATGTCAAGCATGCATCTAACATTGACTACTGATTTCAGTGCATGTGCTGAAGTATACTCACAATACAGATATAGTGTTAGTGCAGTTCCTGTAGTTTGTTAGATTACTGAACATGTGTTGAACGCATTTCTGAAAAAAAAATATAACTTTGTACCCCAGCTGGAGGCCCAAACTGGAATATAGAAGGTGAGACAGCATCACAATTCCATGTAGTTACATAGACTGTATGCCTCCATGCCGCATATCATCGTTCTGACTGGTTCACTTCTCTGGTTTATTTTGGAAACAAATCCAGACTCATTCTGGAATGACCCACATATCAATAGTATACAATACATGTCATTCAGCAGATCTCTAGTAGTTGACATGTCAGATCCATTCTGGAATGAATCCCATCTTAATGGCACTAGAAAATGTTTTACAAGTCATATACTAAAGTGACTTCAGTTATAAATCATTTTGGAATGACTACACATTACAGTGCTTCTGTAAGCATATCAGACCCATTTCCAGTATTCATGTTCATGCACTTTTGCAAAAAAAAATCACGTGTGTATTGTGTGATCATGCATAAGTGTTACCACAAAAATATGTTTCAATTGCTATCGCAGCGCATATATGTTAAGGCATTTTATCCAATTTGTTAATAGAATTCTGAAGGTTGATGTTGCCAAAGAAAAACAAAATACTAATAAGAACTGATAAGTGCTTTCTTCTCTAATCAAAGACATTTAGCTAACAGGCAACATTTACCTTCAGCGTATAAAGTCATCAGCCCATTTCTTCTCATCATTATTGGCGCATCTCCTTGGTGGAATTAGATCACTGATAATACAAAGAGACATTTGGCAGACATATGCACATTCTATCCTTAGTGACAATCTATTGCATTGAAAACCAAAGTGATGACTCTCATTTCTAATGTAGGACATTCTTCACCAACCTGCCTTGTTACCATGGCTTTAAATGGTTGTTGAGCCTTGCAATAATGATGCCAAATGCAACACAAGACATTCATTGTCTTCTGTTATTACATATCATACATATGCTTTAAAGGTGTTAGATGTCTGTATGATGAGCTTTGGGGGTTTCACAGCACATATAGTTCATCATAAATACATTAACATAGTATAGTATTACTTTACAGTTATATGGTTTTTGATCCTATACCATAGACTACAGGAAGGTCTAAGATACTGTGGAGATATTTCTCCCCCTTCACTCTCAATGAATAATTACTATCACTAGTATTCCTACCACTATACTAAAACATACTGTTATACTATATACATTATTATTTTTATTTTTATTTTTTATTATTGGAATAAAACACACAATGGGACAACTCCAACCCACAGTGTTTTGTCTGAAATTATTATTAAGTAATAGTACATAATTTTCAAGGGCTTCTTTCAACAACAATGTTTCATATACAGCAGCTATGAAAATGTGGACAAAAAAGAGCCCCTCACACTGAGACGGGGAGCACTGCATAGTATCAAAAGCATGCAAAACTTAAAATGCTCTTGAAATGTATTCATCCTTCATTCAGTGCTTGCAGTGACCATTTGATATCACAGTTGGCATGAATAGGGTGGACCAGATCTTATACTTATTTGCTTTCACCTATCCATTCAGGAAAGATCTTTCTGCATTTGTACAAACATGGAGGGATGTGTGATAAACTTTAAGATGCATTCTAACTGTTTCCAAAGCTTGATTGCAAGATGGATCTCTGTCCAAGTAGTCATTACCATGTTTATATCAAATATTTATCAAGCTATTGGGGATAAAGTAGATGTGTTTTTCTGTGAACATTGCTGTTAACCACTATCTCTCCCTGTCTAGCCTACCACCTGAGAAGAGAGGACACAGATTGGTTTGATAAGCCAAGAGAAGGGCATCCGCAGATCGGAAACATGTCAGACAGGAGACAGGTGAGATCCAAGTTAACAACATTCAACTTCACACGATGCACACGTCACACTTTGCTGTCTTTACTTAAAAAGAAATGCAGTCGAACAGTAAACCTGACATGTTTTCTATAAGGAATTAAATTTTCTTCATGCTGTAAATTCTTTGAAATTTCAGATGAAACTGGTGCCTTATGCCTTCCCTCACACTTGCATCAAGCTGAAGAGAGACCAGAAAGACACCAGTGTGTCAGGTAGAACACATAGACATTTCATTTAATGATTGCACATAATCATGTTCTATCACATTATAGCTAATTAAGATTTGCATGTTTATTTTTCCCTCAGGGAACGGTCTTGGGATCCGTGTAGTAGGTGGGAAGGAGGTTCCGGGTAGCCGAGGAGAGATTGGAGCTTACATTGCCAAGGTTATCCCTGGTGGTGTGGCCGAACAAACAGGACAAGTTGCAGAGGGTAAGAGGAAACAGAAGAGAAAAGGAGGTGGTATGAAATAGTGTGTACCTGCCCCAACTGGCTTATTCTGCGTATTTAAAATGTTCATTATTATTATTTTCTAATCTGGAAATACAACATTAACATTAAGAATGGAAAAAAATGGAAAATACAATGTTAAGTTTGGAAAAGTGAGAAAAACACTACTTATTGACTGACAAGAGAACATAATTAACAAATTAAGGTATAGACTTTGGTACACATGGTAAGAAATAAAATAGCTGAAGCCGGAGAGATTAATGGTGTAAATGCAAATCTTTAAACTGTTATTATTTTTAGGTCAGTGCATAAGCCTTCAGTTAAATCCCTGCCTGAATCACTGAATTCCAGATGGAGATGTGAGAGGCTGCAGTAGCCTTCTGTGTTGTGGTCTGTCATGTCTCATTCACCCACCACAACACATCCAAACACAGAAAAAGCCTGTCAACTCACCCTCGACAGCACTGGGCTGTGTTAGTCATTAGGCTATATTTAGCATCATTATAGACTCACAAATACATGGAGGCAGGCATAGACAAACACACATACACAATATTTAGCTTTATGAATGTTAAGAAATCCCTAATCATTAATTGAACATTAAGTTGTTAGAATTTTCAAATGATCTTCTTATGTTTATTGGTTTATGGATGGTTTATGGATTAGATGAGCCTGAATTTTAATCGTAATTCCCACAGTTTGAAAATATTTTGAGGACAAAATTGGCTCTCGTTTCTCTCTTTAAAGGGAACTAGACCATAGGGAATTGATATTGCACAAGGGAGGGTGATGAAGGACGGATCAGCTAATGTATCTTTTCTTGGTCTGATGCATTTTATTCATTTTTTGGGTTTGGAAATAATGAGATCGAAAACGTTAGACCGGCTTCCTTTTTTATGGCATTATTATTTCTTATAAAGAAATAGGAATAGTGGTCATGCTAGCAGTGTTCAAGCGTAAGCTGAATTAAAAGATATGTATGTTTCAGCAGAACATGCCTTCAGGTGCAAAGTGAAATAAAGTGGGGGAGGATACGGAGAATGATGTAGAGAGAGAGAGAAGAGGGAATACAAGGATATAGAGATATTAAATCAAGCCTTTATTGTCACAGCAGCTGGTGAGTTGCTTTGAAAGCAGAAGTCTAATATGAAGACCAGATTTAATTTTTGTAAGTGAGGCCTCTTAAGAGCTCTGGCCTTGGGTTGGAAGTTTGAGTTTGCTCTGCACTCATTTTTGTATGCATTTTAATATTACTTTGAGATGCATTGTTTTGTCTCATTTCTTTTACATCTGATATACCATTCTTTGTTTGAGTAAAAAAATGTTTTTTAAACTCTTTTTTTCATGTTGCTGTGCTGTGTGTACAATGCTGTAATGATTAAATGTTAAAGTCAACACCACAGCCACATAAATAATTTTAGTTTCCGACTGGGTGTACTACAAATTAAAGCATTTATTCTGCTGTGTGAGTATGTAGGCTGCATTATCAAGACTGAATCATGTTTCATATACAAAGAGGGGGTGAAATGAATTTGCTGAAAAGCTATAACATATTGTGTGGGAATTGATAATACCCCTTTGTCTCTGAATCTGCCTGCCTGCCTTTATCACACCACAGGAATGCAGGTGTTGGAGTGGAACGGAATCCCTCTGACGGGAAAGACTTATGAAGAAGTGCAGTGCATCATGGGCCAGCCATGTGCAGAGGCGGAGCTCTGTGTGAGACTGTGAGTTACATCTGTCATCATTTACCCCTCGATCCCACTGAAACTCCAACATGTTTAGTCGCAATATGGTAACTCTGCACCCATGTACACCTTGTCTCCTCCCTCCTTTCCCTTCTCTTCATTCCACACCCCGTCATCTGACAAATATCACTCTATGACTGATAACTACTAAAATACACTGGTTGATATTCCATTATACATTTCCTGTATGGATCCAAACAGCGACCTTAATATGCTGTCTGACCCTGAGCACCCACAAGCCCTGGAGCACCATGTCCAGCTTAAGGCTGGTATGTACAAGGATTTGTTGAAACGTCTGCATGCCTGCATGTATCTGTGTACCTATTTCACATAAATACATGGTGAATTACTATACGCATTTGTCTCAGTAGGTGGGCAGCGTTCCCCTGGTGTGGATCCTAAGCAGTTGGCGGCAGAACTGCAGAAGGTGTCCCAGCAGCTAGCTCCTGGTATGGCTGGGGCAGGACTTGGGAGTGGGGGTTTGGGTGTCCTCTCTGCACTGGAGCGGTCCGCCCTCATCCACTCGGGTACTGGATCGGCTGCCTCCAGTGGTGTGCCAAGCCCCGGCCAGCCCGCATCCCCTGCCATAAACAAGAAACAACGACACAAGGTTGTGGATTTGACCTAGTAGCACACTTTCTGCTGCCTCATCTCAGACATACTCTTCAGTTGTGAAGAGTTCAGTTTACAATGTGATGACAAGAAGGAATACAGAAAGGGAAGGACTGGTTCATATGTCAAAGGTTGATACATTGTGTAAAATGTAAATCTATTTTGATTGAATAATAGTATGGGTCTGTTTTGAGCCGCAGTCTGTGGAACCCTGTGTGCACCTCCATTAGTATTACATCATGCATACTGACACTACAAAGGGGAGGTTGCATGTGAAGGTCAAATGGTGTGGCTGTGTTCATCAAAGAGTGGCAGGCTAATTACAGAACAAGAACCTGCGGTGCAGTGCATGACCCTGGGTATGGGTGTTCTTTACACATGCAATGGGAAACATATGCATACGTGCTTCATTATAAGTAAATGTTTAAATGCTTGATTTTTCTAAAAGCATGTCTCAATGATAGAAAAAAAGAGGATGCATTATGTAATAACAAATGGTGATGTCTGCTGTGTATAGAATATATTGTATTTGTATTTTGGAAATCATTTAAACTGAAATGGACATGTGTTATTAATGTCTAAGTACCTCAAATAATTGATTAACCTTCTCAAACTTCACTGAAGGACTTTCCAGTCAATTACACAGCTCCTATAGTCAAACCTCTCCTGAGCGAGATATAGATCCAGTGAGAAATCTTTACTCGCCATCTTTTCTACAAGGACAACCTATTCATCTGTAAAGCTGACAATATATATTTCAAGAGTGAAGTCAGAGCACCATTTACTGCATCCTAATCCCAGGCAAGTCTGGTACGAGCTTTTCTTTGTGGGTCAGATCATGAAACAATCGTTTTACAATCATTGTATGTTCTTCCTCATTTTCTTGTAGCCAATAGAAGTAATAAGGACACCTCATCCCATCACTGGAGAAATTCAGGTATTAAAACACTTACAAAAGTACTATAGAAATATGTTCAGCTGTAGTTTGGTCTTTCTCACCCATCCTCCACTCCACTCGTTTTCCCTCAGCTCCAGATCAACTACGACAGGAACCTAGGAAACCTGATCGTCCATGTCCTGCAGGCTAGAAACCTGGCCCCGAGGGACAACGACGGTTACTCTGACCCTTTTGTCAAGGTCTACCTCTTACCGGGGAGAGGGTGAGCTCTGTGTTTGAGTGTTCACAAATGTCTGGTCTTTGTCTGCCTTTCTGCATCTGTGTCTGTCCTGTTTTCTCTCCCCCTATTTCTTTCTGACTTTATATTTACTGTCCTGTACGGAACTGACTAACTACCTGAGTTTGTATGAGAGAATGAGACTGGACATGATGATATGAGGCAGTCATTTGTAGGGTAATTGATAATTTAATTTAATTTAATCTCTATGAATCAATAGATGGGTGTTTTAGATTTTATACAAAGCTGCGAGAGGAGATCCTTTGCCATACTGCAACATTATAATATTTGAATTACCTGGTAATAGACAACATACATGTGTGCAAACATACTATATGCTAAATTCACAAGTTCTCTCTTACTCTGCCTAGTTTTGACTGAATTGAGAGTTGTAGTATTATCCCATTGTATCTTGCCAAATCCACCATCTTCCCTAGAGTCTGGGATCTGGGATCAATACAGCCTTTATCTGCTCTGTAACAGTATCTGCTCTTAGATTATGACCCCATTGGACATGTTTATGATAGTATAAGCCCTCTCTGTTACACCCAGTGTAGGTTAGAAACAAAAGATCTGTAGGAGAGCACTTTTGCACCCCTGCTGTTTCATTTGACAAGTATTTTGAAATGTATTTGTCAGACATTAATATTAGAGTGCACCGCCACGGTATAACAACAACAGAATAGTGAATTAGTCATTCACCCATGAACCAGTTGTAATCATTGTGAGGCTTTTTCAGTCTTGCGTCACATACATTGCTTGGGCACAAAAACAGTGATACGCCCTGCACCCAGAATGTTGATTGCCTCAGCTCTCTATCCTTTACTGCCTTTTCTTTGAGCTCTCTGAGCTTCTCTGACTGTTTTTTTGTGTTTTTGCTTTTCTTGTTTGTGATATCTGCCCTCCTCCTCCTCTTCTGGACTCCCTCAGCCAAGTCATGGTTGTCCAGAATGCAAGGTAGTGTGGTGCTGATCTTTGCTTTTCGTTGGTGTCATGTTGTTTTTCTTTCTGTAAATTATGTCTCCAACGTGTTTTTCCATCCTTTTGTTGTGGCCTTTGTTGTTCGTCCAATTATCGGCTCTATTTCATGGTGTTTAAGAAAACTCCTGTCATTGCTTTTTCTCTCCATGCCTCTCACTTTTAGCTCTCCATAGCCTCTATCTCTGAAGTGCTTTGTCATTTTGTGAAAGCATCTTAGACAATTTAAATTACAATCACGTTTGAATTTGTTTCTGATGTCTCCACACCAGGAGATTGACTATTTTACAAGCATCTTTTCAGTCCACATTTGTGGTATGTGCCTGTGTGCTTGTCTGTCACTTTGTAAATGTCACTGTGTATATGGGTGTGTGTTTTTCTTGGATGTCTGTGTTTGCTGGGAGCATATGTTATTGGTGACTGAAACACCACCCAAACTGTAATTACCACAGAGAGGGATGAGTGCAGATGCACTAGCTTTAGTGGTCAGAGAATAGATTGGCTCCTCCAGGGCTGCCTTCTGTCAATCACATCTCATTGCTAGACGAAGACTGCTGGCCTTAAAGGTGCTGCTGCCCACAGCTCTCCCGGAGATATATTTCCATCTCCTACCACACATTCCTATATTCAAATACACATTCACAATTTTATGCACACATGCAACATGTATTGGAACAAACACAATCCAATGTAAGCAGATGTCCTTGCTTCCTTTCTTATTACAGTAGAATACCCTCCTATTGTAGGCTTGCATTCATTCATGCACTGCAAATAGTGTGTCTGTTTCTTTCACGCTTCCTCCACTTACATGCACACAAACACAGACAACAATCACACGTGCACATTTCTCTCCCTCACAGATACATGCACACACGATCGCACATCATAATCTGTGCCCCTCTCTCCTCTTCTTCACTCTTTCTATCCAGTTAAAGAAAAAGACGCTGGAGGTGACAGTTTGGGACTATGACAGATCCTCCTCCAATGACTTCCTTGGAGAAGTGAGTGCTTTTGGAATCTAATTAAAAGTGTGTGAAAATGTCAAAAGCATTTAGTGTTTACCTCACACACGAGGTTTCTGCTGCTTTTTCTCCCCCGATGGACCAGCTTTTCTTAAAACTACTTAATAATTAGCGTCATCTCCCTCCTCTCACAAAGTCAAAGTCAAGCTTTGCTTCATGTCTGTACATCTCTATAGTGAGCAGGGCAATTCTTCTTGTGCTAATTGCAGTAGCCAATGCATTACAATTATTTAGCAAATAGACTGTTTGCACACACTCTATTGCTATTTACCTTCATACAAATTCCTCTCCGTGTTCACTTGTATTATTGAGTCTTTTCCTAACTAGAGTCTTGAATATTTATTTTTCTCTCTCTCAATGTCACTGTGTGTGTTTGTATGTTAATTATGTCTCAGGTGTTGATTGACTTGTCGAACACTACTCAGCTAGACAACACTCCTCGCTGGCTGCCTTTGAAGGAGCAGAGTGAGAGCATTGAGCATAGCAAAGCCCACCATGCTTGTCAAGGCCCACCAGGATCTGGGTCAGGTCAGGGTTATGGTCAGGGACACAGCCTGGGCCATATATCAGGCCCTGGGATGGGGCCTGGGCATGCTGTGGGACAAGGACCAGACGGGAGTCATGATTCACCTAAGAACTCTGTGATCAAGAGCAGAAGCCATGGAATCTTCCCTGATCCATCCAAAGGTAAAGTAATCCTCAAAAAGTACTTGTTTATGCCTATAAACATACACATCCTCAATTTCCATAATTTAAATTAATAATTGTATTATATATGACACATCATGACACAGATTACCCTTAGCAGGTCCCCATATGCGACAAAAACTGTTATTCATAAACTTACCTCTCAGTTGTCATGGCGATAGAGGCTGTTACAATAGAAACGAAAATTTTAATAGTTTTTTGACAGCTGAAACTACACTCAACTGTCAACTGCTACATGGTACAATAAGGGCCGCTGTGGAGCAGAACAAATAAACACTGTTAAGAGAGTGGATTCATCAACATCTCTTTCCTCTCGTCCCATTAGCAGTTATAAACATCCATTTCTTCTTTCTCCAGACATGCAGATGTTGCCTTTGGAAAAGTCACACAGCAGCCCCGGCAGCTCTAAGTCCTCCTCTGACGGTCAACTGCGCTCCCATGGGCCCTCCCGAAGCCAAAGCAAGAGCAGCGTCACTCAGGCCCACCTTGAGGATGCTGGGATAGCCATTGCTGCCGCCGAGGCTGCCGTGCAACAGTCCCGCCTGCAACCAAGTAAATCCCAACCCTACCCATGATACACTTCCTGTGACATGCTTCCTTTTTCCTGCGCATGCAAGCTTTGTTGTATTTGATAAATAATCTTAGTCTAATTTCTTCTCAAAGTTAGATCAATCTTACTAATATAATCACTAAACAAAATCTAAGGCAGATGAAAAAGACAAATAACTGAGATATATCAAAACTAACTGTTAAACGCTTATTTTATTCAGTCTTCTATCGTATTTGACATTTCCCATTTCTTTAAAAAAAAAAATCCTGCCTATTTTGGGAATCTTAAGTAGGAAATAAAGATGCTTTATTAATGATATTTACACAGCAGAAGAGTTCAACAATAACAAAACTAAAGCACATTTAATCAGCTCCAAAATAAGAGCTCCAGACCCCTCTTTTTCTACATCAAATGTGCATGTGCCAATCCCAAGCATATGGTTTCTATAGAACCCTAGTGTGGAGATCTCCAACCCCAGTATAGAAACCAAGCTGGGATGGCAATCCCTCACGTCTTGCACTATATTAACACAATTTAAACAATATCCATTGTTGATCTTTAGTGTGATGTCCTCATAATGAAGGACTATGTTGGCATCCCTTTCTGAGATAAGTTAGACCAGTGTCAGAAATATTTAAGCATGCAGTTGCAGCTTCCCTGGCTACTGTTCCCTGGCCACTGAGGACTTTGTGATGCTGCAGTCTCTCTGTGTGTGCATGCGTGTGCCATATGAATGAACCCTTAGATCGGTAACAAAACCCACACACAGACACACAGGCTCCCCTCCCAACCCAATCCTCTCCAAAACCTGCCGACTTAAACAAAGGGGACACAAAACTGAGACTGAAGCAGTCAAACCAGGAAACACAGACACACCAAGAGGTTCAAAAGTCAACAGGAGGCTCACTCACCGGCCAATGAGAGTAAAGCGATCAGCTAACCATGAGAGGAACAGAAGTGTCGAGGGAAGGTGAGGCAACATAGGAACAATGTACTGCTAAATATTATTAATACTAACTTATTAACCATAATGCAATATTACTAAAACACAAAAAAAATGGATAAGAAACTAAATTAACTTAACCATATAACCAAATGTTTAAATAATTGAAGTAACGAAATAATGATCATTTAAATATTTTCATGTGTGTAAATCTGTGAATGTCTGACAGAGTTCATGTGGGTGTATTGTTTTGTTTATTTCTTTATTGATAAAATTCTGTTTTTGTTATTGCCTGTGTGCCACAGATTATGTTTCAAACATAATCTAAGTACTATTAGTCATTGTTCTAAAGCAAATTTAGGCAGGTGGACACCGAGATCATGAAGCCAAAGAATGTGTCCACCCTCAGTCTAGACAGAAATACTTCACATATTCCCTGAACTAATCACACTCTTCCGTACTATACTGTAAGAGCGTAACTCAACAGCAGCCAGGAGCCAAGATTAAATAATGAAATTTATGAAAGAACATCCATATTTTCTCACACTAAATAAATTTTCATTTGTGAATTAAACTCAGTGGCCTTCATTTGTGTCTAGTGAAGGAAATTGCTGTGATCTTCATGACTTAACCGAGGTCATTTACACTACACTGCTAAATGCAAGGACAAGCTGACGTCTACGCTGATCTGTCCCTCCCCTGATATGCCGTTATGTGATGCTCAGTCACGTTATGTGTGGCAGACAGCGTCACTGTCAGTGAGTGATAGCTGGGGGTGTGAAGTATTTCTGTTGGACATGTTTGCATGTGTGACATAAACTGAGTCAGTTGAGACACACGCTATGTTTGTTGCTGTGTTCAAATTATCAGATAGATAGATAGATAGATAGATAGATAGATAGATAGATAGATAGATAGAAGGATAGATCATTTCCTCACCATCACTCTTGCTCTTGCCACCCTCAGGACCAGGACACCGACTGGGAGATGTCTCAGGGTCCGTGGTGCTGTCTGCTCCGAGTCTTGTGGGAGACGCCTATGGAGGTCTGGATGGGGAAGAGGGAGCAGGCATTGGAGTGGACAGTGCCATTTTTCAAGTGCCACGCATGTGAGACCATTTATAGCTCATTCTTAGTATCCAGTAAAGCTTAAGGCTGACAGTAATGCCTGACATCAAATATGTATTCAATAGGTCTGATGATGCTCATATGTTTCTTTTCTCACAGTGGTAAGACTATTCCAAATGGCATGGACAAAAACCAACTAGGGACCCCAGAAAACGAAGGCAAGTTCCAGAAATGTCCTCTGTTTACAGTTGTTACTTGGTTGTAGGTCTCCACCTGCTGGGCAATTTGTATAACAACACTATTTAATTCTTTATTTATTCACCCAGACACTCTTTTAACCTCCTCCACAGTTTTTTCATAATGACTTAATTTAATTATGGAGTCAAATGCTCAGTTAAGTGCTTATTGTCCAGAAACAATATTTACCCAGCCTAATGACTTAATGCCAGGCGTGTGGTCGTGGAAGAGAAGTGGATGTCACACTATCCTGCCCACTGTCATAACTATGTCTACATTTCATGTAGCTCAGGTGTCATGATGCCTCCCATTCATCTCTAGTTACAATTTGTAACAAAGAGCCCGAGGTCATCTTAGGCTGCAGCCTGGCAGCTGTTACGCAGATGAGGGTCAGGAGGTCATTTCCATGCTGCCTGGCAACTAATTTAACACATTTAACTCAGCCTGCCTTAGTTACAACTCTCATACTTACATACCAATGGAGACACATGACAGTCAATAAGACCCATGTGAAACTGTGTAGATGTTCCCTGACTTTCATTCTGCTGTGAGTCCAGGTTTTATTGATGCATAATTGTTAAATTATTTAAATAATCCTTTTCTGTGCAACTGTAGGAGTCAGCATTCAAATACTTAGCAAAATTCAGCCAGGGCTATCCAAATAAAATAAATAATGAAATAACCATCTAATTCTAAAAACTGATCACCAACATCTCTTTTTCATGCTTACTTTTAGGCGGTAAAACACAAGTAATGGGGGAGATCAAGGTGGCTCTCAAGAAGGAAGTAAAAACAGAAGGGGACCAACTGGTCTTGGAGATCCTTCAATGCAGAAACATCACTTACAAGTTTAAAAGTCCAGACCACCTACCAGGTTTGCAATTAGTGTGTAGCCTACTTGTGCACATGCATGAGTGCAAGTATATTGGTGTTTTTTCAGAAATAAAAAAGAATTGTCTGCAGTTTCACTAATCCATATTTATGATTTATCTAATATGCCTTCAGATCTGTATGTGAAGTTGTATGTGGTCAATGTAGCCACTCAGAAGAGGATCATTAAGAAGAAGACCAGAGTTTGTCGACACGACAGAGAGCCCTCTTTCAATGAGACCTTCAGATTCCCCCTCAATTCAACTGGACACTCCATACAGGTACAACAGGCCACCAATTGAGACAACAGCAGACTAACAGATATGGAGCTAGCTCTGACCATCTGTCCAATATGATGTGTCACACAATATTACTCCAATTTGATCACGTTTATTACATTTATTTTGCATATTTTGTTGGCTATTAATCATAGAGAATTGATTCCATGTTTAGATTTGCAGTAATTTGTGGTGTATTCATCCAGCTATTCCAGTTCAGTTTACATCCAGCATCTCAAAAATGTTTCATTGTACCTAATTAAAACTGGAGGCTTGTAACGTCAGCCAAGTTTTATGAACCGCTCTGCTGCCTCATGTAGTAGCTGGGAGATTGAACCTCGTCCTGGAGGGATGCAGGATAAATCTAAAAGTAGCTGGTAAATTTGATAAAAGGTAAATTCTACACAGAGTGTTGCAGTTTAATAAATACTGGCAAATCTTATCTCATGCTCACCAACTCTTTTTTAGCCAATGCTAAAGGAAAAATGAAGTGTGACATGTTAGAAATATAAATACATGTATTTATAGACTTGTTTGTAATTAATGATAATACTAATATTGCATTCTGATTGAAAGGTTTTGTTTTGTTTCTTATTATTTCTCCTTAGGTAAATTGTAATCAATAGATCAGACTTTGTTGTCTTGTAACCACTTCACCCAATGGTGCTTGCATTATTCATGCTGAATAACGTCCTTTTACCAGTGCACTTTTCAAAATGGAATGGATGTGTGAGCTGACAAAGCACAAGCACCAACAATCAGATAACAACACAGTAAGCCATGACAAATCTGTTTCCCTTTCCAATGTATTTCCAGCTTTTCTTGGTGTCAAATGGAGGCAAGTTCATGAAGAAGACCCTGATAGGGGAAGCCTACATCTGGCTGGACAAGGTGGACATGAGGAAGAGAGTGGTCAGCTGGCACAAGTTGTTCGTCAGCTCCACTCAGACCAATCCCTGAGCACCACACCAAAAAGATGGAGATGCGATAGATTGACAACAGGTGAAGTCAGAATGTAGTAGTTCAGAGATCTGATTTGACAAAAAGATGAATAAGAGAAGAAAAAAAATGTCATGTAGACGAAATAAAAAGATCCATTTAATTAACTTCCTCTGTTCATAAGTTATAAGATGGGGGGAATTATGTGCTAATACCATAACAACTTTATCAGTCCAACACTGCCAGCACACATGTCCACCTCTTCCCAAATCGAGTCTGTGCTGGCTGTGGACTTTGCTTGTAGGATGCAAACATGCAAATACCACAGCAGGTACTGAAACACACTCAGCATCAATATGGTTTTGAGAGCAGCGATGTCTTTCTTACCATAGTTCCAATTATATGATCCACATGCGACTTTGTTGTTTTGGTGCTGTGCAACTGAGCTAACATATCTAACAGAGGGAGAAATGTTTTTTTACTTTGATCATCAACTGAAATGTGTTTTCTTCATTTGAGTCATTATTGTAGTTCCCAAATGATGTTTGTGATTTGTGTGGACATCAGTGGTCTTGACGTGTTTAATGATGAAGGAATGCATAATGTTTTTTGTATTAGTCTTTCAGTTTCATGTAAAAAGAGATCAAAAGAAACAGACAGATGACTTTTGCTATGGAGTAAAGTAAAACATGTACAGCACTAGAGACTGTAGATATCACACATGCAGATTACAGAGCCTATCAGAGAACCACATTGTACAGTGTGATGTTTGTATAATATACATAGATATCAGATGCAGAATATATCTAAATACAATATACACTATAAGAGTTGTTCTCTTGTCACCAGATTATATATAATAAACTATAGACATATGATCTTTATTTGAGGCTGTGGGTGGCGCACTGACAATCCAGTAGGCTACTTTAGTCTATGGTGTAGGCAGTCTTAATAGCCGTTAAGTGAACGTGGACCTATGTGAGCTAAAGGGTGTAGCTCCTTTAGTCCTCTGATCACACTGATGCACCATTAGATATTCAACAGGGTTGTGATGGATTACAAATTTTAAAGGTCAAGGTAAAAAAACAGTGACATATTGCTATTTCTCTGGCATGCTATTGTGTAACGCAGGGTAGAATTACAATAAAATGAACAGCATTTGTGTTTCGAAGTTGCTGTGTTGAAAGTTACATGCCAATCACAGATGATGACGAGTTTATCCATCTGTGTCACGTGTACGACATTTTACTTTCAGGCTGTTGTAGTTGCTCAGAGTGTGCTGATATTTCTTTCTGTGTAGCCTATAATGTAATTACAGTGTTGGAATGAACATGTAATTCACACAAGTTGTGTCAAAACCATACGTGGGTCTGCCACTGTCATCACCTCATTATGACAGCTCTGATTCGTAAAGTCCCCTGGTCTGAATTTTACCTAAAAATATCTAAAATCAATAAGATAAAAAATATTCTTACCAGTCAAATGTCAAGGTTCTGCTGTGTGTCTGGCTGTGCTGTAAAACTCACTCTGCTGTTTTGTGTCAGTGACTCCCACAACACAGTGAACCAGCCTCTTTCACTGCCTGTGACCAAAAGACTCACTCAGGCTCACTGGGGTTCAGTCATATTTAAGTCTCAGTACTAATGTGGAGCAGGTGACACATGTATTCATCTTGTAATGTTTTGCCGCCATATTAACAGAATGAAAAAAATACTATCAAGTAACCCTCATAACTACTGTTGGTGTATTTAGACATATCACAGGGCTGATGCAATTTTTTAAAGAATTAAATATAACAGAGGAAACAACAGATACACTTAGAACAAGATGTCACTTAAGTCTTATAGCAAAGGATAACAAAAAAAGAGAATATAATAAGGAAGGGAATGTGGTTGATCTTTCAGATAATTATTTTGCTGTGCCAACTTTTATTTTTTTAAATTCCAGACACATTGGTTCTTAACTCTATGCAACAGAGATGTGTTTGAATGCATTTGCTTTTTTTTGGAATTAAATGTTATATCTGTGAACATATGGTCTAAAAAAATGTCTTATAGAAAACAACTTTAATTTGTACATCACTGAAAGAAAATATTAAATATATAGATTTTTTTTAACTAATTTTAATATAAATTGTTAACACCTGTTAGCATTTACTTGGAGCTTGTGCACTTTATTATTATATAGTTTTTTTCTTGTCTTATTTTAACTGTCATGACATGCAAGATTATGTGTTTTGTGTCTCTGCACTGAAATTAACTGAATCATGATGTATGTGGTGGCAGAAAATATTGTGATGTGCATTTTGTATCTATGTGGCAAAAGAAAAACAAGCAGACACGTTGGGGTTCCTAAACACGATGCACAATCTGGGGAGAAATACATCTTACTACATAACGCTCATAGTCTACTTACTAGTCTGTGTACAAAGTACAGTAAATAAGACATATTCCTTAAATGCTCAGTCATGACTGTTTAACCCCTCGTGTTTCATTAGACTTCCCTCAAGCTAATTACTGTTTGTTCAGATCAGCTGTTGCCTGTAATTGTGAATCCATCCATTTGTTGTTGTTCTGAGGGGTGTGAATGTGACTCAAGTCCTTTGACATGTGTACATAAAGTGTTTATTTTCTACAAAGATTGAATGTTTATATTGTCCAAAGTTTGAGCATGTGAGTGTCTAAAAAAATCACAGAAGACTTATAATTGTACAGCAATGCGTGTATGTAGTTGTATAAGGGGAGTTGACTGTGTAATCAAAACATGTGCTGTCAACCGATGACTATCTGTGCAACCACGTCCCGTAAACGGCTGAAACAACTCAAAGGGTAAAAAAAATCTATTCAACTTCAATAGTTGTCTGAGACTTTATGTTTTGGATGTTGCATGTTTTGTTGATGGTTTGTCTGTATATTTTGCCTACAGATTATGTTTAAAAAGAGACACAATATGTATAGATTTATCTGTATGCTGACTGTAAAGAAATATGCTTGTAAAATTGTCTTGTTTTTCACTCAGTGTAAAAACAAAGAATCTAATGTTATGGTTTTGTGGTTGTACACAGGATGTGTTGAGATAATATGCAAATTGTGCTGTAAAAATCAGCTGTTTCCCCTGAGTCTAAAGAATAAATATTAAGAAGAGCTATATTACACATGTGGATTGGTGCTTGTTTTTCTTTTGATTCATGAAACAGAATTTTGAATAATGCATACTAACATTTTTGTTCTTACATCAAAAGGACTTGTTATAGTCAACAAAGCAGTGTGCTGTCTGGCACTGACTCATTCTTAATAGTACCACCAGATGGTGCCAAGGTGATGCACATCGTGTATTTATTATAAGGAAGTATTTAAAGTAAGAAAGTAATCCCTCGTCAGCATTTCAGATTTCAGATTTTTTGGAGTAGATTGATTATAATGTATTAATTCGAGCTGCTCATGGGTACGTGCATTTTGTTTTTCATCTTCTGCTTTCAGTGGACCCTGTCCTTAGGTATGCAAAAGTTCATAATAAACAACTTTAAAGATTAAAAGACACTTGCATTAACAGAGATTCATACAGAGAGGCAGACCTAGCCTTGCTGCCATTTATGGTGTGGTCTATAAACAGCTTTTTAACAATTATGATTTATTCTCAGTAATATAGTAACACATAATTGTCTTTTTTCATTTATTAAATGACCCATTTACTCTTTTATTAATCAGTGAAATTAATTAATTAAATCCATAACACCATCTCTATCAGCTTTAACTAAAAAGAATAAACATTATGTGTCTAGCATACTTGGCCTTGCTTTTTCTTTTGTTTAAAGTCAGTGTACAACTAGAACCAAGCTTGGTCATGTCTTTGATGCTTTATTTAGCTGTAATATGAAGACATGACCACTCTGAGGCAGAATTGACTGAAGCTAACATCTGAAACTTGTTGTAGAGAAGAGCATCCTGGTGCTGTGCTCACATTGGTTGTATCACAGTCTCATATTTTTAAAGTGTGTATGTGTCAAGATCTGGTTTGGGACTTGCTACTGTTACATGGTGCTAAGTTTTGCAGACATGGGGATAAAGTTATGCTTTGTGTCGAAATGTATTAAAAACCTGGTTTCAAAACAACTAAATGGAACAATCACGGGTAATAATAATTTTCATAAATCCGTCCCTTACAATGACTGATATCCTTACGTTGACTCTGGTAGTCACTCTCCTGAAGTATTGTTCAACGTGACTGCCAGCATTCATCTTACAGAACCGATTTAAAGTTGATTCTGCATTAATGAAACTGAATGAAAGTGAATTGGCAATTTCTGAATTCAAATCATATTATTTTTTTCTAGCTGTCATGTTCCCTGAGACTAAATTGTAATTATATATTAATTTAGTAGGTCAGATTAATCTAACCAACAGAAACACTGTTGGGTTATGACAACAAGGGTTTCCAAGTCTCGTTTGTGTGGGGTTTAGAGATCATAAGGAATATTTAGTCCCTCACACGAAATTTAGATTCTGCTATAGTTTGAGATTTGGTTTTCATTGCTTGCATTACTTTCATAAATATGCATTCTGGGTTTTCAAATATATAACAGAACAAGGGTCTTGAAGATAAGGAGGTAAAATTAGTGTATTGATTTACTGTAGTGCAACTTTAGAGCATAATTCTGTTAACAGCAACTGATTCTTATGATTTTAATAAATTACCTCTAGATGGCAGTATCCTCTATCAAATAACCTGATCGTTAACCAGTGGATTTTTAACACATTACCTTAACATCATTACCAAAGATGTCCATGTCAACAAGTGGTTCTTAATATCAGCCTAATAGGCTAATATAGCATAATAGGCTGATATTA